>OZ025298.1:62610784-63810784 GCA_964019185.1 Maratus speculifer | reverse complement strand
GTAGTAATATCAGCAGGTGATGTAGCTTTTTTATAATTATTAAGTGGTTTGGCATCAGATAGTAGAATAAAGGGTCGACCAAAAATATAGTATTTAAAAGCAGTTATGCCTTTGTAAATGGCATAAAGTTCCAATTTGATGGCAGGGTAGTGTCTTTCTGATTGAGATAGAGTTTTAGAATAATAGGAGATAGGTTTTAGTTCACCATCAAATTTCTGCATAAGAACAGCTGATATTGCTGTTTTTGAGGCATCTGTATTAACACAAAATGTTTCATTCCAGATAGGAAGATTGAGCATAGGTTTATGAAAGAAAATGTCCTGTAATTCTTTAAATGCATTTTCTTGTTCAGATTTCCAAGAAAACTTATTTTTAGGTTTGGTGACTTCGATGAGAGGAGCAATCAATTTAGAAAAATTAGGTATAATTGATCTATAAAATGAACACAAGCCGATAAAACTCTTTGTTTGCCTCTTGGTTTTAGGCTTTGGAAAGGAGGTAATTTTTAAAATATTACTTGTAATAGGAAGAATTTTATGATCTGTGAGTTGGAAACCCAAAAAGTTAATGCTTGTTTGCATAAATGCACATTTTTCAGGAGACAGAGTAATGTTATTAGCAATGAGAGTGTCTAATAGCTTTGTGAGTTTCATGGACATTTCTTCAAATGAATTAGCACCCACTACAATATCGTCTTGATATGCATAACAGGAATCAATTTGAGATAATTGAATAACAGAGTCGATTAATTGTTGGAAAGTGCTGGCGGCCGTCTTCAGGCCAAATACTAGACGTAAATAGGTAAAAATTCCCCATGGAGTAGTAAAACTAAGTTTATCTTGCATATCTTTAGGTACAGCAATCTGCCAATATGCAGAGGGTAAGTCAAGAGTGGTATAATATTTAAATTTTGACAACTGCACCAATAGATTTTGAATTCTAGGAAGAGGATATGAAGATGGAATTATTATGGAATTTAACAATCTTAAATCAAGAGCCAAACGATACTTTTGAGGCTTAGACATATCAGTTCTCTTTTTTTTAACAAGAAGCATGGGACACGCCCAAGATGAATTTGACCTCTCAATAATACCAGCGTTCAACATTTGATTAATTTGGTCAAGAGCTTCTTGCTCGAGTGCTTAAGGTACAGGAAAAGGTAATGTTTTTACTGGATGAGAATTTAACATGGTAAACTGAGGATTGACCAGGTCAGTATGACCTAAAGTGTCAAGAGATTTCGAAAAGGCAAGCGCTTTACTACATAATAATTTTGTTAAAGCTTCCCTTTCATGAGGAGGTAAATGTTTAAGATCAAAGTCATTTGGAGATAATTCTTGAATACGTTTTCTCTTAATCTCTTCAGATGGCAAAATTAAAGTACAATATTCGTTTTCAAATTCTAAATCAAAAGAGTATTCTTCAATATCTTTTTCATCTACATTGATACATTCACCAATAATTGAATTTTTATTTAAATGAATATCGAGCTTTGAAACATTCTGACATACAACCAAAAATAAATCATTTTGAATGGAAGATTTTGAGTGCAATGATTCATGTAATATAAGACCTTTATTTTTTAAATTTGGTTTGAAAACAAAATATTCAGATGGAGGATTGAGATACTTAACATGTAAATAAACAAACGAATTAGGAGGTATTACTTCTCTATTGAGTAATTGTACCATGTTAGAACTCACCAAAACTTTGTTACCAATACTTAAATGAGTTTGCTTTTCACCAAAATAGTTACCATCATTAGTATTCTCAGCTGAGAAATTCTTGCTAGGAATATTATTATCATTAGTAGACACATAATTCACCACATTAGCATAATCAGTTGGAAAATAATTAGAAAAATAAGTAGAATGACCATCAATATAAGGATTATGAAAATTCATAGCAGAATGAGCCATATTATTTGTAAACAAACCATTATTTTGAACATTATAATTATAAGGATAGGTTGTATAATTATTGAACAACTGTAAACTTGAATTATCATAATTTGCACAAGTATTATCAATGTAAGTATCACTCGTTAGATTATTTGCCATAAATTCTTCATAATAAGGCATTTTGTGTGCATCGAGAGAATATGGTACATTTGAATTCACATAATTATATTCAGAATTCATAAAATAGCAAGTAGGAGATTCATTATAACTTTGAAAAGGAATGTGTTTGTCCTTAATTAGGATAGACTTAAAACTTGGAGAAATAGTAATAGAATGTTTGTTAATAAACTCAAAGCCAAGTATGGCTTGAAAGTGAACATTTTGAATTTTTGTAAGATAAAATACATGATGAAAGAAATATTTATCAATTTTAAAAGCTATCTCTATGCATCCTTTGAAGAAGACCTTAGAATTTATGGTGGAAACTGATACATTTCTGGATAAAAATTTGTAATGAAGCCTGGATTTAATGCTATTAAAGCATTCTTCATCCAAGAGAGATAAACTTGATCCAGTATCTATTAATGTGGCGATTTCATTATGTTGAACATTTATTAGGATGCATGGAAGAACATAAGAGTTGTTAAAAGAACTGCATATGACATGATTTTCTTGTATGTCATCGTTGATTTGAAAATTTTGTTTGGAAGGCAAAGAATTATATGAACAAGAAGATTTGTTAAATTTAGATGTCATAGGAGAAGTTTGGACAGCTGTGGATGACACTAAAGTGACTGACGAGCGTTTGTCCAATTGTTGATGTTTGTTGTTGTTGTCAAAGTGTACTGACCCTGAATGAGAATTACGGGAGAGAAGGCGGTCAGTAGAACCAGTCTCCCTTATTTGTTTAAATGATAAACATTGTTATTTTCAGAAGAAGAAGAGGTGTGGCTTTTCTTTCTGTAAGGGTGAGACGAAACCTGAGTTGAAGAGTTTTGATTAGAATTACCAATAATGTTTTTGAATTTGTAGCATGAGTCCATACGATGATTAAATTTCCCACAGAACGCACACTGCACAACATCTCGTCTGTGATAAAAGGATGTAGAATTTTTTTTGTGAGAATATTTGTCAAAGGTTGGTTGATAAGGACGTTTCCGGTGAAAGTTTTGATGACGAAAATTATTGTTACGTTTATTTGTAGCCTCTTGTCTCGGTGGAGAAGGCGAAAATGTCCTAGGTCTTCTTTGAAAATTACGAGAAGTATGAGAACTGTCCTTTTGAGTTTGTAAAGGAGAGTAGTTGGTTTGAGAATTGTGATAAATTTTATCCTTCGTATGCTTTATAGGAGTTTTATGAAGAGTATTACTAGAATTATCGTGGACATTTTCAGAATCGATACAATAGGCTTGATTAAAATTTTCATAAGATTTTTTAGGGGGAGAGTCATAAATATTTTGAAGAAAAGTTGCTCGTTCAAGAGCTAATTCGAAGGACGTAATATTTTCTTCTAAGATTTTACGTTTGATTTGTTTAGGTAAAGCCTCAAGAAAATGAGTAAACTTTAATGAATTAAGAGCAGAAAGATCCAATTTTGGGTAAGCAAGTCGAAGTTGTTTATCCAACCGAAAAGCAAAATTTTTAACTGATTCATTTGAATCTAAGGTCAAGTTCTGTAAAGATTTTAGAGAAACAGACTTTTTTGTGGGTAAGAAATAGTCTATAAATGCCTTTCGAATTTCATTAAAATTAGAGTTCTTGAGCTGTGACTGAGTTTCCAGAAAGAAGAGTAAGGCGGTGCCCTCAAGTTTTGATTTAAAGAGAACAAAAAGTTCCTTGTCTGTAAAGTTATTTAGTTCCTGTAAGTCAGATAATTGATCGAAGAAAAATTCTACAGTCTGAGGGTTACCGTCGAAAGGTTGGATTGCAATATTTAGTTTGGCTTTTGGAGGCATGATGAAAAATTTAATATAAGAGCTCAATATATGACATGATAAATTTGGTTATTGACTGGTCTTGTGATGAATAATATATATATAAATTGACTCGTTATTTAAAATATTGATGACTTTCATATACGTCATAAACCATTTTTATATATTAAAAAAAAAGAAGAAAACGTATACTAACATATTAGTATCATATGAAGAATATAAGACCCAAATATTTTATGTAAATATTTATATATAATATGGCTCAAAACATAAATTATTATATGTATGACAAGAAGAATAATTTATCTTAGCATGAACAATAATTTTTACCAGTACCTCCGTTAAATAATGCATATATATATTAGTTGCAAAATATAGCAAGACAAGAAAAAATATATATGGAAAAATTATGTTATATATATATCATGCACTGCTCCAGAAAAATATTATTTCAGTATAGAATCAATATGTTGCAATTAATTACTGCACCACTCTCAATAATAATATAATTAATAATATTAATGTATGAAGAAAATAACTTGAAAAATAATGAAGAATTAACTGAAGATAATGACGACAATATGTATAAATATAACAAAAATATGATGGTGGCAAAGGAAAAATGGATGGTCATGGAATGTTGGATACGCTTTGGTGACGGCACCACAGGAAATTAAGTGTTATGTTTACTTGAAAGTGGAAAAAGCACTTTTTATTTGCCTCTACCCACAATTAGGCCAAAGTGATCGTGATAATGACAGCACATCGCGGAGAATGGGGGCCTGCAAACGACCCACGTGACCATCCTTACTTCACTTAAAAAACAATAAAAATATTCTTTATCCATGATGACATAAAATGTCAAACATAAAGTTAAAAAAAAATATAAAATTGAAAAGGTAAAAAAGTTACCTGTCAAGTCCTTGGATGTTGATGACAAATAAATCCAGACAATAGGCACAAGAAATTATTATGCAAACAAATTTTTGAAGAAAACTATTTTTATTTCATGAAGAACTTGTTTGCTTTTTTCATGAATAAATATTTCTTCACATATTTATATTTTTTTTTGGCTCGTACATATTAATCTCTCTTTTCATAAAAAAACCATTTCATAACATATGCTAATCACAACAATTGCTATCTCCAAGCAATAAAAATTCTTTGTCAATAATATATTTTAGATATCTCAACAGGATGTAAATTATAAATTTTCTCATGACATAAAAGGAGAATATAATATTATTTCTTCTTGAAAAAGAGCAACTTTCATAATATGAACTTTCAAGAAACAAAATATATTATATTTCATATTGCATAGATACAAACCAATATTTTCTTCATAACGCCCCGTGAGTAATCAAAAATTATATATATATAAAATGGGCCAGATAACGACATGCAGGAACTTTATGTAAATAAATATTTGCATCTCACGAAAAGAAAAGATTTTCACCTCTGCTTGTTTGTCAGAGGACTGGCATCACATAAAACAATTATTGAAGAAAATTCGAGCACCAATAATAGCTGCAGAAAAATTATTTTTTAACGATGAGGTGATGAAAGATGAAATAGGTATTAAGTGGACTCATGATGACATACTACATCACTTATGATGCTTCCACAAGAACACCAACCAGAAGATCTATAGAGTGCGCTTATTTACGTTGAATAATCCAAAAGCGAAGGCACATAAAACGAATACATTCAGGAATGCATTAAACCACTTCATTGCTCCTCGCAGCCTTAAAAAATCAGCCTATTCTAAAACCATGCGGGGGTCACAGCAGCATAGAACAGAGCCCGTATAAAAACGGCTTCAAAGGGGCGCGCACATGGCCCGAACTTCCACCCAAAACCTGCAGTCATCGGACCGCATCCATCACAGCTGGTGTTTCGTAGCGCAACTGACGCAGGTGGCCGCGAGCCCAGGGGAAAAAGAGAAAGGGTTATTGTAAATGCAAAATACGCCAATTTGGCAGTGAGCAACAGAGGGGGTGAGGAAAAACTAAGCCAAATTACAATATACAGTATGAAAAGATATGTAACTAATAAGAATAAAATTGATAACCATCTTAAGAGGGGAGGCCAAAGCCGGTGGCCATGTACTTAACGGCTTGAAATACGTCACCTGTGAAATTTAATTTGATAGGTTAGGGGTGTGTCCGAATAAACGGAAGTTCCACCCAAAAGAACTAGCGAGAATGTTCTCGAACAAATTTAAAACCGGAAGGAATGATTTCAAACAGAATTTTACCGGCTTGGAACATTCGAAAGCTAAGTAAGAAAGAAAACATTACAGGCGACGATAAGAAAATAAGCGAAACCGAAATAAAATTTAAATTGAGAACATTAATAAAAAGGAAGGTGATATGAAATAAAATGGCTAATAAAATTGAATTAAACTAAACATATGGGGGGGTATGGAGTAACCACCACAATTATTAACTAGGGGGCTTTGCCTCCCGCGAACTATGCACGTGAACTCCCAAAAAATTGGAGTTTAAAAACATCGTAATTTGTCTTTTCTTTTCTTTTGTTTAATTTTTTTAAAATACCAAATTACCGAAGATTGTCACAAACAACGATAAGTTTAAGTAGTCGAGTTACCATTCAGTCTTGAATGGAGCAGTTTTTGGTTACCATAGTCTCATCTGCCGCTGTTGCGACAGCTGACGGTTGCTTTGGAAACTGATAATTAAAATCAGTTACACATTTGAAAATTCGCTTAAAAAGATAGGTTATTATAATTTTTATCCAGGAGCTCGGACAGCGCTGTGCGTGTCTCCTTATAAAAGTTGAAATATTCTGCCAAACAGTCTTTTATAATGAAGTTATGGACAATATTCTTCCGATTGATTTAAGGATTTCATCTACTTGGGAATAATATTTAAAACCACGAAATGTACCGTGTATTGAAATTTTACGCTTATATGTTATGTTTTGATCGACTTTTAGATATTGTCAATAAGAGGTTTTAATTATTTTTCTTTATTTTAATGCACCATCATGCATATATTCCTTTTAATTTTAAAATTTAAACTGTATGTTTTATTATTAAGCTTATTACGAATTTTCTGAGAAGTATCGAATCGTAATTTTTACAGAAACAAATTGAAAATATTTGGAGTAGAGAACCTGCTTTTATGCTGCCTACAATGCAGGCATATATTCATTTATGATGCATATGTGCTTCATTTGTTTCATGACATATATTGAAACTAATTGTTAGCCGTGCTACATTTTTATACCATATTATTCCCAATACGAAGCCAAATGTATATTGTCCATAAATAAGTTGTTTTAAATACATAGTTTTAATTTACGGCTTAATTTTTTACCTCAAATTTGATTTGCGTGAAATAAATTTGTTATTTTAAAGTTTTTTTTTCTACTTCAGATTAATGTGTCAATAAATAATTCAATCATGTTATTGAAATATTATTATTATTATTTTAATTTTAATAGCATTGCTGGAAATATTCAAAGAAAAGAGAAGATGATGTCATTTCTGCATTATTGATGTCATTTTCTTATTAAAATTGGAAAGAAAACCAAAATGACGATTTTTTTCTTTACAATCATTTGGGCGCGCGATTATTATTCCATATATTCTATTCAAATATCAGAACCAGTTCTAAAGGAAATTTAATAACATTTAAAATTTCTAAATGCAAAACATTAAAAAAGTAATATTACTGAAATATTAATTTGTTTCAAATTTTAATGACATTTCTCTTATAGCTACAAAAAAAAATGTTAATATTGTCATCATATTTTGTATTACTAATGTCATTTTCTAATTAAAAACTGAAAAGGGAGTCAAGCAGGAAATTTTATCCTCCTTACATCCAGTTGAGCAATAGATCGTGTTCTTCCATCCGGTTGGATACTATAAAAATCGCCATTTTACTAATTGTGACGTCACACAAATACTCCGTATTGAACTTACCGAATACAGACGAATCGAGAAAATTTCGTTTACACTTAAAAGAATATCAGTATTTTAGCATTTATTTCCAGCTTATAATTCCTAATAAATAAATGGACCCTACACTTCATTTTGATTCGAGGCTACAAAAAACGTCATTTTATCAGTTGTGATGTCGTAGCAATACTATCCATTATATTTTATACATTTGTTTTCCCTATTCTTTTTTATAATTTTTTTTCTTCAGAATAGCAATTTTTGCCAGATCAAAAATGCATAGGATACGGAGAGATTTCACATGATGTCACAATCCGCCGCACATAGTTTTTTTTATCTTGTGGAAACATGGATATAAGTTAAAAAAAATACAAAATGATATCTGTAAATAATAATCCATATTAGTTTCCATTTTCCCTTTTCTTTAACTTTTACATGAAAGATGTCATTGTATTATTTGGAAGATGATTAAAAATATTTCCAAATTAAAATTAATGCTTATAAAATTTTATATTTTCTCTTTAAACCATTTCGGATTTATGCTCTATTGTCAACTTAGAAAAAAAAATGTTGGTGGAATTTTTTTATGCATAGAGTAAAAAGTAAAAAGAAAGAAAAGAGATGAAATGTGATGGTTGGGCTGACGCCAAAAAAGTAACCCTAAAATCTACTACATACGGCCCAATCACGAACACATGCTTTCTCCAAAAAAGAAGAAAACTTAAAAAAAAATTTAATTTAACAAATTATAACGACTATTTGGAAAAAATATTTTCGTAGACTGTAATTTTAGACTTATAAATGATTTCTTTATTTAAAAAACAATAATAACATCATTTATATGAGGATCAAAACGTAGCTGACGTAATAACAGAGTTATATTAATATGCCTGGATATTTAGAGTCACTTTAATATTAATTGACCAACCATAAACAAAGATTAAATAAAATTTCATTTTAACAACTGTAGCATTTTACTGTAAAATTTTAAACTTCTGTAGTGTAATTTGTGTACTTTGGTACTGTAAAATTTTAAACTTCTGAACATCGCACATTTTCAATTTTTACACTGTCGTTTAAAGAAAAAAATTACTTTAAAATGCAACTTATTTGAAACCTGTACCTAAATTTGTTTTTGAGTTATTATTTTTTTGTAGTTTTTAATACTTTTTTTTTGTCATCGTGGCAGCAGAAGTTTTCATTTTTGAACATTATACATGGACCAATCAGAAAACGAATAAAATAAAAAACAGAAATATTCCATTTGTAGACATTAAGCATAGAACAATCAGAAAACGAAAAAAAAAAAGTTGCGGAATTCAACCAATAAAAAGATTCGGATATACTTCAGATTTCCCAATTCTCTTACCAAGAAAAACTATTTTCCGAATAGTTAATAATACTATTTTTAATTGTAATACAATAAAATGCTACTTTAGAATGCTTAAATATAAGCAGATCATTTTTATTTAGAGAAAAATAAGCACAAATGATGTCAGAGATTTCGGTCCCTGTTTTGTTTGGGCCGAAGGGCTTTATTGGCGTGACGTCATAAACCACCATCATGTGACCTCCCTGCTTTTTTAAAGTTTTTTTGTTTTGCATGTGATTCGTCTTTCGCATATATTCTGATTCTTTCTATTTACCCATAAGCTGTTTACTTCCAGATTAAATGTGTACAAAATTATTTATTGTTGCACATGTAAAATATTATATATTTTGGATGAACTATAACCGTAAAGAGACTTTGATCAAAATGACATTGATTCATATATATTTTTGATAAATTAATCAAACGAATACCATGGGGAACGACTTTCTTTTAAAGAAAAAGGTGAAAATGTTCAAAGAGAACTTTATTAACGACTTTCAATTTAATATTGACAAAGTGGATAGTTTACTTATTGCAGCATACGTATGAGCTGAGCTCAAGAAAATAATGTACGGCATGCATGTATCAATACATTCCAATAATGAGGTAAGAAAACTTTAAAAAAATCAAATTTAAACTGTCATTATTATTTTTTTTGGTATGAACCTCTATATTTGTTGTTTATTTAATATATATTTTTTAATATTGCTCTGCAATGCAGAAAATTATACGTTTTAACTTCGCTAACCACCATTTTAAAATATCACCATTTTTTAATGGAAAGCGATGAAAAGAAATGTTATTTTCTTTGCAGAATTTATCACTCGACTTGTTTGTGCATCCGTACACAGCACAAAAATTTGGCCTCTTTATTTATATTTTTTTACTCATAAAAAATAAAAATCGCATTCACACATTCGATTGGAAATCCCGATGGTGAAATACCACCAACATGTGATTTCATGCAATTTCGAAACCAGATTTCCAATAAAGCCAATTGAGGGGATTTTAAATTTGAGTGATAACGTACATTGTACTGCAAACCACTTTTACGGCGTACTGCACCTCTATCTATCTCTTTGCTTCCTAATTTTTAAGTCAATGGGACTTATTTCAACGATTAAAATGACAGACGATTTTCTTTTTGTTTTTTGACATAAATTGATACTTGGAGATAAAATAAGTGAAAATAAAATTGTATTTTGTCAGATAGTTTTCAAAAACATAATTTAATCATAATATTGCATCTACTATTTATTGAAATAAAACTGATTTTCGATTTCAATTTTGAAAATGGCAGAAGAAAAAGGCTAGTCGTTGGGGGCCATCGTAATACTTATCCATCATGGATATGAATAATATAATATATGAAAATAAAACATGTGTGAACTAATTTTTACTTTTATTTCCCGAGAGAGACTGCTCAGACTAGCAAGTCTGTAAAGCATGTGTGTTGCAATTCCAAAACAAAATTTAAACGTATATTTAAATATTTTTAATATACATAGGTAATGTTCTATTAATGAATTGTTGATGAACCAATTTCGACAAATCATATAAAACGCCAAACTACTCAAGTAGTATCGAATTGCGTAAAAGAAACATCCTTATAGCTCCAAAAATTTTAATCATATTGATTAACAGTATACTGCGTCGGATTAAGCGTCTCATTACCAATTAAAATACATCTTTGAATTGAAATTTGAATGAAATACATAGGGTCATGAAAAATCGAAGTACCGGTGGTTATAAAATAAGTATCCCTATTTGGAGCTGTCAGTAGCTTGAAGGAGTAACCCGGATGAAACCAAAATTTGTACACATAACTATTTGAGAAGGGGGAAGAAGACTGGAGCAATAAAAAAAATAATTGCAATAATCGCCGACAGATGGCGCTTTTGTGTTTGAAATGTAATTTGCAATACAAGAAAAAAGAATTAAGGCACAAAACCGGATGGCATTTTTTTTACCTAATTTATTGGAAATTTTCACAGTTGTATGGGGTTAAGATATCACATGGCGGTGCCGATCAAGTTCAGGTTTCACATGACCATTGTGCTGCAAAACACAATCCAGGCGGTGGACGACGTGCTTAACTGCGGAAGGCAACGCATCAGGAGTGATGTTTCGCACATGTTGTGATATGCGACCAGTCTCCTTGAATTTTTTTACTATTCTACTTAATGCACACGGTGTCAAAGGACCTTTTCCTTTACGCTTTCCTTTCACACGCCTAAATTCACGTAAAGCAGCTGGACTGTTTGAACTGTTAACATAGAATAGTTTTAAAATTAAAGCGCAATCTGATAAGATGAGAGCCATGTTGTACAACATTAATGGCAAAAATGACCACGTTTTGATTTTACTAATGATTACAACGGCGTTTGCACCGACAGGATCTGTAGCGCCATCTGTTGCCGATTTTTTTAACTATCTTTTTTTTATTGTTCCATTCTTCTTCTCCCTTCTTGAATAGTATGTATACCGATTTTGGTTTCATTCGGGTTATTCCTTCAAGCTACAGACAGCTCCAAATAGGGATACTTATTTTATAACCACCCTGTATGTGGAAATCAGGATTACAATTATCTAGGCTACTAATAATCCGATCGACTTCATTTTTTATGCAAAATTTGTGTTTTTTTATTGCTTTTTACTTTCATTCCTTAAAAAAAAAAAGAAAAAAAAAAAAAAATGCGAATAATTTTATGTGTTTTTCATCAGAATGAGTTTTTCGAAAGTCCTAAAAAATAGCTCCAGATAATCAAGATTACTGATATTAGATAGGCTTTGTCCTATTTTTACATGCTAAGTATATATAAAATTTGAAATAGCTATGTCAATTTTTTTGGGAGATAGAGCGTTCACAGACAGATAGACAGACAGACAGGCACACAGACAGCTTTCTTACTTTTTTTCACCTAATTTTAAAATTTAAATAAAAAAAAATTAGTATTCCGCCATTTTGAAACAAGACGGCGGTTGGAACTGGCCAACGAACTCGGTGCAGGCATCAGTATGTCCTATCTACGCACCAAGTTTCATTCAAATCGGTGTATAAATACGCGTGTTATCACGTGACGAAAACCAGTCCATTTGAAAATGTGAGCAACACTAGAAATTAAAAGTACTATAACTCAGACATTTTTTAAGATAAAGACGAAACAAGAAATGCTTCGGAATCGATGTATCGAGGTCAAATGCATAAAAGAAAAATCTTTTTCAATTTCTCACTTTTTTGTACCTAATTTCAAATTTTAAATTAAAAAAATTAAATGGCCGCCATTTTGAAACAAGATGGCGGATGGAATAGGTTAACGAAATCGGTGTAGTCTTTATTATGTACTATGTACACACCAAGTTACATTTAAATCGATTTATAAATACGAGTGTTATCACGTGACAAAAATCAGATCGTTTCAAAATGTCAGCCATAAGAAAAATTCAAAGTGCTATAACTCAATCATTTTTAAAGATATAGAGAAAGTAAAAAGTGTTCTAAATATGATGTTTTAAGATCTAACACATTAAATAAAATATTTTTCAACTTTTAATTTTTTCGCATTTAATTTAAAATTTTAATTTTTTTAATTAAATCGCCGCCATTTTGAAACAAGATGGCTGATGACGCTGGTCAACGAACTCGGTCGAGATATTTGTATGTACTATGTACATACCAAGTTTCATTCAAATCGGTTCATAAATACGTTAGTTATAGCATGACAAAAATCAGATCGTTTCAAAATGTCAGCCATAAGAAAAATTCAAAGTGCTATAACTCAATCATTTTTAAAGGTATAGAGAAAGTAAAAAATGTTCTGGAATTATTGTTTTTAGATCTAACACATAAAATAAAAATATTTTTCAACTTCTAATTTTTTCGCATTTAATTTTAAATTTTAAATTAAAAAAAATTAAATGGCCGCCATTTTGAAACAAGATGGCGGATGACGCTGACCAACGAACTCGGTCGAGATATTTGTATGTACTATGTACATACCAAGTTTCATTCAAATCGCTTGATAAATACGTTAGTTATAGCATGACAAAAATCAGATCGTTTGAAAATGTCAGCCATAAGAAAATTTCAAAGTGCTATAACTCAATCATTTTTAAAGATAAAGAGAAAGTAAAAAATGTTCTGGAATTGGTGTTTTTAGATCTAACACATAAAATAAAAATATTTTTCAACCTTTAATTTTTTCGCATTTAATTTTAAATTTTAAATTAAAAAAAAATTAATGGCCGCCATTTTGAAACAAGATGGCGGATGATGTTGGCCAACGATCTCGGTCGAGATACTTGTATGTACTATGTACATACCAAGTTTCATTCAAATCGGTTTATAAATACGTTAGTTATCGCATGACAAAAATCATATATATATATATATATATATACACTATATTTCCATTGATTATTGGACACTTGCGATTTTAGACATTTTACTAAATATCTAGAAAAATACATGAGGAATCATCTCGAAACTCTTAGTGTATAAATATAATAGTATAAGTCATACATCTCCGTGAAGATTTTTTTCCGAAACTCCATAGGGGACCGTCAACAAGTTAAAAAAAATGAATATCTTTTGAATAACCCTGTCAAAACTAATGTAGCAAAAGCGCTCAAACTCTAGATTATGATTGAATGCCTTATTGTAATATGCCTTGTTCATTTTTATGCAAATAGCATGCATGCTCGCAGAGTAATTAAGATTTTTATAAAAATGGTCCCAAATTTTTCCAAGTTTTTTCCTTATAATTTTCAGAGTTCTTAATATAAAATAATATTTTTTTCAGAAAATATGACAAACAACATTGCACACAGTACCCTGTAATCAGAATTAAAAAATAATGAAAATTGTATACAAAATGAGTAGGTTTACTAAATATTTTTTCACTGCGCATGCGTCAACGATATTAAAATTCCATTTGCATATTATGTTAGCTAAATGTATAGAGCAACTTTTGTGAAACTCACAAAATCATAACTTGAAAATTCTGAAAATAATCGTCAATTGAATAAGTTGAAAATCCGCTATTCTCAAAATGAAACAAAAACAAGAGGGGTTGTATCCATATATTCATTGATTAGTGTCAATATAGAATACACAATACGGGATGTACTACTACATTTGGATAAAATCCCTCATTTTTTTGCTTCATTTTGGAAACAACGGATTTTGTCCTTTTTCTATAGACGATTACTTTCAGAATTTTCAAGCTATGATTTTTAGACTTTTTCAAAAGTTGCTCTATACATTTAGCTAACATAATATGCAAATGAAATTTTGATATCGTTGACGCATGCGCAGTAAAAAATTATTTAGTAAACCTACTCATTTTTCATACAATTTTTATTATTTTTTAATTCTGATTACAGGGTACTGTGTGCAATGTTGTTTCTCATATTGTCTGAAAAAAATATTATTTTATATTAAGAACTCTGAAAATTATAAGGGAAAAACTTGGAAAAATTTGGGACTATTTTTATAAAAATCTTAATTACTCTGCGAGTATGCATGCTATTCGCATAAAAATGAACACAGTGTATTACAATAAGGCATTCAATCATAATCTAGAGTTTGAGCGCTTTTGCTACATTAGTTTTGACAGGGTTATTCAAAAGATATTCATTCTTTTTTAATTTGTTGACGGTCCCCTATGGCGTTTCGGTAAAAAATCTTCACGGAGATGTATGACATATACTATTGTATTTATACACTAAGAGTTTCGAGATGATTCCTCATGTATTTTTCTAGATATTTAGTAAAATGTCTAAAATCGCAAGTGTCCAATAATCAGTGGCCATATAGTGTATATATATATATATATATATATATATATATATATATATATATATATATGCATGTCAACATTTGAATGGAGGGGGGTTTTGGGGCCTGGGGGTCATGATCGGTAAAAATATACCAAAGTTTTCTGGAAGTGCTTTCCTCCGCACGGCTGCAATAGGTAGCTTTTTACTTTTTGTAATGAAAACTACCTGAAAGAGCAGAAAATGACCACTCGCAATTTGATGAATCTCATTGTTCTTTTACTCGCCAAATGGATTATTTTGTCGCAAATTGGCGCATTGCCGAGCGGCAGTGAGTGCCATGGTGACAACCATTTATTTTTATGACTATTCATTTTATATCTTATTGGCTCTAATATCGTTCATTTTTCCAAAATTTAATGATAACGTTTCCAAAATTTTGATGTATCACCTCAAAACCTGCTTACGGAATTAAAGAGCTTATAACGTGAAATAAAAATCTGGAATGAATCTCCTCAAACTGTGAACATTGAATATTAACACCACCATATTAAAATCCTGCATGGTTTGGAATGCTGAAATTAATGTTTAAATTTAGCCCAATAGCCAACCTGAATACGGGAAAAATTTCATCAACCCGAAAACAGGCAAAAGTTAAAGGAAAATAATCCACGATTAATACAATAATAGAAATATTGCCTATATTTGTATCTCTATTTTAATTTAATTAAAATTTTATATTTTTGAGTAAAAATGAGTAATTTGGGGTAATAACAATAACGATGACTTTATTTTTAAAAATCGTGTCAACGTTAATCTGACCTGGAATAATCAAACCGGAACCCAAAAACGCCCTGAACCCATAGCATTTCAAATAAATTCGACCTGAACCAGTCTTCAACGGAAAAAAAAATTCAAAATTGACCCAATTCAAATAGCCTGTAGAGTCAAGACTGTATAAAGCTGGATTACACTATCCCATAAATGACTCTATACTGTATGCATAAGTTTCAATTCAATTATATTTTCCGCGGTTTTTATTGCATCGTATACCGAGTCTTGCTTGACAAATTGCGGAACGTTTTAAGGTATGTGCTTAGTCTCGAATCGCAGTTTTTCGAAAATTTTTGATTGATTTATTATTTTAAAAAAACGTTCAAACATTTAGGATTCTGAAAGTGTCTTATTTTTTCGGTTCAGCGATAAGTAGAAACATAGTTATAGCCCAATACGTAAAACGGAAATGAACTTTCTGAAACCAGAAGTGACCGTTTAAAGAGCCACAGGAAAGTGATTAGAACATTTTGTTACGGTAACATATACAAAAATATATAAACACCTAAAAATAGAGCGAATTTTAAAGTTATAAATTTTATATATTTTTTTCGTGCTACATCAAAACCTTGAACTGTGATTTCTGCAAAAATGCATTCTTTATCGTGCATGTTTACGAGAAACGCCATTTCTTTAAAAGGTTTTAAGATTAGCGAAATAAAATTTTGTAATAACTTTTTACTCATCTATGATTATATTATGAAGCAAAATATATAGCTTGTAAGTTTGAATATATTAATTTAAGAGCTATTTCTATTGAAAAATACACAATTTTTTTACCAAAAAAAAAAAAAAAATCATGTTTTGTGTAGAAAAGTTGGTACAGTCAAAATTCGATAGTCGGCACACCATAATCCACTGTTTTCTCATTAAAAAAAAAAAAAAAAAAAAAAAAAAAAAAATCGGTTTTGGATCACTAATTTGTAAATTTTTTAACTGTTTATTTCATTGTTTACATTCGTAAAATAACGTGAATTATAGAAAACAATGGATTATGGGTGTGCGGACTATAGAACTTTGTATATATTAATAAATTTCAGAGTTACTGCAAATCTTTTGCTTCATTACACGAATAAATTATTTGCTAATATATTGATAAAAAGAAAAGTGAAACATATTGAATGGATTTCGTTGTAGACGTTTATGCACAGACGCAATTATTTACTAAAATTTGAATATCTGGGGCTTCTGGTAATAACCAGGTAAGGCATATTTTTAATATTTGGAGTAATTAACGCTTAATTTTTTCAAAAATGTCTTTTTATCATTACTTTTATAAAATAGATTAGAACTTAAAACTTTTCACTACATTCAACTAGGATATAAGAACCTCTTTTTTTGCCAAAATAGTTATATAAAAATGGTTTTTATTAATTGAGAACCAATTAATTTTTTGTTTCAATTTTTGAATAAAAATTTATAGTCGCTCTATGACGGGAAGTATTCGATTTTTATTTTTCTATACTATGGCAGATGAAAGTACTCTTTTAAAGTTACATTTTCCCAAATTATCTTAACTTTTTCAAAAATGTGCCTTACCTATGGTTATTACTGGAAGCCACAGACATATATTGCCGAAATTTGAAAAGTTAATTGAATATCCATTAACAATTTATATGAATCCATAGTTTTATTCCTTGTTTTAACTAAAAACATATCTGTTTGATGAAGATTTCATATTTTTATAAGTACCCCAAAAGTGGGCATATATTTAAAGAAAAAGAAATTTGAAAGTATTCCTATATTTTTCAAAATAATGAAAGAATTATCGATGATAAAACAATTGTAGAAAAATAGCCACTTAGAAAAATTGGCTACAAAATGTGCTATTAAGCAAAATGATTACCATTTTTGTGATTTAAATAATAAATTGAAACTTTTTAATCGGAAATTGTGGTGACGGACTCCTATGACATTCAATGGAATGCATCCACCTTGTATTAAAGCAGATTTTATTACGTTACTAATGTTAGCGACCAAATCAAATCGCGTTTGTTATTTTAAAATCACAAACAACATGATATTTAACTGATCCGAAATTAGGTTAGTCGTTTTAAATAATGGTTTTGTCCTTTGAAACCTATTAGTTTAATCTTACGAAATTTATTGCTGGTTCAAAAGTAAATAACGTTTCAACTAAATTTAGAAAGTATTCCATTCGAAGTTTTCTCGGTCTTTACAAAAATTGTTTTTTAAAAAAACTAATTTTCACAATTTTAAAAGGGATTTTTTTTTTATTTAATACTATGGCGTGGATGTTAGAAATATGTTTTATGTTTATTTTTTTTTATTTAAAACTATGGCGTGGGTGTTAGCAATATGTTTATTTTTTTATTTGTAGAAAAATATTTAATTTCAAAAGTTCTTTTTTTTATTTTTGTATTCATATGTACCATTTTTAGTGTAAACTTTTTTTATGTTAACGGTTAAGTTCATATCCTGCATTTGGGCTGTTTTTTAGTCCGTAGAACAAAAAACATTTGTATTTTAACAAGAAAATATAAACATTACTTTTTAGCAGATTATTTGTTAATTTTATTGCTAAAATATTTTATCCTGCTGAAAATGAAATTCAGAAAAAAACCAGCACAAAAGAACTTTATAGAAGAAATACATTGAGTAAGTAATATTGAATAATTTTTATAAATAAATTTTTATTTGAAAGAACTTTCAAATTAATCCGAAGATGGCAATTACAGGATTTTCTATATTTTCAGTTAGAGTAAATAGTTTCAATGAATATTTTTTCAGCTCCATGTTTGAAGAGTTAAAGCTACAACTGTTTAGTATATATAGATGAAATGCTTAACTGTAAAATAATCAAGTAATATTAAGTGAACTAGTCCCGGATCAGTTAAAGGCATTTATCTATTAAATTGTTAACAAATTCTAAAAGATATGCGTAATAATAATTTTTCCATCATTTATCTCAATTGTTCTAAAATACTTATTTTACTCAACTTTTCCATCGCCTTTTAACATTTGAACCGCCGCGCTATAGCGATCATTTTGACCGCTATCTAAAAATATTTATATTCGACCGAGTAATAACTTTCTAAAATAAGTTCAGTATGTACCAAATTGAAATAAGTTAAATAAACAAAAAAGTTTAAAAAAAATTCTAGTGTGTAATATTTCTAGAACTCTTGAATAAAATTTCCGGCAATTCCAGTGTTAATAATATATTAAAATCTTTATTATATTTTAACTGCATACCATTAATTTTTGCATTCTTTATTTTCTTATTCTAAAGGAAATTTAATATATTAAAAGCGACACTTTCTGTAAAATCTCAAAATCTAATCTTTGTTTTATACTTTCATTTATTTATTAATACCTTAAAATATCATTCCATATCTCACAATTTCTTGCGAAACGGTACGTCAAAGTCGGATTACGTAAAATCGACTTTGATAACTTATTTTTTTATTTCCACCCGATTAGATTTCGTATTTATTAGTGACTCGCCATTTTAAAAGTCTGCTGGCCGCACTGAACTTTATTGTCAGATCCGGTATTCTATCTATCTATCAATACGAATCTGCACCACATGGATCTACCTTTTTGTCAATATTTGTTTTGCTCTAGTATATGATAAATTTTATTCTGTTTGCTTAAAAGGCTTAAGACTTAGATGTGAGTTCAAAAATAATTCGATGTTTCAATGGAATTGACAGAAAATAAAATAATTTGAACAAATAAAGTAATAATTCGACATTGTTTTAGGTAGATTTCGTATGAAACATTACCTTTTGCATTCTCTCTCATGTTGGAATTTCTGAAAAATTTTTGCAGATCTGCACCGATCATGACTCCTAGACCCCAAAAACTACCAACAGTAAAAAAGTTTATCTATCTATCTATCTATATATATATATATACATATATATACATATGTGGTGGTTACTCGATAACCCCTGCCATATTTTTATTTTAGTTCAATTGTATCAACTATTTTATTAGCCATCATTCCTTTTTTTTCATTAATGTTCTCATTTTAAATATTATTTCGATTTCGTCTTTTTGATGCCTTCTCCTGTAAATATTTCTTCCTTACGTAGCTTATCGAATGTTCTAAAACGGTAAAATCTTGTTTGAATTCATTCCTTCCGGTTTAAAAAGCTTCTAGAAGCTTCTCCAACGTTCTATGGGTGGTTACTTCCGTTTAATCAAGCCCTCCCCTTGGCCTATGAAATTAAATTCTACAGGTGACGTGATTTAAGCAATTAGGTGCCTGGCCACCTTTTTGGCTTTCCTTCTTTAAGAGTATTATCATTTTTTTCCTATTAAATTCATATTTCCCTATACATTTGTACGGAGCTAGGCTTTTCTCTCTCGCTTCGCTCATTCTAACTTTGCCAACTTGGCGTGTTGCGAGATTACAGCAACCCTTTCTCTTTGCACTCCCCTCTGTGACGGCCGTTAGTTAGTTGAGTGGAGGTTTTGCAGTGCGTAAGACACCTCTATCTGCTCCGGCCTTATCCTTCTGGTGATTTGTCGGCCGTTATAAAAGTTCGTATAAGCTGCCGTGAACACGATGGAATCAATTGTGCATTTATACAATATTGATGGAACGTTCTGGTGTTATATTAACCATGATGCTTCTATGTCTTCTTTTTCATTTCATATTATTTACGAAAATCATATTCTTGAAAATTTGATGAAGAAATAATTATTATTCTCGCATAAAAAAATGAAATTTCGATTTTGGAGGATTTGCTTTTTAAAATGAAATGTATTTATAATAAAAAAAATGGCATCCTCAAGAGAAATAGAGAGATCTCTCCAGAAGTATATTTTTCCTTTTATGATTGAAGATTTTTGCAAATTTATGTCTGATCTATAATATCAAGATAGATCGTTCTTAATATGTGTTTTCATAACGAAAAATTATTTATGAATTACTATGGCATTATTCTTCTTCATATATAAAGAAAATATAAATAAAGTTTTTTCTTCTTCAATCTACAACAATCGTCTCAAATGATTTTTCTTCTTCATTTTGTTTCACTCATCATATTCGTCAAGACTCAGGTAATATCTTTTCATTTTTATTATTTTCTCTCAAGTGTTTGACTTAATATTATTATCAAAGAATCTTCTTCAAAGAACTTTCAAGGTATATTTTTGTCATGTCCTTTTTTGGGTATTTTGCTGGCCCTTTTCAGCACATTGTACTAAATGCCACTATGATCATTGGCCTATATGATGGAACAAAAGCTACAAGCGTTCCCATCCACTTTCTATACACAACAGTCAATCTTCTTTAGTACCTTGAAAACACAACAATCTATTTTCTTTGGTGCCGTGTTTCCTTGTGAACCAATAGTCTTCTTTTGGCACCATGTACTACTTTGAATCAATTAACATTCTTCTAGACATGACAATTATTAAATGATATTATGATTTGTTTATCTAAATATGTTTAATTGAAAAGTAAATTTCGTTTTCAATATCTGTGTTCTTCATACAGTGATCAATATTTTATGATGATTCTTTATTGAAAGAGGTGTAATAAATGATTATATAATATATTTTGATTTTATGCTAAAAATAAATTTTGAGAACAGAAGATTATATATGTTATTTAATAAAACAGGTGTGTCACAGTATATGAATAATATAATTTGGTGATATTTTTTTTGTCCTGATATATTTTAAAATTGATATCATATAATATTTAACGAAAGGGCTGGTCAAAATAACTCATTATTTTTGCATAAATTGTTCTCTTCTTTTCATAAAAATAAGAACATATGTATTGCAAGATATGATAAAAAATTTTGGGTCTTATATTCTTGATCCCATGCTAGGAGAGATATGTTCCCATTTTTCTTCTTTTCGTCATACATTTTTTTAACATATAAAAATGGTGCATAACGTAAATGAAATTCGTTATTATTTTAGATAATGTGTCAATTTATATATTGTTTATTATATGACCAGTCTATAACCAAATTTAACCTGTCATTTATTGAGCTTTTACTTTAAATATCTCATTATGCCTCCTAAACCAAAGTTAAACATTGCAATACAACCGTTTGATGGCAATCCACAGACTGTAGAATTTTTCTTTGATCAATTATCTGATCTACAAGAGTTAAATAATTTCTCTGACAAAGAACTTTTTGTTCTTTTCAAATCAAAGCTTGAAGGTAGTGCCTTATTTTTTTTCTTGAAGCACAGTCTCAGTTCAAGAACACTAATTTCCAGGCCATTCGTAAAGCTTTTATAGACTATTTCTTACCCTCAAAAAAGGCTGTTTCTCTCAAATCCTTGCAAAATTTAAAGTTAGATTCAAATGAATCAGTCAAAAATTTTGCATTTCGTCTTGATAAGCAGCTTCGCCTGGCATATCCCAAATTAGATTCTGCTGCTCTAAATTCACTAAAATTCACTCATTTTCTTGGGGCTTTGCCTAAACAAATTAAGAGAAAGATTCTAAAAGAAAACATTTCCTCATTTGATTTAGCTCTTGAACGAGCAAATTTTCTTCAAGATATATATGATTCTCCTCCTAAAAAATCTTATGAGAATTATGATCAAGTTTATTGTTTGGATAGTGAAAAAGGTCATGATAATTCTATGGCTTCTAGTAATGTGCTCCATAAGACTCCTATAAAACATACGAAGGATAAAATTTATGTCAATTCTCAAACTACCTTCTCAACATCTCAAACTCAAAAAGAAAATTCTCATACTTATCGTAATTTTAAAACAAAGGCTAGAACATATTCACCTTCTCCAAATAGACAAGATGTTGCAGATAAACATAAAAATAATTTTCGTCAACAAAAGTCAAATCAAAAACGTCCTTTTTATCAACCCACCTTCGACAAATTTTCTCACAAAAAAAAACTCTGCATCCTTTTATCACAAACAAAACGTTTTGCAATGTGCGTTTTGCGGAAAATTCAATCATCGTATGGACACATGCTACAAATTTAAAAATCTTATCAATTCTTCTAACCAAAATTCTTCATCTCGATTTTCGTCTAATTCTCACAGAAAGAAAAACTACACTTCTTCTTCTGAAAATAAAAATAATGTCTATCATTTAAACAAATAGGGGAGGCTGGTTCTACTGACCGCCTTCTCTCCCATAATTTTCATTCAGGGTCAGTACTCTGTAGTGACGAAAACAAGCGTCAAGTTGACAAAAAAAATTCAGTCACCTTAGTATCACCCACTTCTGTACAGACATCCCCTGTAACACCTAAACTTAATAAATCTTCATGTTCTCATAATTCTACGACATCCAAACAAGCTTTTGAAATTGATGATGATGTACAAGAAAGACACGTCATCTGCAGTTCCTTTGATAATTCTTATGCTCTACCATGCATCTCGATAAATATACAACATAATGAAATCTCAACTTTAATTGATACTGGCTCAAGTTTGTCCCTTTTGGATCAAGAATGCTTTAATAGCATTTCACTACAAATTCTTATCCAGAAATGTGTCAGTGTCAACTATAAATTCTAAAGTCTTTTTCAAAGGATGCATAGAGATTGCATTTAAAATTGATAAATTCTTCTTTCATCATGTTTTTTATCTTACAAAGATACAAAATGTCAACTTTCAAGCCATTCTTGGGTTTGAGTTCCTCAATAAACATTCTATAACCATTTCTCCAACTTTTAAATCTATATTAATTAAAGATAAACATATCCCTTTTCACAGTCATAATGAATCTCCTACTTGCTATTTCATGAATTCTGAATGTGCTTATGACAATTTAAATGTACCATATTCTTTAGATGCACAAAATGCCTTGTTATGAAAATTCTATACCAAATAATCTAAGTAATGGTACTTATATTGATGATGTATATGGAAATTCTGGTGACACCAATTTACAATTAGTCAATAATTATGCAACTTATCCCTACAATTATAATATCCAAAATAATGATTTTCTTATAAATAGTGTTGCTAATACTGCTATGAATTATCATAATCCCTATATGGATGGTAATTTTCCTTATTTTCCTAACTATTTTCCAACTGATTATGGTAATGTTGTGAACTATTTATCTACTAATAATTATATGCCTGACAAAAATTTTACATCTGAAAGTGCTAATGATGTTAGTTATGTTGGTGAAAAGCAAACTCATTTAAATATTGGTAATAAAATTTTGGTGAATTCCAACATGGTACAAACACTTAATAGAGAATTAATCCCTCCTAATTCTTTTGTTTATTTACATGTCATGTACTTGAATCCTCCATCTGAATATTTTATTTTTAAACCAGCTTTAAAAAATAAAGGTCTTGTTTTACATGAATCACTGCATTCTAACTCTTCAATTCAAAATAATTTATTTTTGGTTGTATGTCAGAATATATCAAAGCTGGACATTCATTTAAATAAAAAATCAATTATTGGCGAATGCATTAATGTAGATGAGAAGGATATTGAGGAATACTCTTTTGATTTAGATTTTGAAAATGAATATTGCAATTTAATTTTACCATCTGAAGAAATTAAAAGAAAACGTTTCAAGAACTGTCTCCAAATGATTTTGACCTAAAACACTTACCTCCTCATGAAAAAGACTCTTTAACAAAATTATTATGTAGTAAAGCTCTAGCTTTTTCCAAATCTCTGGACACTTTAGGTCATACCGACCTGGTTAATCCTCAATTTTCAATGTTAAATTCTCATCCAGTGAAAACCCTACCTTTTCCTGTGCCACAGGCACTCGAGCAAGAAGCTCTTGACCAAATTAATCAAATTCTAAATGCTGGTATTATTGAAAGATCAAATTCATCTTGGGCGTGTCCTATGCTTCTTGTTAAAAAGAAGAGAACAGATATGTCGAAGCCTCAAAAATATCGTTTGGCTCTAGATTTAAGATTGCTAAATTCTATTATTATCCCATCTTCATATCCTCTTCCAAGAATTCAGAATCTATTGGTACAATTATCAAAATTTAAGTATTATACTACTCTTGACTTGCCCTCTGCATACTGGCAGATCGCTGTACCTAAAGAAATGCAAGATAAGCTCAGTTTTACTACTCCATGGGGAATTTTTACCTACCTTCGTCTCGTTTTTGGCTTGAAGACAGCTGCGAGCACTTTTCAACAATTAATTGATTCAGTTATTCAATTATCTGAAATTGATTCCTGTTATGCATACCAAGACGATATTGTGGTTGGCGCTAATTCATTTGAAGAGATGGTCATAAAACTCACAAAGCTCTTAGACACTCTTATTGCCAACAATATCACTCTTTCTCCTGAAAAATGTTCCTTTATGCAAACTAGTATTAACTTTTTAGGCTTCCAACTCACAGATCATAAAATTCTTCCTATTACAAGCAACATTTTAAAGGTTACTTCCTTTCCAAAGCCTAAAACCAAGAGGCAAACCAAAAGCTTTATAGGATTATGTTCATTTTATAGGTCAATTATACCTAATTTTGCTAAATTGATTACTCCCCTCATTGAAGTCACCAAACCTAAAAATAAATTTTCTTGGAAATCTGAACAAGAAAATGCGTTTAAAAAATTACAAGACATATTCTTTCAAAAACCTATGCTAAATCTTCCAAATTGGGATCAGACTTTTTATGTTAATACTGATGCATCAAAGACAGCAATCTCAGCTGTTCTTATGCAAAAATTTGATGGTGAACTGCGTCCCATTTCGTATTATTCCAAAACTTTATCTCAGTCTGAAAGACAGTATCCAGCCATTAAATTGGAACTTTATGCCATTTACAAAGGCATAACGGCTTTTAAATATTACATTTTTGGTCGACCCTTCATTCTTTTATCGGATGCCAAACCCCTCAATAATTACAAAAAAGCAACATCACTTGCTGACATCACTACTCGTTGGATGTTAGAACTATCTGAATACTCGTACACATTCCAACATGTACCGGGCAAAGAAAATGTGTTAGCAGATTTTCTCAGTAGAACACCTCACATTCCTACTGAAGATCTCCATACTAATCCAGATCTTGTTTCTACTCAAGAACCCCTACCAATTGTTGATAATCAAAATGATTTACATAATGGAATTCCTCATTTTTCATGTGGTTTAATTGGCAAGACACACCACACCTGCCATCTTCAAAGTGACTCTCCACCTCAAAATAATGTCAATAATGAAGACCCATTATTAGAAATTCTTGATCACACCATCTTCTCTGAACAACAAAAAGATCCAAAAATTAAGAAAATTTATGAAGATCTTAAAGCTAACAAAAAATCTAAAAGTTTAAATGGCTATTATATTAATCCAAATAATGATTTACTTTGCTACAATGGACATTTTTCTTCAGAAGATATTGAGCTACATAAAGCTGTTTACCTTCGTCACTTAGAGCAAAAGCTTTAAGAATTGCTCATATTACTCATACTGGAATTCATAAAACTATTGTTAATTTAAAGAAGAGATTTACCTGGAAAACCCTTGTTTCTGATATAATTAATTATGTCAACTCTTGTGAAATTTGTTTAGTAAACAAAAATCATAAAAAAAATACTGATCCATATGTACCTGCACCATTACCTACAGCTCCCAATCAAAAAGTTTCTATGGATTTACTTGGCCCATTGAGAAATCGTCAATATGTGATGACCGTTATTGATCACTTTTCTCGTCATTTGGAATTTTATGCCTTGAATAACATTAGCGCTGAGTCTGTTACAAAAGCTCTATTACATTACATTTCTACTCATGGAAAGCCCGAATTAACACTTACTGATCATGGCTCTCAGTTCACTAGTGATATGTTTTCTTATTTCAACAAAAAGCTTGGCATTAAGTTGGAACACAGTTCTGTAGCCCATCGCCAGGCTAACGGATTAAGTGAGCGATGCAATACTCAAATAAAATCGTCTGTGAATACAATGGCTTCCCAAGGATTTGATGTACCAATTGCTCTAAAAATTCACCAATCCATATACATCGCTACGCCTCATCCAGCCACAAAATTCACTCCAAATCTTCTTCATTTTGGAAGAGAGGTAAATGACATTTATGCTAATTACAAAACTCAAGCTTCCTGGAAAATTCTCAACACTGCCTATGAAATTCACAAATTAATGGATGTTATTGAGAAAATATACTATCAAGCTTACAAGAATAACGAATCTTCTAGACAAAGAGTGTACCAGAAATCGACAGAAAAATTAAAATTTGCCAACATCAATGTTAATGATATTGTTTATGTAAAATTTCCCACTGTGTTTAACAAAAAAGTACAAGGCCCATACATAGTGAAGAAAATAATTTCTCCTGTACTTATTCAAATTCAAGATCACAATAATAATCAAGCATCACCAATGTTGATTCACACTAATCGAATCTTGAAACTTCAAAAAAGAAATGATGCATTGCAATATCCTTCAGTTTCTTCTAAAGATGCATCACATGATCAAACTGCTGTTGATAGTCCATCTTCTGCTCCTGTGAGACAACATTTTCCTACTCAAGTTTCTAATCATGATGCTGCTTGTAACACATCTCCTCCAATTCTCACTTCTTCTAAGTGCCAACAAACATCTTCATATTCGTGTAAATCGGTACATTCACAGGCTCCTGCTGATAGCACTCACACTGCTGTTAGAAAAAAGTCTACTCAATGCAAAAATTATGATCTTCGCCCTCGCACTCATAAAATATATAAAAAATGAACTAATCTTCTTTTCTTTTTTCAGGATGACTCTTGACTTGTCACATATTCAGTCAATACTAGTTCGACTGGATAATCGAGTATGAAGAATGACTGTATAAAAGTTTTTTTTTTGTTTTCTTCTTCCAAGCTGCAGGCAGCTGTTATATTTTTTTTCTCTTCTTTATTTAAGTCATCTTCTCCTTGATGCAATGCAATTGGCATCCTCCAAAAGTATGTAAAGTTTTAATATTTTTCACTATTCACTGTATTCTCTTCTAAACCATAATTATTGTAATATGTATATACGCTCAAATATGCCATATACTGGTACTTATAACCTTACAAAACCTTTAATTTCAATAGTTGGAGCTAAATTGAGAAAGAATTTGTCTTTTATATACTTGTTGAAATATTGTGTCATTATTTGAATTATTTTGACAAATGTTTATTCTATAAAAGAAATGTAATTTGTTATTGGTGTAAGGTAAACATGAGTACTCATGACATCAATTTCCCTATTGTGACTTATATAGTAATTTTCTTTTTACAAAGCATGCATGCTCTAACATTTAACCTCTTTTAACAAAAAAAAAATGATGAATGATTCAGAATAAATATTTTTTTTGTGTATGCCTTTAAGTATTTGAAAGTTTATAAAGATGTAAACAAAAAAAAGGATTTTTGTTTATACTATATTCATACTTTGGATCCAAAGATATTTATTTGAGTTGTTATATATTTGAGTTTGAGTCATTATATATTTATATAAAACAAATACTTGATATATGACAAATAAAAATGATCACTTGTTATTTAAAAATGTTTGAATATTGCAATTAAACATATTCAAAATACCTTATATAAATTCTTGATATAATAGATTTTTGTTTATAAATTGACATTATTATAGTCATATGGTAGATTGATATATTCATGTAAGTTCCTTTTATCAGAGTGTAAATATCCTCTTCATTTTATTTACTTTGCATATAGTATTAAAAGTAATTTTTGAAATTATTTTGGATTTATGTTGAAGTGGTTCAAGAATATCCTTTTATGAGAGTATAAATAATTCTCTCTTTGAAATTTATTATATTCATTTTGAAGGTATTTTTATTGGAAAATAACATTGTCTTTTTTTCTAAGAGTTTGCATATGCTCTTTTTTGGAATTTGTTAATATTTACTTTGAAAGTATTGTTGTTGAATGACACTAAAATTATTCAGTTAAGACTAGTTAAAATCTTAAAAAGGTACTATATGTGGATATATATAGATATTTTTATGTGAGCCTAAATACTCTCTCTTGAATATTGGCATATTTTTTTTCAAATTTTTATTAGAATTTCATTGAATTTAATTATGGTCAACATGTGTCATTTGAAACCATTTACTTGTGTATACAGTTATAATGTGGTTCATTTTGATGTCAATTGAATATGTTTACATGTTGTTGTTTTATACTCAACTATCCTTACATATGCTAATGTTTAATTATTATATTGCATTTGCACAGCTTAACAAGAGACTGCTAATAGTTAAAGACTGTCATTTCTGCAAATATATAGACTTTAACATTTTTTTTGATACATGATGGCTACTTCTAGAAGAAACTTACTTTTTGTATACCTTCTATTTTAATATTTGCTATCTTTTGTGTATAAGCATAAGAACTACTATTATGATAGTAATTTTTATTATTATTTAATATAATGTAAAGCATCATATAATTATTTCTAGTTCATTTATTTTGTATGATTATTTTATATTTTTTGTACATGTTTTAGAAAATATTGTCTCGATGAAAAAATTATTGAATTTTGTCATCTCTCCAATATTTTCTTTTGGGGAAGCCCGGGTAAATATGTGGTGGTTACTCGATAACCCCTGCCATATTTTTATTTTAGTTCAATTGTATCAACTATTTTATTAGCCATCATTCCTTTTTTTCATTAATGTTCTCATTTTAAATATTATTTCGATTTCGTCTTTTTGATGCCTTCTCCTGTAAATATTTCTTCCTTACGTAGCTTATCGAATGTTCTAAAACGTTAAAATCTTGTTTGAATTCATTCCTTCCGGTTTAAAAAGCTTCTAGAAGCTTCTCCAACGTTCTATGGGTGGTTACTTCCGTTTAATCAAGCCCTCCCCTTGGCCTATGAAATTAAATTCTACAGGTGACGTGATTTAAGCAATTAGGTGCCTGGCCACCTTTTTGGCTTTCCTTCTTTAAGAGTATTATCATTTTTTTCCTATTAAATTCATATTTCCCTATACATTTGTACGGAGCTTGGCTTTTCTCTCTCGCTTCGCTCATTCTAACTTTGCCAACTTGGCGTGTTGCGAGATTACAGCAACCCTTTCTCTTTGCACTCCCCTCTGTGACGGCCGTTAGTTAGTTGAGTGGAGGTTTTGCAGTGCGTAAGACACCTCTATCTGCTCCGGCCTTATCCTTCTGGTGATTTGTCGGCCGTTATAAAAGTTCGTATAAGCTGCCGTGAACACGATGGAATCAATTGTGCATTTATACAATATTGATGGAACGTTCTGGTGTTATATTAACCATGATGCTTCTATGTCTTCTTTTTCATTTCATATTATTTACGAAAATCATATTCTTGAAAATTTGATGAAGAAATAATTATTATTCTCGCATAAAAAATGAAATTTCGATTTTGGAGGATTTGCTTTTTAAAATGAAATGTATTTATAATAAAAAAAATGGCATCCCCAAGAGAAAAATAGAGATCTCTCCAGAAGTATATTTTTCCTTTTATGATTGAAGATTTTTGCAAATTTATGTCTGATCTATAATATCAAGATAGATCGTTCTTAATATGTGTTTTCATAACGAAAAATTATTTATGAATTACTATGGCATTATTCTTCTTCATATATAAAGAAAATATAAATAAAGTTTTTTCTTCTTCAATCTACAACAATCGTCTCAAATGATTTTTCTTCTTCATTTTGTTTCACTCATCATATTCGTCAAGACTCAGGTAATATCTTTTCATTTTTATTATTTTCTCTCAAGTGTTTGACTTAATATTATTATCAAAGAATCTTCTTCAAAGAACTTTCAAGGTATATTTTTGTCATGTCCTTTTTTGGGTATTTTGCTGGCCCTCATTCAGCACATTGTACTAAATGCCACTATGATCATTGGCCTATATGATGGAACGAAAGCTACAAGCGTTCCCATCCACTTTCTATACACAACAGTCAATCTTATTTAGTACCTTGAAAACACAACAACATATTTCAATTTCTTCTAGACACGATAACTTCCATAATTATGTTCAGATCTTTTTCAAACTTTTACATAAAATCTCGGTCGAGTTTGTTAATGGGCAAAATCGGACCAAGGGGGTGGAAATAGGGAGGGTTTTTGTGAAAAACGAAAAAAAGCGATAACTTCTTAATTAAAATAGATATCGAATCAGTTTAAAGTTTATATTACTTCTAAAAAATGGACTAAAAGTTTATGCATGACAGATTTTTGATATAATTAAAAATGGGCTCAAGGGGCGAAAAAAACCCTTTTGTGAGAAAAAAAATTCATAACTTGGTCAATTCTCAAGATATCAAATCCAACTAAATTTTTTGTTTTTGTATTCAACATTATCTGAAACGTTTGCATTTACAAGTGTTTGATAGGACCAACTTTTACCGATGAAACAAATTAAAAGACGAAAATTAAAAACGAAAAGAAAAAGAGAGAGGAAAAAGAAAAAATCCATAACTTACTCAATTCTTAAGCAATCAAATCTAATTAAATTTATTTTACATCTTCTCAATAATATCTACTACTTTTATATTAACAATTTTTACATAGGACCAATTCTTATATCAGAAATAAATTAAACAAAAATAGGAGTTAGAGAAAAAACCTCAAATCCAAACTGCTTATATTCTGACTCATTTTTAAATTCATTTTTGATTTTAAACGCATCCAAATAGCAGATCCTTTTTTTAGGAACTATATAATGTGACGTATTGGCCAGTGTTTTGATAAAGGCAGATATATTTGAAAGAAGGCTACCAAAAAGGGTCTTTTGAACAGAATTTCCCGAAGTAATAGTGATTGAAAAATTGAGGAAGTATAACAAATTCGGTTTTTTCTGAGTCATTTTTAAATCCACTTTTTGTCTCAAACGTATTCAATTTACAGGTCCTTTTATTTAGAAACTATATAGTGAGACGGATTTGCAAGTTTTTTGATAAAGGTAGAATATATTTCAAAAAAGGCTGCCAAAAGGGGCACTTCACAAAATTTCCCAAAGCGATCATGATTAACCCCTTCGCGACCGGAGTCTTTTACGAAATTTTTAATATTTTGTCACCGGTTTTTTAAAAGAGAAATTTGTCTCTTATTAAATCGAGAAAATGCTCCGATTAAGTAAGGCAGATTTTACAGAAAAATTTTACTGGTGGGGATCAACAAGGATTCTTAAGCCTTTTTGCGGCACGTATACGTGTCGCTCGTCTCCAAGGGGTTAAAGAATTGAGGATGTATTCAAATAACAAATTGTTTATTTTATGACTCATTTTTAAATTCAATTTTGCTCTCAAACGCATTCAATTGACAGTTATTTGTTACTTAGGAACTGCGTAATGGGCCATATTGGTCAGTTTTTTGATAAAAGCTAAATATATATTTAAAAAAAAGCTGTCAAATTGGGCACTTCGCACAAAATTTCCCAAAACGATCTTGATTAAAGAATTGTGGATGCATTCAAATAACAAATTGGTTATTTTATGACTCATTTTTAAATTCAATTTTGCTCTCAAACGCATTAAATTGACAGATTTTTTGTTATTTAGGAATTATGTAATGTGTGTATTGGTCGAATTTTTAATAAAGTCAGAAAATATATTCAAAATATGTTTTCAAAATTGGCATTTGAGCCGAATTTCTTTTAAGTGGATTTTGATAAAATCAATTCTTACAGAAAAATGAAATTAATTTTTTTTCGAAAGTGGCCAAATAATGTAGTTAAACTAGGTTTATCGTTAATAATATTTTATTTTTTGTTGTTGAAATGAAAACTCTTCGAAATCTACCTCCGCCTATAGGTCAAGCCACAGGGATTTTTTTATTTAAAGGGAAAAGTGTATATGAAACTTAAAAACATTACCTCTACTCTAAAATCATGTGTTCGACTACCAGTTGGGGGAATTAAACCCATTCATCGCATTAATCTCATTATATCTGATATTTTATGCGGAGTTGGTTTCTGTGTAGCTTTAGTGTGTTTTGCCCTAGTGTGGAGGAATTAATTAACTAGTCCAGCATGTAGATGTCCGTCATTCAAATCGTCATACATATCTTTTATATTATTAAAATCTGTTCCCATATCTATGTAAGCTCAAAAACTCGGAAAGCGCAGGGATAAAGGCTACAAAATTTGGCACATGGATTGCTTGTAGGAAGCTCATGAACGATTGCAGCCAAAAATTTCAAAATTTTAAATAGATTTTTTTTAATGTTTTGGATGAACTTTTGCCTTTTTTATGTTCCACCAGTGATCATGCAAGTTCTAATAAGTTCTAAATATTTACGGCAATGTGATACATGTTTTTTTTTATTTCAGATTTATATAATTTTTAATATTAGATCATAACTTTGGGACTTGAATTTTTTAAAATAAGATGCCTAAGCGCAAAAAATATCAATAATTGGCAATTGTTCACGCAAAAAGAGGACTATAAGACAACGTGAAAGGCGAGCGGCAAGCTAAGGAGACATTGGAAGAAGCTGCTGTAAGATTATTCGCCATGAAAGAAAAAGACAGGAAAAGGCGAATGGAAGAAACGGTGGGAGAAGCTGTTTTAAGAAGATATGAAGCTTCACGGTGAGCTGAACAAAGAACTCATAAACCATTAGACGGCAGCACAGACAAATGACTCATTGAGTTCACGGCTAAAACTCAAGAATAAGTGAAAACTCTATTCGCATATTAAGCCAGATTATATTTTGGTGGAAAACACCTAAAAACTCGATTTTAGTGGTTGTCTGATAGGTTTCCCGTTGTTTTTCCATTCTCTCACGCCTTCATTTTTCGTATCTTTGAATACGTTGAAACACAACAGTAAATCTTAGAGACAACCGCAAAAATCGGGTTTTTGGCTGTTTTATTCTAAGATATAACTTGGCAGACCGATTAAATTTTAATATGCGAATAAAGTTTCAACTAATATTAGAATTTCAGCCATGAATCCGATGATATGACTGACGGTCGCCTTCTGTTCTGTCACGATGAGGATACCAAACCACTGGATTTAAGAGATAATCGCTTATAAGGCATTGCTCGATGTCGAACAATGAATCGAGCAAATCAGATCGGAAGATGCGAGTTCCACCCAGCGCTTCAAGAACAACAATGTTTACATCAAGTATAGTATATATATATATATATATATATATGTATATAAATGCAGAAAAAAATACAAGGGACGAGTACGCACACTGTTGTCACAATGGCAAAGCAATTTTGGAACCTTTTCAACTATACATTCTATAATTTCTAAAAGTACACACTTGTCATGAAAATTACCCAGTTTTTGCAAAGTTTTAGCTGTTGTTATGTGTACTTTAGCTTATAAAACTAAGTGTATATTTTGTTATCACTTGAAAAACACAAATAAGTGTGTTAAAAGGAGAAAAATGCAAAAATGTCTGAATTTACACGAATCGGTGAGTTATTGTAATTTACGATTAATAATACATACACAGGTAAGTGTGTAAATTTCTAAAATCACTGACTTGTCCAAAAATTTACACATTTCATACAAAAAGTTATCTCTTTTATGTGTATTTAGCTTCTGATATTAAGTCTGTAAGTTGTTTTCAGTTCATAAACTCAGAGAAGTTTGTAAATGTAGATAATGCATGGAATTGCACTAATGGAGTATTACAAAAATTATAAGTTTGTGAACTTTAAAGTAGAAAAAATGATGGGAGAGCATTCAGAGGGCGATTCAAAATAACGTGGACAAAATGATATAACAAATCAAGTGTACAACAAGGATAAAAAATCACATAGGAACATAGGGTCGAAAACTACTTATTGAGTCTCAAATACAGGGTATTTCATTCTAGCGACATCCGGTTTCAAATCAATAATTCCGAGGAAAATAAAAATATTGTAATGAAAATGCAACGATATGCACCTTATTTTGTGTGAAATGTGATAACGTCAAGAAAAGATTTGGAAAAACATATTGCTCAAGCAATCGCTGATATTGTATAAACTGATTATCAAAGTCCAAAATGTGAGGTGCCAAGGGCATATTGCTGGTGCGCATAATGTAAACTTTTACCACTTTTGTTTGGTGTTATCACATTTAAAGCAAAGGTGAAAATGTCTGTTAAATGTTTTTTCTAATATATTTCGATTTTCCGAAATCTATTACCGTCAACCCAAATTGAGTTAGGATGAAACACCCTGTATTTGTGATACAATTAGTGGTTTGGGGCCTTATGTTCCTGTGTGATTTTTTATCCTTGTCATATACCTGATTTGTCATATCAATTTGTCCACGTTTTTTTAAATCACCCTGTATATTATTCAAGGCTAATTTTTTCTTTCAGTAAACCCATTTCATAAATAACATGATGCCATTGCACAGCTATAACAGAGTTTTTTAAATAAAGAGTTAAAACATTTCTTTATTTTTATAAGATGCTCTGACTATCTCCCTAATCCTACCTGTTTTACCTAAATTAGCAGCATATAAACATTTAAAAGAAAACAGAATTAAAAATTGTCTTAACCCTTAACTGCAGTTAACGGTCTCATAAATATAGAAACTATTTCGAATTTATTCATTATGTAACATAAAATATGATGTAATTGTATAATTTTGAATTCGTTTCCCAAATTATTTTTTATAATTTGTATATCGAATATAGGAAGGCTAGATTTTACCCTTTTAGGTTTAGAATAATAGTAATTTCTTTAAGCCGTCACACAAACCGCTGGTTTTTACCCATTTTTTCAATTTAACTTGTAATTTTTGGTAATAGTGTCAGATTTCATTCATAATGCAAAATTCGGGCGACTTCATATAGAGGCATAATCTCTCTGTAGGTCATATAAAGATACAATACCTCTTTATATTTCAAGAGCCTAAGGTATCGAACACAAGATAAAAGCCTTTATTTTGTGAAAGGGTAGTAATGGGGGGATCTCATGATGTATGTCAGCCTAAAATGAACTATTGCTTAAGCCAAAAATTATTACTAGTAGTGGTTCTTTTGTAGGTTTATCACTGTGTTTGCAGTACAATCTTTTCATATCTTTGACTGTATGGCAAACACAATTTTTAACCTACACTAGTGGTATTAATTTGCTTAACAAATTTATACAAGTGGATCACGAAAACAATCATCAGCTGTCACTACAGATGTGGACGCTGCCTTGCGAACAAATAAATTTTGAAGTCAAAGAAAAAAGAACAACATTCCAATTACAGACCACTCTTTGTAATAATATTATACAATTTATCACAATCTGCTAATACTTCTTAAACAGAGAGAATTAGAAGCGTAGTTGAGGTCTAAGCGGGGGTTCACGAGATTAACTCGTAGGGGTCAAAGTCATCCCATTATATAATGGAAAACAGATCAACATCTAAAAAAACAATATTATTCGTTGCCCTGGTAGTTTTGTAAGTCATATTTATGCACATAAAATATTCGTGAGATTTCGACAAAATTATTTTTATAGTATTGTTTATTTCATTTTTTTCTTGACCTTCTTGAAACACATGATGACCCATTTGTAGATGAAGTCTGCACTTCAGTTTTTTTCGTGTCTTCAGTATGTTGTAGAACTTCAAATATCGCAATTTTTATCTCATAATTTTAATAATCTGAAATTATTGGGATGAGGAAACATCTTTTTTAGGGTTTCCGTTCTTAAAAAGTGAAAATCGCACCATTATAAGATCAATCCTGTGTCCATCTGTCTGTCACAGCTGTTTTACTTGTAATCTACAATCACAGTATAGAAAAATATTGACACTTGCGTTTTTAGACGTTTTGTTAAATATTTAAAAATATACATGAGGAATAACTCCGAAACTTCAGATGTACAAACAAAATAGTACTAGTCATATATTTTCGCGAAGATTTTTTACTGAAATCTCATAGGGGATCGTCAACAAATTGAAAAAGAACGATGATCTTTTGGATAACCTTGCCAAAACTAATGTAGCAAAAACGTTCAAACTGCAAATTATGATTAAATGGCTTATAGTAGTAAATTGTGTTCGTTTTTATAAATATACTATTTATACTCGTAGAGAAATTAAGGTTTAAAAAAAAACGGTCCCAGATTCGCCAAATTTGTTGCTTATAATTTGCAGCGTTTTAAATAAAAAACACTGTTCTTTACAGAAAATATGATCAACGACATTATACATAACACCTTGCAATCAAAATTAAAAAATATTAATTATTGCATGAAAGATGAACAGGTATAATAAATAGGGTTACAGTGCACATGCGTGATTTAAATTAAAATATAATTTGCATAATGTGTTCGCTAAATATATAGAACATTTTTTGTGAAAGTCTCAAAAACATAGCTTGAAAATTCTGAAAATTATCGTCGATAGAATAACATTAAAGTTTGTTTTTTTTCTCTCAAAATGAAACAAAAAGAAGAGGAGTTGTATCCAAATATAGCAGTACGCATAGTTCTTGTTCTTGCTCGCCATTTCGGCGAATTCCGACTAAATTCTTCATTTAGCAAGTAAACAAGAGAACAGTTTCGCCAAATTGCAAGTGCTCAATGCTTCCTGTTTCTTTCTTTTCTTTTTCGTTTTTCATATATATGCATATACACATATTTTTTTGATATATTTGTAGCGGATAGTTGAAATTAGATTAATAACAATTGTTGTCGCAGTTATAGAAACTTAAATTATTTTAGAACATATTGAAATAAAGGGTATAAATGAAAGGATTAAAGATAATTTTTTTTTGTGTGTGTGTACTACACGGCGAATCTATTTTGCTAATACTTTTTCCATTTGGCGAATGTTTTTTATTTTTAATTAGCCAAGTTACTAATGTTGGTCAAATATCAGCGAGAACACTCGCAGTACGCGCAATATTGTGTCGACACAAATCAATAGAATATGGATACAGCCCCTCATCATTTTCATTCATTTTGGCAATAACGAATTTCGATCTTATTCTATCGATGATACTTTTCAGAATTTTCAAGCTATGTTTTTGAGACTTTTACAAAAGTTTCTGTATACATTTAGCTAACACATTATACAAATTATATTTTCAAATATTATAAAAAATTTGTTCCGTTGAAAGTGACAATATATTTATGTTAAAATGCATTTTTACCTTGATATATTAGTCCAGTCTCTGGTGCTCAAACAGACAATAAATGCATGTTTTGGTGTAGTTTTGATGTTTGGTACCTTTATGTTTTTTGAGTCACCACGAATCTGAAGTTATCCAAGAAAATTTATCCTGGAAAACACGTTTTTTTAGCAAAAAAAAAACGTAATTTTTCTTTGTTTTTCTTTTTTCTAAATAACTTCAAAACTATGCATTTTACATAAAAATCATCAATACATAAATTAAAGAGGACAATATTTCTTACATTTTATGTATTAAAAGTTTTTTCTTTGCTCAATGGTTTAGCCGTGACAGTGCCGCAAAAAAGGGTGTTAAAGGCAAAAAAATTAAAAAACTATAATTACGCACTGTACATCGATGAAACGTGAAAAACAACCATTCTACGCAAATTTTGATCACTTAATAATACTAAATGTGATATTATTGAATATATTTTGTAAAACTAATGTTCTTTATTTTCTTCATAACTAAAAAATAAATAACAAGAAAGAAAAATCATGCGTTAAGCATAGATTATGCAGCACTTTCCAACACTTCATCAAATATTAAACAAAACTTCGTTATTTAGGGAAATAAGGTTACTGTATATAGCCAAATATGTATTCCAACAAGTTTTAACAACCCTATATTTAATTTTTCGGTTGATATATATATATTGTAGCGTATATTGGGTTCTTTTGATCTTATGGTTAGACAACTTCAAACTCTTGCTCTTAGAAAAGTAGAAAATAATTTATTTACAGACTTCAGAACAACAGAGTCTTCGAAACTCACAAATATTACTGGATATTCAAAAATAACTGCTCAGATCTATCGTACAATTACAGCTTTAGACCCCAAAGACTCTTTATACAACGTCTCAACACTTAATAACATTCAAAACAACATAGATGAAACTCAAGCAAACTTGCTTACGCCTTGTTCACTCAATGACTGACTGATAAATAATGACAACAGCAGCTCGTATCGCTCTCCTTATATAGGTTCGCAGCATGCGGCGAAGTTTCTACAAACTTCTAGAAAAAACTGGAAAACCACGGAACAACATTCAATGTATCAGTAGACCTAAGGGGGGGGGTTTACCATAAATAGGGAAAGGTTACCATCGCCAACAATCGCCAAGTTTGTCGCCAACTTGGCGATATATCGCCAAATTTGGCGACCAAAATTAGTCGCCAAAAGTGACGCCAACTTGGCGATAACTCTAATATTTCGTTAATCTGCCGTAGACATACACTGAAAATAATAGACAAGTTTGCTTGATAACAGAGACAATGTAACAAAAACTAATATTAGTAAAGAAATGGAGCTTAATAAGATCATTTACATCATTTTACACTACAAACACTAATTATTTACAAAATTCGTAACACTACCCCCTCCTCAAAGACTGCACGTCCCGGGCAGTGCAATCCTTGAGTTAGAGGAAAACACTTAAAATAAATAAATAAATAAAATAATAAATAATAACAATAATAAGAAGTACATAAATAAGAACTAATTACTATTTACATATTTACAGAAAGTGACTTTCATGACCATGGTCTGAAATTCCAGTTTTGAATTTCTATTCACTTTGGCCAAAATAAGGGGCTAGCCGGTTATAGTGTACGACCTTGGGTTTGGCGTGTGGCGATTTTTGTATGCGTACAACGACGTCATTCAGCCTGTTGACGACTGTGTAAGGACCGTCCCAGTTTCTTTGTAATTTTGGCGACAGTCCCTTACGACGTATCGGATTCCACAACCAAACTTTGTCACCTTCGTTGAACTCATGTCCTGTTGCCTTTGTGTCGTACCGTGTCTTCATCTTTTCCGATGCCAGTCCGATTCGGTTCCTCGCTAGGCAATGAATCTCTTCAATCCGCGCCTGGAGTTCATCGACATATTCCTCAGGCGATGAAGGAGCATCAGAACGACGGCCAAACAAAAGATTCGCAGGTAGACGAAGATCACGACCAAAGAGCATTTGAGAAGGGGAATAACCAGTGGCCTCAAGAGCAGCACTCCTGTAGGCAAGCAGGAACAGAGGTAATTTCTTGTCCCAGTCCTGTTGATCTTTAGACACCAGGAGGGAGAGGCTATTTAGGATGGTACGATTGAAACGCTCCAACATGCCGTCCGATTGAGGGTGTAGAGGTGTTGTTCGAATTTTGTCCATGCCGAGTAGTTCACACATTTCCTTGAACACAGCCGAATCAAAATTTCTTCCTTGATCGGAATGGATTTGAAGAGGAACTCCGTATCTGGAAACCCAGTGTTGAATCAGTATGTCTGCTACGGTTACCGCCTCTTGATTAGGAATGGCATATGCTTCAGGCCACTTAGTGAAGTAGTCCATGACAACGAGGATGTACTTATTGCCATCAGATGTTCTAGGAAGTGGACCCAGGATGTCTAAAGCAATTCGTTCGAAAGGAGCTCCTACATTATAACGTTGCAATCGTCCATGGGTGCGCCTCTTTGGACCTTTACGTGCTACACAGGTGTCACAAGTTCGACACCACTTCTCCACGTCACTGCGAACATTATTCCAGTAGAAACGCTCTCGAACCTTTTGCAGGGTCTTCATTACACCAAAATGACCTCCTGTGGGACTACCATGCAGTTCTTGAAGGACCATAGAAATTCTCGACTTAGGGAGTAGTAGTTGCCATCTACATGTCTTTCCATCGTCAGACTCCCATTTTCGGTACAAGATGCCGTTCTTCAAATGTAAGGAATCCCAGAGAGCCCTATAACGTTTAGTCGTAGGGTGGTAATGGGCCATGTCTTGCCAGCTGGGCTTCCTGTTGGACTCCTCTTTCAGCTCTAGAATTGGCTTAATTTCAGGATCAGCAAGTTGATCTTTACGCAGGCTCTCGTCACTCCACGGATCTTGCGATGATGTAGACCCAGTTGTAACTTGTCTTACTATAGGACCTTTGACATTAAATTTCTTCTCAGCCCGGTCGCAGTATCTACAATTCTCTGAGCAGGGTCTTCTTGAGAGAGCATCTGCATTTCCATGTGATGAGCCTTTTCGATGGCGTATCTCCATATCGTACTCTTGAAGCTTTTGTATCCACCTGGCTATCTGGCCTTCAGGGTTCTTAAAATTCAATAGCCAAGTTAGAGAAGCATGATCAGTTCGGATCAGGAATTTTCGACCGTAAAGATAGTGATGAAAGTGGTCTATGGCTTTCACTACAGCAAGAAGCTCTTTTCTTGTTACGCAGTAGTTTCGCTCGGCCTTTGACAAGCACTTGCTGAAATAGGCGATAACACGCTCCTGGCCGTCGATTTCCTGGGACAGTACAGCGCCAATGCTTTCGTTGCTTGCATCCGTATCAAGTATAAACTGTTTATCGATTTGAGGATACGACAGAATTGGAGTGGATGTCAAGGCCTCCTTAAGCTTTTCGAAAGCAGCGTCACATTCCTGTGTCCAGATAAATTTTTGATTGGCTTCTGTTAATTTATGAAGTGGTCTTGCAATCATCGAGAAGCCTTTGACGAATTTTCTGTAATAGGTGCATAATCCTAGAAAACTTCGAAGCTGGTGAACATCTGCTGGACAACTCCAATTTTTCACGGCCGATATCTTCTCCGGATCAGTCCTAACTCCTTTCGCCGAAATGATGTGTCCAAGGTAGGCGACTTCATTGCGAAACAAACTGCACTTCGAAGGGCTTAACTTCAAATTAGCTTCCTTTAACTTTTGTAGCACCCGCCTGAGGTTGTTCAGATGTTCATCAAAAGATTTTCCTATGATTATGATATCGTCTAAATAAACAAGACATGCCTCATATGACAGTCCCCGAAGAACCGTTTCCATAAGGCGTTCAAAAGTTGCAGGTGCGTTACATAGACCAAAAGGCATTACCTTGAACTGCCATAATCCTTGTCCCGTTGTAAAGGCGTTCTTCTCGCGGTTGTCGGGATGGATCTCTACCTGCCAGTAACCACTCTTCAAGTCTAAAGTTGAGAACCAAGTGTTGCCCGCAAGTGGGTCAAGAGTGTCGTCAATCCTTGGCAGAGGGTAACTATCCTTTTTGGTGACGTCATTCAGTCGGCGGTAGTCTACACAAAATCTTGTAGAACCATCCTTCTTTCTTACTAATACAATGGGAGAAGCCCATGGACTTGTTGATGGTTCGATGACGTCATTTTCTTCCATATCTTTAATTAAATTCTGCACCTCTTCTTGCTTGGCAAAAGGTAATCGTCTAGAGTGCTGTTTAATAGGAGAGTGATCTCCGGTGTCAATTCGGTGTTGTGCCATTTTAGTTCGTCCAAAGTCTTCAGATGTTTGGGAAAATAAACTTTGGAATTCTCTAATTAAACTTTCAGCAGCATCTCTCTGGTTTGGATCTAAGTCCGTATTTTGTAACAAATCCTTGACTAAATTATCTGAAGATTTCTCAGAGTGACTGGAATTTTGACTTATGCACGTCACAGGAGCACATGACGCTATCACCTCTCCTTTCTTGATAGTCCTCGTCTTATCACTGATGTTAGCAATTCTGACTGGAATGGTCTTTTTCGAGAGGTCTACCACAGAAGAAGCCACCAATACTCCTGCTTGTGTACTATTGTCTTCTGGATAATCTATATGGCCAAATCGATAATTAGTTTCATTTTTAATTACAGCTGGAACTAAAAATTCTGTTCTTGGATCTAGATTGATGTCTTCTTTGGCTATTACTGTTTGTTTACATTCAATTTCATTATTTAATCCAAAAAGACTTATTTCTTCAAATTTTGAGAGCATTTTGTTATTTTTGAAATCAAGCTTGAAGCCAAACTTCTTCAGAAAATCTAGCCCGATTAAGCAATGATCTGTTATGTCAGCCACATATGCCGTATGGTAATATTTCGTTCCTCCAAAGTGTATGGTTAAAATGGCCTTTCCATATATGCCAATCTTGTCGCCCGTCACAGTTTGCAGGGTAACGCATGGTGGAGTCCAGATGAGTTTACATTTCAATTTTCGAGCCAAATCTTCTCTTATTATTGTCGCATTGGCTCCTGTATCGACAATCATACAGCACTGAATTCCGTTAATAAAGCCTATAACATATAATTCGTTATCACCGCCGCTCATTTTTGATATCTGGAGGATCTTCAGGTGGGGCTTTTCATTCTCTAGCAACCTCCGCCCCGCGAGATGGCCAAAATGTAGTTTCCCTGCTGACTGTTTGAATTTATCTCACGTTCGTGGATTTTGGGGCAATTTCTTCGGAGATGTCCTGTATCACCGCATCCCCAGCACGTGAGATTCTGTCTTCTTGAGCTTGTTCTTCCGTATTTCAAAGCTTCAATCTCTTGATTTATTTTCCTAATTTCTTTCAAGATGTCGATTTCATTGTCTGAGCTTTTGTTTACCGTTGCCCCTCGGACTGAATGACGATCTCTTCGGCTGGCTTGTGTAGCTGCTTCCAACTTTAAGGCATATAATAGTGCAGCCTTTAAATCCTGTACATCTGCCATTCGTACCGCTCTTTGCACTTCTGGATCTTTTATTCCGTCTACAAAATATTGCAGTGAGAGCATTTCCCGTACATTTGTTGGACAGTCACTGAATGCTAAATTTGCAAGCCGTTCAATTTCCGAGGCAAACTCTTGAAGTGTTTCACTCGATTTTTGATGGCGGCTCTTCATTTGTATTCTCGTATAATCCTTGAAGAATTTTTCGCCGAATCTCATTTCAAGTGCACAACTTAAAGTCTCAAAATTGAGTTGCGTCATATCGGGCAATGTTTGCAGCACGTCGGCGGCTTCTCCTCTTAAAGATGCTGCCAGTTGACAAGCTTTCACCTCGTCACTCCATTTGTTCGCTTCGGCTACAATGGTGAATTGGGTCTTGTAAACTTGCCAGGAACTCTTTCCGTCGTATGTCGACAGCTTGATGTGCACGGGAGAAGCAGACAGATTCCTAAATTCTTCATAATTACCACTAGACGCTGAAAGTTTATTCTCAAGATCTTGTACTTTTTTATTTAGCTTTTCATCTACTTCACCTAGTATTTTCTCTTCAACGTTACTGATTTTCTCTTCAACGTTACAAACTGCTTTCTGAATTTTCTCTTCTACTTCCGCCATTTTCCTTTCCATTTTCTGTTCAACATTACTAACTTCATTCTGAATTTTCTCTTCTACCGAATCTATTCTTCTCTCTACCGATGAGAACTTTTCTTCCAAAGTTTTCTTCATTTCTTCTTGGCTTTTATTAACTTCCTCCTTTAATTCTTTCATTCTCTCTTGGCTTCTTTTCATTTCTTCAGTCACATCTTCTTGGACTTTGTCGATTTTATTCGCCAACTCTTCTTGGCCTTTATTCATCTTTTCCGCCAGCTCTTCTTGGCCTTTATTCATCTTTTCCGCCAACTCTTCTTGGCCTTTATCAATTTTATTTGTCAACTCTTCTTGGCCTTTATCAATTTTATTGGTCAGCTCTGTTCTTAATCCGTTAATAGCTTCTAACAGTTCTTTCAGTTGTACGTCCATTGTTCGTGTTTTCGCCATAAGATCCCGACTCCTGACACCAAAAATTGTAGCGTATATTGGGTTCTTTTGATCTTATGGTTAGACAACTTCAAACTCTTGCTCTTAGAAAAGTAGAAAATAATTTATTTACAGACTTCAGAACAACAGAGTCTTCGAAACTCACAAATATTACTGGATATTCAAAAATAACTGCTCAGATCTATCGTACAATTACAGCTTTAGACCCCAAAGACTCTTTATACAACGTCTCAACACTTAATAACATTCAAAACAACATAGATGAAACTCAAGCAAACTTGCTTACGCCTTGTTCACTCAATGACTGACTGATAAATAATGACAACAGCAGCTCGTATCGCTCTCCTTATATAGGTTCGCAGCATGCGGCGAAGTTTCTACAAACTTCTAGAAAAAACTGGAAAACCACGGAACAACATTCAATGTATCAGTAGACCTAAGGGGGGGTTACCATAAATAGGGAAGGGTTACCATCGCCAACAATCGCCAAGTTTGTCGCCAACTTGGCGATATATCGCCAAATTTGGCGACCAAAATTAGTCGCCAAAAGTGACGCCAACTTGGCGATATCTCTAATATTTCGTCAATCTGCCGTAGACATACACTGAAAATAATAGACAAGTTTGCTTGATAACAGAGACAATGTAACAAAAACTAATATTAGTAAAGAATTGGAGCTTAATAAGATTATTTACATCATTTTACAGTACAAACACTAACTATTTACAAAATTCGTAACAATATATATATATATATATATTTACAAATAAAATCATATACTATATAATGGGAAAGATTAGTTTCGCAAGAAAATGCCTAGCAGGTTGAAATTTCTCTTTCAGCAATTTACAAATAGGTGGACACATAATTGAATAATTTTGTTCAGCCCTGTAGTTTAACTTGTAGATTTGTTACACGTCAATATTAAGCTAAAATTTATTTCATTCTAAAACACTCTTAAAACTACAGAAATCTCATTCTCAGAAATTGCCATTTAAACGCGTCCATATTTCCAATTCTTTACGTAGCCCTCTATTTCATTTTATATATATTCTGCAAACATTTCTTAGTAAATTGAAATCAGATCAGCATAAAAAAGCATAACTTATTTAAAAAATACCTTTAGGTAATTTACGCTCATATTCAGTAACGTTTGCGAGCTCTTTTGGGTAACACTATATATCAACTATTGCTTTTATACACACAATATAATGTGGATAGATTTAGTGAAATTAGAAATAATTAAATTACATTTCATTCGTCCATTAGCCGTTATCGGATACATATACGGGAATGTATATACTATTTGACATCTTTCGAGTGTTCCTGTAAATGCTATGTATTTCATATTATGCATGACTATATCGTATAATTTATATTAGGACTCAGCAACATATATGAATTTTACTAGATATAAAATAGTTTTAATACAATTAAATATGTCTCACACAATTCCCCCTTTACTATTATGCAATGGAATTCTTTTGTGTGGCTCTGTAAATGAATAATAGCTATTTTTTCACTGTATATTTTACAGAATGCATATTTTAACAATAATAATGCATAATTAAACTCGTAAATGTACAAAAATTTAATTGATTTTGAAACAAAGAACATCAGATTTATAAAATATAGGTGGTTAAAATTTGCGTAAAATGGTTGTTTTTTACATTCATTGATGTACAGGGCCAAAATTGCCGATTTTTAGAATTTTTTCCCTTTCAGTGCCCATTTTTGTTGCACTGTCACGGCTAAACCATTGATCAGTGAAAAAAAATTTTAATTCTTAAAATGTAAGAAACTTTGTCCTCTTTAACTCCCCTGACCGCCGAGCAAAAGGACAAAATTGTAATGTTGTTTTCTCTGTAATTTATTTTAAATGTTAATAAAAGACGGATTTTCTCACATGGTATAATTTTTTTGTGTTATTTAGAAAAATCAAAGAAAAGTCGCGTTTTTGCCTTGACGTGCAAAAAGTGACTTTTCTTTGATTTTTCTGCCAAATCCTTTCCTTTAATTCCTTTCCTTTGATTTTTCTGCCAAAAAAACTATTTCCCGAGATAAATGTTGTTGGATAACTTCAGATTCGTGTTCAGCGACCCCAAACAAACATAAAGGCACCAAATATTAAAACTACACCAAAACTTGCATTTATTTTCGACCAAATACTTGGACTACATGTAAAAAGAAAAATTAATCTGATGGTGTCAAAATGATGTAGTTTTCACTGATTTTTCATTTCTGTATTGTAAAGAGTATAATGAAAGGCTATTGATTATTTCATCTTGATGACATGTTCTCTATCGCTTACAAAAAAATAATAATAATTTTAGATAAGATGTATTAATTAAAAAAAGATTTAAGATTGTTTAATTAAAGTTTATTAAAAACCATATTTTTTATTAGAGGCATTTTTTTAATTAATATTTGCAGCACAATGTTATAACCCACGTTAATGGTCATGTATATAAAAGAGGTATGGCATATTTTTTTTAATAGTATGAGTATACTTTGACTAAAGTATTAGCTGTATTAGAGAAATTAATCATTCATTACTGAAAAAGAAGAATCATGTTTTATTACATCTTATCTTAAGCAACAGCCGTAAATAATTTCATAATTAAGTTAATATTTTTCTTTTAGTTAAACTGAAAAAAAAAATAGTAATGTTAGTTTGTTTAATTCTCTCATCGTAAATGGTAAATTAATTTCTATTGATTTCCAATTTGGCATTTCTGTCGCATCTCTCGCAATGGTTATTAATTTATTCAGAAAAATGCAGTACATTTTTATGTCTTACGCATAGAAATAAAGTATTACAATTGTGAAAATTTTCATTTGCTGAATTTACACGTTTTAAGATATTTGAATGCCATTTCACTATTTTCAAAAAAATGTCTTTACGTACATCTGTACGTATACGTATGAGAAACAGTATGTGGCGTTGCATCCCAACGCTAACCTACGAATTCGTCAACCTTTATATTTTATTAAACCTTGATAGGTGCTGGTGAGATTTGAGTGTAAATCGCTCAACAGCTCGTGTTGTTGTGCTGCATTTTTCCCGATTTCCGCAATTATTACCCTGGGAATCTATGGAAAATAATTTCAACAACCATAATTTTTAATTAGACTTCCATACACTGTCAAAAATTTCCGTAAAAACGCAAAAAAAAACGCAAAAAAAAAAAAAAAAAAAAAAAAAAAAAAAAACCAAGACTCTATCTAAATGCATACTAGTTTTTGGATAAATGCATTGAACTGAGTTTCTCGGTTATCATTTTGTACACATTTCCCTTATCTTATGCCTAATTACTTGTAGGGATTTCCTTGTGTTTTTTAAAAGATATTTTTATCTTTATTAAATCTTGGCATTCAAAATACATGCTTTTAAATATAAAAAAATTCAAAAATAGTAAAAAAAAAATAGTTTAATTTATTTTAAAACTTAGAATAATTTAAAAAGGGAAAAATAATCTCATTGAAGTTTGCGAATATTTTTCCCCACTGAATAATAAAAGACATACTTTGTACTCAATGGTAAAAGTTGCTCAGTAAGTTAAGTGTTTTTTGCTGTCAAGAGGTCTCGTGTTTAAACCTCAGGACGGTCAGAAACAAATTGAGTTAAAGTTTAACAGTTAGCAGTTCCAATTTATTCGGACATTTCAACTTATTTAATGGTTGATTGATTTACAAATAAAAAAAAATTTAATCATTATCATTAAAAGTAAATTTACAGAGTCTTGTGTATTTTTAACGATGTTAATTTACAAAGTCTATTCTAAATTTACCGAATAACCTCTCTGTTATTTAAAAGAATCTTGGTTTTTCTAATCTCTGTAATTTTTTATAACATTTAAGATAATAAATTAACTGTAGATACCCTGTAATTTCACACATACAAAAAAAATAATTGATGTTTAAGAAATGATAAAATTGTAGCCGATGAAATGACCTGTATTGCTGAGTTTTTCCAATTTTCAAGATGGCTAATCTCGTTCATCTATGATATGGAACTTGATTATATTTCGTGTTTAGTTTGATCTTAACCCTTTCGGATGATGTTTTTTTGTTTTTAGAAAAAATTACTTTTACGTAAATAAAAATATTGCTAACTATCCAAATAGATTAATAAGCGTTGAAGGAATATTTCACTCTCTGAAATATAACAAATATTGTTGTTTTGCGTATTATTTAATTCATAGTCATATGACAATATGCTAAGGAAGAATTTTTGGAGATATTTAGAAAATGTTGTATTACAATAAGGTTTAACTTATAGTATAATTTTCTTATATATTTTGCGCCTTATTATACATGATTTTTTGAGAAAAATAGCCTTTATTTCAAATTTAAAGGGCGAAATATGTTTAAAATAAAAGAATCGCAAATGCCGCAAAGAGAATTAAGCAAATAATAATAATAATTTATATTACTAAATGCCTAAACATAAATGAAGTCATATAGTAAATGTATAGACATATACAAACATTACTGCATGTAAATAGTAGCAAAAAGGTTTTCTTAAAACAAAATAATACTCCATTAAACACCTGTACTATTAATAGTACACTAGAGCCGAAAGGGTTAATATTTCTGGTTTGGTTTGGGGGGGGGGGGTTACTTATTAAGTGGTACTGTTAGGCTATGCTATCAATGATTTGCATGATAATTGCATTTGAGCATCTATTGGATGAATTTAATCAACATTTGTATGTAAGATGTAGTTAAAAATTACGCTGAATCAATTTTCGCTTTCTTTATTGAAACGATTGTGCTGATGTGCTGTTGTTTGTATAATATCCAAGATAGCTATATCATGGCATCTATCAAATACAATTTTGACTATAATGTGTCTATTATGTTTTGTTTATGTTATTTCCGCTTAGAATTTTTTTTAACTCAATTTAAGTCTTTTCATAGTATTCTTTGCGATAAATATTATGGCATTTGGTGAACAATGTTTGAGTTTCATTTCAGTTTCTGCTATATAAAAACACAATTAAATTTATATTTTAAGTTATTAGCTAAAAACATATATATATATATTTCACTTTTGTATTTGAATATCTAAAAGTATATACTGTTCAACTATGTTGATTTTATTTGTTGATCGTTATAACTGAATGCAAAACTTAAAGAAATACACTACATTTCTTAATTAGTGGTATGTAACTGTGATATTGTAATTTGTATATACTAGAATCATGCAGAAAAAAGTGTGGTGACGTCACAGTATATTAATTTTTTAAAGATAAATTTGAAAAGAATTGCTTCAAAATGAATATTATTTCAAATGATATTATCACTGGCATGGGATTTTCATTTAGAAATAGCTTCATAAGGAGAATTATAAAAATTTTTGTTACTATACAACCAGTACAGTTTTGCATAACATTAAATATACAAATTGTTAAACCTTCATAAATACATCTCGTAATTTTTTATAATTGCCAATTAAAAAAGGTTACATATTAATTGTTATATATGCTAAATATAGATACAGAGAACCTTAAACGAAAGTTTGTGTTGAGATTAAAAAAAATCAAATTCTAATTTGTCGGAAATTGTACAAGAAACGTGACAAATGTAATGCGTCCATAGTATATTCAGTTTTATAAATATAAGCAGATCATGGCGCAATAGCTGTTGCACTCTTATGCATAAATGCATTAATACAAAACTTACTACGATTATATAGGAGGAGCTCGCAATCATAACAGATTAAATCCATTTAAAAAAAAAAATAATGATGATGCGTAATTTAACAAATTACAGCGACCTTTTGGAAAATTAAATTTTCAAATACTGAAAGTTTATACTTATAAATAAATTCTATCTTTAAAATAATTATCTATTAAAAAAAGCCTAAGTCATGTGGCAGTCATAAAAAGTTCTGGGCTACTCGCTTCTCTTTTATATACTATGAGGCCAATTCTGTACTTCGATTATCACGCGCATACGCCCTAATAGCCTAATGGTCACAGTGACGTCACTGTGAGTCACTTTGGTCACATCCCATCTGTGACCAAAATGCCACCACTCAGTGACGTCACATTGTGACTGAGATGTGACTTTCTTAAAAATCTTTAGAAATTTATAAATATCCTTCAAAACATGTTATTTACTCTTAAAAACATGTTTCTGGAAATTTAAATATCGTCGATTATGTCACAGTTTCGTCACAATGTTAATGTCAAATTAGTCACAAATGACACATTTTTCACAAATATGTCACTTTGTGACCACTTTGTGAATAGTCACAAAAGAGCTCTAAAATGGCCATAACGACTTCACATTTCAGTCACTGAGACTTCACATCGATGGTCACAATCGATGGTCACAAAGTCACAATGTGACTTGACAGCGACGTTGCAGTGACGTCACTATGCTTTACGGGCGATAAGTCGTAAAATATTGCATGGATCATTATTATTAAGCGGAAAGCGTTTGGCTACCATCGATAGTTTGTCGGTATGATCCCTTCGCTTTTCATATGCCAAGCGCCCACTTTTAATCAAATATATTTTTTTCGGGTAAAGCTGCATAAAAGTTATATTTTTATAGAGATGATTTGGAAACAAAAATACTTGAGAGATGAGTTACATTTAGGTTCATGGATATTTTGAGATTACTGCAGTGAAACTTAAATAAACACCCTATAATATCCCTTTACATCAAAGTATAGTAAACACAAAAGATTCATTCTTCAATGAGAGAAAAAATACTAATGTATGGATGTACTAGTAATTCACATAGCAAGTTCTCTAATCATAAACTTTGTCATGCAAAAATAATTTGAGCATGTAAGCCAATCAAACTTTAGCATGATTTTTTTATGTGATTACAACAGCGCTATTTAATTTTCAAATAGTTTTCTTGACAAATTGAAATATAGATAAATCCAACTTCTGCAATATTTAACGAACCAAATTTCATATCTCACCGTTAATTAATTTAGTATCTACACATAACTTACGAAGAACACCGTAAATTATTGTCAATCGCCAGTTATATTTCAAATTGTCAAAGGCATTCACACAGTGATTTAACCCTCTCATGCATAAATTATTTTTCATTATTTTGCATTATTGACTAAAAATCATTTTTTGAGATAAATGAAAACCCATTATAAAATACTTTTATTATTGCACTATATGCTAGCTATTATCTATCAACAAATCGGATCTCTATAAATGAATGCTCAAAAGTGTTTTGCTTAATAATGCAATAATTATCTGTCCTCATATGAGGTCCGTATGCATGAGAGGGTTAATTTACATTTATTAAAAGCAAAATATGGGGAAAATTCTACACCCTATTTTTTTGGGGGGGGGGATTTTTTGTTTATAAATATTTTAATATAGTTGTTGCGGGATCTTCAGCAATATTTGCTTTTTTATTATTTTAATGCTACTGGTAGAAATGTAATAATTTTGCATAAATATTTTTTAATTCATAATTTTGCGGCTTTTTGGCTCAGATATCATATACTCACCAAATTAGCGCGATTTATTTCTGTCGCGCATTTGACAAAACTTTTTTTCAAATGCCAATTATATATATATATTTAGATTATTTTCTATAATTTTAAAAAAGAAATATCAATAAATAAGAATAGTTTAATTAATAACTATAGAACAAATTAATTTATATGTTTTTAAAAAAGAAAATAAAAGTAAATAGTCAGTTTATAAATAAATAGACAACAATAGCAGGGTTACCATGAAAGGCATAAAATCGTCACTTTGCTGCAATCGCACCAATGTGGTGCGTATATAACATCCGTGCCGAAAATGTTATCTTCGGTAACTTCATAAAATGCTTAGCATTGAATATAAGGACGACCATGTTGGTCGCAAAGGGCAGGTTGTAAAAATAACAAACATCAACTTTAAATTAATGAAATTGTGGCTTACGTAATAACAGAGCCCTATATTACATACGACATACATTAAAAATTAATATTCCTGAACAAATCATAAAGAAATTTTAAATGAAATTTCAGTTTTACAATTTTCAGTCATGGAAATTCAAACACAAGTACACAAGAAAGAAAGGACTCGAACAGGGACAGAAAACATGTTTATTATTCTTAGTGTTGCAAACATAGCGGGACAAGGCTGGAAAGTGTTGAGAAGCTCTTTGCACGCGTCGTGGCAGCTGATAAGGAAGTTCGGGACATTCGCAGTGTTTTCTAGAGAACATTAGATCTTCCATGAAACCAGATATGCGCCTCCATGTATCCCGGTTCGGGATCGTAATTTCGAACGCCTCCTTTGATGAAGACCATTGTCTCTTTAATGTTCTTTTCTTTCAGTTTTCTTCTAAATTAAGGATAATAAAAATGATTTCTCTCCTTATTCATGTCCTGAATTTCTCGTGTTTTTGTCTCCAATACCGCATCAGGAAAACGTTTACGACCATGGGTTGCTATACAAATTTGAATCCTTGTGATGTCCCTTACCTCCCCTTTAAGTTTGTCCCATTATTTCTGGAACACCTTGCATATCTAGGGGCAATATTTAAGAAGATAACCCATTGTTTCGATAATTATGACTCTCCCTGTATAGCTCTCCGCTTGAAATGGCACATTATTTAAAAAAAAAATTTCAACTACTGGAAGATTTTAAACTACTAGCGGGGTCACCGTAATAGTGAACGCAGTTAAAAATAGCAGAATACTGATGTGGTTGAAACATGAACAGTAATAAAATAAAGTATAATTTGAATATGTAATTCTGTTAAAAAATTATGTATGGTTATGTAATAAAATAATAAACAGACAACGTATGGAATAAAAATTATAATAAAATTGTTGTTTTCACCACTCCCCGAATCATATTCTCCATTATTTACAATCCACTCAATAATATGATGCATGCAATTTTTGGTATTTCATCACCGTGTTTCAAATTCTGTTTTATAAGGCATCTAAGGCTGACGTTCCAATGTACAAGTTTGCTCTTAAGCGACATAAGATTATTTTTCTTGTGCAATGCTACTAGTTTCATTTCTTAGAAACAGAATTTTCAATTTACTATATTCGCAGAAATGTCATTTTCCGCAATACTTTCCTGTTTCAGAACTTGTTTGGAATAGTAATATAGGATATCGATAAAATACTCGGTAGTAGTTGAAAAAATTTTTTTAAATGATAAATATCGAAAATTGAAAGTTTTATTTACTTATTGTTTTTTAAGTTTTATAGAATTCATATAAATAGAGTTACATAAGTAAACTTAACAAAATAATTTATCGAAAAAAAAAACCAATAAATTGTTTTTGTATTTATAAATAGAAGATTAGCAAAATGCAAAATGCAATTTCAGTTTTACAATTTTCGGTACTATAAATTTTTTATCTTCTAAAGATCGCATATTTTCAATTTTTGCACCGGAGAAGAAGTTCGTTAAATGCAATATGTTTGAAAGCTGCATCTCAATTTGTTTTTAAATTATCATTTTTATTTCTAATTTTTAATAAGTTTTTGTCATGCTGGCAACAGAAATATTCCATTTCTGGACATTAAACATGAACGAAATGTAAACAACTTTTAAATGAAATTTCAGTTTTGCGCTATTATATGGGGACGAATGGGCAGGCTAGACGTAGATTATGGGTGCGATTTATTTATACAGAATGATCCTGACAGTAGTTAGTTAAATAAAGAACGTGCTAAGGGGTTTTTTATTATATTTCCTTCCTCTTAAGTTTCAGAAGTAAAAAAACATGAACGTTATAATCATTAATGAATGCTCTGTAATTGGAAAACATAAAATTCGCTGAAATTAAATAGCAACAAATTTTTTAATAAAATGTTTTTAATTGCCATTTTTATTAATCGGGTGAAAAAAGTGAATAGAAAATCTAAAAACTAATACTTAAACTATCATTCTAGGGCTGTTGTTAACAATAATTCTTATAAAACTATTGATGGAAATAAGCAAGATGAAATGGGTTGTTTTAACTTAATTTATTTACCCCCACTGTATCAAAAGCTAATTATTTACAGTTACTCATTAAATATATATATATATATATATATATATATATATATATATATATATATATATATATATATATATATATATATATATATATATATATATATATATATATATATATATATATAAGGCTTCTTTTATATCAGGCAGCTAGCTACAATGTGAATACAAGTGCACAAAAATATTATGTCCAAAAATAATTAAGTAGAATGCTAAATTCATTTTTAAAAAGGTTAATTTTTTGTAGATTTCTTTAAAAATGACAAAATATTTCTTAAAAAGGTGTTAAATAACTTTAAGCCTCAATATATTTAACTGTAAATACAGCCGTCGACACAGAATATAAAAATACAGCTATTAGCATCCTAATTAATATAAATTTTATTATTTTTATTAACATCCTTATTAAGATGTATTTATTTGTATTTTTAAATTCGCTGTCGACGGTTGGGTTTTCAGTTGAAAATACTAAGGACTAAAATTATTTAACACCTTTTTAAATATTTTTTGTCATTTTTAAATTAATTTATACATAGTGTAATTTTAAGTTTAAAGAATGTCACATCTTTTATAACGTATATAACTCTCCGCTCGAACTAGACACAATATTTCAAAGATTTGATCAACTACTGGAAAAGTTTCAACTACTGGCGGTGTCACTGTAATTGCGAACGCAGCTAAAAACTAGTCGTTGGAGCCATCGTAATGCTTACTCATCATAGATATGAAAACTACAAAATATGAAAACAAAACATGTGAAAAATATTCATAAAATGCATCGCAAACTCATTCCAAAAATATTCAAACGCATATTTAAATGTTTTGATTACATAATAATGCCCCACTACGGAACTGCGGGTTCCTTTTGATTATCCCGTCGCATCGACCCATTTTGACATATAATATAAATCGCCAAACTATTAGTAAATTATACAAATTGGCATAATTTTCATTTTAAATAACGAAATTACAAAGAAATCAGTAAAATAATAATGCTACTACGAATAAAACATCGAATTAAAGATCACTTGATTACGTAACAGGCACATATAACATATTTAATGTCAAGTAAATGCGACATATACGGTAAGCCATTATTGGCATTTAATCTTACATTTGGCGATAGTTTTTTGATCGGTGAAATAATCAAGCAGGCCCGTAACCAGACGGGGGGCAGGTGGGGCTGAGCCCCCCCTAGCGTCCTCTAGAGCCCCCTCTAACAATTTCTTTACTTTCTATTTTTTTTTTTTTTTTTTTTTTTTTTTTTTTTTACAAAATCAATATTTTAACTTTTCTCAAAAAAAAAAAAAAAAAAAAAAAGATCTTTTAGATCTTTTTTTACTGCCTTGAATAAAATGGGAATATGCCAAGAATTTTGTAATCGGAAACTTATTAGATTAGTTGTTTTCTGTTATCTTGCTAGCGGTATAATGCATTTCTCGAAACACATTTTAAAGGAACATTTCTTTCTCCTGAAAAAAATTAAGTCCAGATGCACTAACTGGTCACCACATGTGTTAGTACATCGTTATATTTTCAAAGCAACGATCTTACGCAGAATGAATGGAAATGGACAGATGGTGTTCAAGTTGACCGATAATTAGTCAAGCGATGTTCAAAATCTTGACTAAGACATAGTCATTAAAAACCCATGTTTCTAAATTTTAATGGTTTGCTTGTTGACAATACGTACTTATCAGTAGATTTAGTTAACGATGAAATATCACTTGGAAACTAGAACGTTTGAAAATTAAAAAGATAAAAAATTTCAATTTATACACGTGGAATAAAAAAGTCAGTAATTGTTTCATTTCTATAGGTTACATACAATGGTGTACATTTGAAGAAAAAAAAGTTTATTTTATTTTATTTTTAGTTACTTATTTGATTTTATTTTTGTTTGTGTGTTAAATGAAAAAAAAAAAATTTTTTTTTTCAATTTGTCATATAACAATCAAAAATTAAACAAAAAAAACATGATTAAGGTTAAGTTTATTATAAGATTATGGCAAAAATATCTGCAATTATTTGATGTATGAAATATTAAGAAATAATTATAGTATTACAAAATAAAATATTAATGAAATTTAATAAATTACGATTTGCCGTTAGTTAGAGATATTAAAAGTAGGAAATTAAAATAAGAATAATAAATTAAGTTTCATTAAGTATGTAATATCTATTATAACATATGCAAAAAAACCTGTTAATTTTTAACTAAAAAATAAACTTTTTTTTTTTTTTTTTTTCTTATCAAAAAGAAAACAGATTACAAAAACTATTGCAAAGTATTTTTTTCATAATAATTAATAAGACATTAAATTAAAAGCATTGTATTTACCATGTGTATTATTAATATTTATGTACATTAGTTTGATTTTTTGGAGTCGGCGCCAGTCTAACCAAGATAAAAAATAATTGTCCTTTAAAAGTTATAACAAAATTCAGCAAAAACATTGCGAAAATAAATTTAATTTTAAATCAATCAACTCTAACTTAGAATCCCATATTTTAAAATTTGTGTGTTTGGTTGGTCCTCCCCACCATTAATGGCCAGTACAAACGCATTATTTTATACTAACCATAGTTATAATTGCTAATCTTACTTGAAAATATACATTTAAACACGTGATATAAAATGTTACAAAAATGGTAAGATTAAAATTTTTAAACTAAATATTAAATCAGAAAAAAATTCATAGATAATTGGATATGTATCTATTGGACACTTATATTGAACTTGGCTGGACTTGCACAGACACCAAAAAGTCAAATTAATTTACACAAAAATAAATATAATAATACGCATGGTAAATACGCATTCTCTTAATTTAATTTCTTATTAAATATATTGTGTAAAAATAATATTTTAAACCTTGCAGTAGTTTTTCAAAAAGGTTTTATTTTTGATTAAAAAAAATATATTTATTTTCCGATGATCATGAAGTATTTTGCATTTATTAATTTCCTTACAGAAAAATTCAGTTATAGAGAGGTTTTACACTCTATACACTCTAGGAGTCCGGGCTACGGGCCCGGGCTTGGCCCGTGGCCCAGCCGGCGGAATCGTTCCGAATTTTCTAACGGGCCGGGCCGGCAAAAAAATTGAACGGACCATACTGGCCGGGCCGGGCCGATAAAAAAATTTAGCAATATTTAGTTATAACGATATTTAGTTATAATGATTTAGACACAAACGATAAAATTACAGCTGTTGTTAATGAATATGGCTTTAATGAAAATAAGTATTAATGTGCGTCACGAACCAACACTAGTTTGACAACATCAATGCAGAAATGTAACTTCTATAGTGTAGAGATCGGCAACAGACAGTTACATTGTGTGTAACACGGGCTTAATATTTTTAGCAGACTCGTGCCGGGCCGAAATCAGACTTGCATTGTTTTAGGTAGCTTTCATTACAAAAAGTAAAAAGCTACCTATTGCAGCCGTCCGGAGGAAAACACTTCCAGAAAATTTTGGTATATTTTCACCGATCATGACCCCCAGACCCCAAAACCACCCTCCGTTCAAATGTTGACATATATATATATATATATATATATATATATAACCATATATATATATATATATATATATCTGATTTTTGTCATGCGAAAACTAACGTATTTGTGAACCGATTTGAATGAAACTTGGTATGTACATAGTACATACAAATGTCTCGACCGAGTTCGTTGGTCAGCATCATCCGCCATTTTGTTTCAAAATGGCGGCCATTTTAAATTTTTTAAAAAATTTAAAATTTAAAATTAAATGCAAAAAAATTAAAAGTTGAAAAATATTTTCCTTTTACGTGTTAGAACTTAAAACAAAGATTCCAGAACACTTTTTATTTTGTCTATATCTTAAAAAATGATTGAGTTATAGCACTTTGAATTTTTCTTATGGCTGACATTTTGAAACGATCTGATTTTTGTCACGTGATAACACGCGTACTTATGAACCGATTTCAATGAAACTTGGCATGTACATAGTACATACAAATGTCTCGACCGAGTTCGTTGGTCAGCATCATGCGCCATTTTGTTTCAAAATGGCGGCCATTTTAAATTTTTTAAAAAATTTAAAATTTAAAATTAAATGCGAAAAAATTAAAAGTTGAAAAATATTTTCCTTTTACGTGTTAGAACTTAAAACAAAGATTCCAGAACACTTTTTATTTTGTCTATATCTTAAAAAATGATTGAGTTATAGCACTTTGAATTTTTCTTATGGCTGGCATTTTGAAACGATGAGTTCTGATTTTTGTCACGTGATAACACGCGTACTTATAAACCGATTTCAATGAAACTTGGCATGTACATAGTACATACAAATGTCTCGACCGAGTTCGTTGGTCAGCATCATGCGCCATTTTGTTTCAAAATGGCGGCCATTTTAAATTTTTAAAAAAATTTAAAATTTAAAATTAAATGCGAAAAAATTAAAAGTTGAAAAATATTTTCCTTTTACGTGTTAGAACTTAAAACAAAGATTCCAGAACACTTTTTATTTTGTCTATATCTTAAAAAATGATTGAGTTATAGCACTTTGAATTTTTCTTATGGCTGGCATTTTGAAACGATGAGTTCTGATTTTTGTCACGTGATAACACGCGTACTTATAAACCGATTTCAATGAAACTTGGCATGTACATAGTACATACAAATGTCTCGACCGAGTTCGTTGGTCAGCATCATGCGCCATTTTGTTTCAAAATGGCGGCCATTTTAAATTTTTTAAAAAATTTAAAATTTAAAATTAAATGCGAAAAAATTAAAAGTTGAAAAATATTTTCCTTTTACGTGTTAGAACTTAAAACAAAGATTCCAGAACACTTTTTATTTTGTCTATATCTTACAAAATGATTGAGTTATAACACTTTGAATTTTTCTTATGTCTGACATTTTGAAACGATCTGATTTTTGTCACGTGATAACACGCGTACTTATGAACCGATTTCAATGAAACTTGGCATGTACATAGTACATACAAATGTCTCGACCGAGTTCGTTGGTCAGCATCATGCGCCATTTTGTTTCAAAATGGCGGCTATTTTAAATTTTTTAAAAAATTTAAAATTTAAAATTAAATGCGAAAAAATTAAAATTTGAAAAATATTTTCCTTTTACGTGTTAGAACTTAAAACAAAGATTCCAGAACACTTTTTATTTTGTCTATATCTTAAAAAATGATTCAGTTACAGCACTTTGAATTTTTCTTATGGCTGACATTTTGAAACGATCTGATTTTTGTCACGTGATAACACGCGTACTTATGAACCGATTTCAATGAAACTTGGCATGTACATAGTACATACAAATGTCTCGACCGAGTTCGTTGGTCAGCATCATGCGCCATTTTGTTTCAAAATGGCGGCCATTTTAAATTTTTTAAAAAATTTAAAATTTAAAATTAAATGCGAAAAAATTAAAAGTTGAAAAATATTTTCCTTTTACGTGTTAGAACTTAAAACAAAGATTCCAGAACACTTTTTATTTTGTCTATATCTTAAAAAATGATTGAGTTATAGCACTTTGAATTTTTCTTATGGCTGGCATTTTGAAACGATGAGTTCTGATTTTTGTCACGTGATAACACGCGTACTTATAAACCGATTTCAATGAAACTTGGCATGTACATAGTACATACAAATGTCTCGACCGAGTTCGTTGGTCAGCATCATGCGCCATTTTGTTTCAAAATGGCGGCCATTTTAAATTTTTAAAAAAATTTAAAATTTAAAATTAAATGCGAAAAAATTAAAAGTTGAAAAATATTTTCCTTTTACGTGTTAGAACTTAAAACAAAGATTCCAGAACACTTTTTATTTTGTCTATATCTTAAAAAATGATTGAGTTATAGCACTTTGAATTTTTCTTATGGCTGGCATTTTGAAACGATGAGTTCTGATTTTTGTCACGTGATAACACGCGTACTTATAAACCGATTTCAATGAAACTTGGCATGTACATAGTACATACAAATGTCTCGACCGAGTTCGTTGGTCAGCATCATGCGCCATTTTGTTTCAAAATGGCGGCCATTTTAAATTTTTTAAAAAATTTAAAATTTAAAATTAAATGCGAAAAAATTAAAAGTTGAAAAATATTTTCCTTTTACGTGTTAGAACTTAAAACAAAGATTCCAGAACACTTTTTATTTTGTCTATATCTTACAAAATGATTGAGTTATAACACTTTGAATTTTTCTTATGTCTGACATTTTGAAACGATCTGATTTTTGTCACGTGATAACACGCGTACTTATGAACCGATTTCAATGAAACTTGGCATGTACATAGTACATACAAATGTCTCGACCGAGTTCGTTGGTCAGCATCATGCGCCATTTTGTTTCAAAATGGCGGCTATTTTAAATTTTTTAAAAAATTTAAAATTTAAAATTAAATGCGAAAAAATTAAAATTTGAAAAATATTTTCCTTTTACGTGTTAGAACTTAAAACAAAGATTCCAGAACACTTTTTATTTTGTCTATATCTTAAAAAATGATTCAGTTACAGCACTTTGAATTTTTCTTATGGCTGACATTTTGAAACGATCTGATTTTTGTCACGTGATAACACGCGTACTTATGAACCGATTTCAATGAAACTTGGCATGTACATAGTACATACAAATGTCTCGACCGAGTTCGTTGGTCAGCATCATGCGCCATTTTGTTTCAAAATGGCGGCCATTTTAAATTTTTTAAAAAATTTAAAATTTAAAATTAAATGCGAAAAAATTAAAAGTTGAAAAATATTTTCCTTTTACGTGTTAGAACTTAAAACAAAGATTCCAGAACACTTTTTATTTTGTCTATATCTTAAAAAATGATTGAGTTATAGCACTTTGAATTTTTCTTATGGCTGGCATTTTGAAACGATGAGTTCTGATTTTTGTCACGTGATAACACGCGTACTTATAAACCGATTTCAATGAAACTTGGTATGTACATAGTACACACAAATGTCTCGACCGAGTTCGTTGGCCAGCATCATCCGCCATTTTGTTTCAAAATGGTGGCCATTTTAAATTTTTTAAAAATTTAAAAATTTTAAATTAAATGCGAAAAAATCAAAATTTGAAAAATATTTTTCTTTTACGTGTTAGAACATAAAACGACGATTCCAGAACACTTTTTATTTTGTCTATATCTTACAAAATGATTGAGTTATAGCACTTTGAATTTTTCTTATGTCTGACATTTTGAAACGATCTGATTTTTGTCACGTGATAACACGCGTATTTATCAACCGATTTCAATGAAACTTGGGATGTACATAGTACATACAAATGTCTCGACCGTGTTCGTTGGCCAGCATCATCCACCATTTTGTTTCAAAATGGTGGCCATTTTAAATTTTTTTAAAAATTTAAAATTTAAAATTAAATGCGAAAAAATTAAAAATTGAAAAATATTTTTATTTTTCGTGTTAGAACTTTAAACAACGATTCCAGAACACTTTTTATTTTGTCTATATCTTATAAAATGACTGAGTTATAGCACTTTGAATTTTCTTATGGCTGACATTTTGAAACGGTCTGATCTGAACGATTCACAATGTTGCTTTAAAATGGCATACACTTTATGATATCGTAAAATTTGGTGACTCTCTAAATCGCTTAAAATAAAATCAGGTTGAATAAAAGATGACTAATTTCTAAAAATTCCTATTAATATTCAGTCTTGACAAAAACTAGTTTCAATCTTATAAAATCACTAATTTTATAAGATTATTTCCACTAATTTGAGCTTAATGTTTTTGAACAATGTAACTTACCTTAAAATAAATAAATAAATATATAAGTATATGAAAGCTACCTCTTCCTCCCGGCATTGCCGGAAGGACTTTTTCTACATACAGACGAGCCGGGCCGAAACTAGACTTAATTGATCTCAATATGTGTATGTCAGACAACATGATTTGTAAAATTATTAATAGCGATAAAGAACTTATGTTAACGTAATCTTTGTATATGTTACTTCTTGGTGATTCTTAAATACAATTTTCTACAATGCTAAAGTTTCATAAATTTTCTGACTAATTTTTAACTGTAAAAGCATAATATTGACAAGCCTGATTTTTGAAAGGATTTGGAATCAAACAGCGTTTTTATTTTTTGTAAAAAGGATACTTGTATAACCTTGTTGAAATATAAGTTATTTTGTCAAATGGTTGTAAATTTTTCTTTCAACCAATGTTGTCGCTTCTGGAAATTCTATTCAAAACGCTAACTTTGACAGTATTTTTTTAGCTTTCTTGTATCAAAAAATGGATAAATCCATTCGATTACACAGTTTCTGAATAAAAACATCCGCTAATCTAATGATTTTTCGAAAAAAAAAAATTAATTCAGAAAGCAGCTTTTTTGAATTAGAGAATGAATTTGGATTTGGAATGTTTAATAAAATAATATAGAAATATTTCCATAAATCTATTTTTACTATACAGCTTCAAAAGTTACGATGCTTTTAACTTTCTTTTTTTTTCTTTTATTCGAAACCATATAAATTTTTTAATGAATCTTTGTTTGAATATTGAAAGTCTAAGAATCTAAGTAATCATAAATGTTGAAAATGTATATTTCCTGTAAAATATACTGTAAAATCCTCCCAGTGACATATATGCAGTATTCTTTAAAAGAATCTTAATTATACGATACAAATCTAATTTTTTTAGAAATAATAGAAATATTGACGTGCCGCAACGGACTGGGCCGGGTCTAAAAATGTAAATTATGGACGGGCCGGGCCGGGCCCGGCACACACAGTTTGGTTTACAACGGGCCGGGCACGGGACTGGAAATTCCGGCCCGTGCAGACCTCTACTCTAGACACTATAGGCAGGTACAGACTCTACAGGGCTAGACACTCTAGACACTATAGGCTATATTTATCAGTTTTTGCTATATTTTGTTTGCTTAAGATATGGATTGTTAAAAAATGTTAGCCCCCCAGAAAATTTTCAGAGCCCCCCCTGGCATGTCTCACTGGTTACGGCCCTGTAATCAAGTAATATCCAATTGTGTAAAAGAAGCATCCTCATAACACTAAAGATTGTAATTTTATTTTCTAATAGTTTACAGCGTTAAATTAAGCATCTCATTTCTAATTAAAATATATATTTGAATTGAAGTTTGAATGAATACAAGGTCATGAAAAATCGAAGAATGTGGAAAATAGGATTACAAATATCTTCGCAACTCGTCTTTCAATCAACTTCAATCTTTATGGAAAACTTATATATTTTTTATTATTGTTTATATCCACTCCTTAAAAAAAAAAAAAAAAAAAAAAAAAAAAAAAAAAAAATCGAAAATTTTTATATATCTTTCATCAGAACGAATATTTTGAGAATTCGAAAAAAATAGTTCCGGATAACTGAGGCTATTGATATTAAATACACTTCTTCACATTCTTACATACTAAATAGATATTAAATTTCAAGTCCTTTTTCTCAATTTCTTCGGTAGATAGAAAGTTTATAGACACACAAACATACGGATGGCAATTTTTTTCTGAAAAAAAAATATCTTTCGTAATGTTGAGTGTTTGAAACGTGTAAATCTATCAATTTTTTTTCGATTTTCAAAACTATTGCAAGACTTACGCTATACTACGAATGAGAGGTAATTAACAGCAGAATATTGAAATACAAAATTTTTAAGATGAAACATGAACAGTAATAAAGTAAAGTATCATTTAAATATGTAATTCTATTAAAAATACATGTAAGGTTATGCAATAAAATAATAAAATGGCAACGCATGGAATAAGAATTTTAATAAAATTGTTATTTTCATGATATGTCCCTGAACCATATTTTTCATTATTTACAACCCACTCGATAATGTGATGCGTTGAATTTTTGGTATTTCATTACGGTGCTTCAACTTTTGTTTTATAAGACATCTAAAACTGATGTTCCTATGTAAAAGTTTGCTCTTCAGTGACATAAGATTATTTTTTATGTACAATGCTACAAGTTAAATTTCTAAGAATCTGAATTTCCAATTTATTATGTTCGTGGAAATTTCATTTTCTTCAATACTATCCTGTTTCAGAACTTGTTTAGAATTCTAGAATAGGATCGCGATAAAATACTCAGTAGTGGTTGGATATATATATATATATATTTGAAATGATAAATATAGAAAATATATTATAGAAAATAAATTAAATAAATAAATATAGAAAGATTATTAGATAAATATAAATTAGATAAATATAGAAAAATACTTATTGTTTTTTAAGTTTTACAGAAATGACATAAATAGAGTTACAAAAGTAAACTTACAAAATAATTTTTTGAAAAAGCCACAGAAAATTATTTTTTATTTATAAGTAGAAGATAAGCAAAATATAAAATGCAATAGCAATTTTAAATATAAATCTTTACACAGAATAATTATTAGTATCTAATATAGTATTACAGTGCAGCTAAAGATTTTTATTACATATATATTAAAAAATATCATGAGTTTGTTTTGCAATCATTATGCAAGATCACAGTATTCTTTTATAAAATTAAACTACACCTACAAAAAGACGACTACAGTAGTATTAAAAAGGGGAATAAAATACTAAATTGGTAATATATAGAATAAGATTTTCAAGAAAATTGTCGTTCGCATTACATTTCCCTGAATTGTATCCATTTTTAGTTACAAATTTCTCAATGAAATAATTTATGCAAATTTTGGTACCGTAAACTGAAGCTAGTTTGACATTTGGAGGTAGCTTTGTTACTTTGTAGGCGGACAAGTTCATTAATGTTATATATATATATATATATATATATATATATATATATATATATATATATATATATATATATATAATACCTTATAAGAGTAAGGTAGTAAATAAAAAATGACAACCTAAAAAAAAAAAAAAAAATCCACCAGAATTTTAGCTTTATTTCAATTACACTGAAGAGAATGTAGAAAACACTGTGACAGCTGTCAATAATGTCATGGGTAACAAGCGGAAATTACGCGTCAAACGTAGCAAGTGTGGCGCTTTCATTCCAGAACAAAGTTTTATAAATATTCAGATCATGGTGTAATAGTATATACAATACTTAGGATACAGTATAGTAGTCAACGACTTTTGCGTGTGGCTGTATGTAATATCTAATTTCTATTATAAAGCAAGTAATTTATGGTAAATTTCAGTAACGTATTCCAATATCACAAAAGGTGAAATAATTTAATACATTTAAAGCACTCCCCAAATAATATTTCCCCCTTATTCCATTATGCAATGGGCTATTTTTGTGTGGCCTTTTAAAATGATAAGAAATATTTTTTGCACCACAAATAGTACAGAATGTATGTTTTAGTACAAATTTCATAGATGCATATAAATTTTATTATGTTCGAAAGAGTGTAACATCATTATAAAGTACTTGCATTTATTTTTCCTGTTGGCCGTAATGTAACGGAATATTTTTTGATTTTCTCTGTAATTAACCATGCATCCGATTTTCATAAAATTTGAAATGGTTCGATAAAAGTATGGAAAAATTATATATTTTAAATTTCAAATGATTCAGTTAAGGATTTTTTGCCCTGCTATATGCGAACAGGCGGACGGACTGAACATGACTATAGGTACTTTGTATTAACATAATTACGAACGCACTTAAAAAGCTGGATGCCGCAAAATTCGAAATACGAAGTAGTACACTTGTCAGTAATTACCTTGGAAGGCATACGAAATGTGTGAGTCGTCTAACAATCTTTACTCAAGAAGAAGAGCAGTAAACTTCCAACACTTTCGGAATCATAGTCAAGATGGTACTTAAAAATTAACTTTACCGGAAGGCATTTTCAGAAAGAATCACGTTTTGAGCACCTTATCGCCAGAACAACGATTGGCGTGGAGATGAAGTCAATGCTACGCACCCTTTCTTGTTTGTGACGTCAAACACCTAGCGGATAGTAACCCTTCCTTCTGCAAAGAGATCGCGCTTATTGTTCATTTGTTTTTCCGTAAATCAAGCAAAGACTATAATATGAGGAAATGTTATTCAACGTTGTTTGCGATTAAAACATAGTTTAAAACAAAGAGCTTTTTCAGATTAAAATGCTTTAAATTTCACAGAACATCTAAACATAGGGGTTTTTTTCCTCAATTCAAAAATATTATTTCCTTAACTCGCTATGTTCGAAGAAATTGAGAAGTTAATTAAAAACAGTGGTAAAGATTCTTTTGTAATAAATATAATTCTATTAATCATATGTTTTATGACACATTTGAACCTAGTTTATTTTGTGTTTGGCGATGAAGCTAGCTGAACGTTATCGCTTTCGCCAATTCGCCAAGGCTGGTGCTCAAAACGTGATTTTTTCTGAAAATGTTACCGGAAGAGTGTTAGTACCCCTATATTGAATAGCAACACTCCAAGTAATGATATAAACAATGCATTTATCCAGAAAAAAAAATTGGAAAATAAAATGTTTTGTTGTAAATCATAAAATGTAATCGTCCAAATGCATTCAAGTGATCTAAGTGTTCTTCCTTATTTTTTTACATCGACATCTGATGTAAATCTGTCATATATCATCTATTGCGAGCATTTAATATATACATATAGTTAGGTGATAAAGTTATCTCAAACTTGGGATAACTTTGACACGCCATTTTAATCCATACAGTACTTCCTCGTATGCACTGAGTTTCATTATGATATGAACACCTAGTAATTTTGTGATATACTTGCAAAAATTCATAAATAATTATGAGAAAATTCTATTCTCAAGAGAAATACAGTGATTTTAGATATTTCATAGCTGTAAAAGAACTATGAAAATATGAATTATGAAATATGAATTATGAATTGGAAATATGAATTATCTAAAAAAAAGGGTGTTGCAAAATGATATGAACATTGATCGAAATTATCACTAAATTGTACAGGAATATTTAATGCCAATCTGAGAAGAAGAAATCGAATAATTGCAAAATGAGTTCTGGTAATATGGGTCGTAAAAGTGCTTTAAAGGGATTTTGTGAAAGACGAAATACTGGCTTTTAAGGAGGAAAGCTATTTGGACAGAGCTATTGTAAAAAAATTTAAACAATCTCCAGGTGTCATATTAAATTTTCTTCGATTAAAAGAGAATTATGAACTAAAGAATTCTTTTGGACGTCCTCTTAAGCTGTCAAAAGGGTAAAAAGGCCATTGTAAAAAGAATAAGCGATGTAAAAACAACTTTAGGGCATTTTTCAAAAGATCCACTGATAGCAGTGCAAACAGTACCTTGTTCAGAGTAGTTAAAAACTCTATGATGATGAGGTACAAAAAAAAGAAATTTCCAGCCACATATGACTAAAATGAATTAGCACAACTGCCTAGATTTGTTAAAAAATCACAGGTCATGGAAGTTAGAATATGAAAAAGCAATATTTTTTTATGAAAAAACCCGTCATTTTGGAGGTCCGGAATTTTTTTTTTTTATTATTGGCACGATCTCTTCCAAAAAACCAGAAAAGTTTTCAAAACGGTATTAGGTTAAAGGTTCACTCGTAATTTAGATGCGTTTGGATTCCATGGTAAGATCAACATTATTTTTTCCTGTGACAGAATGAGTGTATTAATCATACTACTTGAAAAAAAATTGCTGCCATTTTCTGCGGACTTTTGCCGAACTTCGATTTGCCGAATTTTTCTGGATGTTCCAACAAAACAATTCATCCATCCACATGACAAACAGTTCTTGGGACTGTTTTATTGATGATGGTGTACATAGAATTCCATGGCCACCTGTTTCTTTCAATTAAAATGCAGTGGAAAATATATGCATCCTACACTGTAAAAAAAATTCTGCGAGGTTACTAAGAATTTTCTAGGAAACTGGGATGCCTAGAACTTTTCATGTAACCGCAACAGAAGAAAATCATATACAATTACAAAAGTTTCTTTAGTTACTGGTACTAAATATTGTTTTGTAAACATACTAACGATTTTTTAGTGAGTTTCCTAAAGAATCGTCTGTAAACTTACTAAATATTATTTAGTAAACTTACTAATGATTATTCAGGGAGTTTAGTAAGGAATTTTTTGTAAGTTTACCAGTGATTATGTTGTATAAGCAGTAACGATTTGTTAAATAGTTTTCTAAAGATTTTTTTGTAAACTTACTACTGATTATTTAGTAAATTTACTAATGATTTGTATGGGAGGTTCTCATATTAGTTTTTGTAAATGTACTAAACATTATTTAGTAAGCTTACTAGCGATATTTTAGAGTAATCACTATATATATATTGGTAAATTTACTGAGTATTATTTAGAAAACGTACTTACGAATTTTTAGGGAGTTTTCTAATGATTTTTAGTATTCTTAGAAAACTTTTTGTAGTATATTTATTGAGAATTTCGTTGTACATTTGCAAGGGACTTTAAGGCACATTTACTATGGGTGTTTTATGCTTGCATCTTAAACCTTTTATGTACTTTATAAAAAAAAGTAGCTTTAATAAGGTGCCGTTCGAAGCATTACCAAAATTGTTTTAGTATTGTATTTAAGCCACGTTTTGTATTCTTGCCAGAAAGCTCTTTACAATATTACAAGTGTTAATACAGTAAATTTGTTAATGCTTTTTAGGTGCGTTCGTAATTATGTAAATACGTAGCACCTATTGTTGTCGCTCAGTCCGTCCGTCTGTCCGTCTGTCTGTCCGTCTGTCTGTCCGTCTGTCTGTCCGCATATAACAACGCAAAAACTACCCAACCGAATCGTTTGAAATTTAAAATATGTAATTATTACATAATTTTGTCGAGTCATTTCAAATTTTATGAAAATCGGATACATAGATCAATTACAGGGGCAATCAAAAGTATTCCGTTACATTACGGTCAATGGGGAAAAAAGTTTCAAATGCATTTTAATCGTTTGAAATTTAAAATACATAGTTATTACATAATTTTGGCGAGTTATTTCAAATTTTTTGATAATCGGGTGCATAGATCAATTACAGGGACAATCAAAAGTATTCAATTACATTATAGTCAATGGGGAAAAAGTTTCAAATGTATTTTATACTTTTGAAATTTAAAATACATAATTATTACATAATTTTGTCGAGTTATTTCAAACTTTATGAAAATCGGATGCATAGATCAATTACAGGGGCAATCAAAAGTATTCCGTTACATTACGGTCAATGGGGAAAAAAGTTTCAAATGCATTTTAATCGTTTGAAATTTAAAATACATAGTTATTACATAATTTTGTCGAGTTATTTCAAATTTTTTGATAATCGGGTGCATAGATCAATTACAGGGACAATCAAAAGTATTCAATTACATTATAGTCAATGGGGAAAAAGTTTCAAATGTATGTTATACGTTTGAAATTTATAATACATAGTTATTACATAATTTTGTCGAGTTATTTTCAAGTTTTATGAAAATCGGATGCATAGATCAATTACAGGGACAATCAAAAGTATTCCGTTACATTACGGTCAATGGGGAAAATGTTTCAAATGCATTTTAATGGTGTTGCACTCATTCGAACTTAATAAAATTTATATACAATATAAAGTACGTATTATAATATACATTTTACATAATTTGTGATGCAAAGAACATTTGTTATTGATTTACAAGGCCACACAAAACTATTCCATTCCATAATGGTATAGGGAGAACATTGTTTGATGAGCGTTTTAATTGTAATTCACTATTTATAATTTTATGAGTTTGATATATGAGAGTAATATTTTTAAAACTTCGTTATCGTACGAACGCACCTCGTTTGCTACGCCTCACGTGCAATTTCCAACTTGTTTAGTATTGTATTTAAAATAGTTTATTTGCACTTATCAAAATGTATTTTTAACTGCACATTTTTTTGCAGTTTTATTATTAATGTTTTTACAGCAGTATTCCAAAAAGATTTTACGTAATTGTTTTTTTACACTAATAGTTAAATTAATTGGAGTTATTATAGTATTTTTTCAATATGAAGTTAAATTTTTACAGTTTTAAATATCCAGAGTGGAGTTTTCCTCATGTATCAAAATATTTCAATGTAAAATAAGCAATATGGCCTAACATGTGTTTCAGTATTATAACAGCAATTGACATAAATGTTACGTATGAGAAAACTCACTGAAGTTTCACTGTAGATATTTAAATAGGTGCAAAATCATTTTTTTATTAAATGAACATTACAACAATAGCACTAAATGAGGAGATAACTTGAAGCAGATCTTGCGGTCTTTAGTTAAACTAAAAAAAGCAAATAGATACAATAATGCAAATGAAGTATCATAACAGATTTAAAATATGCCTAAAAGAAATATTATGATTTTGGATGAAGCACAGTGCTTAATTTATACATATAAAGCACTGAGCCTCACCTAATCCAATACATGATTGGAAAACCTTTATATCATGAAAAGACATTGTCCGTTCATTTTATCCGAATATGCTTCTAAATTAGAATGCTAGAAGTGAAAATATAGTAGTCTTGTATTTAAGGTGTTTTATTCAGTTCTATGGTCATATGAATTTCATTAACAAGCGTCTTCTGTTACATATTTTTGAAACACTACACAATAACTAATTCAATGGTTCAAAACAGATAAGAGATCTGCAAAGAATTTAATGTCTTTATCTGAATGTCACATTTAAGAATTTTTTTAAACCTTATTCTTATTTCAGGTGATATGCCGTACAATTCTTACTAATTACTAGAATCTTTTTCGCTTCAATTTTTATTGTCTTTTTTCTCGACTTATTCCTCACAAATTTCTTTCACCACCTACCTTTAATACATTATGCATTTTTTAATACTTTATATGCTTGAGAATTTTTTTAAATTAAAATATTAAAGAGGAAAAAATTAATTATTTATAGGACACAAATTTAAAACTCTAAACTAGTTTAAAGATCCGGAAAAATGGGTCGAACATGTATGAATTTAGTAGAGTTCTTCTGTGGTTAATATTGCTCTGGAATTAGAATCTTTAACTCAAATAGTTACATATAGGAGAGATAATATACACATCTTAACATATGTGCACAAAAATACATCTTTGACTTATCAACTGTAATTGTGGGCAGGTTTCGCACTTTTTAATATTTATCAGTATGTTATAAACAGAGTTTACTAAGCAATCTTTCTGAAAGTAGAAAACTAGAATGGAAACAAAAAGAAATACATATTGATTTGGAAAATATTATGATCTGTCGTCTTTGATATAAATGTAATATTGATATCTGTACTACCAATAAATGCAATATGATTAAATAACAAAATACAATGAAATATGAATAAATTTTATTAATTAACTATTTAATTCATTACAATAAAAAAATATATTTTTAATGTGGCTCACATTTTGTAAATATTACATAATTAGTACAAATGCCTATGAATTGCATACTTTTTAAAGAATTTTTTCGGAGATAATATCAGAAAATGAATTTAAAGATGTCTTGCAATAAAATAATTGGAAAAATTCAGTGCTGCAGAATGAGGTTCGCAAGATTTTTCTCAATCATAATAGTGCTTCTTTTCCCTCTACTTTCGTCGACAAAGAGGTTTGCATTGTTTTTTAAATTGAACTTCAGTTTCTTCCTGCATCTAAAATGATAAGTTAGATGTTAACATAAAAAAGAAAGAAAAATTTAGTAAAATTTACAATGAATATAATATTATAGAAAAGCCAATAATTATCTTCGTATTGAATAATTGAATATTACAATTATTTAAAAATTAACTAGATGAATAAAAACCATGCTTTCTAAATTCAAACTGATGATCGGCATTTTAAAAGAGTTAAAGTCGCATACGCAGTCATAGGATTTTCTCATCTGAGTTTTTTTCATTTACTGACATAGCATCAATAAATCGTAAATTGCTCTCATTCTTCATTACTAATTTCATCTAAAATGAGCTCGTGAATCCATATTGAAAAGGTCTTTTTTATAAAGGCTTGGCATTCTTGTAACTTATGAAATAAAAATACAAAAATCTACTGAAAGGTGGAATTGTAACACATAAAAAATATTGATTATGCTTTATAAATGCTAAATATATATCAATAAATCTGCTCAACTGTTTTTAAAATGATGTCCTGAAGGCATCCATAATGTTGACGTTGTGGATTCAAAAATCTTCAGCATTGTATGCTGCCATTGTCCTTTGACGGCATGTCTTTTAAGTAAATAATGCTGAAACACAATCCGCCTTCTTACCCAATAAATAATGCCAATAGGCATGGATTGTAATACAAAAGCTTAACCTTCGAATATATGCAAACTGCCATCATTTGACAGGCCCATTTATTAGGATGTTTGGGTATTTACAATTTTTTTTATTATAGAGGAAATCGGGGTGAGGTGCGACACTTTTTATAAAACTTAGAGAATCAACTTTGTTTAAATTTAAAACAAAAATTTCAATTTATAGATTGCAAGATGAAACACCTTTTAATGTTCTTGAATAATATAGGAACAAAACATGTAAAAGGTATTTTATAATTAAGGAAATTGTAAGTTTCAAAATCTGCCCCATAACTCACCACTAACAGAGATATATCGAATTGCAATAAAATAAAGCTATAAGGCACTACTAATCAAGTGTCGGATAAATATATAATCTAATAAAAATTGTAGATTGCTATAATGTATGTGGCACAATATCGAATTCCAGGATCTTCATAACGTAAATGGAAATTTGGGATTGTTAATCATAGATAACATTAAAAAATATCAATTCAAATTATTTACAATTTGAAGTAAATGAATATATTATCAATGTTATAATTAATATATTACCCTCTAAATATGTTTGCATGTTAGGAATTTACATTCATCTCATTAAAAAAAACGAAAGACATATCCCATTCCCCCCTTTACTGGCATGTCCCATTCCTCCCCACTTTCTTTTTTTGTGTTAAACTTATTATATAAACAAAAGTGCTGCTTTTAGACTTGTTTTAAATAACTAATAATATGCAGTATAATATTCCATAAGTAATGAAACTATTACACCGATGAATAACAAATCATTACTATACAGAAAGCATAAAAAGTAAATTTACTTTTGATTCTTGAAATAATTTTTTATTACAATTGTAAGCTTATATTGACCAACAATATTTTTTCAACTAAAGATTTGGCTACCATTGCTTCATCTATCGTACGATTGATGAAATGTTTAGAATGATACATAAAGAGAAAAACCTACTGTCCCATTCCTCCCACTATCTCACACCACTCTCCCCTATATATTAACATTTTGTCAAAATTACGTAAAACCATATGAAATACCACTTATATTTACATATATAAAAATTATCAATTGAATTTTAATTCTCAAATACACTGGCGAAGGCAGATCACTTCACGCCACAAGGAAACTATGTTTATTTACTATATATACTTTTCTTCATCATAAATTTAACTAAACTTCCGTATTTGAACATCTTCTTAGAGCACCTCAATAGACCATACTTGCATTATCTACGAAAATTTCGAAAAATTCCGACAATTAGAAATATTTTTTTACAAAATAAAATGTGTGAAAATTTTGACAAAATTTGTTAAAACCTGAGAGTTTTATCGCGGTAATAATCTTACCAGCCCTTTTCCACTAAATATCAATATTTTTTCACCCAGTCTACATATCTTATTTTTAACATTAAAAAATTCGAAGAGTTTGGATGATAATGTCAAGTTTTTTAAGAATGTAAGATACCGGAAGTACCTTGTCCACAACCCCAAATCCCACAACTTTCTTCTATCTCATACATCATACTATTTCAAAATTCGTCAACATACCAAAATTAAAAGACAATCCATGCCCATCATGGGGATTCTATCGATATGAAATTTCGTGCATTAGTTCTTAAGATATGAATATCGATAAAATCTCATAAGAAATGCACCATAAAAGCGCTTCTTGTTTAGTGATCTAAACCGAAACCTGCAACGGTGACACTATATTAGCATGTGTCAACATGTGACTGAATCTGAAGTTCGATGAAAATACTTGCGTTAGTTCTTAAGATTGGAATTTGCGGAAATTATGCAGATCCCCCCTCCCCTCTATTGTGCAAATTATGCAACACAGCAGCGACATATGCTGGACGATTTACGCCAAAATATAAAAAAACACCAAATTATATTAAAGGCAAATTAAATCTGAAATTTGATGAAAATTCGTCCATTAAGCATTCAGATAGAGTTGTTGCAAAAATCTTAAAAAATGTAGAACAGAAGCACCATTTATTGAGCGATTAACGCCAAAAAATAATCGGAATCAATTTATAACAAGGATTATCTGAATATATTTTTTTTATGAAAAGCTGTGCATTAGTTCTTGAGACAGAGCGCCTACAAATTTTAGGTCGCATACATACAGCCATTTTGTAGAAACAAGTTTTTTGGTATATCTGATCCTAAAATGTGTAAATCCGTTGAAAACTAGAATTTACATTAAAAATTAATCATCGCCATTTTATGTCAGAGACAGACTGAAAACAATCTCTACATTAAACATATATATTTTAAATATTAAATTCTGAACATTAGTTCTTGTGACAGAGTACCCACGAAATGTGTGTCAAATGCAAATAGAGTCGCAGACCCACATTTCGTAAAAACGAGATTTCTGGCCCCTAAAACGTCTAAATGTGTCAAAACGTTTTATGAATCCTATACTTTCTTTTCGTAAAATAGAAGAAATAAGAAATACAAAAATTATCTTTGAAAAAATTAATTGTCAATTATAATAATATAGACAATTAATATGTTAAATATTAATTGTCTCTCTCTTTTTCTGTGTATTTTACTGTACAATTCATATTACGTACATTTTAAATAAATACGTACACTTGATTTTATGCAATATAACTATAATTATAGTTGCATAGCCCCTTACCGATTGTCTAAGGTTTTAAAAACATTTTTGAAGCAAGAAATATTTTTAATTATTCCGTATCGCGTAGAGCTCGATTACGAAAGGGGCTGTGCAAATATAATTTTATCAACTTTTTGTTGATTTTGTACCCCTTCCCCCCTTCCTATTCGTATGTTATCCCTTGAACCCCACCCCCCCATCCCCTCCGTTAATGATTTCGTTATCAAAGTAGAAAATTTTGATTTCTATAATTTACTTTGCTCGAAAAGACATACAAAACATGTTTCATTTATTTTTCGCATACTTTTATCATTCAAATAATGAGAAGTTAATAAAATATCATTTTTCATATGAAAAAAAAAATATATCACATAACAATTAAAAGAAATACTTTTTAAATGAATCTTATGATACCTTTTTGTTACATAATGCATTCAACAATAATAAAGAATTATTGTACTTGCCCCAAACGGAGAGGGGTGGGGAGCAGATAGAAATTCATATCAACAAAACGAAGACACCATTCTTTCTCTTTTTCTTTATCTATTAGTAAACTTAAGCTTCATTTCAAATACAGTTTACATAGGGTTTTTCGAATTGTGATTATATATGCATACATATCTGAAGAAAAATAAGAATTTTAAATGTTGGAGTATACTATATTTTAGAGTTTAATAATTTTATAATAATATAGCTATTTTAATAACTTTGTACTTAAAAAATAGATAACAGGCTATAAAAAAAAGGTACTATTTTGTACTAAAGACCATGTTACAAATAAAAAGAGAAACAATTGATTATCAGAAATTGTATTTACATCAAAAGCAAACCTCCCCTTCCTGAAATGATAACATATTTGCACAGCCCCTAATATTAATTTGTTTGTTCTTAAAACAACATAAAGAGTTCATCCTTTATGTTGTATGTATAATTTATGGCTAATTTTACATAAAAATAAAAAATGCCTCTATGAATAATTAAAATATTATAAATAAAACAGTTTTAACAGACATGTAATTGAACTACTCACTTAAAGCTCTGAAATTATCGGAATATAAAAGAAATTATGAAGAAACAATTTTCAGAAACGATTTTATAATTAAAGAAATTGTAACAAAAAGAAAAAAAAAGAGTGAAAAAAATTGGAATTGTCCCATTTCTTCCTTTGCTGGTAGGTCCCATTCCTCCCTGTATTCTATGTTAAACTTCTTGTATCGACATAAATGCTGCTTTTAGAAATAGTTTAAATTATCGATGATATACAGTAAAATGTTCTATAAATAGAGAAACAATTACATATATACATAGACAAGTCATTAATATGCAGAAAGCATAAAAATATATAAAGCAAATTCACTTTTGGTTCTATATACTATAAATATTCTTTTCCTTTATACTATTGCAAGCTTATTGTAAATCAACTGTTTTATTCAACTGAATGTTGGAGATGCTTTTGCTTAATGGAATACGTGACTGATGAAATGTTTATTAATGGAATATAAAAAGAAAAATGTACTGTCCCATTCCACCATACTCTCCCTTATTAAGTAACAAAATCTTGGGTTAAGGGATTTAGGAAAAATTTCAGGTGTTTAACTTCTATCATAATAAAGTAACAAATACAGCAAGAAGAAAAATAGACATTTAAAGATTTTTAATTCAACGAGCAAGAATGGAGACAAAGATAACCATATTTTCTTTTTTTTTATTGAAAGAAGGGAGGGGGATATTTTAAACGATTGATAATATAATTTATTGAAGACTTACAATTAGCGAAAAAAAATGAAAATTAATTAGGGTGAAAGACTAAGTTTTGTAAGGCGAGGGGGGGATGATGATTATTTGGATTTTATGGATATGACCTATTATTTATTCTTATAATAAAGCAACGGATCAGGATTTATTTTTAAGAATGGCGTAAGATTTTAAACTTTATATATTGAGGGGGCAAAGAAAATAGAGATTTATTTTTCTTTTTAGAAAGGGGGAGTATTAGACGACTTATTTACATTAATAAAAATTTACAAATAAGTAAAGTACTATTAGCCCAATGATTATTTATTCGATATAAAGGGAAAATAAGAAATTGGTTTAATCTCTTCAGTTTAGATCTACAATGAATATATTAAGTTTTCTCCTCATACTAGGGGAGCGTTAGAAATATATGTACAGTTTAATACCAATATAATATCTCAAAAGAACTAACTACCAAAGCATTGTCAATATAGTTGTTGTAAAGCTTAAAATTCCGAGTAAAATGAACACTTACATTTAATATTTATGCTGAACATTAATACCATAATTCTATTTCAAAGTTTAACCGCAGTGGTCAGGAGGTTTAACTTAAAATTAATTAGGGAATAACTTGAAATTAATGTAAAACTTAGAATTAATGTACTGACTTTTTACCCACGTACTAGATGAACGTTAGAAAATATGTACATATAGTGAAAATATACTTTTCGAAAAATTATCTTAACAATATTCCAAAATAACTAATTCTATAGAAACCATTGTGAATACAAATGTCTTAGAGTTTAAAATTCACAATAAACTGATCATATATTTGCCGCAATCCTATTTCAAAAATTTATCTTAATCGATAATCTAAAGCTCTGAACTAGGAGAGATCAAATTATCCATCCGCTCTGTCTCCATTTGTTACATATGTGTACATTTTTTAAATTGTTGAGGCCTTCACAATGTTTTATGTAACTATGTTAGGATTTTATTTTGCATATTTTGAGAATTATAATTTAGCAGTTATTGAGAAAGTGGTGCATGAATGATAGCTGTTTACATTTCATTTCGCAACTGACACCGTTAATTAAACCATTGTTTTAAGTGAAAGATTTTTTATTTAAAGACTAATTTTTTTTCCAATATTCCTAACGTTTTAAACTTTTATGAATTTAAATGAAGATTCTTGTATACTAATCGAAAATCCTTTTATTAGAACGATCTTTGTCCTTTACACAAAATATGGGAAATTTAAAATCGCGCTATTGATTGACTTTGAACTTCTCTAGGGGAAAGTCTTATGCACACTCATTTGTTCGCTTTACCCCCCCCCCTCCTCCCATCCTTGCACTTTATTTTCAATTTCCTTAATTTTAATAGATGCGCACTATTGTTCACTCTATATACATCATATTAATTGCTATACACATTTCATACTAGAAATAATAAAATATTTCCCATAATTTACAAATCACTTTTGAAATATTCTAAAAATTATGAAAATATGTACTTTTTAAACTAATTTGTTCGTAGCGGCAAAAGCTCACCTAGCAAAAGGAAGAAACATACTACATAAATTTCTAATCTATATCGATGGGATTAAAACAATTTGCTGATTTCGCGCAATTAAACCAGACTTCAGCCTGTCTTTCCTACCCCACCACTGGGCTATAACCCGCAATCAAGAGGTTATGCCACAATTCTCAAAATATCCATCCTAAATAATGTACAAGTAACTAAAAATTACATGTACATAATAATAACAAGCACTGTAAACTGATAACCTCGTTTGTTAACAGTTCAAGCTCTTGTTTAGCGATTTAGGCAATACTTTGAAGTAAAATTGTGAAAATTCAACTAAAATGTTAAATATTGGTTATCAATTTATTCAGAATTTTAAGTTCTACAACATTTGCATTGACAATGTTTTTGATGAGTTTAGTTTTTTTAGTTTATTTTTACTGTAATTAATAAAAACGTTTTTCTCAATTATAAATTTATACATATTTTTTAACGCACACCTAACAAGAGTGGGAAAACTTAATACATTCATTCCCTCCCTAGACCTAAACTAATGAATTTATATAATTTCCAGCTTTCTCTAGCTAATTCAGAGTTCGGCATTTTCCCCCTCCTCTACCACTGGGCAAGATAGAGTTTTAAAGACTTACTATGTGTTCTTTAAATTGAAAAAGAGGTGGGGGAGGAACAAGAAAATGACATTTTTGGATTGGAAGAAAAGTCTTGATAATTTATTATGACAATAAAATAACGCATAGAGCACAGATTGTATTTTATTTTATTTCAAATAAGGCAGTTTTAAAGAGTTTTTAAATTTTGAGTACTGTGTGAAGAAAATTCGGAAGCAAAATTTTAAGGGAGAAATTCATATCAAGTTATAATGAAATGAATGTGATGTAATGAATGGTTAATGCATTTTATTCACTATAAAGAAACAAATAGTAACAAAAATTTTTTTTTTAAAAAAAAGAAAGTTTTAAACACTTTAAATTTTAGTATTGTGGAAATGAGGGTAAAAAAGTAAAGTGAAATTTCAGAAAAAGAGCAGGCAAATTTAATTCATTACATAAAACAATTGAAATTTCGTACTTTTAATAAACTCAAACGTAAAGAATAGTTATTTGACCGAAATGTAAATATGTAATTAACAGAAAATAATAGGAATATTAGCTTGCTAATAAGTAAAAATCAAATAGTCCTTTTTGAGTCTTTGATTTTTACGTATTAATCAAGTAGAATGGAAATACAGGGGTTGGACAAAAATATGGAAACACCTTTAAATAAAGAATACTGCCCAGTTAAACTGAAGGCATTGAGCTCACAGGCTACAAATACTAATTGCACATTAAAGCTTTATATTTTCAAGGGTTAATTCCGTTCGAAAAAAAAAAAATTAAGAAGGGGAAACAGCTCTCCCCTTTTCTCTTTTTTTATACTTAATCATTGAACCTCCTATACTATCAAAGACATGCTTTATCATATAAAAAATCTATATCCAAAATTCAGAGCAAATTAGATAATTCTTAATAAAAACCCATTTAGCATTTATATAATTTAAAAAGAGTTATCCCCCTCTTTTATACTTAACCATTAAACTTCCAAAACTATTCAGAGATTTGAACGAAATCTGAAAATTCTGCTTGAAAAACCCATTTATATAAATGAAGGGAGGGGGGACATTAGAACCCCTGTTCCCCTTATTTATACTTATTCAATGAACACCTAATAACAGTCACGGAATCGCCTCATCAGAATGATCCTAATCTAAATTTTGAACGAAAATTAATTCTGCATGAAAATCCCATTTATATCAACTAACGGGGGGGGGCATTAGAGCCCCTGTTCCCCCTATTTATACTTATTCAATGAACACCTAATAACAGTCACGGAATCGCCTCATCAGAATGATCCTAATCTAAATTTTGAACGAAAACTTAATTCTGCATGAAAATCCCATTTATATCAACTAACGGGGGGGGGGGGATTAGAACCCCTGTTCCCCCTATTTATACTTATTCAATGAACACCTAATAACAGTCACGGAATCGCCTCATCAGAATGATCCTAATCTAAATTTTGAACGAAAACTTAATTCTGCATGAAAATCCCATTTATATCAACTAACGGGGGGGGGCATTAGAACCCCTGTTCCCCCTATTTATACTTATTCAATGAACACCTAATAACAGTCACGGAATCGCCTCATCAGAATGATCCTAATCTAAATTTTGAACGAAAACTTAATTCTGCATGAAAATCCCATTTATATCAACTAACGGGGGGGGGGGCATTAGAACCCCTGTTCCCTCTATTTATACTTATTCAATGAACAACTAATAACAGTCACTGAATCGCCTCATCAGAATGATCCTAATCTAAATTTTGAACGAAAACTTAATTCTGCATGAAAATCCCATTTATATCAATTAACGGGGGGGGGGCATTAGAACCCCTGTTCCCCCTATTTATACTTATTCAATGAACACCTAATAACAGTCACGGAATCGCCTCATCAGAATGATCCTAAACTAAATTTTGAAAACTTAATTCTGCATGAAAATCCCATTTATATCAACTAACGGGGGGGGGGCATTAGAACCCCTGTTCCCCCTATTTATACTTATTCAATGAACACCTAATAACAGTCACGGAATCGCCTCATCAGAATGATCCTAATCTAAATTTTGAACGAAAACTTAATTCTGCATGAAAATCCCATTTATATCAACTAACGGGGGGGGGGGAATTAGAACCCCTGTTCCCCCTATTTATACTTATTCAATGAACACCTAATAACAGTCACGGAATCGCCTCATCAGAATGATCCTAATCTAAATTTTGAACGAAAACTTAATTCTGCATGAAAATCCCATTTATATCAACTAACGGGGGGGGGGCATTAGAACCCCTGTTCCCCCTATTTATACTTATTCAATGAACAACTAATAACAGTCATTGAATCGCCTCATCAGAATGATCCTAATCTAAATTTTGAACGAAAACTTAATTCTGCATGAAAATCCCATTTATATCAACTAACGGGGGGGGGGGGGCATTAGAACCCCTGTTCCCCCTATTTATACTTATTCAATGAACACCTAATAACAGTCACGGAATCGCCTCATCAGAATGATCCTAATCTAAATTTTGAAAACTTAATTCTGCATGAAAATCCCATCTATATCAACTAACGGGGGGCATGAGCCCCCCGTTCCCCCTCTTATACTTATCGAATGAACTCCAAAAACTAATCAGGGAAGCACCTTGTCAGGATATACCTACATACAAAATTTCAAGTGGATCGGATATTTTTATCATGAGTTATCGCGTTACGTACATACGAACATACATACAGAACGGACGGGCACATAAGCTCTCAGGCTATGATAGCCTGTGAGCTAAAAAACACGTTTCCTTGCGTAGTATTGTGTACGGTACCAGTTGTTATTCAAAACAACTTGCAGTCTTCTCGGAATGGATAAATACAGTTTCTGTATGTTTGCCAAGGGAATATTATACCATTATTCCTGCAAAACGGTGGCAAGTTCAGATAACGATGTTGGCGGTGGATAGCGAGAACGCACTTTCCGCTTCAATGTAGACCACAAAGGTTCAATAATATTCAAGTCTGATGACTTTGGTGGCTTGGGGAGATGCGAAAATTCATCCTCGCGCTCAGAAAAACAGTCCTGGACAATGTGAGCTGTGTGAACGGGGACGTTGTCGTCTTGGAAGATAACATCATCATTGGGGAACAAAGCTTGTACCATTGGATGGACTTGATCGGCCAAAATGTTCACATATGTCTGAGCAGTGATACGCCCTTACAGAGTTATCATGGGGCCAGAAGAGAACCACGATAAGGCTGCCCAAACCATCACCGAACCTCCGCCATCTTTCACTCTTGGCAACAAGCAGTCTGTATTACAGGCTTGAGATGGCGTTCTCCAGACGTAAACTCGGACAGAAGTGGGGAACAATGTGAAAGAAGACTCATCAGACCATATCACTCTCTTCCACTGCTCTATAGTCCAGTTTTTATGACTTAAACACCACTTTTTCCTGTTACAGGCATTACCATTACTGATGGATGGCTTTTCAATTGCAACACGGCCAGCAATTCCCTATTTATGAAGCTTCCTTCTAATTGTTTTAGTACTCACAAGATTTGGTAACACGACATTCATTTCAGCAGTAACTTTTGCACCTGTGGACTGCTTATTTTTCGCGATAATCCTCCTTAATGATCGTCTGTCACGATCACTCAGCGCACACTTTCGTCCGCGCTGTGATTTAGCGGATGATGTTTTTTCCGCATTTAAAATATGCGGAATAAATCTTCGGCACAGTACCTCTTAAAACACTAAAAACCTCGGCTACCTTGCTTACGGAAGCACCCACCATACGCGCGCCAACAATTTGTCCACGTTCGAAGTCTGTTAACTCTGACATAATGCATTGATAATCTCACATAACAGTGCTCCAACAACGACTGAACGGTGCAGCGATTTTACGAAGTTGTATAGGTGGCGACAGTAGGCGAAAACTCCAGTGCCATCAACATAGTTCATTATAATCAATCTTTCTTTCCAAATATGCATTTCAAAAGGTGTTTCAATATTTTTGTCCAACCCCTGTATAATTCAACTTATAAAGGATAAAAATTTACTTACTCAGTAACTGGAAATTTTTATCAGTTTCCGGATTCAAAATGGATGCATTTCACGCCTCTATGGTTGCGTCAATAGTCATTACGTCACCACTAAAGCCCTTTCTGATTGGCTAACAGGTGAAACTAAGATATTTAATGTATTTGCACTATGCGAGTGGTAAATATTATACCCAGTTACAGATAAAATTTTTGTAAACATGCAGATTTCTGTAGCTTTACAAAAAGTAGTTTTGTAGGTTTACAGATTTTTTTTACAGTGTACTGGACTGCAACCATAGAGCTGTTTTAAGCAAATAGAAAAAAACATGCCACAATTTTAGAATTAAAAGCTGATATCAACTTTCACTGAAATGAAATCAATTAAATACATTTAAAACTTGGTATACTCCATGCATGATCACGTTTTTACGTTAATTCAAAGATCTACGGATATATACTGTAAAAAAAAATTCAAGAGGTTACTAAAAATTTCTTAGTAAATTTGTATTCCACAGAATTTTTTAGTAACCATTACAAACTTTTTTTTGCAAGTGAAACAAGCATTTCTTTTGTAAACTGAACAAAAGTATTTTTTGTATAACTAACTTAAAAATTTTTAGTATAAGCCACCAAGCAAATTTTAGTAATAGCTCCAAAATTATTTTTAATAACCACTAGCATACCCAGCCCGCTTCGCCGGGCTTAATTTGAAGGTTTATTTAATAATTTATGTGTATGGTACGCTTCCCGGACCATCGGCACTCCACGTGCGTCGGGTGAGCGTCAGAACAAACTTTCAGCATATACATATGGGTGGTTGTACTTGAATGCACAGACCTGCGCGTTTTTTTCTATCTTGCTTTTATACCTCTGGACCGAGTTGGCGCATTGCCAAGATTTGCTTCCTCTGGACCGAGTTGGCGCATTGCCAAGATTTGCTTTCCCCTGTGCCTCAATTAATTAATTAATTAATTATCCTCGGAATTCCTTTTATTTATAGAGATTACGTGCGCCCGAAGGGCAGGAGGTTCCTTCGAGCTGCATCCAGACTTCTGAAGCGGAAGATTTTCGGCAAAACCGCAACAGATGGCAGCACCAAACATTCCTAAAAGCTCCGACAGGATTTTCATAATCCCTTTATTAACGAGACATTCGGGGCGTATTTGTCGGTGGCAAGTTTCGATCCCGGGACCTTTAAGCCTGGAGTCCGTTACAATAACCACTATGCTATCAAGGCCACACCAACTGAGTTTTAGTAAGAGCTATTAAAAATATAAAATTATTAACTCTATTCGTTGCTAACTTTTTTCTAGTAATTCTTACAAATTTTTTTGTAACCGACTAAGATTACTAAAAATTTTTTAGTAATTACAAGGATCACTAAAGTTTTTTTAGTAGATCGACCCTTTTTTTACAGTGTACTGGCTATTAATCTACATTTTTTATCAAGTTCATAAATCAAAAAATGCGGTTTATTTTATGTATAAATTGAGGTTCCAAATATATTTTATTAGAAAATATTACAATTAGTTCTAACATCGATTAAAATTTAGCTTGTTTTGTAGCATTTTCTTCTTTTTTATGTTTGAAAAACTGCGTATTCATATCATTTTTAAAGCCAGGGCATATTTAAATCCGCTTTGATGTTGAAAAAAATCCTTAGGTCGTTACGCTTGTATATTATTTTAAGACCCGAATTTGAGGAATGAAAAAAGAACGTGGCATGTTATTTACCGAAGTAAATCTGAAACATGACAAAGTAAACCCTGTTTACGGTATTTCATTTTAAGCATTTCACTAGTACTATTCCTAAGTTTCTTGTTTATCATAACAGACGTCCAAAAATCTTAGACACGTACAAATATTTTTTCAATGACGGAAAATTATTTTTCTCGTACGTATTTCATTTTTTTTAGAATTTGAAGCTTTGAGCATAATGCAATGTATTATGTTTGTAGAAATTTAAATTTCTCCAATAATTTTTCTACTTCAGAGCTTGTTTTGCATTACAGAATAAGAGTAGAATCTTTATTAAATGTTCAGTGGCGTTTATATATTTTTTGCAGAAATTTAGTTTTTTTAATACTTAAGAGTAGAAAGAGCCTTGAAATTGATTTTTTTAATTTGATTTTAAACGCTATTTCAGAACTGACTATAAGCATTGGAACATATCGAGTGGGTAAAAAATTCCGTAAAAATTTAAAAAATTCATAAAAGTTGGAAAAATAATCAAAATAATAATCGCTTTGCAGGTTTACCATCTTTAAGGCAATATTTTTTTATAAATAGAAAAAAAAATTATTAAAAAAGAATCCGATAAATGAAACAGGAAACGTTGAACTTAGGTGGAAATATACAAAAGAGACGGTTATAAGAATTCACGCTGCTAATTCCCAATTATTTCACGGTTGAGAGCCATGTACTTGATCAATGATAATGAGTATGAAGGATAAAGCTTTATTGGTGAAGTTATTTTACGTGAACCAGGAATAATACACCAGTACTTGATCAAGTATACGGCTGTAGACCATGAAGTAGTTGAGACTGGGGCACATGTGAACAGTTCAAATAAATATAATTTTTTCTCATAAATGAGTTGATTTCTATAAACAAAAACTATTTAATACAGTAAACAGAACTTTTTTACAGATGGTATTCTTTAAAAAATCCCCTTTATAGTTTTTCTTACTTATTTATATAGTTTTATAAATTCAAAAAATTGTTCACATGTGGCCTACTATTGGGGCAGTTGTAAACACACGTGTAGCACATGCGAACACAAGGAAAAAATATACTTTGACATATTTTTTATTTTGTTACTAATTTGTCATCATAAAAATTAGTTATGTGTTAAATTCCCGATTAAAAAAAATATTCATAAATTTCTCTCCTTTCTGGGTGATATGCTTAAACATAAGAGTATAAAATGAAAATTAGTGGATTGGAGAAGAAAAGGGAAGATTGGATGACTAATTGATAGTTACAATTAAATAAAAATAAAGACGCAAATTAAAAAAAAAAAAAAAAAAAAAAAAAAAAAAAAAAAAAAAAAAAAAAAAACAGCAAAGCTTTTAAATTTTGTTTAGGGGTTCTTGTTTTCGGAAGAAGTTAGGTAGGGGCATTTAGATAATAATTATCGGAAATCTGCCGAAATATAAAGATTATTACCCCTGCATTTGCCTTATTTACTTCTATATTAATGATAAAGTAGGGATTTTTAATGATTGTTAAAAAAAAGATTATAAGCTCTACCATAAATTTAATTTATTTTGCTTTTGAAACAGTGAAGATTGCTTAAAATAGGTATTTTATGGTATTTATTATTTTTAAAATGTTATTTTCTTAAGATATTACTCCATATCTGTCCAGATCTCCAGATCTATCTCCATAAAAAAACGTTATATGTATAGCTGATTTAGAGTTAAAAATAAGCCATCAATACAAGTTTTAAAAAAAAATGAAATAGAAAAATTTGCAAAGTTGTTTAACGCGATGCTTTTTGTATTAACAATGCATAAAAATATTCATTACACAAAAATGTATATATAATAAATATTGCATAACATTATTAGCATTTTTTAAAACATTAAATTTATTTTAATAACAATTGAACGTAAAAGATATTGTTGCTTTTTATGCACTTGTTGATAGATTTTTTACAGAAGTTTCAATACAAAATCAAATGTTCTATGACAAAAAGTCTTCTATTGCAAGAAAGTTATGAATGTTGACGCTGACAGTATTTCTCATGAAGTTAAGTGACAGTAACTGAATCACAGAAAGATTATTGGGGCACTATTAACTGTTCATATCTGTCCCAACTTGTCTGTTTACTAGTGCCTCACATGGCCACTAGAATCAAAATGACAAACCATTTACATTTCGCAATTTTAGAAGAATTTTTTTTTAAAGACAAAAAATGTTTATTACTATTCATAGTATATGTTAAATACTAAAATTCAAATAAAAGTATAAATATATAAAGCTATTCACTTAGCAAATTGGAACTGAGTTTTTTTACGTTTGAGATATGATCAATTAACAGTGTTTGGGCTACTAAGGCAAAACTAAATTTTAAAGAGCTTCAAAAAATTTTTATCATATGTCTACAGGTGCTATCATTGTTAGTAATATTTTACATTTAAAATATCATATAATAGCTAGTGAAAAAATGTGATGTTTACATGTGCCCAAACCTCCCCTTATTGTTTATCCGCAGCACAAGTTCTTATAACCATATCATTTGTTTGTATAATTCAACTGATATCAAACGTTTCCAGCTCCCTATCTGTTTAAGATTTTTTTTATTGCTGTCTTAAAAGAATTCCTGTTACCTAAATGTACTAACCTTGCAAACCGTTTTCAATTTCAGTTATTTTTCTGGCTGTTATGAATTTTAAAAATTCTTACGCCTTTTTGTCCATCCGCTATATTAATCAGACAGGAAATTAAAAAAATCTTTTGGAGAAAAATGAGATATTTTCATGAAATTTTAGAGCGTTATCAAGAACATTTCAAAATTCTCCATAGGCATCCCATATCAATTGATATCTCCGATATTTTTCCTGCAAGTAATTTACGTTTAACAAAGTCTCATTGTTTCATTTAAAAACTCCATTATGAACAAAATTCGTTAAATGAAAATCAACTTAAATTCATGAAATTTGTACAATAAAGTACGCATTCGTAAAAATTAAAACTGCACACAAATTGGAATATTGAAAAGCGTATTCTAATGGTCAAAATTATTCGGGCAGTATTTCATTATGCAAGATAAACATAGAGAAAAAAATAATTAGAGTAATGTATAAGTAGTCGGATGTAAATATCGCAAAACTTTCTTCTATCTCATACATGTTAATGCTTCAAAAAATGAAGCATTGCAGGATTACCAGTTATTTGATAAACACCAATATTTAATCAGCAACAACTTATGTAAATCTCTAACTGAATCTGAAGTTTGTTGAAAATTCGTGCATTAGTTCTTGAAATAGAGCTATTGCGGCAATCGTGAAAATTTCTGTATAGCAGCGCAAACTGTGGTACAATGTACTTCAAAATGTAGAAAATATCAATTCATGACAAGGTCTAATAGAATCCGGAGTTTCATGAAAATCCATTAATTAGTTTTATTGTGGAAATCGTGAAAAATGCTGCATATGAGTGCGATGTGTTAAGCGATTTACACTAAAATAACGAAAGGACAATTCATGAAGTATGAATATGAAGTTTTGAAAAAAAAAATCGTGCACCAGTTGCTGATATAGACCTATTGTAATATCAGTGACTATCGTAATCTGAAATTTTATGGAAATCCGTTCATTAGTTCTTGACATATAGCTATAGCAGAAATCATGAAAAGACAACATAGCAGCTCCACCTGTTAAGTGATCTGCACCATAACCTAACAGCTCTAGTTTATATCGAGGTTTAACAGAATTTAAAGTTTTGTGTTTCGTGCATTTGTTCTTGAGATAGAGGGTGCACAACATTTTTGTCCTATAAAATAATATTATATACATATATATATATATATATATATATATATATATATATATATATATATATTATTTAAAATATTTGCCCAGAATTTCTATATTTACAAGATCACTTTATGTATAATTATAATTAAAATATTAATATTAAGTTATTAAATTATAACATCATTTCATTAAAAAATCATATTTAATTATGTATTTTTCATTTATATTTTTGATTTTTTAGTGTTTAAAATATCTCGTTGTTGCAGGTTTACAACTATGTGGAAAATTTTGGTGAGCGGGGTTTGGCACATAATTAACTCCATTGCTTTTTGTAGCTGATAAAATTTTATAACCATAAAAATTATTTGGAAATTTATCACCGGAAACTGGTTAATGGAAGAATGCCTTAAAATAATTTACTAATTTCTAATTACAGTTGTGTGCAAAAGTTTAAGACCACCCATAAAAGTATTAGGATCGAAATCAATCGTCAAATGTCTTGAAATAGTGCTCTAACTGACGTCGGTGCCCTTTGCATCCAGCGAATGTTTAATCTTCTTGAAGAGGGCTGTTGGAGATCGTTCAAATCTCCTCGGAACAAATGATCATAATGTTTTATTTGATAGACAGCTCTTCTTCAGGTCAGTGTACTTTCCTGAAATATTAAATTTACCAACAGCTTCATAAACAGTAGTCTTGCTCACATGCATCCCGTTAGCTATTACACGTTCAGAAAAGTCAACAATATGCAAGGCAAATGTTTCTTCCCTTTTCTTTACCGATCATACGTAGAATAGGGTAAATCTTGCAATCATTTTGAAAATCGAAAAAAAAAATATTTGACGGGTTTACACGTTTCAGGCACTGTAGATTCTGAAAAACAAATTTTTAGAAAAAAAAAAATTGCCGTCCATCGGTCTGTCTGTAAACGCTCAATTTACCGAACAAATTCAGATAGAAACTTGGAATTTGGTTTGTACTTAGTACGAAATAATTGGACGAAGCCTATTTTATACTAGTAATCTCAATTACTCGAAACTGTTTTTTTTTCAGACTCTCGAAATATTTGTTCTGATGAAAGATAGATAAAATTTTCCGAAAATTTTATTTTAAGAAGGGGGTGTAAAAGACAATAAAATAACAGAAATCTTGTACAAGGAACAAATCCATGGAATAATTAGTTGCCGAGATATTTGTAATCCTATTTCCCACATTCTTCAATTTTTCAAGATCCTTCACGTTCCATTCAAATTTTAATTCAAAGATATATTTTCATTGTACGAAAGACTCTTAATTTGACGCACTAAAAGGTTAGTTAATATTAATATTATTTGTGGAATTATAAGGATGTTTCTTTTATGCATTTCGGTACTTCTTGAGTAATTTAGCGTTTTATATGATTAATCGAAATCGATTCATCAGGAATTCATAAATAGAGCATTACTATGTGATAAAATATTTAAATATGCATTTAAATTTTATTTTGGAATTGTGATGCATTTCATTAATGGTTTACACATATTTTATTTTAATAATTTGTAGTATGCATATGCATGATGGGTAAGTATTACAATGGCCCTCAACGACTAAATTGCTAATGAAAGTGACGGTTTTTTTTACACATTGCGAATATTAAATCAATACACTGAGAAAAAAATATGGTTCTGGCATATAGAATCTAAGTAATGGCTCTAGAAAAAATAGTTCCATGTCATCCTTATAAATTTTAGTTCCTTTTCTTAGAGAGTTCCAGAGTCTCTTACTAAAATTCAAGTACGTTTTCCGATATTTTTGTTGTCAAATTTATCTAAAAAACTCTTCAAATAGATCCGAACACAAGAGATTTGATTTAGTAACTATAATTATAGCTTAAGAAATCATTCCTAAAATCAAGCAATAATTTCTCGATACTGAAACGGTTTAATGTCGTTTCGTCTCCTAGAAAAGAAGAGACTAGAAATGTCAAGTCATTTCGCCTATTCAGCTTACTTGTTTACCCTACTCGCATAGTTTGGACATCTATATTTCTAGTTTAGGTATTTAGAAAGTGACTAACTATTCGTTCTAGTTGAACGCGGCATATTTTTTTTTTCTCAGTGTACCGTATACGGTTAAATTTTCAAAACAGTTGGGGAGGAATGAGACAGTGGTTGTTATTTATACTGAGAGAACGAGTTTGAGTCAAATGACAGATGGCGTAAAATTCCGTGTTAATGTTTATTTGTGCTTAAATATAAAAATTTTGATGCTAATGTTAAACTTTTGCACACCACTGTAAGTTTAAAAATTAATAAAATGTTATATTGTCATCAGAAACAAGCCTGTGTATATCATTTAAAAAATTTCTGAATGTCAAGAAATAAAACCGATTGCAAAATAACGCCATTATACCTATAAAAACTATATTATATAAAAGTATTTTGTACTATTGCGCCTTTCTTGTTTAAATAGACGAAAGACAAATAACTATTTTGTAAATTCTAATTCTGATGTAAACTAAACTAGTCATCCGGGGCCACCGTAATACTTACCCATCATAGATATGCAAGATATAAAATATGAAAATACAATGTGTTTAAACTATTTATAAAATGTATCGCAATTCCAAAATAAAAAATAAATGCATATTTAAATATTTTAATACATAGTAATACTCTGCTAATGAATTACTGATAAACCAATTTCGACAAACTATTGGGTTGGGGAAAAAGTAAGTTCGCTTTTTTTCGTGTTTTTCAAAGTGAATTTATTTATACAAATAAAAAAACTAATCAAAATTTATGTGCTATTTTGTTCGATGACCTTTTGCCATTTTCTGGTAAAACAATAATTCCGTCACTGTAGAATTTCTGAGAGTTCTGGGCAAAAAACTGAACAAGGTGATTTTCACAAGCCTTTTTTGAAGTCAGCTTAACACCTTCAAGAGAGTACCGCATAGGGCGGAACAAATGGTAATCCGTCGGATCCAGGTCCGGAGTATATGATGGGTTACACTAAAAACTTCCTAACAAAGCTCTTTCAGTTTTTGCCGAGTGACTTAAGATGCGTGTGGTTTAGCGTTGTCGTGATGGAAGGCAGAGAATTTCCTTTCGATCAATTTTGACCGGGTTTTTCAATTGCCTGCTTCAATCGCAATAATTGTTTACAGAAGATAGTTGAATTGATGGTTTGGCCAGGTTTGAGCAGCTCATGATGGAAAATTCCTTTTCAATCCCACCAAACACTCAGAATCACTTTCGTAGGCATCGATCAGGGCTTTGCCACCGTCTGTGAAGCTCCGTTCACTATCTTTTTAGCACAATGTTGTGATACGTGATTCCCTTTTCATCACCCGTAATGATTTGTTTCAAAAATGGCTCGATTTCATACCGTTTCAGTAGCAATTCACAAATGAAAACTCTCTTCATTAAATGTTTCACTGTAAGCTTATGGGGAACCCAAGTATCGAGTTTCTTTTGGTATCCAATTTTATGTAAATGGTTCAAAAGTGGTTTATGGTTGATGTTTAGTTCCGTAGCAATGTCGTGGGAAGAAATATGTCAGTCTACCTGGATTGGTTTTAAAATTTCATCGAATTGTTCAAGGATTGGCCGGACAGGGAAAGGTTCATCTTTAACATCGAAATTTTCGAAGGAAAACGAGCAAACCGATTCTGACTTTGCGTTTACTTAAGCACTGATCGCCATAAATGCCACACAAGTTTTGATGAGCCTGCGCCAATTTTTCCCTTTTTGGAAGTAAAAAACTAAAATGTGACGAAAATGATCTTCTGAAATCTCTATTTTAAAAACACAATAACTTTTGACTGGTTAAACAGATAACGCTACCTTTATATCTAAAATTTTTTAGAGACTGTTACCTTTCAAACGCTGTATAGTATGACTTAATTGAATAAGTATTACTGGAGATATGCGACTTTAAAAATATCTATTGGGAAAAAACGAATTTACTTTTTCCCCAACCCAATATATAAAATGCCAAACTATTCAAGTATTACCGAATTGCGTTAAAGAAATATCTTTAAAATTCCAAAAATAATAATCATATTAAGTAAAAGTTTGATGCATTAGATTAAGTTTCTTACATTCAATTAAAATATATATTTGAATTGGAATTTGAATGAAATACTGGTCACGAAAAACCGATGAATGCAGAAAATAGGATTGCAAATATTTTCGCAACTAATTACATGATCGACTTCGTTTTTCATTCAAAATTTGTGTCGTTTTATTGTGTTTTACATGTGTTCCTTAAAAAAAGTTTAAAAAAAATTTATGCACCTTTCATCAAAACAAATATTTCGAGAGTCCGAAAAAAATAATTTAAGATAATCGAGGTTACTCATATTAAATAGGCTTCTTTCCATTTATACATATAAAGTACACATCAAAATTCAAGTATCTATCTTAATTTTTTCGGGAAATAGAGCGTTTACAAACAACCAGACTGACAGACAGACCCACAGACAGATAGACCGTATTTTTTTCTAAAATACATTTTTTGGAATCTCCAGTGTTTAAAATGTGTAAATCTGTCATTTTTTCCAAAACGATTGCAAAACTTACTCTATACTTCGTATGATGGGTAATCAAAAATATCATAACTATTTAAATACATATGAATTGCACCGTGCAAGGTGCATTCGTAAACTGTTTTTATAAAGTAAATAAATGAGACATAATGATACCGATAAAAATGAATAAATTTTATGTTGAAAACTAGGTCGCAATTCAAATTTTTCATTATAAACACATTCACTTCAAATTGAATCCTCATTTTCGATCAGAACTTTCTATAAAGTAAACTGTTTTAGCGACATTTGTAAAAGTCTAAATTTTCTTTGCGTTGAGAAACAATAAAAGTTCAAGAACCGCTGTAAATAGCCGCCATTCCCGTTTAAACGATCTACACTGTAAAAAAATTCTGTAAAGGTACTAAACTATTTCTAGAAAACTGGGATTCCTAGAAATTTTTATGTAACGATAACAGTAAAATCCCGTGTAACAGAATCGGTTACACGAGTTTTTGTTTTTACCGTTACATGAAAAGCTCTAGGAATCCAAGTTTCCAAGAAAAAGTTTAGAAATCACAGAAAATTTTTTTACAGTGTTTAGAAATCACAGAAATTTTTTTACAGTGTTTAGAAATCATAGAAATTTTTTTTTACAGTGTACGGAAAACTTCCTTGGTTTTCTCTGCCAAATTTTCTCATTGTACTGTGTCCTATTTCCTCTAGTATTTGGTACAAACATTTTGCAAGCATCCTGTAAATTTGCACACAAATACATTTATATGCAGTCTTTTTCAAAACACTGTCAATAAATTTCAAAGAGAAATTGAATGCTCTTAATCTTTTAGTTCCTGTTATAAAAGTTTCGTTCCAGAAACTCTGTAGCTCAGAGAATTTGAGTTCAACTAGAGAATTTTAATTATAATTTTTGCTTTATTCAAAGATGCAAATGCAGTGCATTTGAACCATCAAATTAAAAAAAATATATCTATTCAGATCTTGGTGTAATTGTATACAGTACTTCAGATACCTTGTAGTGTCCAAAATATTTTGTGTGTCCCTGTAAATAGTATCTGCTTTCTGTTATATAGGACGAAAATTGTAGCAAACCTCAGTAACGGATATTAATTTTATAAAATGTGAAACAGTTTAATATAATTGAAACACTCACTAATAAAGTTTTCTCCTGTACCTTTAGAAAATAGAATACCTTTGTCTGGTCCTGTAAATTAATGTTAACTATTCATTGCACAACAAATTGTGCAGAATGTGTATTATTGTATATATTTCACAGATGCATATTAATTCTGTTGTGTTCAAAAGAGTGTAACATCATTAATTAAAAGTGTAATATCATTCAAATTCTCCTGAAAAATTTTTTTCCCCATTGGTCGTAATATAACGGAATACTTTGATTGTAACGAATTGATTCTATTATCTACTTTTTTTAAAAAGAGATAGGAATAAAGAAAAATAGAGAATTTTGTTTCGCATAAAGAATTTTGTTTTTAAATAACAAGAGCCTGCATGTAACGATAGTTTAAAATTCATAAAATTATGAGTTACATTTTTCACAATTTTTAAGAAACGTTTTTAAATTAAATAAAAAAAAAGTAGAATCCTTTGAAAAAAATCTGAAAGAAATATGATAAATACTTTTTGCAGAAAAAATATTATATTTCACTGAAGAAAAAACATATTTTTTTAATATTCACAAATAAAGAAAAAACGTAATCAAGAAGGTGTTTCAAAATTTTTGGTTGAAGTAATTTTAAAAAGTTTATGTATATAAATTTAAAAAAATCCTGACAGAAACCTGATAAATACTTTTTGAAGAAAATATATATTTCACTGAAAAAAATTGTGATTTTTTAAAAAAATTATTAACAAATAAAGAAAAAAAAAACACGTAATGAAGAAGGTGTTTAAAAAATTTTGTTTGTAGTAATTTAAACAGCTTTTTTTTCTAACATTAAGTAGTTTTAAATATATATATGAAATCTGAGTTATAATCTAGTATTTTTTTAAAGTTTTGACGGATTAAAATAAACTTAGAAAAAAGTAATTTATCGAAAGCATGAAATTTTTTTCATTCTTCTGAAAATAAATCTGTAAACAATATAAAACAAAAACAAAGTAAACAAAATATTTGACATTTTTAGTTTTAATTCTCTCAGTTTAAGACCAAGAAAAATACCTGGATGAAACGTATGTTTTTGTTTATAAGTTATTCAGATAATGTTATTAGGAAATTAAATTTACTTTACAGTAAACATAAATTTTTATTAAATTTGTCCTATAAAATTTTGAGGTTCTTCAACATTTATAGAAAATATTTTTTCACAAATATCCTTATTAAATTTAGAATTTTAAAACAAGAGAGTGCTCCTTTTTGTTTTTTCTTAAATTTAATTTTATTTGCTTAATGGTTTTGGAGAAACTTCAAAAAATATTTTAGTTCAAAAATCTAAAAAATTTTCTGTGTGTCTTTAAGTTGAATATTTGGGCAGTTCTTCGATAGAACAATAAATATTATTTTATCTATATTGAATAAAATTTATAATTAAATATTAAGACCAATATGATAAATATGTAGCGTTCAGAGAAAGTATTTATAAGGGTATTTCTCAAAACATAAGAAAATTTTTTGAAGATTTTGCACTTTTGGATATACGTACAAAAGTAAATATTAATTATAATAATAATAATAAACAAGAGGATTACAATCTGTATTTGATATCTTACAATAACCAGGTAATAACCAGGTAAGGCACATTTTTAATATTTTGAGTAATTAACGTTTAAAGTTTTCAAAAATGTCTTTTTATCAGTACTTTTACAAAATAGATTAAAACTTAATAATTTTCACTACATTCAATTAGGACAACAGAACCTCTTTTTTGCCGAAAAATAGTTACATAAAAATAGTTTTTATTAATTGAGAACCAATTAAAAATGTAGCTTTTATCTGGTTATCACCATTTTACATTTATTCCTAATTAATGTGAATAAAATTACATTTTATGTTTTTTTAAAGTTTACTAAAACTATGTAATTATTAAATGTATTTATTAAAATAATGTACATTTATTAAAATTAATGTTAATAAAATGTAACTTTATTAATATTTATCAAAATATTAAAAATGTGCCTTACCTGGTTATTACCGTAAGCCACAGAATTATAGATGATTTAAAGAAATAAATAGAAAGCTTATCTTGTTATTACCGTTACTTTATGCACTTACCCGATTATTACTACTTTTTCAATTTTTAAATGAAAATTTATAGTCGCCCTATGGCGGGAAGTATTCGATTTTCATTTTTCAGTACTATGGCAGATGAAAGTACTCTTTTAAAGCTACATTTTCCCAAATTATCTCATTTTTTTTTTCAAAAATGTGCCTTACCTGGGTAGTACCAGAAGCCACAGATATAATATAGAAGATTTATTCATTAAGGATACATCCATTTAAATGTGCTAAATTCATGAATTATCTTGAAGATATGAAAATATGTAATCATGAAAGTGTTATTTAGTTCCCCGAAAGATATAGTCAGTTTGCAATTCGGATCGAAAATGTAATTAGTAAATTTAGTACAAAGTAAAAAAAAAAAATTACTATATATATAATAGTGTGTTAATTTCACTCTAGAAATACAAGAAATGGAAAATAACACATATAAAATGAAAAGTTAAATATGAAGCTAATATAGAAAATTACGTTTTCAACTATATTTATATCGTGATTGTATTTTATTGTTTATTTATTAATATAGCCATGCGCTGTAGAAACGAATTTTCGAAAAGAGCAGACAAACACACGCTAACACACACAGAACCCCCCCCCCCCTCAGATATGATATTATTATGCTTTATACCAAGTGCAAGTATTTGTATACGATACGCAAAATAGTATGTTATTTGAACTATAAGCAGATAATAAACTGAAATTAATACGATCACTCTGAATTATGGGATATTTATACTTGGTTACTTAATAGTAGGAAGGACCAAAGCATTGCTTAATAAAAAATCTAATTTTATTAATCCACATATCTTTCTTTATAAAAGGCAATATCCCATTGACCCAAAACAAATTATTGAACCAGGAGCATGAAATTTTTAAGGAACATACTTATTTTGATATAAGTGAAAACTAAGGAAGGATTATTGAAAATTCCCACACTAAAAGGGTTTAAAGAGGGAGTGAAAATTGTAGAGCATGTAGCCATATCACAAAACCATTTTAGGTCAGAGCATGAAATTCTAGAAGACAAAATATTTAAACACCTGTTTCAGCGATTTTCTGAATTTCCCCGAAAAGAATGTTAAAAGGAGGTTGGAAAGTTTTATAACACTTTGCATATTTCAGCAGCCGTTTTTGATAGAAGCCTGAAATCTCTATTTTTAAAATACAGTGTATCGTTTATGGACTCACCATCATCAAATCTAAAATACTGAACCTAGAAGCATGAAAAGTGGGGAGGATATACTTCTTATGATATGACTGATCACCAAGGAAGAATTTTTGAAAATTGTCCCTATTAAGTGGTTAAAAGGTGAGTCTAAAATTCTAGAATATTCAACATATTCTAGCAGTCGTTTTAGATAGGAGCCTGAAATTCCAGAAAATTGATCTACTAATAAAAAAAAAAACCTTTTTTTTCAGCTAATTCACAAATTAATTCCCCTGATGGGTATGAGGATAGGGGGTCGAACATTTTAGTACGCTTGGCATATCTAGTCAGCTGTTTTAAATAAGAGTTAGAAAATTCCAGAAAATAAATCTACAATATAAATAAATAAACATGTGATTTAGAGATTTTTATAATTATAACGGTATTATTTATTATTATTATTACTATTAGTATCATTATTATTATCAATACTATTATTATTATTTTATTAATAGCAGCAGCAATAGTGTTTTGTATATTAAATGAAATCGTGAAATACATTTATTTTAAGTAGAAGTTATGAATTCTAAAGGAAATGAGTTAAAGTTTTATATTTTAAATAAACTAAACTCTAGATGACAATGGAAACAGTTTCATTGCTTGGTTATTTGAGTTCACCTTTAATACGATATTTTTTCCTTCAAACGCTATATTTTTAAAATTCGTTTTTGCTTTTAGATATTGATTTATTGAAAACATGTCAATAAAAGTTGTAAATAGCACTAAAAAGATTTATGGAAAACATTTTATTGAGAAACAATGAAAACTTTTTAATAAGCCGAGTAAGAAAAGAAAAGATGCATCCACTCCAGTAGTAATTTCATGGCTCTACTCATTTAAAATTGTTCGGCCAATAACAGTCTAGTTCAATAAAGGCCATGGCTGTTAAGTTCCATATGAAAATATCTTTTAAGAACATTATTTTTGAAGAATAATTTAAAAAACAGAAGTATAGTTTAGTGACTTTTAGTGACTTAACACTAAAAGTCACTAATTGATCATTGATTTTCACATTGCATTATGTGTCATGTATATTTATCTAAAACATTAATGCGCGTATGTATGTTTGTTATACAAATCTACAATTTTGCGTAATTTCTGAGTAATTTTTACGAGTAATATGCGTACGTTTCGCAGTCGGAGTAAACTATTAAATTAAAATTTTCTAATTAGAAATTGACGTCCTTCTGAACAGATGATGAGAATTTTCAGCCTATAAAATTAAATATTTTATTGTAAGTGCTTAAAATGAGATAATATCTTAATTTAAGTATATTTCGAGTTAAAATATCTATTTTAATGTAGTTATTTAAATTTCAAAAAATTAATCAATTCAAAAATAATCCAATAAGTGTTCGTATAACATCACTTTCTATGGAACGATTTCAATGTTACGTGAAACTGACTCAATATGAAAGATTGCTATGTTTTATTTTCAATTTCATTTGTCTATTACAGATGTATTTTATAGATAACTGTCCTGATAGTTTAAATTGTAAAGCAATATCATTTGCTATATAAATTAAACACTGTTAAAAATCTGCAGCTTCAGCTACAAAGTCACTTCACCGTTTTTGTATACCATTATCTTTTTGACAAATGAGAATGTACCATAATACGGAGTGTTTCTAAATAAATACCGGGATTTTATCGCTTGGTAGTGTTTATTACATAAAATTTAAATTTACAATTGATACATAAAATGAAAGAGCAACTCAAACAGTTTTACCTAAAACTTTACAAGTGTTCAATATGAGAAATTTCGTCACACGAAATGTACACATCAAGTCTTCTCAAATGTTGATTAACGTTTGTGGAGTCATTGCTGCAACAGCTGCAATGGTCATCTGTTGGTGGAGGCACATACACACGATCCTTTATGAACCCCCAAATATAAATCACAGGGCGTCACATCGGGTAAGCATCTGAACACAACTTCTTTGCTAATCAACGTGTGGGAAAAATTGAGTTATCGGCTTGGTTCATTTACAAACACTTCGTATTGCCAATAAACCGTTGCGGTGGAGTGACTAGGCAGTTGAAGCTGCACATGTTTAATAAATAAATGGAAAGTGAAACTTAGAAATGTTCAGCCAGTTTACTGTCCGCTCATTTTTTTATAAACAAAACTTTATGATTGACGTCACCAATGTGAACTTGTAGAAAATGAATCATGAAAATAATCCCTGAATTTGTAAATGACATACCAGTTTTTTTATTTTAAAATCAGAGAAAAAAAAGTGACTTTTTTTCCGAGAAAGCATATGGATCATAAATTTCATGCTTAATTTATAGAGTTTTACTCTAACGTTCCGTATAACTGTATCATTTTTTTCAATTTAAATCTTTTTCCAAATAAAAACTACTCAAATTTGAAAATGTATAAATTATGAAACCTAACATGTGAAAAATGCGCCTACAGTGACTTTAATCTTATAAACCTATTTTATTCTCTGAGCACATTACCAAGTGATTTTAACAAATGCCATTTTTTTCCATAAGTAATAGTCAGAAAGATAGGAAATTAATAAATTTTGTATTTCAGAAAGTGTAAAACAATATATATATATATATATATATACAGTGGCGGTCAAAAGTTTCCGGCCAGCAAAAATTTTTCAGTTAATTTGTAAGTATACCTATATGAAGAGGAATCTGAAAGTGATACATATACATTTTATTGACATAATAGTTAGGAACTTATTTATGGAATAACATGTAAATATTAATAAATATAATTGGCAAAATTAAGTACAAAAGAAAACGCAAGTTCTCAAATGTTTCCGGCCACCATCGCAAGTTTGGAAAAAATTGTGTTGTAATAGAAAATTGCAGTGATCGACAATATTTATAATTATTATTTTATCACATTACTATTTTATTACCTTTAGTAATAAGTACTGCGGCGTAAGAACGTGAAATTCACACAATCGACGGTTAAAGATCGTCTATTATACGTTTTTTCCACATTTCTTGCACTTTTTTGGAAATTTAGGCTGAGTTGGAATATTTATATTTCCGAAGACGTTTGCAAACTTCTTTTGAAAGATTTTCAATTCCATACATGTTGGGCGTTTGGGCTGGCCATTACAAAAACGAAAATTTTTTGTGCGAAAAAAATTTGCTTGTCGAGGATGCATACATTCTTTATGTCGTTATCTTATTAAAACAAATAGTTCTGACAAAAATCTTTCCTCTTATAAGGCAGCAAATAATTTTGAATGATATCTGTATGCATTGCATTATTCATCTTGCCGTGAATTTTAAATAAGGGAACGACACTTTTTTTAGGAAAATACTCCCCACAGCCTAACGTGCTCTCCGCCATGCTTCATTGTAGGAATAACATAGGTCGAATCACATTTTTGTTGTTACGCCATCGGACGTAGTGTCTGCCATCACTCTAAAAACAGTTTCGAATTAGTTTGATGGAAAAATAATACTTTTGTCTAGTTTTCATTTGGCCAGATTTTGTGTTCCTTTAAAACGCCAGTCGGGTATGTTGGAATTTGTTTTACCCCAGAAATTTTTTGGACACCGACTCTTCCATAAAATTCCGTTTCCCATCAGCATCTTGACACGGTAGACTGACTTATTTCAGCAATATTTTCATTCCGTAAATCGTAGTATATTGCAACAGAATTTTTATGCGGATCATCAATTTTCTCATGATAGTTCTGTCCACAAGAGTAGTCATTTTCCTGGGTTTCCCGGACCTCAAAAACCTATGAAGGCCATAGCCATCTTTATATAATTTTAAAATATCGTTTACATTCGTTTTTACTGATCGATAATTTTGCCGCAAAATCTCGAGAAAACTGGTCCTTTAGCGACAAACTAATCACTCATTTACGAACGATAATTGTTGAACTTTTCAATTTTGAATTTAAACTATGCTATCCACATTGATTCATTCACAAAGACGAACAAAAAGCAATTTACCGATAGAAAAAAACTGAGGAATGATGAGTGGCCGGAAACTTTTGCACACGCGAACTTCGAATTTTACCCCTTTGCATGAAGCGTCTTCAGTACCCAATCAAAATGATCACGTGGTCAGAGATCATTCACATACTCCTAACATTTGAAGCAATCTTGCTTCTTCTTTGCTAAAATCATCTGGTAAATAAATCAAAGAAACTAACTGGCCGGAAATTTTTGACCGCCACTGTATATATATATATATATATATTGTAGGATCACTATCAAGAGCATTTTAACTGAATCAGTGATTATTTTGTGATTAACATAGATATAATATATTATATTCGAAGTTGCACAAAACAGTTTGTGTATACCTAACAGTTTGTATAAACCTAAATGTATATACATTTAGGAATATGATCAGGAATTTCGCAAAATGCGCAATTAACAGCGATAAACTTTACCGAACATAACCAATATTTACTGCATTTTTGGAAGTTAAGTTTAGATGGATATATCATAAATGAAATCATACATTGAGATTCTTGGAAATAATTGTATATAGTGTTGATTATAGGATGACAATTTAATAAACCAAATTATGTAGTTCCCTGATTAACTATGTATCTTATTTAATAATCTTCAGATAATATAAGTTTTTTTTTACTCAGCAGCCCAAAGTTATCTAACACATTTTATGACGAATTTTTAAGCACAAAATATGAATTATTATTGAAGCGATTTTTCATTGAACAGTTTTCCTTTAGTTTTTTAGGTCGATTTTGTATGAAATACTACCAATTGCGATCACTCCTATGTTGGAATTTGGCGAGTTTTTTCATAAAGACAGAATATATTTTAAAAAGGCTGCCAAAAATGGTATTTTGAACAGAATTTCCCGAAAAAATTTCAAGTCCAAACTGCTTATTTTCTGATTCATTTTGAAATCCATTTTTGGTTTTAAACATATCCAATTGATAAGTTCACTTATTTAAGAACTATATAATTTGGCGTATTGGACTGTTCTGATAAAGGAAAAATATATTTTGAAAAATGCTGTCAAAATGATATTTCGAACACAATTTTCCTAAGCGATCGTGGTTGAAACATTGAGGAAATATTCAAATAACAAATTGCTCATTTTCTGACTCATTTTTAAATCCATTTTTGCTTTAAAACGCTTTTAATTGACAGGTTTTCTTATTTAAAAACTGTACAATGCTCCGTATTGGTCAGTTTTTTTGATAAAGGCAAAATATATTTTAAAAAGCGTCAAATTGGGCATTTCGATCAAACTTTCCCGAAGCGATCGTGATTGGAGAATTTAGGATGTATTAGAATAACAATTTGCTTATTTTATGACTCATTTTTTAAATTCAACTTTGCTCTCAAACGTATTCATTTGACAGTTTTCTCTTATTCAGAAACTATATATGTGCCGTATTGGTCGATTGTTTTCATAAAATCAGAATGTATTTCAAAAAATGCTATCAAAGTGGGCATTTGAGCAAAATTTTGCTTAAGATGATTCTTATAAAAGCAGGTGTTTCAGAAAAATTAAATTAAAACTTCTTCAAAAGCGGCCAAAAAAGTTGTTAATCTACACTGTAAAAAAAAAAGGTCGATCTACTAAAAAAAATTTAGTAATCCTTGTAATTATTAAAAAATTTTTAGTAATCTTAGTCATTTACTAGAAAATCTGTAAGAATTACTAGAAAAAAGTTAGCAACAAAGAGAGTTAATAGTTTTATATTTTTAATAGCTCTTATTAAAACTCAGTTGGAGTGGCCTTGATAGCATAGTGGTTATAGTAACGGACTCCAGGCTAAAAGGTCCCGGGTTCGAAACTTGCCACCGCCAAATACACCCCGAATGTCTGTAGCGTCTCGTTAATAAAGGGATTATGAAAATCCTGTCGGAGAAGTTAAGAAGGTTTAGTGCTGCCATCTATTGCGGGTTTTCCGAAAATCTTCCGCTTCAGAAGTCTGAATGCAGTTCGAAGGAAGCTCCTCTGCTTCGGTTGCACGTAATGGTTATTAAAAGTAATTTTGGAGCTATTACTAAAATTTGCTTTGTGGATCATACTAAAAATTTTTAAGTTAGTTATACAAAAAATTCTTTTGTTCAGTTTACAAAAGAAATGCTTGTTTCACTTGCAAAAAAAAAAAGTTTGTAATGGTTAGTAAAAAATTCTGTGGAATACAAATTTACTAAGAAATTTTTAGCAACCTCTTGAATATTTTTTTACAGTGTAGTTTTTATATCGAATCATATTTTATTTTTTGCTGTGAAATGAGCATTTTACTTCAGAATCTACCTCCGACTATAGGCCGAGCCGACAGGGATTTTTTAAAATTACACCTGGTAAGCGATTGTATTTTTTATGATTTCCGCTTTTTATCATTTCCGGCGCAGTCGCGTCCGGATATTTGGTATTAAACAACGAATTCTACAGCATTTTCACAGAGATCTTCTACCTTTACTAATAAAAGGGAAAAAGTCGATTAATTAATTTTTGAATAAAAGCACTTGTTAGTCTTATGCGCTTGACGACAAAAATTAATAAAAAGAATGTCAGAAAGTAGCCAATTAGGATTTTAAACAGTTTAAATATATGCTTGGTTCTCACAAAAATTTATCGTCCAACTTTAAAAAAAATAATATCTGTTGATGACCTTTATTTTGAAAATCATTTAATATGAATATTCAAAGTTTATTAAAATTTCATTGAAGATCAACTCCTGTTTTAAATTAAATTTTAAAAACAAGTTTTTCTGAGTTTGTTCGACGCTGTTTAAAGTATTTTTTCCCATCAAAATACTTTGTTTGAAACTATTGAAAGTGCTCTATTTACATCATATATTTTTCTTACTTAAGTTACTGTAGTCAAAGTCACTTTGAGAGAAAAAGCAATAATAAATTAATAATAATAGTAAGAGTTGATTTTTTTCTGATCGTACAGAACATTCTAAAAACGCATATTTACATATAGACAACCTTAAGGGCAATATTTAGTTTTTTTCTGGTCCTCGCCCTTCCTCTTACCCTTAAAATCCATAAATATTTCTTTGAACACTTACAAAATACTATAACAAACAATTTAATCTTGTTTTTGTTTTGTACATTTTTCCTAGGTATTTAAGGTGTGCTGTATATATATTTCAAACATTTTGATTTAAAAAAACATTACCGTAAAATGGGGTGAATCGGAACACTTTTCAACTTTAACGTGAAAAAAAAGCAACAACTGATTTTTTAAATTTTTAATTTTTCTACTAGAAACTTTGGTCTTGTTTTGTTCTTTACTTTTTAAGCAAAAATGAAACATTTTTACTGTTTATATATAAATTTTTTAAATTTTTAATGGTGTTCCGATTCACCCCGCAGATAGGGGTGAATCGGAACAAATGCTAGAATCTTTATTTATTCCGATTTAAACTTTAATAGGGTTAATAAAAACAGGTAATAATGATAAAGGAGGAATAGGAACACGTAGTTACTGTGAAACCAAGCCTTTATTTTATATACAAGTAAAGTTATGCCTTTTTAAAAATTAGTAAACAACTTTTAAAACAAGATAAATTAAAATTTTTTTTGAGAAATTATATTCGAATTGGAAATGTAGAATTTAATGCAAATTTAGCCCTGTTATGTTTTATCCTTTACTAGTAGTCATTGGGTAAGTGAATCTATTGAGTAGCCCCAATCGCTGCTTGTATTAATACGATCTACTTATACGCCTTCATCCCCAGCCCATAGTACTGTTTGCATCCCTCTCTCTTTAATTGGTTTTTCATTTTGAGATGTTTGTGTAATGTTGTGGATGCCAGAGAATAATTCTGTACAGTTTTTCTAACTAATTTGCTATTTTAAAAGTCTTTTATTGTATGTTCCATGTCTGTTGTGTTAGGCGTTGACTTTTTTGTTTAACCAAGCAATTTCTTGGCACCCTTAAACTCTTCAAGTAATTAGAACAAACAAAATATTGTTACAATATATATTCATACATATGTTTTCATATATTGCATGAAACTTTTATTGTATAGAAAAATTAACCATGAGAGAAACCGTGTTCCGATTCACCCCGTAAATCTTAAACCTCTGATGTTTCACGCCATTTTTCATTATTTTATTATCTAGTTTAGAAATAAGTAGAATTTAAAACAGAATATCTTTAACAGGACTATCATTAATTAAAAATCCCCTCTCTTAGGTTCAGAATACGAAAAACACTGTAGTTACATACAAAGTTTTAAAGACGTTGCAAAAATGGGGTTTTTGAGGATCCTCTTGAAGTTTCTTTATATACCCCAGTAGTTCAGAAAACATGTCAAAACTGAATTTCCCAACTCTTAATGTTATAACCTTCTTATAAAAAATTTGGCAACTTTAAATATCATCACATATATTTATAATGAATTTATTTGTATGACTGGGAAGTTTCGTTCCTATTCACCCCGCTGTTCCTATTCACCCCATGTTACGGTATTTTTTATTTATTTAATTATTTCGTCATATATTAGTTTAAAAAATTTCTTTACACTAAAAATTCTGTTTTTAATATTATGCTTTAGAGAAGAAAGTCTCAAATGATACTAAATAGAATTTTAGTAGCACTCTTTACAAAACACAAGGTTTATTTACATTTAAAAATTTATTTTGGCAAAATAAAAATTGCTGGTCGAAAAACTAAAGGTGGCCTTTTTTCCTTATGATTTTTTTTTCAAAAACATTATCAGGGTACACATTTTTCAGTTTAATAATAATAATAAACATATACTAAAAACATTATATACATTTATGAAATCATTGAAATTTCTAGTACATGTTTTGTATCTGATGCAATGCTCATGTATTTCATTTTTCTGTAGTCAAATATATATGTATATTTCCGATTCAGATGTATTTTCCATTAAGTTGTAATCTGTTTATTTCGAGTATTAAGAAAATAGAAATTAAAAAAGAATACATTTTTTTCTGTGTGGCCAAAAAAATACCCTCGCACTCAAAGGGTTCTGTACAATAAATATATGTATTATTAACCCCTTGGGGACCAGAAAATGAATAACGTACCACTTAAAATTCGCAGAATTTTTCACTATTCTCACCAGTTATTTTTTATTGTAACTTTATTTCTTTGGAGTATTTTCGCTATTTAAATATGAAAAAACTCCTGTTTGGAAAAAACGGGTGGTTAAAAATTAAAAACTATGCAAAGTGCTCTCCTCGCGAAAGCTTTAACTGTATTGTTAAAAGAAAGAATAATTAGATTTTGTAAAAAACAATACAAAGTAGGATTGGTTGTAGATGAATGTACTAGAAAAGTATGACTGGATATACCATAAAAGTTTAAAGAGATATGAAGCCTAAAAATATTAAATATTGCTATTCTGTAAAACTCTTTTTAACATTTTCCAACGTATTTGAAAAAGTGTTTATGCATTCGGTTTGGCTGTCCGTCTGTCCGCGCTCTAACTCTCGTAAATATACTCGGATTGCCACGAATTTTTTGGAAGTTATTGACGTTTACCCTAGCACAAACTCTACTCAAAATTAAGTTTCTGTCACGATTAGTTTATGCACAGGGACAGTCAAAATATTTCCGTTACATTAGAGCCCATGGGAAAAAATCGTTTCAAATGAATTTTTAAAATGTTATACTTGGTCAAACACATTCAGATTTATTTGCCTGCCAACAAAAAGCAATAAAATATGCATTCTGTAAAATATGCAGTTAAAAGAATAATTATTATTCATCTACAGGACCACACGAAAGGTTTCTAATGCATAAATTTAAAAGAGGAAATCGCTTGCGACATATTTTAGTGATGGTAAACAGTTTCATGTGCATTCAAATTGATATGCGTCGCTGAGACTTAATATGAGTTATTCCACGTATAATACGAAGTGCATAGAATTTACAGACATACAGAATATTTCAAATAGTACAATTTATCCGAAGTACTGTATATCATAGATGATGACTGTTCGATGGGTGAAATGCATTTTTAATTATGATATGCGCTTTTAAGTTTCACTAAATGTATGCACATTATGTAGTGTGTATAAATGCCTTAGTTGCACAATTAAGATAGACAGTATTACACAAAAGAACTCGAAAAGGTTACTGAATTTGCGCGTAATTTACTTGAAAGCGTTTTTAAATGTTTTGCATTTTTACGTTGAATCGCATTTAGTTTACTATGAAATGTTTGTAGACTATAGATAAAATGATATATAGGGTCATCTATGGATAATAATTTCTGGAAATATGATTTAAGTCGTTTAAAGAGCATTGTTGTTTAAACTAATTTTTAACAAAATACTTTGGTGTAATAAAGGTGTTAGGTAAACCAGAGGGCTCAACCAAAGTACTGAAGTATGTTTCCATCTATTAGTATAAATTACTAAAAGAAAAAATTCATCCAATGAGGCGTTTTCTTTTAAAACTAAATTTCCCCATTATATAGTATATATATCAACTGAAAAATTAAATACAGGGCTGTTCAAAAGTATTGGGATACATATTTGGTTATGGACAGTAACACCTCATTTCCATGGATAACGAAGTTTTGTTAAAGAATTCAAGAAATGTTGAAACGTTTTTCATAATCTATGCTTAACGCATAATATTTCTTACTTGCTTTAATCTTATCATTATCTATTTATTCAGATTTAACTCGATACTGAAAATAAGAGCTACTGCATTACTTCATTTGGAATTATATAAAACTAAATTTAGCGTAGTAATAACCTTTTTTTTCCAGTGTTACTAAAACAAATTCTCGTTCAAAGTTAAAACCTGGGATTGTGCTAAAGGAGATTGTATAGAAAGGAACTCACAAATTCGCAAAGTCGCTTTGGTCCGCGAAGCGTTTTTCCAGATATGTTTTTAAGTAACTATTAAATACACAGGAGTCGTAATGTGAGAACTCAATACATATTAGTTGCAAACCCATAGTATTTATGAAGAATTTGCATGCATAAAGAATTAAAAAAAAATGTGACTTTTTAATACCAAAAATTTCGTAACATTGTCGCCGCTGCCGCTATATCTGAAGTAATGAGTATTTTGCATTGAATAAGGCAAATAATACTTAAAAAAAATTTCTGGTACTAAAATGGATAATTTTTATAAATTTCTCATGCGTACGAACTCTGATTTATATAATTAAATTTAATTAAATTAGTGCGTTTGCAAGAATATGAAGTTTATTGCTTTCATACTGCTACTAGGTATTCAATTACAAAAACATATTATTAAATGTTGTTATGTAGGCTTTAAAAGTTGACGGCTTTTAAAGTATGCCACTTCCGTCATTATTCATGTCCAAACCGTCACATTTTGTAAGGGTTAATATCTCGGCTCATTACTGATGATTTTTTTTCAAAAATCATTATCAAGAATGCTTTTATACTTTTGCTACGATAGGTACCCCGAACGCTCCCCACACCTATGCTTAATGCCCGCAAATCCAAATTTGTGTGTAATAGAAAAATGTACTTTTCTCCAAAACTATGCAGTCTAGAGTAATCGCTACAGTTTTCCTGCAAGATTTAAAATAGCATCTATAACCTCTAATATTTTCCTATTTTAGGTTCAATAGATTCGTAATTAGATATCGGGTGTATATTTCTACACTATATTTTCCAGGAGTTATCTGAAAATTTAATACCTAAAATCGAAATAAATATATTTTTGAGTTCGGCGTTGCGAAAGCTTTCACAAGATATTCAACACGATAAACAAAGATAAGATTTTTTTCTTTAATTAACTTAATTAGTTTCATACCCCCTCCTAAATATTTTTGTAAATGCTTGCTAAGCTGTAAATATGTGGGTCAATAGTCTTTATCACTTCCCCTAATTTGAGCTTTCTACGTTCATAGTTTATGAGTAAAATGGCTTTGACCGAGAGACACGGGAGCTATCTTATAATGGTTTTGTTTTCATTTTATAAGTAAGGAACCCTAAAAATAACCTATATCATGTTAAAATGCAAGGGCATAGACTCCACGTAACCAGCGCCTGGTAGAAACTGTCATGGAAATTGAATCACATTTCCAACATCTTTAATCGTTTGAAGGGGATATGACTCTCAACAATTAAAAATAGCTTATGCACTAAATGTATTCAAATGATTACAAAACATAGCGGAAACAAATTTATTTGAAAATAAAAAATTGATGCTACTAAAAAATGAAGAAAAAATATATGTTAATTAAATTCTATTTTCACATCACATAATAACAATAATAAACCTCTTTATTGAATTTGTTAAGTTTATTTTCCATTGGAAATAATCGAAATAACAAAAACAAATTTAAGTTGAAACGTTCAGTAATTTCAATAAAAGTAATTAACTTCCGATCTTTCACCATTTATTTTGTTGAAATAAAGTTAATTAAAGCAATGCATTCCAATTAGAAGTCTTGAAGTTATTACGTAATTTACAAAAGTCATTGAATTTACGATTGCTTTTAAATTAAATGTACTATCCATGTTAATCAAGATGTTAATATTAATTAACTTTTTGAAATCATTTAAAAAACTTATAAGTGGTTTTTACTTTCAGTTAAAATACTTGTGTGGGATTTTTGAATTATTTGTAGTTTTAAATGCTCCTCTTTTTAAATGCTTACAGATTTAAAGGCTGTTACCTAATATGTAGGGGAGACTGGGGCACATGTGAACTATTCACATAAATATAGCTTGTACTCATAAATGGGTTAATTTCTATGAACAAAAACTGCTAAATATAATAAAAAGTACATATTCCTACATGCGAAATTTTTTTTTAAATATCACCTTTATGGTTTTTCTAACTTTTTTTATAGTTTTATAAATAAAAAAAATTTTCATATGTGCCGCACTAGTGAAGCAATCGTAAACACACGTGGAGCACATGTGAACACAAGGAAAAAATATCCTTACATTTTTTTTATTTCGGGGAGATTTTGGGAAGGGGCATTTAGATAATATTTATCGGAAACCTGAAAAAATATGAAAGATTCTTACCGCTGTATTTGTTTTATTTACTTCTAAATTAATGATAAAGAATGATCTTTTAACGATTATTTTAAAAAAAATCTATTTTGTACTCTCTCCCCCAAGTTTAACTTCTTTTGCTTTTGCAAGGTAGAGGGGGGAAGAGCTGCTAATAATATGATTTTATAATAGTTATTAACTTAATGTTACTTATATATTACCAATATCTATCTTTATTTACAGCATTAAACACATAGTTATTTTAGAGATAAAAGTAAGGCATCATTGCAAGTTTGGAAAAAAATAAATAGAAAAAATTGCAAAGTTGTATAACACAATACTTTTTTTTATTAACAACGAATAAAAGTATTCTAGTAAACCAAGTAGTAAAATATTACATAACATTATTGTATTTTAGAAAATGTTAATTTAATTTAAATTAAATTGAACATAAACGAGATTGTTGCTGTTTATGTAATTGTTGACAAATTTTTCTGTGGAAGCTTCCATCAAAATCAAATGATCCATGAAAAAAGTCTTCTATTGCAGGAAAATTCTAGACTTTAAAGCTGTCATTATTTCTCATGAAGTTAACTGAAAGGAACATAATCACAGAATGATTTTTGTGGCACTTATAAAATGTTTATGTCAGTCCCAGTTAGTCTATTCACAAGTGCCTCATATGGCCAGTACAATTAAAGTAACACATCATTGACATTTCACAATGTTTGAAGAATTTTTTTAAAAAATATTTATTTGTATTCAGAGTATATGTAAAACACTAAATTTCAAATAAACGAATAAATAAATAAATTTAATCATTTAGCATGTTGGAGCTGAGATTTTACTTTTAAGATCTATAAAAAGTGTTTTGGTTACAAATTACAAACAAGATGTCAAAAACTTTTTAGCATATGTCTACAAGTGCTGTCATCATTTTTCAAACTAAAAAATCATATAACTACTGAAAAAATGCGATGTTCACATCTGCCCCATGTTCATATATGCCCCAGTCGCCTCTATATTGCAAAGAATTATCGTTTTAAAAATCTGCTACCTTTGTTTATGAAAAATTCTAAATGTTAGACATGTGTTTGTTTGTAGATAAGAAAAAAGGGTTAATTTTTGTGAAGTAGTTCAAAATCATGAGATTTTTTTTTTGATTCACTATGTGAAAGAAAATCATGTTTTACACTCTAATTACTTAATGCGTATATTAGTAGTTGAAATACACTGTTGTATTTTGCACTTTCAATGAATTAGTAAAAAAAAAATCTACTTCAAGTTTTCCACGAATTAGTACATTTTTAATAGGTCATGAATACGACTTAACTATTTATAGAAAATGTCTGTCAGTTAGTCTGCATTGACTAACTGACAGACTAACAATCTGTCAGTAATATAAGTTATATAATGTTTGCAATAAAAACTATTTGCACGTTTGATTTGATGTAAATAGCGAACTAATGTACATTTTGGCATGGCGTTCACGTAACAAGAAAGTATCAAAATTTATAAAATAAACAAATAAATAAATAAAAAACCTCTGTTCCAAATCACGTCAATTTTCTGCAGACTCGGTTATGGTCATCAGTCAGATCAATTTAATCTTGTCTTTTAAGGTTCATTACATGTTAAACAACGCCAATTAACTTAGACAATCGTCGGTTAAATCTATTATTTAATTTTACCTTTTGAATTAATACATATGTAACAAACTACACCTATAGTTTTGCAGTTTTGCTGCGTTTATGATTAGTTGCTATAGCTAGACTGAGATATGTCTGTCATTGTTATGATATTTTTGTTTGAATTGTGGAATAGTATCGTAATATTTAATATTAATATTTCTAACATTACCGACAGACCTCGTAATCTGTTATTTTTTTCTAGCAATGTATTTTTTCAACTAAATGCGATATTTTTGTTAGTTTGGCGTAGCGATAAATTGTCAGACATTTTTTCGATGTTCGTCATTCTTATTGTATTTAGTTCTTTTAAAATATAAATATTTCCCTCATTTCATTTTATACATACATGTAAAATATACATATTACATACATTTAAAATACACGCCTGACACAGATGCCATATGCGCACTACATTAGCGCGATTTCAACAAAATGGAAATTTTATCCCTCATATGGTTACCTGCCTACTGTTTTTTAGCTAGTAATAAACTGTTTATTTACTTTTATTTTCTATTTTAAAATAATATAAAATATTTTGCTGTATCATTATTACTTACCTTTTTTATTTAATATTATTTCTTTTTTAAAATAATAGAAAATATTAAAAAAAGAATGTGTATGGTGACTGGTATTTGAAAACGAAGGTTTTGCCTAATTGGCATTTGAAAAATATCACACATGTCTGATGTGTATATGAAATTTCTTCAAAAAATATATATGCAACTGGTATTTGAAAATGAAGTTTTCACCAAATTAGTCTCAGAAAAATACCATGCCAGTGTGTTGTGATAATATGACATCTGTGCCACACGTTTTTACAATTATCATTAAAAATACAAAACAATAAGGGATGATTTCCGTATCCTACTCTGATTGACAGAAAAATCCAAAATGGAGGCAAAATGCCGTTTTAGCATCTAGCCAAATTTTTCCAAATGTCACTGAAACATCATTTTTAAATTTTTTATTAATAGATATTTTTCTGCTATAAACGTTACATTTGTATTCTGTTAAAAAAGAAAAGTTATAAAACAATTTAAAATAAATTAATAACAATATCCAGGTTACCATGACAGTTACAATAACGCCATTTTGCACTAATTAATTAACCTGGTCATATTGACATTTGTATTCATAAATTCCCATATGAATAACCGTAAGTTCCCTTAAATTGTTTTCATTTAATTGTATTTAAATAAAATTACTATCTGCTCTTTTTCTCTGTTCATATTTTTTCTGAATTAATATAGCCGTTTCAATTATTTAATCAACAATAGCGTAATACATAGTTGCGCGCTGATAAATATTAAAAAATAACAATCTTTGCAACTGAAAACAAAGAAAAAAAACTCAATTTGTTTAAAAAATAGGTGTATTGTTATATTATGAATATGCTGCAGCTGCAAACCTGCACAATGATGTAAATAATCTTTTAAAATACATCCGGTAGTTCTTGTAATTAGTTCTGACATATTTAAAAAATTCATATATAAAAATGGCATCATTTATATATTATTTAACTTTAATTTCAGTTAAATGTTTCGTTATTTCGGAGCCAAATATATAAGCAAAGAAGTGATAAATCGCAAATTATGGATTTAACGGATCGACTTTGATAACGAATATTTATTTTAAGCCGTACAAAGTTTGATCCCATATTTAAATTAAATATTTTTATTTTATGTTATTTCTAATTGATTTCTTTCTTATTTGTATTTGAAAAGAAATCAATATTAGTTTTTTTTTTACTTTTGTCTTCTGGGATGTTTTTTTAGGTAGATTTCGTATGAAATACTACCTATTGCAATCGCACCAGTTTATATACATATCTATCCATCTATATATCCCACTTTTTTATGGACACGATAACTTCTATAATTCTTCACCAATCTCCACCAAACTGGTACATAAAATCAAAGGAAATAAAATCTCGGCTAAGTTCGTTAATGGGCAAAATCGGACCAAGGGGGTCGGAATAGGGAGCGTTTTTTTTTTGAAAACCGAAAAAAAGCCATAACTTCTTTATTAAAGTAGATATCAAATCGGTTTAAAGTTTATATTACTTCTTAAAAATAAGCCAAAAGTTTATGCATGACAGATTTTTGATAAATTTAGAAGTGGGCTCAAGGGGCGAAAAAACATGGGTTTTGAGAGAAAAAAATTTATAACTTCGTCAATTTTCAAGATATCAAGTCCAATTAAATTTTTTGTAAATGGTCTTAAAATTATCTAAAACTTTTGTATTTACAAGTTTTTGATAGGATCAACTTTTACCGATGAAAAAAATTTAAAACGAAAAGAAAAAGGGCGGTGAAAAAAGAGAAAAAACCATAACTCCGTCAATTTTTAAGATATCAAATCTGATTAAATTTATATTACATCGTCTTAAAAATATCTACAACTTTTATATTGACAAGTTTTTCATATTACCAATTCGTATAGCAAAAAGAAATTAAACAAAAATAGGAGTTGGAGAAAAAACCTCAAATCCAAACTGCTTATATTCTGACTCATTTTTAAATTCATTTTTGATTTTAAACGCATCCAAATGGTAGATCTTCTTATTTAGAAACTGTATAAAGTAACGCATTGGTCAATTTTCTAATAAAGACAGAATATATTTAAAAAGGTTACCAAAAAGGGTATTTTGAACAGAATTTTCCAAAGTCATCGGGACTCAAAATTTAAGGAAGAATTCAAATAAGAAATTGCGTTTTTTTCTGACTCGTTTTTAAATCCATTTTTGTTCTCAAACGCATCCAATTTACAGATCCTCTTATTTAGGAACTATATAACGTGATGCGTTGGTCAGTGTTTTGATAAAGACGGAATATATTTCAAAAAAGGCTCCAAAAAGGGTATTTTGAACAGAATTTTCCGAAATCATCGTCACTGAAAATTTAAGGAAGTGTTCAAATAAGAAACTGCGTTTTTTTCTGACTCGTTTTTAAATTCATTTTTGCTCTCAAACGCATCCAATTTACAGATCCTCTCATTTAGGAACTATATAATGTGATGCATTGATCGGTTTTTTGATAAAGACAGAATATATTTCGAAAAAGGCTACCAAAAAGGGTATTTTGAACAGAAGTTCCCGAAGTCTTCGTGATTTTAAAATTTAAGGAAGTTTTCACATATCAAATTGTGTTTTTTATGACTCGTTTTAAAATCCATTTTCGCTCTCAAACGCATCCAATTTACAGATCCTCTTATTTAGGAACTATATACTGTGACGCATTGGCCAGTTTTTTGATAAAGATAGAATATATTTTTAAAAATTCTGTCAAAGTGAGTATTTCGCTCAAAATTTTCCGAAGCAATCATGATTAAAGAATTAAGGATGTATTCAAACAACAAATCGGTTATTTTATGACTCATTTTTAAATTCAATTTTTTTCTCAAATGCATTCAACTGACAGTTTTTTGTTATTTAGGAACTGTATAATGTGCTGTTTTGGTCGATTTTCTAATAAATTCAGAATTTATTTCAAAATCTGTTGTCAAAACGGGCATTTGAGCTGAATTTTTTCTTAAGATGATTCTGATAAAACCAGTTTTTGCAGAAAAATGAAATTAAAAATTTTTCATAAACGGCCAAATGAAGTTATTAAACTGGGTTTATCTCTAATCATATATATATATATATATATATATATATATATATATATTTGTTGAAATGAGCACTCTTCGAAATCTACCTCCGCCTATAGGCTCAGCCGACAGGGATTTTTTTCATTTCGAATTAACATAAATGTTTCATTTCCTTAACAAAAAATACACTCTGGAACCTTTGTGTAACGTTACTTCATAAAGTTCTTGGCAGCCAAGCTTAAACGAAGTTTATGGTGGATACCGGTTTATCCAAAATAACCAGTGTAACATTACACTAATATGTAATGTTACATCATTAACATTTGTTTTAATTACACCATTATATAAGTGAAAAAATAATTACACAAATGTTTTACAGTGTAGCTTAATATGTTGTCACCAAATGAAAAACAAATGCATAATGGTAACCCTTTCTTTCAAAATAAAGGAACTATCTGTCATAAATTTATAACAAGTCTACGGAGAATGATGTAGGGAAAAATGGGGACTAATAGGACATTTTCTTATTTTAAGCTAGAATAAAAACAAAAATGCACATTTTATCAAAATTTTTTTAATCCCAATTACTTTTACAGTTAAATAAATAAAAATGTCCAAAGAAAGTTAAAATTTTATTAATTTTTGTGTAATATCAACTTTTGTATTTTAATACAATAGTCCGATTAGACCCTATAGTTCAGGTCAATTGGGACACAGTGCAGGGCTATTGGAACATGCAGTGGAACTTGAAAAAAAAATCCTTCAATGAATGTCAAATGTATTTTTTGATTAACATGTAAAAATTGGTGTGTATCAGATTTAAGCATAGGACATGTTAATTCCTCTAAGTCTTTTGACATTTGTGGATTCAAAAGAATGGCATCCTCCATCACAAAACATCATCACAAAATCTGCCCAATTTAGAAAATCAAAAATGAATAATTTTAGTTTTTCATATGCTGTGTTAATATTTCTAACGCTCTAATTGAATGATATACAAAGTGAAGACAAACAAACCATTACAACGTTGTTTTAAAGAAATATCGAGTCATGTAGGTTATCATTAAGTTGTCGCATTAGATCCCACTATACACAAATTTATAACTTGAGAAATAATTATTTACATTTTTAATTCATTATTTTTTCAGTAATATATTCTAATTAACTAATATTTGTAGTATCTATAAATGTATTTAAATGAGATATAAGTATTCTGAAATGTTTACAAAATATAATCAATCGCAAAAAAATAAATTTTCTTTGGTTTGTTTGAAATAAAACATGATTTTTTTCTAAACAGCAATCAACTGTCATGGCTGACCTCCCATGCTGAAAATGTGTGCTAGATTTATTGCCATTCAGTGGTATATAAATCTTCACTGAAATATCTCTCGTGTAATAAAAAATCCATTTGTTCCATTAGCCCTATGTCCCACAAGTCCCCACTTTCCCCTACTATATGCGAAAACCTTTCCTGAAATAATATCTATCTAACAGTATAAGTTTCATCAAAATCCCTTAAGTAGAACTGGAGGAGCAAGTTGGAGACCGAAATTTTTCGTTTGTATTTTATATATCTAAGAAGATAAGCAACTGCTATGCATACTTAAAGTTTCTAGAGTCTTTAGTACCATAAAAATTAGATTCTGAAAGTTTTTTTCTCCTGTAATCCTCTGTTAATAATTGATATAAAATGTAATTTATAAATTTTTTATGTTTCAACAAGTGTTTGCCTCTATCAATTTATTATATAAATTTATTGGGTTTTTTTAATTTATTTTATAAAACGGTTTGATATTTGCTGAGGTAGCTTATGAATCCCCATGAAAGTTTTTAGAACGCTTTTCGCGCATTTTTTATCTGTTTTAAATTTTGAATTTTTGAGAAAATGGTACTAGCGATCCTTATGTATATTATAAGTAACTATCCTGCTAAATTTCGTGCTTCTAGTCCCTTCAGTAACACAAAATTTTCATTTTTAGAGAGTTTTTTGCTTCTGCATCCCCTTTAGAGCAGAGGCACCGGAATAAGATAACATGAGATATAGTTTATATTGAAGAATGTATTGTCACCATAATTTTGACATCAGTATTTTTTAAATGGGCACGTTAGTTCCCAAGATTGTTTAAAATCTCAATTTATAACGTTTTTAAATCGTTTATCATGCATGTCCACCTTTTATAAATTTCACATTTTCAGAAAATATTTTTAAATATTATTTATATTTTATAATTAGCAAGCAAAATTTTATGTTTGTAGGTCCTTCAGTAATACAAAAATCGCATTTTTAGAAAGTTTTTGATTCCTGCATTCCCTTTAGAGCAGAGACACCGGAATAAGATAACATGAGGTATAGTTATGTTGCAGAAAGGATTGTCACCATAATTTTGACATCAGTATTTTTTAAATGGGCACGATAGTTCCCAAAATTGCTTAAAATCTCAATTTATAACGTTTTTAAATCGCTTTTCATGCATGTCCACCTCTTTTAAATTTCACATTTTCAGAAAATATTTTTAAATATCATTTATATTTTATAATTAGCAAGCAAAATTTTACGTTTGTAGGTACTTCAGTAATACAAAAATCTCATTTTTAGAAAGTTTTTTACTCTTGCATTCCCTTAATTGGTAGTGACACGTACATAAGATATAGTCTATATTGAAGCAAGAACTGTCACCATCATTATGACATAATTATTTTTAAATTGGTTCGTTTCTTTTTCAGAGATTGTTTAAAAATAGATATTTAGAGCGTTTTTAGAACACTTTTTACTAATTTTACCCTATTTAAATTTCGTATTTTTAAACAAATGTTCTTAGCGATCATTTATTTCTTATAAGTATTTAACATATCATATTTCATGTTTCTAGGCTCTTCAAGTAACACAAAAATCGCATTTTTAGAACTTTTTTTGCTACTGAATCTCTTTTGGGTCAGTGACAGCTATACAGAACACATCCTATATTTGGATAGGGAAGAAAAAACATCATTTTGGTAATATTACTTTGAAATCGGTTCTGTAGTTCCAGAGATTAGACCCTACAAATAAACAAACTTTACCTCTGTATAATATAGTTACAGTTAAATCTCTGAAATATGGAACTTGGTTTGAAAAACAGAAAGACGGGAATAATTATTTTTAATTTTGTTTTCATTTGTGCATGCATGCAGTGATAGTACACTCTCAATTTCATCAAGGAATGTGATAAATTTCATCTCATTTTATGATGAAGTATTCTTTATACAGCAATATATGCCAGAAAATACGCTGAAGAATTTCAGCACTTGCTCATATTACATTCATTAGTCGAATGCTAGCCAATTGAATATAGAAAGTTAGATGTTATGATAAAAATGAAAGCAAAAGTTGCACCACAAAATTAAAATTAATTTTTTATAAGTTGATCTGCGTATTTTTTTCCTTATCAGTAAAAACATATTGTATGACCTCGATTAGCATAGCGTAAATTTATATTCATAATTTGTATTCAATAAAAGCTAAAATAAATTGTTTCCTATCAGATTAACTTTTTTGTATTCATTTTAACTTTGAGTTGTAAACAATATAAGAAACAGCCATTTTTATCTAAAATACCAAACATTTATTTATAGATCGGGCGGTGAGAATACAGACAATCACCTCATTGAATTCGCGGATGAAATTTCAGAATTAGTTAAAAGTCGACTCGTATAATAAAGTACAATTAGTCCGCCAAGACATTCTTGGTGCAAAACACCTGAAAACTTGATTTTAATAATGGCCTTACCACTTAGTTTTTCTGCATTGAAAAGTATCTCAATATGGCGCACCAGGAGCAGGAAAAGACAATGGTACACCTATGAGTCAAACGCTAAAGTCGTGTTTTGAGACATTTTTTCATTTGGATATAACTTAGCAGACCGGTTGCTAACCGGTGTACGAATCGAATTTTAATTAATTCTGGAATTTCAGTCTTGAACTCGATGACATGATGATTTTTGCTGCAGCCTCCCTGTCTATTATTCATTTAATTTATCACTGAAACATGTTTAATACTATATATTTAGATGTAATAATTGTAGCTTGTATACAAAGTTTCAATGAGAGAGCTATCAACAAATTTGTCTTGAGTTAATGATAATTTTTATTTTAAGATTATAGAGTGCTTTGAAGATGAACAAATTTTAAATAATCATTTGAACAAAAAACCAATAATTATACATTGTTTGATTTACATTCTCTTTTACAAATCATCCCTATTTTACTTAAATGAAACTAAATGTTATTCCAATCTATTTTTTTTCACTAATTCTACGCAGTTTAAAAAAATTACATGTAACTAAAGATTAAATTGATGCATGTGAAATTATTTTTCCCCGATCAGTTTGATTTATTAAAAGAAAAATAATAGTTTTATTTTTTTATAGAAATGGGTATCTCTCTGCTAAAAAAAAGATTGATTACTAAAGTTATAGGAACGAAATTTAGGAGGAAATGAAAGGAATATGTTTAGCATACGTAAAATATTGCTATGTTTTTAACAATAACTGATATATATGTATATATATATGAAATCGAATATTTAGATATGTCATTTTTATGAAATCAACCTATATTAAAGTACTTATTAGTTATAAATTTTTTAGAGATAGCATAAAGAATTTTAATTACAAATATCTTATATAATAGTTTAATTAAACAAACCTCATTCGTACACAAGAGAGATATATTTTATTTCAGAGCATATGAAAGAGACATATAAATGCATTATATGCATATATAAAAAACATGTATGAAATCAATCATAATTTGTAAAGCTTTTAAATTAAAACAGAAAAGTTATTTTTGAACGTCTATTGTTCGTTTAAACATATTTTCACTGTTATAATATTGATACGATGAGCTATTTGTTATCAATTAAAATTAATATTGTGTAAATGACACTGTGAACAAAAGTTCTGGCATCTAGAATCTAAATTTGGGCTCTAGAAAAGCAGTTCCATGTCATCCTTTCTAGTTGCTTTTGTTAAAACGTTCTAGCGTCTTCTACTAGAATTCAAAAAAGTTTTCCTCTCTTCTCGTGGTCAAACGTATTGAAAAATCTCTGCAAATAAATGCGAACACAATGAGGTTAATTTTAGTAACTATAATTCTAGTTAATGAAACTACTCCAGAAATCAAGTGATAATTTCTGGTTACGGAAAAATTCGATATCGTTCCGTCACCTAGAAAAAAAAAGTAGAAATTATAAATATTTTCATCTATTCGGTTTAGTTGTTTTCCCTAATTCGGACAAATTTTAGTTTAGAAATTCAGAAAATGACAATCGCTTCTCAGTGCAAATGTTTAAAAGACTTATTATTCTTAAAAATAGAATATTAGGATATGTTTGTTTTTATTTTTATTTTATTTATTTAATTATTTAATTTCAATATTAAATGTTACTAATTTTTTGAAATGGTTACTTACTCTTCGACAGCAAACATTTCAGAGTTTTAAATAAATAAAAAAATACATAAATACTTAGTGCATGTAAGGTAACTGATTATAATAATTCCTGTAATACAAAAATCTGGCATTAAAAGTTAGGCAAAAGAAACGTCACAGATATGTTTTAAAAACAAATGCATATATAAAATTTTCGTAAATAAACGATTAAAAAAAATTTTGAATGAAATATCTGCGAAAACACAGATATTACTTTTATCGTTTAATCTTTTTAAAAAAACTTTATTTCTCTCACTTATAATTGACAGATAAAAGGAGCTGCAAAGTTTCTTAAAGTTTGAAGTATTTATAGTAATTCATTTTGTTTCATATTCTAAGCAACATTTTCAAAAATTATTAAATAAATGGCAGATTTAGTACAATACAACAGATGTTAAATATGAGTTTAAAGTTTATCTTTTAGAGTTTTGAAAGAAACAAAAGGTTAGAATGCACAAAGAAATTTTACAAAGCATTTTTATGATTAATGGAGGCACAAGGAAAATATCAATGTAAAATCATAGGTATCACACATAAAAATATGGGAATGTTGAAAGGAAAAAGACGAAATAATGTTTTCAGCTGTTTTTAATAGCATTTTATATTATATAGTAAATCAAAAGAAAATACAAAAAACAGTGTTTCGGTGAAATGTTTAATATAAATTTCCAGTAAATAAAATATGTCTGATGTCCTGTACATAATAATGCATAGTTTTTTTTATTCGATGGAATTGTTTTATACAGATGTAGTTGTATGATATTTGGAAAATTAAATCTTTGTAAATAAACTAGGGGCCTCACCCTTTCCCGTGTCAGCTAGGACAGTTCAGGCTTTACAGCCTCTGAAAATATAATATTCTGACATGCTTAAAAATTTTCACCAGGTTGCAAAAGAATGAATGTTATTATCTGTATTAGATATGTGATACTATCTTCTATAATTGGGTTGCCATATATTTTCGTTCGAATGGGACATTTTTTGGTTACCATGGTATTATCCAGCGCTGTTGAAATGACTGACAACTGTTTCCGGGATTGATTAGCTAGATAAATCAAACATTTGAAAACAAGATTGTCGAAAATAGCCAGGTGAAAATGTCACTATCTTTCTGAATAGGGGCGTTATGTACATTATTCTTCCTTTAGGTTTGAAGTGGGGAAAAACCCCTCTCTCTTCAAGGAAATAGCTTTCAAATTTACGGTATTGTAAAAGCATTGCGTTTTGAAATTTTGCATTTTGACCGTTTTTTTTTTTATAATTTCAGCAACCGGTAGGGCTTATTCATGAATTCTTTTCGCTGTTTCAAAACACTTTCATGCATATTTTCATCGTAGTTTTAAATTTTGTATTGTCTTCCTTAATAAAAGAATATCCGAATTTTCTAATATGTATTTATCGAATAGTAATTCATACAAAATAAATTAGATCTATTTTGCCCACAGATTTACAAAATAAAGATAAATAGGTGAACATATTTAACATTAAGATACGTATCTGAATGTTAAGATATGTACAAATCTATATTAACTTTTGTATTTAACGGATAACTTAGCAAATTTTATAAAATCCAATTTCAAATGTCATATTTAGGAGAAATACCATTACAATGACAAAGGAAAGGAAGTAAACTTTAACTTTAATTATGTAATTCTTTTACCTCTGAAAATAACCACTTAACTAAAAGAATTTTTTTTCAAACTTTTTTTAAAAATGGTATGCAATAAACACCACATGTTTAAACAGATTTGTATCATGCACTCACAAAATGTTTAAGTTTTAGTGTTAAAACAACGCTTACAGAAACTAAAGTTATTTAAGTATGTTTCTTAAAAATAAAACTTCATACAGTATATATATGGCAGTTATCTAAATTGTTTTAAACACTGTCTTTTTAGTTTACATAATATATAAAGTTTACATAAAGTTTACATAATATAATTTACAAATTATGTGTATTTAAGAAATGAAATAGTATTTGCGGCAATAATATTTCATTCCAAACAATATGCAATTACTACCAAAATTTTGTAGGATACAGTTTAAGCATGGCCAATAAATTCCGAAATAGATACAATAATCACTTCCTGTAGCATTAAATTGGCTATGTCAGCTGTTTAAAACACATGTGCAGAGTATGTTGGATATTTCTAGTTACATTACATTTCAGTATATTTTCATAGTTTAGAAATCAAATCATGTTTGCAAGTTTTCTTAGAATGAAAGTTTGATTAGATAGACCTGGAAAACGACATTCAACCTACTTACTTATAATTATTTTGATTGCGACCAAAACACATATTAATCTAAATTTTTTAATCTTGATTTTTAACAACCATGGGCGTTTTATGAAAGATAGATAAAATTTTAAGATATGATAGTACACATCAAATAGCTTTAATCTCGGAATGTATGATCTGAAAAAATAAAACGTAAATTTATTGTCGCATTTAGGTGTTGAAGCTCTATTCTTGTTTGAGTTATCGGGAGAAAAAAGGCACACATAGTATGCGAATGTGGCACCGGTAAGAAGAAGAATGCGTGTGCAGAATCTCGATTAATATATAAAAGTCGCTCATCTGAGTGTGCAAATGTTAATTGTTCTTAGAACGTATCGGAAAAATTTCCCCTTCACTAAGGCTGCAGACATATGATTGTTTTGCAGTCCTTCTCCGGTATTCTAGGAAATCTTTTATTCAGAATTGTTTTGCGGTTTATTCAGATCTGAATGAGGGGAATCTACAATAGGTCAAGGAGTAAGAAGGTCAAGTCTACTTAAGAGCCCACAATAGTCACAGAAAAATTACTCAAAAAGACCCGGATGACCATGTAAAGTCTATGGGAGCGTTCTTTTCTAATATCTCGCTCAAATTTTAATATTTTTGCATGATTTTTTTGCACAAGATAGCTGAGGGCAATCCACAACCGGGCTAGTTTTTACTTTTTCGATTTTGGTTATATATTTTTTATATTACTATAGTTTCAGTTTCAGAACCGGTTTAAACCGGTTTCGAAAGTTAAAGTAATTTTTTAAAGAAAATCTGAAACAAAAATTGAAAAAGTAAAAACTAGCCCGGTTGTGGATCGCCCTCAGCTATCTTGTGCAAAAAAATCATGCAAAAATATTAAAATTTGAGCGACATATTAGAAAAGAACGCTCCCATAGACTTTACATGGTCATCCGGGTCTTTTTGAGTAATTTTTCTGTGACTATTGTGGGCTCTTAAAGGAAAAGCTCCTGTTTCACAGGACATCAATCACTTTATTCTAAAAGTCATTTAAAATCAAAGATACCGCGTCGCCACAAGAAAGGATGCCGGAACTGATAACAGTTACAAGCTTCGTCTGTTTGAATTGAAGAAATGTTGAAAAGGGAAAAGATTGATATGCACTTTATTTATGAAACAGCAAATGCAAATGATATAGAGGCACAACCATTAACTGCATATTGTAATCACATGTCATTAAACTATTTCTTTTACTATCACTTAATCATTCTTTATGTTTCATTGCCTCGTAGAAAAACATCACCTTCGACGCCCTCAAGCACTTTTATGTTTTATTTCGACCATGCATTCTTTGATGAAAGTTGTTTGTTTGGAAGTGTAATCTCACTTTTTCAAGTTTTGCCCATCTTTCATAAAAAAACCCTACGTATGCTATCCTCATAGCAGGCTTGGTCACAGTGGCGTCAGTGTGACGTTACTAACAGTCAATATATTGACATCACATTTGTGACCAAAATGTCACCACTCAGTGATGTCACATTGTGATTGAGACTTGAACATCATAGAAAATTTTTAAAAATTACAAAACTCTTCAAAACATGTTATTTACTGGATAATTATTATTATTTTTTTTTTTTTACAATTTAAAAAAATTGTGACGTCAATATTATGTCAGTACATGTAACATACATCTCACCACATATGTAACAAAAATAACACCATATTGTAAAGTCACTTTGTGTCAAAATTATGAACATCAAAAATTTTTAAAAGTGTTCATATATAGAGAGAAAAATATTATAACAATAACTTAAACAGGCCTTCAAAATGTATTTGCGATTCGGAACTGACTGATTTTATTCGCACCTTACAAATTAATTTATGTTTCGTAATTCCATTATTAACATTTCAGATATTAATTTTCACAATATTTTTCTTAAAAAAAATTAGTAATAAACAAATCTTTAACGAATTTTTAACGTAACGACAATATTCCTTTTACTGTAACACATATGCAAAACCTTAATTTCAAATTTAAATTGCAAATCGTTCTGTGAAATGTCATTTCAATACACAGTAATGTATTACATAAAATTTTTACCATTTCAAACTATTTTTATAATTTTAAATTTTAATGTATTAATATGTGTTAACATATAAAATCACATATACAATTTGTTATCCTTGACAAAAACAGACAAGTACGTAAATGTAGAAAAATATCTAGATTTAAAAGAATGTATGTGTTACACATAATCATAAGTAAGGATCGACTGAAAAAGGTTTTTAGACAGAAATGACCGAAAATGAAAATATCCAAAAATTGTGTTGAGAAATTGTTACATACATAGCTATACATAATTATTGATTGAATATAATAAAGTCCCAAGGTGGCTCTGTGGCTCGGACCAAAATGTTTATATCTTAATATAACATAAAATATAATTAATTCATTTCCGAGACAAAATGTTTTTGTAATTATGCGAATTTTATCTAATTGAAAAATGTTTTAAGCATACATACCTCGTTTTAACTTTTATAATGATTTTTGTAAATAATCATCTGTTATACTACAAGTTGCTCAGTTAGTCAAAACATTTCTACATTTTCAAACTATAATTTTTATTCAGCATTTAATGTGCAGATAGAAAGCGTCTTCAAAGTTTAATCATACATCAATTTCTTGCTTTATAATTTGCATTCAAGTTATATGTTTATCTGTTAATGTTCAACTATTTTAAGTACCTATTTTAAAAGAAATGTACTTCATTCAGACTTTTTATAAAATTAGCATTTTTCGAGAAAAAGTATACATATAAATCCCATGAAATAATTAATTATTCTTATTTATATTTTTTATTTTAGAGGTATGACTTTATTAAAATTTTTTTATAAGATGCTTTATTGTACAGTAAATTAATATGAAAAAAATGTCAAATTTAAAAAGGGAACCTATTTATCTCCTATGTCACATTTTTATTTTTTAAGAAGATACAATACTAAGTGATTCATAAATATCGAAACAATAGGCTATCTCCTTAAATATTGCCCCTAGACCCATAGTTCCAACTGCACAAATTCATAAAAAAGGTGAAATTTTTGATAAGTTGCAACTCCATGGGGAGTCCATTTGAAGAAGTACGAAAATAAACTTTTTATAAGGCCCCCGTACGATAAAAATTCCAATTAGGAAAACTTTCCTTATCCAGTCCTGAATAAGATACAAAAATTTGCATCTTCATATCTTCAAAACTCGCATAGTTATAGCCGTTTGAACTATTCATCAGGTTTTAAGGGTTAGACACAAATTGAAATGCTCGCAATTGAAAAGACAATGTTACTTTAACAGTTCTAGGAAACGTGTAAAACCTATATCTTTTAAGTTAGAATTTTGATATTTTATTCTATTTTTGTGATGGTTAGCAAAATAATTTGCTAAGAAAATCACATCCTAAAATTTATCCTAAAATTAAAAAAAAAAATATCCCATGATTAGTACTGGTTTAAATGGGATAGTTAAAAATCGTTATAACTCGAAATATTATGTATCGGATTTCAGTTTTTTTCCATTTGATTAAAGATGAAAATCAAATTTTAGTTTTGATTCAGGGTTTTTTGTTTTTCAATATTAATTTTAAAACTATTAAAAATATTTATTGAAAAAATAATATAACTTAAAAAAATTATATTTTCAAAAGTAGATATTTTTTCAATTTTGCCCGAAACAAAACTAATGTAAAATAATTAAAAATGACATGTTTCAAGCTTGTAATTTTTTTCTTTAACAATTCTTAACTTTTAATATTTTAAAAACAAGAAATAGTCGGGAAAAAATTCATTGTGCAGAAAAACGAAATGTACTGTTTTACTGCCCGTCAGTTATTTAAAAGAATGCTTTTCTAAGTTGCAGATTAAGTAATTTATAGAAATTTACCTCTCACAACTTCAAGCTTTTTATCGTCCTGAAGAGGCTGTTAAAAATTCTGTATTCTGGGCCTAAGCCGGGTCACGACCGAGAGTTACTTTTTTTAAAACCCTCGCCTATCGGGGCCTAAAGTATTTTTCATACCTGAGGGAACTGCTTCCTTTTTCCTAGGTCTGCTCGAGACGAATTTTCAATCCCGGTCTCGAACAATCCGTATTAAAATCACTGTCTCTGACTGACCTAATCCGTGCCTGAAACAAGTAAAATTTGGTTCAATCAAAATTTTTACGAAAACCACATAAATTTTAAAATCGCTTTTATTAAAAGAAAAAAAAAAAAAAAAAAAAAAACTTTTTAATTTTTTGAAAGAATAGTATATTTAAGTGCTAAAAAATTAAACACAAGAAAACAAGAGAAAAAAAATCTGCCTATAAAGGAATTCTGTCTTAAGCGGAAAATGTGTTGATTCATGCAAAAAATCACAATAATACATGAGAAAAAATAAACCCCATTTAACCCTCCTAGTAAGGGCACTTGTCTATAAGGTATTTTTTCTTTCCTATGGAATTCTGTCTTAAAAAGTTTTACTGAATAACATTTTTGAGTCTCCAACGCACGGGATATGGATTAGCGATATTAAAATATAAGTGAAACATTTACATATAAACAGAGATTCATTGATAAAATAAATATATCAGAGCATTTGGCGCTTCTTTAATAATAAAAAGTATAACTATAAAAAACGAAAAGCTATAAGATTTTTGGCCAGAACTCCTCCATACGAAAGAACTTTGAACCACACGGAAGTAAAAAATTATGTAGAAATTCACGGCTGCGCCGGGCTATGATTTACACTTTTTTCTAGTCCGGTCTGCGTTATGATTTTAACATTCTTCCATACCGGGCAGAACTGTTTTCCCTATGGGTCGGTTTGGAACCGGACATAGATATTTGGATTCATGCAGACCTCCACTGCTGACGATCAACATAATTTGAAAACAAGTTTTAATTTAAATCAATACGCTGCTTTATTATGTCCAAATATGTAGCACTATCTTAAATCGACATTTAATAATGGATAATTTGTGGACGATCTCTTATTTGCTTTGAAAATGAGTCAATAACTCTTCGCTTACAAGCATGGTAAAGTGGTGTAAGTCACGAATTTTGGAGAATTTTGGATTTTAATATCTCGGTCAGGTTTTTTGATACGGAGATGGAAATTTTTTTGTTCAATTTAAGAATGGATAAGGAATAAATTCCTAATTTGGAATTTTGCTCTATTGGGGACATATAAAAATTTAATTTTCGTATTTTTTCAAATAGACCCCCCATGGAGTTGAAACTTATCTTATCAGAAATTTCATCCATTTTTCTGAATGTTTGCAATTGGAAGTACGGGTCTAGGGGCAATATTTAAGAAGATAGCCTGTTGTTTCGATATTTATGACTCACTCTGTATATGTATAAAGTGTGATACAACCTTTATTTAAAAAAAGAGTTTTCAATATTACCATTAAATTTATATTTGCCCATTTTAAAACTTTAAACAATGTTTTATTTAATAAACTCTAACTATAAATGTTATCTGTCTGTTCTAAAAAAGTCCTTCCGGCAGTACCGGGAGGAAGACGTAGCTTTCATATACTTATTTATTTATTTTAAATTATATTATATTATTCAAATATACGAAGCTCAAATTACTGGAACCCGATTATATCAGATTGAATACTAGTTTTTGTCAATACTGAATATTAATAGGAATTTATTATTTTTAGAAATTAGTCATATTATATTCATCCTGGTTTTATTTTAAGCAATTTATGGGATCGCGAAATTCCATGATATCATAAAGTGATATCATATCCATTTTAAACAACATGATGGATAAAACAAACCAATGAGCTTGGTCGAAATCTTAATTCATGTGCACATGCACACTTACATCGAAATCGATTAATATATGTTATATAAGTGCTGTCGAGGGCAAATTGATTTTTAAAAAAATGACACTCATATTAGAAACTCAAACTGCTATATCTCAGACATTTTTTAAGGTAAAGACAAAGCAAAATAATACTCCGGAATTCATTATTAAGATAAATAGATTAGAAAGAACCTTTTTTCAATTTCTAATTTTTTGTTTGTACATCATTATACATTTAAAAGATTTTTGACAAACTTAAATGACCACCATTTTGAAACAAAATGGCGGATGAAGTTGGCCCGTAAACTCGTCAAGACATTAGTATGTACCATGTACACATGGAGTTATTTTCAAATCAGTTTATAAATATGCGTATTATCGCGCGACAAATTCCAGACCTTTTTAAAATGTCAATCACACTGGAAATTGAAAGTGCTAAAACTCAGCCATTTTTTAAGATACAGACGAAGCAAAAAATGCTCTGGAATCTTTTTATCAAGGTCAAACACACAAAAGAAAAATCTTTTTTATTTTCTCACTTTTTTGTACCTAATTTTAAATTTTAAATTAAAAAAATTAATATTCCGCCATTTTGAAACAAGATGGCGGATGAAACTGGCCAACGAACTCGTTTGAGGTATCGGTATGTACTATCTACGCACCAAGTTTCATCCAGATCAGTTTATAAATACGAGTGTTATCACGTGACGAAAACCATATCATTTCAAAATGTGAGCAGCACAAAAATTAAAAGTGTCATATCTGAACAATTTTTTTAGATACAAATGAAACAAAAAAAGCTCTGGAATCTTTGTATCAAGGTTAAATGCGTAAAAGAAAAATCTTTTTCAATTTCGCACTTTTTTGTACCTAATTTTAAATTTTAAATTAAAATAAATTAAATGACCGCCATTTTGAAACAAGATGACGGATGGAACTGGCTAACGAACTCGGTCCAGGCTTATGTACTATGTACACACAAAGTTACATAAAAATCGATTTATAAATACTCGTGTTTCCGTGACAAAAATCGGATCGTTTCAAAATGTCAGCCATAAGACGATTGTAAAGTGCTATAACTGAATCATTTTTTAAGATATAGACAAAATAAAAAGTGTTCTGGAATCGTTTTTTAAGATCTAACTCATAAAAGAAAACATTTTTCAACTTTTAATTTTTTTCGCATTTAATTTTCAATTTTCAATTTTTTTCAATTCTTTAAATGGCCGCCATTTTGATACAAGATGGCGGATGATTCTGGCTAACGCACTCGATCGAGATATTTCTATGTACTATGTACATACCAAGTTTCATTCAAATCGGTTCATAAATACTTTAGTTATAGCATGACAAAAATCAGGTATAATTATATAGATAAATATATATATTTATATATGTATCAACATATGTATATTATGTCAACATTTGAAGGAGGGTGGTTTTGGGGTCTGGGTTATGATCGGTGAAAATATATCATCAAAACTTTCTGGAAGTGCTTTCCTTCGGACGGCTGCAATAGGTAGCTTTTTACCTTTTCTAATGAAAGCTACCTAAAAGAGTAACTCCCTCTATTACCACCGCTGACATTTAGATTTTTGTCCCTGGGGATATTTCTTCGTTTAATATCTCTTTCAAAAAACTTTATTCTTATTATGTGTTATAAGGGCCATTTTCAAATTTCGCTTACATATGTTGTGCCAGAGTAAAAAGAAGAAAATTCAAACATAAATTAACATTTAAAGTTTGATTTGAGCAATTCATTAGCTAAGGAAGATTATGTTGAAAAGTTCTAACATGAAACATTAAAAAATCAGTAAAATTTTTTAAGATATAAATCTTTAAAATTTTGATTCTAAGTAAAAATGCCTGTCCCATTAAAAGTTTCATGTTTTTGAGCTTTTTTTTTTTAATTTGAGCAGCGGAACGGCTTGAAGTAGTCATGAATGATAAATTTGTTAACTCTGAAGTTCATAGCATTAAATACAGAAAGTCTCATTTTAGACGATAAAAGCTGAAATCAGTGAGTCATATTGAAATTTTTGAAAAAAGAAACCAGATTTTTGGAATAGAACAACGTCTTGAGTCAGTCATGACTGGTAAAAATATAGCAATAAATAAAGAGTGTCTCATTTGAGACTATACAGTTCAAATAAATGTATTAATTAAATCTAGTTTTCACTCGATATTTGTTTAAAATAAGCAAATTATTTTTCTAAGTATTTATACACATTTGTTTGAGAGCATTATTTTCATTTTTCTCTATGTTTTTATATTATTGAAGAATTTTATGTATTTTATTTAATTATGGTAAAAAGCATGTGATATTTTGAATTATCACTTTCTTAAATTTTGAAGACAGCATTCATTTGTAATTTTATAATGTATGGAATACGTATCAGATGAACATAAAAAATATGATGAATAAAGTTTAACAAGCTTTTAGTATATATTTACATACAATGTGAGGTCAAACGAAGACAATAATAAACTATAATATATTTGATGGTATGAATACTCAAATATATTCTATGCACAGCTTATTAATATTTTGAATATGAGTGCGCATCAATATTTAATGCCATACATTAGTCCTATTTAGTCATACATTAGTCCCTAGTTTCTAAGTCAATGCGCTTAGAAATACCTTATCACAGCTTAATGCACACAAAATGGACGTAAGTGTGTTTAACGTCATTTAAACACACTATGCCATTTCATATATACAGGAATAACTTTTGTAGAAAATGTATTTATTACATTCTAAAAACTATATTTGTATTATCTTTCTTATCTATTAATTATTAATTGTTATATAATTATATTATTAATTGTCTATCTTTCTTATCTTTCTTTCTTTATTACTATCTTATATATTATCTTTCATCTAGCAAATTCCATGCTAATTCAAAATTAGAATCCGAAATTTGAATAGAATGGACGACGCGATATGCTTTATTTTTTAATGAAGCCTTCAAATATTGCAGTTTTTGGGCATTTGAAATATTTTTATTGCTATTTACGCAAGCATTGAAAAGATCCTTAAATCCTATCCATTACCTCCAAAAGTAGGTAAGGATAATTTTGGCAGTTTAACATTTTCAAAAACTTATTCTGTAACTACACTAGATTTATTTTCACTTTTATTTAACTGAGCATTTTGAATTTTTAATATTTTTTCACTTTTAAATTTCCATAAATCAATTTTATCTGAAATTTCTTGAGCACCGTCTATTTCGCTTTCTAACTGTTTTTAGGATCTTTAATTAAAATTTCTTTTTCTCTATCAATCTTTTGTAACCCAGTTTCCTTCTGTTTTAACAACTCAATGTTTTCTTCTAAATCGTTCACATTAATTTCATCCACCGCAATAATATTTTCAATTTTCTTAATATAATTTGTGATAGTTCTGCGTAAAGCAGCTCGTTTAGTTTTAAAAGTGTTCAAGTCAGTCGTTTTATTACATTAAACCAATAAAGTAATTCTAAATTGTACTAATTCTTTTTTATACATAAAATCGAATGCCAAATTAACTCACCTTCTCTTTTTTCCCTTGCTATAAATGTCAACATTGAAAAGGATTTCGGAAAAATGCTCTTTTTTTTTACACTGATAATTTTCACTAGCTCCGACTCGACGGACCAAAAATGTTCGTAGTACCAAAAATGGTCTTAGCGGATTTTACACTAATAAAAACAACACACGCTGGTTCTTAAACACAACAAATGTGGACAGTAGATGAGTTTTATTTAATACTGAAATATGCGAGCCATTGGTCGGCTATTAACATTCCATCATCTTTTTTCATTCGAATAAACACAAACTTAAAACAAAACATAGAATGCTGCCAAAAACATAAAATAACAAGAATAAATTACCATGGTAACGAATAATACAATTTCTTACTGTAGCTTTTTCACATAAATGAAAACAGACGATTTTTACCAAAACAATCGAAATGGTGATTTTTTAATTATTTGTTTACTTTTTTATGGTTATATTATTGCAAACATTTTGCCATTTTTATACACGCTTCACCTTGGCGCAATTTTTTTATGATGCCAATTTGGAGAACACTGCGTTTACAAATACCAATTACTTTTATTTATTTTTATTATTTAGTTATTATATTACTTTTATATATTTTCTATTATTTTAAAAAGGAAATAATAATAAATAAATTAAGTCAATTAATGATTATGGAATAAAACAAATTATATAACTTTAAAAGAGAAAAGAAAAATAATGAAATAGTTTACTGATAAATAAACAACTATTACCGGATTACTACGTGAGGCATAAAATCGCAATTTTGATTCAATCGCACCAACGTGGTCCGTAGATGATATCTGCACCTAAACATTATTGTTTATATAATTTGTTTATAAAATTTGGTAATACTTGATTACCCATCGACCAAAAAATTCGCCAAAGTATAAGGTTAAATGTCAATAATGGATGATAGTAACTGTCACATTCATTTGACAATGTTATAAGTAATTATTACGTCATCAACTAATTTTAATTTGGAGTTTTATTTTTTTTATTAATGTTTTAGTAATTTATTGATTCTTTGGTTACTTAAAATAAAAATTATGTCCATTTGTATAATTTGGCAAAATTGATCGACGGAACAATCAAGTAGTAGCATTTTTTCTTTTACTTTCTGTCTGGATATTTAGATTGATAGAATTAGTGTACTTATCAAGTCACCGCCATGACATACGCCAAGCACAGTCGTTAAGTCTGTGTTTTAGGCTTATTATTATATCTTTTTCATCTGCAGTTATGACACTATCACTAAAAAAGCAATATTTTCAATGTGCAGGAAAAATCATTCTAATGAAAAAATAGTTGCAATTAATTTATCATTCATTCTAATAAAAAATCGTAAAGAAAATAAATATACTTTAAATTTGGTTAAGAAAAAAATATATATGAAATCTCGACAACCGTATAATTTTTTTTTATGATTACGTCGCAGTTTCAATTAACGATAAGCCCTATCAACAGATTTTTGTCAAATATTAACTATTAGATACCACTTCATTACCCCGTTGAACAAAAAACTATCATAAAGCTATAAGATTAAATGCTAATAGTGGATGATCGTAAATTTCCCATTCATTTGAGAATAAATATGAAATAAGTCTGGTACATTTGTAACAATATCGTTACAAGCACTACTAATGTTTAAAGCCAGAAATCATAATAGAATCGATTACAGAAGTGAGAAAGATTTTATTGGATGCAAGCTAAAGGTTTATTTTTCTGCAAAATTTAGTCAGCAAGATTATTCCAAATTTAACGGCTACATGTATACAACTGTTTTTTAAAATAAAGAGGCTGTAAAACTGATGTAATTTTAATGTTATTCAAATAATATAGATTTAAAACATACTTTTTATGCTTCATTGTTCTAATAATTACATAAGTTAAACACTCTTCTTTATCTGTCAAAAATTCTTTACATTTTTTACTCTATGTACTGTTCTGGAACAAATCAAGGTAGATAGGAAACTACAGAAGACCTGCCAGAAGAGGACGTTTATTAAAAAATGTAATGTAACATGTACGGATATTGTATGTAGGCTACCAGAACTACACATAGTGCAAGTTCAGATGTCGGGAGTTTAAGAACTAACAAATGATAATGTACGATCCAAAAGTTAATAGAGTTTGATAATCTATCTCATAATCATTGCAATGCCCTCTAATGTAATAGTCTGATTACTCGAGAGCATTTTAATTCCTGTTGTCATAACGGTCTCATTTTCATACAAAACTCCACTATAATTAATAAAATAAAAGATATGGTGCTTGATTGTCCAAATTTTCTCGAAGGCATAAAAGAGTACAACATCGCAATGGCGTTAGCTTCGTTTTCAGCAATGCGGAAGGACACTCCAGGCTGGTCTATACTGCTTTAAAATAAAAATTTTAAATCAACATTTTGTTTGAGTCAAGGTTTGTTTGGAAATATGGACCAGCGCAGCGAGAATAGCCTGCTAGTTTAAAAAATAAAGATAAAAGGGATTCTTTATTCTTTAATTTATTATTGAAACTGAATAAAAAAACTTATAGTACTTAATAATAATAATTTTTTTATTTTATAGATAAACTAAGAAAAAAATGAAATTTGCATGAACACGATAACGTGCACAAATGAACATGAGCACGATAGTAGTATCTTAACAAGGATAAGTGTTCCCCATTATATTTACCGAGCTTGTACATGTACATAGATAGATTCAGAAAAATCATAAGTCATTAGCGGAATGCTATTTGATGTAGTATTTTATATTTCCGAAATCGCGTGTTATTTGCGTGATTGGTATCATCGTTGGTAATATGACCTGATTGTTACAGAGGTGGGTAGAAGTGTAATCTGTTTATTATCTTTAAAAATACAAGTTTAAGAACATTTCTGTTTAGAATTGATAGAAAAAAGAAAATCTTGAATTTGACTACATTAAATTAAATCATTGTTTGTCACTAAAAGCAATAAATTTGGACTTCAATTTTGAAATTTCAAAACTAACTAAATAACATTAAAAATTCTCCAGCCAATTAGAAACATAGAAATTTACTTAGTTATTGCATTATTTAACACTGCCACCCTAGTTTAAATGATCTGTAAATACTGCAAAATAAACTATAAAATGTTTTTCTGTTGAGCTCATTGTGACGTCAGACCAGATGCTGAGAGTGTAAAAGGTTTAGTTGTGTGAAGTAGTTTCCCAGATTTGTCCGGGATTCCTCGGTTGGTAGAGCATTAGCTAATACATCCCTGGCTCCAATATAGGACCGAAGTTCGATAGTAATATGTATAAAATAGATAGTAAAATGTTAGGTTTTGATATATGAATGGACAAAACAAAAAATAATTGAGCTTCAAATTAAAATTTCAAAAAATATATGCTTCAACACGATACATCATATGAAACTATGATGTATCGACCCAGACCATCATATTCCAATCCAGACACTTTCGAAAAAGAAATTTATTTGTAATGCAAAAGAGAAAAAAATATATATGTATGTATATATTTTTGTTCATTTTTTAAGCTAATTACTTTCAAATCTAAGAAATATTAAGAAATCATCGAATATTTATTAATTTCTCTATGATCTTAACAAGTGAGCTTAATATTATAAATTTTTGAAGAGGTCATGTAGTAAACGCCATTTTTTTCTGTTGATTTAATATGGAATGACATCATTACTGGGAAATTCCTTTTTATATAAAATTTTAGCCCTTTTGATCATCTTTTAAAATGCAATTTAAATATTTTTTTTATAAATCTTTATTCCATTAAATGGATCGAACGGAGATTTAAATTTAACAAGAAGAAATTCCTTAATGTTTAATTTAATTCTTTCCACATCGTAAAATTAAAATAAAACCTGTATTTCATTAATACATTTAAGAAATATTTACAAAAGGTTTTTTTCCTTTTTTATATTGTAATACAAGTTTTAGCTTGAACCAAAACCTTTCTTTTTAACTAATCATATTACATGGCTTCAAGTGTTCTTGAAAATTAAATCCACAAGTCATAATTTCATTTTTCTTCCAAACTTTTCCTGAATTTCAAATATTTTTCAGAAATGAGACATTTGTTTTGTTAAGACAGTTTTAGAATGTATTGTACTTCAGGAAATCATTAAATACATTCCTTTCTTATCGATAAAAGTACTTATAAGGGTATTTTATTCTTAAAAAAAGATTACTTAAGCTTGAAAAAGAATAAATAACTTTACTGTCTGGGGATTTTCTATCCCATATGACTTATATGAATTCATTTTGGTATTTATATATTTTAAGATTATTTGCTTCACTGAATGATGCGTCAAGATAGCTAAGCTAAAAATATATAGAAAGATTTTTTTTGCTTTAAATATGGTCTAGGAAATAAATAGACATTTAGAATGAATAAATATTAAAAATTGGGAAAATAAACATGTTATGAAATGAATTTGTGTTAATGTTTTTTTTTTCTTTCTGGCAAACAAAACAAACATATCCATCTTAATCTCCTCATTCTATGTCTATTAATTATTTATATGAATTGTTCATCAAATCAAGAATTCTCCTTTCATGAAACTATAAACACTTAAAAGGTTAAAAATCAGTCTGCACACATTCTTTTCACACGATATAAATGTACATTGCATAAAAATATCTCAAAGGGGCCATAACTGTATTTCAAAAAACTGTTTAATGAATCTTTCTATAAATATTTTTTGAAAATGATTTTCTTTGTTTCTAATGTGTTTTTTAACGTATAGCAATGTAAAGTCCTTTAAATAAAGATCAACTGCTATCTTTTTTAAAAAAATAAAATAAATGACAACTTATTTTATGAGGGAAACAAATATTACTACGAAACAAATCACTTAAAAATGAAAATTTACTTTTTAGATGATCGAGGTTACCTTTCGAAGACCACAAGACCCAATTTATGTAATATATATATATATATAAAATCAAATTTTGCTGCAATGAAAATTGCTCTGTTCTTGAGATATCAAAAGAGGCTAGGTTCTTTGCACTTGCTTACAATCAGAGGGTGCAATAACGTTCGACTGTTCTGGGACTTGACAGTATGACCTTCCAAATTTCGAAATGGGGTGTGTTTTTGTTTAGAACAGGGACGTTTGAACGTGGGGAAGACTATAGTCATACCGAGAGTTGAGCTTACGAGAAGGAATTCTAAAAAAGGTATTACAAAATACTTATCTGCACTCGTAGTTTGGAAAGGATGACTTGCATACAAAAGGAATGTAGGGAAAAAAACCACTTAAAATGCACGTTTGTTAAAAGAAAATTTTGGATGATAGTAGAAAGTGAAAAAAAAGTGCAAAAGAAATCGACTTCGGTTAACGGAGAGTTTCGGTTAATCGAGGTTCGGATAATCAAGGTTCTACGGTATTTAAAAATAAAGCGTTTATCTACACATAATTGAGTTAATTAAAGAAAAGCAAGGGGCCTCTGTTGATGGAACAATCTCATTTATAAATAAAAAGTATTTTCCTTCATAAAAAATAAATAAGGAAAGAATACAGGAAAAGGACGTTAGTTTTTTGATACTATGCCTATTTGATTAGGAATCTAATTTCAATATGCAATATGTTTCTTCCATAAAAAAGACTCCATATTCAGAAAATTATATTTCCCCCCTGATTTTGTGTACAAAAAGTTTAAATGCTTGTACCACAGTAGATGTTTTAACACCGATGGCCTTTGAGTCCAGGTATTACGTTATTTTCAACATAATTATAATAGGATAGACTTTAAACCTTGTCTACGGAAAATGCGCATTACATGTTTAAAATCTTCGATGTGAAAATATAGCTAAAGAGAGAAATTTTTACCGTGTTTTTTTTAATAAGTAAATGTGTTATCTTTTTTTATTCTTTCTGCGTTTTTTACAGTGCGTCATAATAATATTTTTATTAAATGCACTATAAAATTGGTGAAATAAACAAAAATTTGTGTTCAGGGAAAGTTATTATATTTCCAGAAATTTCATATGGGTTCTAAAATATATATGCATTTAATGTTTCGTAAAAATCGGCTAACAGTTGTAGATCTGTGCAATAATATACACGCTTTTAATTTATAAACATTTATATTATTAATTATATAATCCTAAATACTGCAGTTTTACATAGTTTCGTCTAACTATTCAAGGAAAAGCTAGAAGGGACTGAAATTTATTTTGGTATTTTTCGATATTTATTTCGAAAATTACTTTTGAAATGTTTTATCTTGTGAAAAAACGTGAGAAACGATTCAAGTTGAAGTAACAAAAATGACGCCAAACTACAAGTGAAAATGACGCCATATTTAAAATTAAAAAATGGTTAGCAAAATTCAAGCATCATCATACTATTGATCTGAATTTAATGATCTAATCTCGGAAGAAAAAAAGATTTTTGTGATGCTGTTTACATCATTTCTCAAATTAATTTTGAATTTTCATTCGTGAAATAAAAAACTTTACTATGAATTGGTTTATGTGACTTCATAATCATTGGGACTTTTTTCTGCGTGTAAATAGATTGACACCATAACTAGTGATAGGCGATTCTCAAAAATTTCCTATTCGATAGAAATCGTAATTGTAAAAAAGCACATTCGATAAAGTCATCGATTAATTTTGAGAATCTACAATCGAGATGTTTTACAATCGATTATTAAAATCTTTGTTATTACATGCTTAAAAAGCATAATTTAGTAAATACATGGTGACTGAAAACAAATGAATTTAAAAAACAACCACAAACCGAAAGGATGTTATAATGGAGCTGCAATAGTAGAAAAGTCATGTAACGGCGTTCCTTGGTTGCAAAAAGTTGTAAAGTCGCGAGTAGAGTCGCGAGAAACAAAATAGCCAAAGAAAAAATAATTAAAAGCACTCCTAGTGTAAAGAACAAAAAGGATATTAAAAGTGATCAAAATCTTTTATTGATTTTTGTACATCAATTGAGATACGATCTACAATTCCCCCATTATTAGAAAACTCTCTATTGAAATACATTAAACGGACCACCTGGGGGGCAAAGTAGTGAAGGAGCAATGAAAATGCATAATACAGCTCATATTCAAAATATTAGAATAATTGAGAAAAAGTAATAAGAAAAAATTATTTGTCATTTATTTATTTTTTATACTAAGTAAATGCAATTAAATTTCTTATAAATTAAATCTGGAATGTTTAGATAAGATTTTAACATTTATAAAATATAAAATACAGCAGAATAAATTAGGTATACAGCTTCCTTAAACACACCAGAATATTAGAATAAAATTTAGATTGGTTCAAAATATTAGAATATTTTATTTTACGCAACAATATTACCTTATGAATATGAAGTAAATGGTAGTTAATATTTTGTAGCATCCCCTTTAGCTTTCATAACAGCGTACAATCGATCTTGCATACTATATACAAGGTGTTTACAAACATTTCTATCAATATTAGCCCAAATAGACTTTATACGTGCCACTAACTCAATTTTACTTGAAGGAGGATTTTCTTGAAGTTTTTTCTTCATTATACACCATAAGTTTTCGATGGGATTAAGATCTGGTGAATTTGGTGGCCAAGGAAGTACCTTAATGTTGCGTTGGCGGAACCAATTCTTAGTTGACACCGAGGTATGCGGGGACGCTAAATCTTGTTGAAAGATGAAATCATCTTCAAATAAATCTTTTGATGATGGAATCATGTAATATTCTAAAATTTCTTGATATATCAGAGAGTTAACCTTTTCTTAGACGACGCATAACTTTCCAGGTCCTTCGGCACTCATACAACCCCAAACCATGACACTAGCAGCAAATTTTACGGAACGTTTAAGGCATTCTTTATCAAATGCTTCTTGCTTCATTCTCCAAACTCGAATACCTTGATTACCATATGAAACACAAAACATACTTTCATCACTAAATAATATATTTTTCCAATCTTCAATTCTCCATAAACGTCTTGATTTACACCAATTCAATCTTATACGCTTTTGTCTTGCAGTCATGAGAGGTTTTGTTTTCGGTACACGAGATTCAAATTTAAATTTATGGAGCCGTCTGAATGTTGTCGATGTAGAAACTTCAACTCCTTCTTATTTCCATTTTCGGTGCAAGAATCGCACACTTTTAAAACGGTTTTTCTTAACTATACGCTTCAGTTTCCTGTCATCTCTAGCAGATGTTTTTGGTTTTCGTCCACCATTTCGGCGATTATTTTGAAATTTTCCAATTTTTGAATATTGTGTTAATATTTTACTAACGCTCGATTGCGAACAATGTAAATAATTCGCTATAAAACATTGATTTTTACCGTGCCGATACAAATCAACCATACGAAGTTTAGTAGATTCAGGAATATCACTCACACGGCCCATTTTAAGACGAAAAAGAAACAAACTGCAAAAAAGAATACTGATTTTAAATAAAATAGTCTGAATTTAATCAATGATGCCACCAGTTAAGAATTGGTAATAATTAAAGGAGAATTAATGTGAAATATTCTAATATTTTGAACCACTTGAATAAATATTCTAATATTTTGACTTTTCAAAATAATTTTTTTTGCAATTAATCTTTTCAAAAATGATATTAAATTTAAGATAACAAGTAAGTTTAATCAACAATAAGTTCTTAATAAAAATATCGTTTGCATATTTTCATTAAAAGACATTAAATTACCAAACGATATTTTCAATTTCTAAAAAAAAGGTAATTATTCTAATATTTTGAATATGAGCTGTATGAGTAAATGGTCATTAGGCTTTCCAACAATACATCGCATGATGGGTGTCGGTTAAATTTATTAAAGAGCTTCCCGCGGGCACAAAGTTTGGGGGGGATGAGCGCGGGAGGTATATAAAATAAAATGGTCATTAAAAAGCTTCCTAATGGTATATCACGAAAGATGAATCAGCAAAAGATATAAAAACACTCCCCTTAGAATTCCAACTATTGCAACATCCGGAATAAGGCCTGTCCTCACTGTTTGTGAATTTGTCATACTTTATAAATTATATATTGGAAGTCTCCATAAAAAAAAATCAGATCTGAATTCACAAAAACGAAATGATTTCAAAAATGTTTGAAAAGCGCTTCTATAAGGAGGCCAAATTGAGGAAAGGAGAAGAAAGAATCAAAATATGAAAGAGTTGTTTGAAAAATTTTCGATGATAAGTCATATGACGTGTCCATAAAAAAGCTTGAAATTTACTCTTCACTACTACACTATTTTTTTTTCTTCCCTGAATACATCTGAAAATCACGCCGCCTCGCTTTAAAATGTCTACATTTAATAAAATATTTTTACCAAAGGGGTCAATCAAAAAATCCCATTTAAAATGAAATTTATTCTCAAAATAGCTATGATTTAAAAAAAATAATCCCTCATCGCTCCTCTTCCCCCGGCGGAAATTCAACCCCAGGAGGAGAAATGTTCATAATATGAAAGAGTAGCACATTCCAAAACATTCCAATAATCAATCACATGAAGGGTCCAAAAAAGTTTGGAATTTACTCCTCACCCGCAAGTTTACTTTTTCTTAACAGAATACACCCGGAAATCACGCATCCCCCACTTTAAAATGTTTATAATTAGCAATTTTTATTAGAAGGTTCCATCAAGAAACCACTTCTAAAATGAGAGTTTTTCTCGAAATAGCTACGATTAAAAATATTCACTCGCCATAGCTCCGTCCTGAAATTAAACTGGAGGAAGAGAAAGGTCCATAATATGAAATAGTATTCCGAAACCTTTCCTATAACATATCACATGAAGGGTCCAAAAAAGTTTGAAATTTACTCCTCACCTGTGGCCGTAATGTTACTTTTTCGTCCCAGAATGCACCCGGAAATCAGGCAGTCTCCATTTTAAACTTTTGTATTTATAAAATAATTTTTACCGGAGCGCTCCTCTGAAAACCACACCTAAAATGATATTCATTGTCAAAATAGCTAAAATTAAAAAAAAAATCACCTTCTTATTGATTGCTCTCCCCTCCTGAAATTCAACTCCAGGAGGAGAAATTTTCGTAAAATGAAAGAGAGGTGAAAAAAAATTCCGATGATATATATATATATATAACATGACGGGTCCAAAAAAGAGGTTGAAATTTACATGTCACCTGTGGGTTCAGTGATTTTTTCCAGAATACACCTAAAAATGACGCATCCCCCGCTTTAAAATCTTTATATTTAATAAGTTATATTTACCGAAGAGTTCCATAAAAAAACTATATAATTATATTTATTGTCGAAATAGCTACGATTTAAAAAATAACCCACCAATAAATATTATTTATTTAAAAATTTTTTCAAAGAGGGGGCTGGAGAACAATTGTTTAAAACTGTAGCGATTTCTACAAATGTGTTTTTTGTCATCGAATCATTCGGTAAACATTATTTATCAAATGTAAAAAAATTAAAATGTCTGCTGCAGGAAATTGAGGGCGAAAGGGTGGAAAGACGTGGGGGGGGGAGGGGATAATTTTCACTTTTTTAAACCCGTCATATTGTATATCATTTTGAAGATCTCTGATCACGCTTTCATATTATGATGCTTTATGAAGAATCTAATATTGATGATGATAAGCTATGATGTATGAAGAATCTAATATTATCATGTATTTTGCGGCATGAGTGATATTTTTGGATTAACTTTTCAATATATTTCAATTATTAAAAAAAACATTTTAATTTGCTACATTGGAATATAATTAAATTTTAGATTTGTTGACAGCTTATTTCTAAAATGTTTCAATATTTGTTAGGCAACTATGAATATTACATGACTAAATTTTTTGAATTAATAATTAATATAAAGATTTATTTCAATGGCATTTTTTTAGATTAAAGTGCTTTTCTGTTATTTTATAATTGTAATATAGGAAATCGCAATTTATTGGGCATATAAAACTGATATAATCATTATAATGTTGCATTTTATTTTCATTGTGTTGACAATTTCTCACGAGTTTATTAAATTTAAGGTATATTTCGAATTTAAATAACTATAAAATACCATATATATATAAATATATATAAATTATTGATATTGTGTTTTCATACAAAAGCAATTTTGAAGGAAATGAAAGGTCACCCGCTACCAATTAAAATGTATATCATTATTATATTCGGATCTTTTTTGTTACGCTTACAAATGTCAAAAGTATTTAAATACGGCGGTGCATTTATTCATATCAGTGCATACTATATTTATAATTTGTTTGTTATCGATTTTTTTAAATGACTTCTATTCTTTTAAATAACTTCTATAAGATAAGGTCATGTCTTAACCTAGCCTGTAGGGGAAAGTTGGATAAAACCGAGAACCAGACTTAATGGCTTTATTTGTTGCGGTATCTAGCGGAATCTTCTGGAATTACTTCTAAGCGAGCAGCATGCCAGCTCCCAGTATGCAGACATCGTGTAAACGAACTCATTTCGCAGCGGTGATTTTTAAAAGTTTCACCCGAGAAAGTTAAAAATTTGACGTCCGCAATACTACGTTACCAATCGTAAATATGAAGGATTTAGTTTAGGTAAGTATAATGTACGATAGTCTATTATTTACTTGTTATTTTAACGTTTTGTATTGGTGTCTACGAGTTATCCGAACAACACTTGCGTACCATTTCATAAAAATGGCGTGGTCGGACAAAACCGGGAAGCAGATGGTCGGACATAACAGGGAAGCAGATGGTCGGACATAACAGGGAAGCAGATGGTCGGACATAACAGGGAAGCAGATGGTCGGACATAACATGGATATTTTCCGGTTTTTCTACGTCTTTTCAAGATCTGGACAGATGTATCAAGCGTCCTTTTGCAGTCTCACTACACGATAGCCTATTCCAATAAAAACGGATCCTAGTGCTATCAAGAAATTTGGCAATTGGCGAGAAACACAGCTATCCTTACTTAAATCCCGTACAAATTAGAACTGGAACAATAAGAAAAAGAAACGATGGAAAACAAGACAAGACGAACATAACTCTGAAGCAAAAACTTTTCATGATGACAGAAAAGAAAAGTTGGAAAATCTGATATGAAAAAGAAGAATCCAAATAAAAAAACCCTTGACATCAAACGAGGAGGAAGATGAAAGTGGAGCATGCGTCTTTTGCAATGGCTTACATGAACAGTCTAAACCTAAAAAGAGTTTAATATGCTGCCTTCACTGCAGAGGGTGGACACATGTAAATGAACATGCATCAATGCAAATGAAGAAGACCATTTGTGATTTTTGTGCCTAATAATTTCAACTCTTAAAATATGACTTAACTTATTGTTATTTTATGTAGATTTGATATAGATTCACAGTTTCAGTTTCAGTTAGGTGGGGAGGCCTACCAAATGGCTTAACCACAACAAGCCCTACCTAGCAGGATGTAGCAACTATGCCAAAATCTTTAACCATTTCTATAATATGTCAATTTCCCTTTAATAAATAGTATTATTGCAAAGTTATAATGTGCTTCAAGTTCCCAGTTTTGTCTGACTTTGTCGGACATCGTAAGCTTGTAAAAAAGTGTTATTTTGATCTCAATTGCTATTGTTCGTCGCTGAATGAATACTTTTTTTTCTTCGCAATGAATCAATTTATCGTTTTAATACAAATTTTAACTGTTTTGTTCACATAGTGCACAGTTATAAAAAAGAAAAGCCTTAGGATCCCAGTTTTATCCAATTTTCCCCTTCCAACAACTTCAGCCTGTATATTCTAATTAGAGGTCAGAGCGAGAAAATGGCCCAATGCGTCTCACAATCTATGTATTATGCGACCATTTTAACTTCAAGAACAATTAACATTTTCCTCGTAATCATTTTTGGACGATTGCATCATTTGCACGTCCTTGATAGAAACATTACGTAAACTTCAATAAAAAAAAATCAGCGTAAATAATTGATGGAATTTTACAAACTTTACAAGATTTTAGAGGTGGTATAATTCATTATTGTCTATGATGGTATTCATTATGATTTATTATTAGCATTGAAATATATTGTATTTTCAATTCTAATTGCGTTTGAAAGACAATATATGAAAAACAAAAAAATTCTTTAAGAAATCCCTTTAGTGTAAGAGTTAATGACATTAAACGGGTTTCAATTCCATTATATATTATTTTTGCCAAATATAATAAAAAAATCAATGTCAATATTTGTAAAAAATTATTGAATCTATCTAAGCGGCTGTAGTTTTGATTGTTCAAAAGTACGCATCCCGAAATGCTGTACCCCCAAAAAAGTGCAGCAAGAATAGAATATAACAGCAGGAAATAGTTATTTATTTATTTATTTTTACTTACCCATCATACGTAGTATAGGGTAAGTCTTGGAATCGTTTTGAAAATCGAAAATGTTTTTGACGGATTTACATGTTTTAGATAGTAGAGATTCCGAAAAACATGTTTTTAGAAAAAAATTTTGACGTCCGTCTGTCTGTCTGTCAGTCTGTCTGTCTCTAAACGCTCTACCTCTCGAACAAATTGAGATAGGAACTTGAAATTTTGTATGTAGTCAGTATGTAAGAATGGAACGAAGCCTATTTAATATCAGCAACCTGGATTATCCGGAACTACTTTTTTCGGACTCTCGAAAAATTCATTCTGATGAAAGGTACATAAAAATTTTCGAATGTTTTTATTCTAAGGTATGGACGTAAAAGGCAATAAAATAACACACATTTTGTATATAGAACGAAGTCGATCGGATTATTAGTTGCCGAGATATTTGTATTCCTGTTTTCCACATTCTTCGATTTTTGATGACCCTGTATTTCATTCAAATTTCAATTCAGAAGTATATTTTAATTGAAAATGAGACGCTTAATCCAACGCAGTAAATTGTTAGTTTATATTATAATTATGTTTTGAGTTATAAGGTGGTTTCTTTTGCGCAGTTCGGTATTACTTGAGTACTTTGGCGTTTTATATAATTTGTCGAAATTGGTATATCAGCAATTCATTAATAGAGCACTACTATGCATATTAACAATATTTAAATTTTGTTTTGGAATTGCAATGCATTGTATAAATAGTTTTCACATGTTTTATTTTCATATGCCTATCCCTGATGGGTAAGTATTACGGTGGCCCCAACGACTAGTTTACTTCGGCGTAATAAATTAAGCGTATCTGTGAACTGATTTTTAATTATGTATTTATAAAATTAGCATGGATTTTAAAACACATTATTTAAATAAAAATGCGTATTTGGTTTTAACTTCAACGTTTATTCGGTTTCAAACTCTCCAAGCCACAGTTAAAAAGCGACAAGAGTTTTACATGTTTTAGTATTCTATAAATATGTTTAAGTTTTACCTCAATCAAGCTTTAAAATATTAATTCTGATAAACACATTTTATTGGGATTTGAAATGTCAATGTGACTTTATTTGTAGAGATAGCTTTTTCAACACTGAATTATAAATTAAATAAAAAGGGATTTAAAATTTACGCGTTAAACTGTTATAATTTGGACAATCAATCAATATCATATAAAAAATGACAAGTACAACATTAATTTTATGAAAACAATATTCATCTTGGTATGTTTTACTATTTCACAAACAAAGTGTCTAATACTTTTTAAGTCACAAGATATTCCTCCAATTTAAGTATTGTGATCCATGTATTTTAGTCTCAAGGGGCACAGTACTTTGAAATTTGTCAAAATATTGATTTTATTTTTTCAATATTTAATAAAAGCTTCTTTAATTGTGATATTTTGAAAGCTCATTTTTACTTATACGAGTATTATATCACGGGATATTGTAAACTTTGTTAATAAATCCAGTGCAATTATGTGCAAATGAGAATTTTAAAGTGATATTTTCTACTAGTGTCTAGACCCCGCCCCAAACAACGGCTCTTATCAGAAATACAACCAAGAAATTCCCCATGCTGCCGATAATTTCCCTTTTTAAACGGAAAATATGGTTTCTTGCCATTTCTTGACGTTAGTACAAATCAACAAACAAGAAGACAGAGAGACAAACAAAGAAACAGACAAACAAACAGACAAACAAGAAAACAAACAAACAAACAAACAAGTAGACACAGGGACAAACAAACAAACTGACAAACAAGCAAACAATCAGACAGACAAACAAATAAACAAACCAAAAAGCAAACGGACAGGCCAACAAATCGAGAAACAGACAGAGAAACAAACCGAGAAACAAACAAGCAGACAGACAGACAAACAACCAAACAAAGAGAAAAAGAGTCAAACGGACAGCCAAACAGACAAACAAAGGGAAAAACAAACAATCAGACAAAGAAATTGACAGAGAAAAAAACGAACAAACAAATAGACAGACAGACTAATAGACAAACCGTGAAACAAATAGACAAACCGTGAAACAGACAAATAGACAGACAGACAGACAGACAAATAGACAAACCGTGAAACAGACAAATAGACAGACAAACAGATAAACCGAGAGACAGACAAACAAACAAACAAACAAACAAACAAACAAACAAACAAACAAACAAACAAAAACAGTCAAACAGACAAACAAACAAACAAAAAACAAACAAACAAACAAACAGACAGATTAACACACAAACCCACAAACAGATGGACTGACAAACAAACAAACAAACAGATAGACAAATAGACAATCCGACAAGCAAACAGACAAACAAACAGAAAAACAAACAGACAAACAAACGGATTGACAAACAAACAAACATACAAAAAACAAACAGAAAAACAAACATACAGAAAGGCATACAGATATGCAGACAAACACACAAATAGGCAGATAGACAAACAAACAGACAGACAAACAAACAAACAAAAAAACAAACCGTCAAACAGGCGGATTGAAAAACAAACAGACAGAAAGACATTCAGACATACAGACAAACAAACAAACAAACAAACAAACAAACAAACAAACAAACAGACAGACAGACAGGCAAACACACAAGCAGACAAACAAACAAACAGACAAACAAATGGACAAACAGACAGACGAGCAGACAAGCAAATAAACAGACAGACAGACAGACAAACAAACAGACAGACAGACTGACAAACAAACAAACAGACAGACTGATAAACAAACAAACCGACAGACAAACAAACGGACACAGAGACAGACAAATAAACAAACAAACAGACAAACAAACAGACAAACAAATAGACAAACAAACAGACAGACAGATAAACAAACAAACAAACGAACAAAAAAATATACAGACAAACAAAAAACAAACATAGAGACAAACAAATAAACTGACTGACACACAAACAAACACTCAGAAAAACAAACTGACAAACAAATGAATAAACAGGCCGACAAACAAGCAAACAAACAGATAGGCAGACAGACAGACAAGCAAACTTACAGACAGACAAACAAATAAAAAAACAGAAAAACATACAGAGAGGCAAACAAACACACAAACACACAAACAAAGAGACAGACAGTCAAACAACCAAATAAACAGATAGACAAACAAACAAACCGACAAGCAAAAGACAAAAAAACAAACAGACAGACAAAGAAACAAAGAAACAGACAAATAGACACACCGACAGACATATACAAATACAGACAGATACTAGCGTCTAGACTGCGCCCCAATCAATAATAATAAAGTCATATTGAATCTGTGCGACATGCTAGGGAAGTTCTTGGGTGCATTTGTGATAAGAGCCGTTGTTTGGGGCGAGGTCAAGAAGCTAGTATATTTTCTCTGTTTATAATTCCAAAACCTGGGGAACTTGATATTGTTGTGAACCTTAAATTATTGCCAAGGTCTTCATTGTTTGCTCTTCTAACAAAGAGAAATCATACAGGCAAGAACCATTAGGTTCTTTAATATTTATCGCTATTTTTTTGACAAAAACGTCCGATCTGGACTCTGTATGTCACTGCTTTTCTATAAAGACACTCTTAAAATTTTGCAAAACATTTCAATCTATCAGTCTGGGATTTCTATAGCGTTATATTTTAAAGGCGAAATATTTTCAATAGTGGAGAATTTCAAATCAATTAACATGGAATGACGTACTTCTAGAAAAATATTTCAATTTTAAGAATTAAAAAAAAAATCATGCTTTTTAAAAAATAAAATGAATGTTATTCATATCCAAAGAATCATTGCATTTTTACGGATCCAGTCTTAAACAATATCTATAAAAAAGTATGCATATGACGTCAGCAACATGGACTAATACACAAACGCAGCAAAAAGCAATATTCAAGACTAGCGATTCCTAAACATTCACTTGTTTGTTTAATAGCTCCATGTTTTATCAGAAATCATTCATATGTATTTTTTTTTTCAAATTTAGAAAATATTACTCACAGATAAATAAAATTGCATTTTTTCAGCTTTTTGATATAAATTAAGTAAATGTTGTGAAAAATCACTCAGACATTATATAAAATACATTTTTGATAAGAGAAGGTGTTGTGTCGTTTGTAAAGTAAGTTTTCAAAGAATTAAAAAACATTTAACTGATGAGTAAAAAAAAATAAAAACCCGAAATTCGTCAAATTTTATAACAGACAATTTTCTTTTCATAGTATTAAAATTTTCTTTCTTCAATTTTAAGAGAAAATGGCGCATTTTTGTTGCCAAAATTACAGAATTCGTATTAAAAACTACAAATAAATAAATAAATATATCAAAAATAAGGTGCGATACAGCTTTCAAACAAATTGTATTTAAAAGTATAGATTTTCTTCTATATGACGGTGTAAAAATTGTAAATGTGCAATGTTTGGAAGTATAAAATTTACAAAAGCGAATTGCATGGAAAAGTGTTGCAATTCGCAAAATGATATATGCGTTACGCACAGATTTGTTTGGCTTTATAATGATTTTTTTATGAATGACAATATTGTGCCAATAACATTGTGCACAATTTTGCCTTTAGCTTAGCTAAATATCTTCTGAAAAATTTTCTTTATTATTAGCAAAATGAAATACCTTAATATTCGAAAAATATAATGCAACATAGCTTAATGAAGGGAAGACATTATTATTCTTGACTTGCTATGAATGTTTCATATTATTTTCAATAAAATGGCTTTATAGGCCATGGAATATTTTCAACTAAGCATATATGTTTCATTTCATCATTATAATGACAATGATTGTAGAAAGAAATTGTGATTGACGCACTAATATTAATAAAATATACTTTAATTTAAAATTGATAAAATATTCTTCCTAATTAATTAATATGAAATTCTCAAGTATTTGGATGCGACAAAAAAAGCTTCTGATATAAACATTAACGATTCACTAAATAAATAAAAAGAATATTGCCCAGTTAAACTGATGGCATTGAGCTCACAGGCTACGCATACTAATTGTACATTACAGTCTTATATTTTCAAGGGTTAATTCTGTTCGAAAAACAAATTAAGTAGGGGAAACAGCTCTCCCCTTTCTCCTTTTTTATACCTAATCATTGAACCTCCTAAACTATCAAGGACAAGCTTTATCATAAAATAAAGAATACTGCCCAGTTAAACTGATGGCATTGAGCTCACAGGCTACAAATACTAATTGTACATTAAAGCCTTATATTTTCAAGGGTTAATTCCGTTCGAAAAAAAATTAAGAAGGGGAAACAGCTCTCCCCTTTCCTCTTTTTTTATACTTAATCATTGAAACTCCTATACTATCAAAGACATGCTTTATCATATAAAAAATCTATATCCAAAATTCAGAGCAAATGAGATAATTCTTAATAAAAACCCATTTAGCATTTATATAATTTAAAAGGAGTTATCCCCCTCTTTTATACTTAACCATTAAACTTCCAAAACTATTGAGAGATTTGAACGAAATCTGACAATTCTGCTTGAAAAACCCATTTATATAAATTAAGGGGGGGGGGGCATTAGAACCCCTGTTCCCCTTATTTATACTTATTCAATGAACACCTAATAACAGTCACGGAATCGCCTCATCAGAATGATCCTAATCTAAATTTTGAACGAAAATTAATTCTGCATGAAAATCCCATTTATATCAACTAACGGGGGGGGGGGGGGCATTAGAGCCCCTGTTCCCCCTATTTATACTTATTCAATGAACACCTAATAACAGTCACGGAATCGCCTCATCAGAATGATCCTAATCTAAATTTTGAACGAAAACTTAATTCTGCATGAAAATCCCATTTATATCAATTAACGGGGGGGGGGGGCATTAGAACCCCTGTTCCCCCTATTTATACTTATTCAATGAACACCTAATAACAGTCACGGAATCGCCTCATCAGAATGATCCTAATCTAAATTTTGAACGAAAACTTAATTCTGCATGAAAATCCCATTTATATCAACTAACGGGGGGGGGGCATTAGAACCTCTGTTCCCCCTATTTATACTTATTCAATGAACAACTAATAACAGTCATTGAATCGCCTCATCAGAATGATCCTAATCTAAATTTTGAACGAAAACTTAATTCTGCATGAAAATCCCATTTATATCAACTAACGGGGGGGGGCATTAGAACCCCTGTTCCCCCTATTTATACTTATTCAATGAACACCTAATAACAGTCACGGAATCGCCTCATCAGAATGATCCTAATCTAAATTTTGAAAACTTAATTCTGCATGAAAATCCCATCTATATCAACTAACGGGGGGCATGAGCCCCCCGTTCCCCCTCTTATACATATCGAATGAACTCCAAAAAGTAATCAGGGAAGCGCCTTGTCAGGATATACCTACATACAAAATTTCAAGTGGATCGGATATTTTTATCATGAGTTATCGCGTTACGTACATACGAACATACATACAGAACGGACGGGCACATAAGCTCTCAGGCTATGATAGCCTGTGAGCTAAAAAAAATCTATATCCAAAATTCAGAGCAAATCGGATAATTCTTAATAAAAACCCATTTGGCATTTATATAATTTAAGAGGAGTTATTCCCCTCTTTTATACTTAACCACTGAACTTCCAAATCTATTCAGAGATTTGAACGAAATCTGACATTTCTGCTTGAAAAATCCATTTATACAAGTTAAGGGGAGGGGCATTAGAACCCCCGTTCCCCCTGTTTATACTTATTTAATGAACACCTAATAACAATCATGGAATCGCCTCATCAGACTGATCCTATATCTAAATTTTGAACGAAAACTGTTAATTCTGCATGAAAATCCCGTTTATATCAATTAAGGGGAGGGGCATGAGCCCCCCCCCGTTCCCTCTGTTTATACTTATTCAATGAACACCTAATAACAGTCACAGAATCGCCTCATCAGAATGATCCTATATCTAAATTTTGAACGAAAACTCTTAATTCTGCATGAAAATCTCGTTTATATCAATTAAGGGGAGGGGCATGAGCCCCCCGTTCCCCCTCTTATACATATCAAATGAACTCCAAAAACTAATCAGGAAAGCGCCTTATCAGGATATACCTATATACAAAATTTCAAGTGGATCCGATATTTTTATCATGAGTTATCGCGTTACGCACGAACGTACGTACGAACATACATACAGAATGGACGGGCACATAAGCTCTCAGGCTATGATAGCCTGTGAGCTAAAAAAGAATACTGCCCAGTTAAACTGATGGCATTGAGCTCACAGGCTACAAATACTAATTGTACATTAAAGCCTTATATTTTCAAGGGTTAATTCCGTTCGAAAAAAAATTAAGAAGGGGAAACAGCTCTCCCCTTTCCTCTTTTTTTATACTTAATCATTGAAACTCCTATACTATCAAAGACATGCTTTATCATATAAAAAATCTATATCCAAAATTCAGAGCAAATGAGATAAATCTTAATAAAAACCCATTTAGCATTTATATAATTTAAAAGGAGTTATCCCCCTCTTTTATACTTAACCATTAAACTTCCAAAACTATTCAGAGATTTGAACGAAATCTGACAATTCTGCTTGAAAAACCCATTTATATAAATTAAAGGGGGGGGGGCATTAGAACCCCTGTTCCCCTTATTTATACTTATTCAATGAACACCTAATAACAGTCACGGAATCGCCTCATCAGAATGATCCTAATCTAAATTTTGAACGAAAATTAATTCTGCATGAAAATCCCATTTATATCAACTAACGGGGGGGGGGCATTAGAGCCCCTGTTCCCCCTATTTATACTTATTCAATGAACACCTAATAACAGTCACGGAATCGCCTCATCAGAATGATCCTAATCTAAATTTTGAACGAAAACTTAATTCTGCATGAAAATCCCATTTATATCAACTAACGGGGGGGGGCATTAGAACCCCTGTTCCCCCTATTTATACTTATTCAATGAACACCTAATAACAGTCACGGAATCGCCTCATCAGAATGATCCTAATCTAAATTTTGAACGAAAACTTAATTCTGCATTAAAATCCCATTTATATCAACTAACGGGGGGGGGGCATTAGAACCCCTGTTCCCCCTATTTATACTTATTCAATGAACAACTAATAACAGTCACTGAATCGCCTCATCAGAATGATCCTAATCTAAATTTTGAACGAAAACTTAATTCTGCATGAAAATTCCATTTATATCAACTAACGGGGGGGGGGCATTAGAACCCCTGTTCCCCCTATTTATACTTATTCAATGAACACCTAATAACAGTCACGGAATCGCCTCATCAGAATGATCCTAATCTAAATTTTGAAAACTTAATTCTGCATGAAAATCCCATTTATATCAACTAACGGGGGGGGGCATTAGAACCCCTGTTCCCCCTATTTATACTTAATCAATGAACACCTAATAACAGTCACGGAATCGCCTCATCAGAATGATCCTAATCTAAATTTTGAAAACTTAATTCTGCATGAAAATCCCATCTATATCAACTAACGGGGGGCATGAGCCCCCCGTTCCCCCTCTTATACATATCGAATGAACTCCAAAAACTAATCAGGGAAGCGCCTTGTCAGGATATACCTACATACAAAATTTCAAGTGGATCGGATATTTTTATCATGAGTTATCGCGTTACGTACATACGAACATACATACAGAACGGACGGGCACATAAGCTCTCAGGCTATGATAGCCTGTGAGCTAAAAAAGTAAATACCGAACATTTGAGACACTGCATTTGTTCTAATTAGTTGCAAATGCTGGCTCTCATTTTAAATGAATTTAGATAATCAAAATCTGCCATTTCTTTATTTACTTGTAATGATTTCTTTTATAAGATTTTTAATAATTTGAGACTATATAAATATGAGACTATGTTGAAAATTAGCAACGTTATTTTATTTGAATCTATTATTAATTTCTTACACAGTTCTCATTTTATTACTTTCAGAATGCCATTAAATTTTCGAAAGATTTAAATTAGGCTTTTTAATTACGATTTTACATAATAATAATGTAAAAAGCCTGATAAAATTGAATTTCTTGTAAATTGACCTCAGACAAAGTTAATTCCAAATTAATACATAAATTAATAGCATAAACGTAATTACTAAAACTTTTTAAAGATAATTGTACAGATCAACTTTTAAAAGCACAGGTGTGCTGTGCTCAATTTTACTAGTTTGTGAAATTAAAAAAAAATCTTTTTTTGCATAAGTCGAAAATAAAATTATTGCTGAATTAATTTTTTATCGCTCATTAAATGCATTCAAACATCACAGACGTCTTTTAAAAATCAGCATTAGCCTTTTCCTGGTCATTTATGTAAATCACTCATAAATGCCAGCCCCTATTTCATATATTTAAAAAAAGTGTTTTGAACCAGAGTGTTACACAAGATATCAAATAATCACAATCGAAGTTTATTGCTTTTCGAAGTTTATATTTAGTTTTTTTGTTAAGTAAATTTTCATGGTGGAAGTTAATTTTTAAAATGGTGAGAATTTAAGCAAATTTTATTTTTTAACTACGGATTAACTCTCAATTTATTAACACAAATTTTTATGAATAATAAAATGAAGCGGTAAAAATATCGGTGATTTTACAACAAAGTTTTCGAAAATAAACGATCATTAACTAATAAAAAATGAACTTCTTTTATAGTGCATAAGCTTCTTTTTTGTGACTTTGTTTCCTTTCTACTTTTATTTGAAGTTAGGGGATCTCTTTTCGGCGTAAAAACCATAAATATATACACTGTAAAAAAACTGTAGTCCTACAGATGTAAAGTTGACGAGATATGTATGCTTACTAACATTTTACTTGTATACTGAACAAGAATATATATATATCTACAAAACTAATTTGATTCTTACAAAAATTACTCTCTGTATTTCTGTACTACAGAAACCTGTAACTTTACAAACGAACAAATAAAATTACAGTTATCTTACTAAAATTTTATCTGTAACTTGGGTTGCCGTTAAATAAAAATATCTAGGAATCCCAGTTTCCTAAACAATTCTTCGTAACCTTATAGATTTTTTTTTTTTTTTTTTTTAATGCAAACCTTCAAGAGTTACATGCATTTTTGTTATTGCCGTTACATAAAATGTTCTGGTAATCCCAGTTTCCTAGAAAACTTCAAGAAACTTTACAGATTTTTTTTTTTACAGTGCAGTTCAAACAAAAACATTTCTATCTGTGGATGCAAAAGCAATTGAAAGAACTGTAAAAAAGAACTATATTTGAAATTTTGGAGAATTAGATGTACAAGGCCGCCAAGCGGAACAAAATTAAAAACTCAACATTGAACCTAATCTCCGATAATCAATATACCAGTCTTTTTATGGTTCCAAATTTTACTTAATCAGTGATTACAATTTTATCAGGTCATCGTTTGTTATTTTATTAGTTAGCTGTTATAAAAGTTAATGACTCAACCATAGTACCAAATGTTAGAAATTTATTTTTCAAACATGTGAGAAATATTATTTGGCTTCATTTTTTAATGAAATATTAAAGGAAACTTTCATTAAACTTTTTGCGTTGGTTCAATAATAGTACTAAAATGTCTGTTTAAGATCATTTAACATAAATTATAAGTGAACAGCTGACATTAAAAACTAAATCCATCTATTTTCAATGGATTCATCTGAAAATCAATATACAGTTAATGGCAAGCTCAAATAGTTATATTAAAATAATAATCTTTTTTTAATTATTCAACTTTTAAATTTTTAATGTAACGAAAATTTGTTACATTTTAAAATATCCCATGTGCATTTCTTTTACATAAAGTACGACAATAATTGTTTATGAGATATTGCTTTATATATTACAATGAAAGTTGGAATGAATTGTAAAAGTTCTCTGAATTTATATACGTAAAAATGAAATTACTTGATAATTATGCTTTAATTTTCCAAAAAAAGTAGCTATATATTTTTTATGCTCACATAAATTTCAACATTAAAATAGTCCTAAAATGCAACTTTTTATGGTAACATTTCTTATTTATTGTGCGGATAATATACAATTTAAATTTTAAAAGAATCTCATAATTAGGAATGTGAATGGAACGCTTCATAGGCTGGAAATGCGGAAAATTATCGATTTCGACAAAATAATATTTTTAGAAAAACAAACTGCATAAATATATACAGTTTTTACAAATATAAAAGTTTATACCTGGACAAAAAAGCTTCAGAATTGAAAAAATATTTTTGCATCCGATGGATTTTAGTATCTAGTTTTATAATTTTTTAAAAGAAAAAAAAAACATCTATTTCTTTGTCAAATTTCGTGATTTTTCGCCTTAACATGAAATATATATTACTTTATCTATTATATCCTCCCATTTCATCTATGTTTTGATGATTTTTTAAGTTTTAAATAGAATAGTTTGAATGATATTTTATAGAATGTGCAGATAAGATCTTTTTTATATAACATTTAACTGGAATTATAATATTTTTTGTCAAGCGTAGTCCTGTTTCATTCATATTTTGGTGAAATTTTTATAAATTTCTAAACAACAGAAGTTGATTGACATTTTAATGAAAGTGCCTTAATTGGATATTTTAAAGAATGACTAATTAAGGTGTTTGTCATTGAAATATTAACACTAATTATTTTATACTTTTATGTAACATATCCCTCTCAGTCTCTTCATCAACCTGATATTTATTCGTACTATAAAGGTTTTTTTAAAATGTAAACAAAACATCCTATTTATAAAGATTTATCAAGAAATTAAACTAAAAAAACTTTTAAGTGAAATATAACGTGTTCTGTTTATGGAAGTAGCCGTAGTGTTGTGCAAATTAAATCGAAAAAAAAAAACCTAAGAAATCTTCTATGCATTATTACATAAGTAATTTCACAAAACCAGTAAATTCAGAATAAATATTGTATTTATTGATATTTATTTAAAATATTAATAAAATAACTATCCATAAGAATAATGTTCCTTCACTGAATAGAGGTAAATACAAGCTGTTAATAATTCAGTTATTGACTGTCAATTTTAATTTAATATTTCGCTTCATAACATTTGTTGTGGGGTGAATTCAGTGACGTTAAAATTAAAGATAAACAGGAATTACGAAATGAAACACAAGGAAACTATTCTGTGTAGTTCAGCAAAAATTCAGCTCAATTGTTCAAAATTTTGATAAATTGCTGACATTTATTGATGCACTTTCATGAAATGTCAACTAGAAGATAAGACATAATTTTGTTCTCCTTAAACAAAATATACATGTGAATGTTTTACTACAAAGCTTTGTTTTAGGATTGTTTTTGGTACTATCATAAAATGATTTTCATTTAATGTTTAGTTATTTTTAATGGTTTATATGAAATATTTTGAATATTTATGATGAAACTGAAATTTGTCCCACTGCCACCGCAAAGGAAGTATATTCTTGTAATCTAGAAATTTATTTAGTTATTTATTCATTGAGATATTCAGTACATAAAAAATATTATTGTGCTAAGTCCAAATATTAACCAAATATTAATGCCTGAAATCCCCATATAATTTTCCTTACGTTGCTCGTCTGAATGCTTTTATATTTCAGGTAAGGCATTCTATTCTAAACATCCAAAATGCAGTAACATAAAAGAAAACAAGAAAAAAAGCCATTCATGAAGCACTGAGTAAGAAACATATTTTATCATTAACAGAATACTTTAATGAAAATTTGCTGTGTAAGATTACGTTAAATAAGATATTTATAAATAAACATTTTAAAAGTGCATACCACATTTGAAAACCAGATTCTGGCAATTACCGTCAATAACCCGAATTCAATTCTTCAATTCTTTTGCGTAGCCCTGTATTTTATCAACATGTAATATACAAATTGTGCTGAAATTTATTTTAGGGAAGAATGTCTAACAAGTTTAAAATTCAACTTTAGTAATTTCTGTCTATGAAAGGAAATATAAAGTGTCTTGGGGTAATAGCGCCATGTAAAGGTTCTAATATTTTGTTTAAAACAATTATTAAATATGACACAGCAATTTAGTGATTATATATAAAAACAAGTATATTTTAACAGATATGTATACTCATTATTTAGTAGATATGTATTCATTGTGGCATGATTAATTGACCAATGCTTTTTCGCGTCATTATTCATTCATGTAGCTAACAACGCTATGCAAATAAAACTATAAAATAAAGTGGAATAATGGCATCTAAATTGTCCGATTCTAATGATACAAACTCTACAATAATTGAAATTGAAAAATTGCTTTTATTTACCATCAATTGAGACATCAAGATGCAGTAATATTCATTAATTATTTTATTTTTATAGCCTGAAAAATATAGCAGTATTTAGGGCAACAAAATTTTTCATTATCCTTGTTGTTTTTCAGCACTGGCAATGTTGTTTTTTCGCGCATAAAAATAAAATAAAATAAAATAAAATAAAATGAAGAACCTTTAATTTGGATAACAACAACAAATAAATGGCGTTATTACCCCGGTTTGCTTATTGCTTTAAGTTACGTATTTTAAGTTACGAGCTACCTCCCAAACATATCCAAATTCTCCCAGAACATTTTGAAAGAACATAAAATACAATAAAAAATTATGTAATAAACAAAATATTTTCTAATAAATATATAGTGTTTACATTACAGAACTTATCTGGAAAATTTAAATCGAGTGTTTGCTCTTAAATGCTTCTTTCTGCGATGTGGTCTACAATTTTAACAAACTAACTTTTAGCGGTATTTTGATGATTCACACGATTCAGACCTCTATTGAGCGCTACTCATAGTACCAACATCCGGTTTCCTTCATAAGTACGTGTAATATTATCACTTAACATTATTACCTTCATTGGCGTCATCACCCTAGGACAGCTGTTTGAATTTTTAGGCACAGCCCTATCTATTACCTATAGATTTTATATACACCACATAATAAAGTAAAAGTTAATTTTTATCATACATATACTTAAAACTATTTTAAAAGTCTAACATGATTAAAATGCACTGTAAGCGTTTTGGTTTGTAGAAAAAAATAAACGTTATTCTTTCTAGTTCCTGGTAAACGAACTAGAACAGCAAGTTTTAGGTATCATATACTATAGTAAGCATCTTATAGTGAAATAAAATGTGAAAAAAAATTATAGTGAAATAAAATGTCTCATGTTGTTCCATCTCCTGATTAACTGTCAGAGTCGCTATTAGAGCTATGTGCCATCATGTGTTCATTATTGTCATCAACACAAAAATACAAAGAAAAAAGTAATTATGTATGTTTAACATAAAAAAATTGACATGATTAAAATTAAATTAATTGCGTTCTCCTTTTCGGACGAACAGTTATTTGATCAATCGATGATGGTAACTAAGGTATAGAAAACTAATTGAATTTCATATTTGTTGTCGATTTATATCCAGCCATTGTCTGACAGTTCGGATATTATGGTATTTGCTCGGTATTTGGGACTTTTAGATGTGCATGTGACTAAACGTGCTCGATGTGACATGTTCATTAAAAAAACTAATATAGTCCGAATTTGTATTGAGGTAGAAACGAGCGATCCATTCCTTTATTGGATAACTGGTACGAGTAACTAATTTTGTAGATTTATTATAAACCAATGAAACAGTTCTTTCTTAAACATTTTCTTTCATCGATTTTCGACGGGTTCCATTTTGTATTAGTAATGTCGAACACGAGGCAAACATTATAATGTTAAGTTAAAAATAATTTTTAAAAGTTAAGCTAAATAAGAATTCAGATAAATACAATTATGCCGAAGAATAATATGCTTCTATGGATGCTGCTGTTGACTTTCCATATTTTAGCGGCAAAGTCATAAAATGGAGATAACAATCGATATGATACAGCAAAAAATTGTTTTTCGAAAGACGAGAAAAGACGATGCCGTGTCCCGCTAGATGATTATTTTCCTGAATAGTTAGTATTACATTGCACTTGCACAATTTTTTCTGCACTGTAGAATATTTAGCTTTTTTTTTTTTTTCAAAAGACGCGATATGGAATTATGTTAGATATTTTTTATTGTCTGTGCAACCACCAGATAACTAATTCTTCTCAAAATGTTTTTTCGACTCCGTTTTCTTGCCGCTAGAACTTTAATTTTCCTTAGGGGGAGATAAGCGGACACAAAGCGGTAACAATAATGTGACACGAGTTGCCACTATGAGCGCTGACGGCGGAATGTTAGAGCGGAGACAGTTAATTAGAGGAGTTTTAAACGTCTGTCTATAGAGAATACTTATGCAAACGAAATCACAACAAAATTATATCTTTCAGTTAGAGCACGGAGAGTAATATCGAACAACCTTAAGATTATTTCCTCCCGGGTAAATCCGTAAGCTGATAATTACTATGATCTTATACGCAATAAAAATAATCAGATAGCAATATGTCGAGAGAAAATTTGTCAGCTAGTACATTTAAGTAAAGGTGCTCCTGTCCGGCTCCTGCGTTATACCCTTCAGGGCATCTGCTGAAAAATTTCCCATTCAGATAAAGCTAGTTGACATACTTATTTATTTAAAGTAGCATATATACTGTCCTCAGATAAACTTTCAAATGAAAGGAAATCACTGAAGATATATATATATATATATATATATATATATATATATATATATGTATATATATTGCAAATTTTAAATTTTTTTTGCCAAAACTAACCTTTATACTATCTTAATTTTTTTTATAACAATATTCCGTACTTACTTCAAATTATTAAATTAAAATCTTGTTTCTAGATCTAATCTGTTAATCTTTATGCAGACGATATAAATTCTTAATTTGCCTTAAAAAACATTATTCCAGTATGCGTAAATTTAAAAAGATGTCTCTAAATTAAAAATATTCTTAATAAAACTTTTTTTCTTAATATTCCAAATAAAACTCATTCCTTCTATGTTTTTATCAACCCTTTTTAAGATTCCAAAACCACACATTTCAAAAAATATCATTATTTTATTTTATCTATTTATTTTTTTTCCGTCAACCTTTGATAGTGTGCATATCAATAAATTCATTTCTTTTCTTTTTCTCTTAAAATTAATCATCGATAAAAATCGTCTGCCTAAGAAATTCTGAGTCGATTATAAATTGGTTAAATAATACTTTTATTTTAAATAAAATTATCGTCTGTGGAAAATAGCCTCGTAGCTGGACAAGAATTCTGTTTACATAAAAGAATGATGGTTTGAGGTTACAGAATGTTCTAGAATTTTCTTTTTAGATTTAAAAGAGGAAGCTCGAGAGATGGTAAGAGAGATGCGAAGAAGAATTCTTGGGTGCGCTCTTGCATGAGTACGACTTGATACAGTAAAGCATGGAATATTTTTTGGATGTTTCGGTAAAATATCGTCTGCAACAGGAGCTTTTCCCTATATTATAGCTACCGTTTAATAAAATGAACTTGCAGCAGCCAAGGAGTGTTTATTTTTACCTTCTACATTTATTTATTTTGTTTGTTTTTTTCTCGCTGGCCATGACTTCTGTGCGGAGAAAGGAAAACCTTTCGATGATGTTTCTGCCCCCCTAACTTTAAATCGTCACAATCTACTCTAAAGTCCGACAGGATTGCTTATGCCTGTGCTGCCTTTTTCGGATTTTAGAGAAATTTGCTATGGAACAAAGAACATGCTATCGCCGAAGTTCGATTGAATTCTGTGTTCTGAAGGGATTATATATGGTAGTTTCAGCTTATTAATAGAGTCTGCTGAGGAAAGAAATGATGATAGATTTGCAAATCGCCGAAAATCGACTTCTCGTGAATGTTCTTTTGCCAAAATCGCCGTAATTTCTTACTTAATTAAAGTAAAAGAATGTTCTTTCTAAAGAACTTCACAACTATGCTTGGAAAGATGCTAATCTGAAAGAACTAGTGCTTGCTTTGAGTTTGCTTGTGTGTTCCATGACGATTGAGATCCATTCTTTCATAGTCGAGAAAAAGTAGTCCTCGCGATGATGAAAAAGAAGAAAAAAAAATAATTACAAGACCATTTTTTGTAAATTGGTGAATAGACAGATATTTTTCGAGATAATTGAGCCCAATAGTATTTCGGTGAGAATTTTTTCGTAGTGTTTTGATTATTATTATTTGTATACTTTTATGTATTTATTTAAATTAATTATTCTCTGTTTGTCAGGTTTATTTATTTGATTATTTGTCTGTGAATCTTATTTACTTACTCATTTATCAGTATTATTATTATCATTATTATGTGTTGGAGATTGAAATATTTTTGTTCTTAAAGATTTAATTGAGGAGTATGATGTTCTTAAGTCAATTACTGTTGCATATTAAAGACTATAATGATATTTTTATGCACGTTTATAGATGAGTTTGTAATAATAATGAAATATAAAAGAACTTAGAAGCTCAAGTTATTTCAAAAAGTACATTTTCTAATTTATTGATATTTCTTAGTTATAAAGAACTATTCTCAGTGCGCAGTATTTTCATGATAATGTTCCTACAACTAGACATTTGAGCTGAAAACTAATTTAACATTTATAGTTTTTTTTTTTTTTTTTTTTTTGTTAGAATGTCTGGTGACTGTGAGCTTTGGTTCCCGGATTCTTATAATTTATTTAAATTCAGTAAGAAAGATGGAACTGTGCAACGCTGTTGCCTGAGATTTGACTGATAAATATGATAAATTTTTTCAGTAAGTTTTGTGATTTTAAGTAAGAAATTACCTATAATTAAAATTTTTGAATCTGTTTATGATTTATAATATAAAAGAATTAAAAAGTTGATACCAATTTAAGGTATAATTATGATATTTATAATTTCTATTTTATTAGATAAAATTTCTGGTTAAAATTAGCAGCTAAATATAGTTATAATTTTTACAATAATTTTGATTCAGATTTTTAAAAGGGAGGGTAATAGTTCTGTGTGAGGCAACCAAAATGTAAACATCTCCAATAGACAAAGCCCTCAAGATTGCGAAAACGCGAACTCGTGAATTTCACCTTAAAAGTAAAAGACTCTATGATCGAAATTTTGTCGAATGCCCATTAAAAATACAAGACTCTGTAATTTATGAAGAATTTAAATACCCTAACACTCGAAAATTAGAACCTACTTTCTCTGGACCATATAAAATTATAAATATAACTTATGAAATAGATAAATTTAATTATGAGACAGGACAGAATTCCGTTATTGTGCATGTTTTTAAATTAAGACCCTGTTTTTCACCCGAAGATTTTAAACTGTTTCATGAACAACCCAAAAAACAAACAAAACCTCAGTTACAATTACAATCAGTAGATCAAACTAAAGTCAAGACAGAAGATTAAATTTTAATTCTTATTCTTTAAATATTTTATCTCCATAATTTTCGACATTAGCAGGTATGTTCTTGGTGCGCAACAAGAATATTACTTGTTTTTGGGAGTTTTTGGAGTTAAATTGGGCTCCTTATGCAGGCGTAAGGTGTACACTTTGATTGTAAAAGCTTTCAAATTGATGTTGATAAATTAATTTTAAGTGTATTTAAGTCTAACTATATTTACTCATTTATTTGACATCAGTATTATTCTACTTATTCAACAAATATTATATGATAACAGTTATAAAATTTGATGACTTTACTGAAACCTATAACATAATATGTGATTTTCAGTGATTGTGAAAACTACAAATATTAAAAGTTTTTCAAAAAAGCGAACTATTTTTATTTCTATTTCTCAATTAAGAATGACAACTTTTATTCCTATTTGTTTTTTATTATTAAAGTTTATAAACCATGTATAGATAAAATATTATTCTACATTTGGCATTTGAAAACTTATAACCAAACTTGAGAATTTTGTAAAAGAGTATCAGAGAGGAACTATTGTAAGGAAATACTGATTGAGAGTCCTTTTTCTAAATAGATAGATTTAATTTTATTTGGATTATTATTTTTTTATGTATACTTTCGGCTAGCAAAAAATACTTTCTTATGCTATTAGAAGATAAGAAAATTATTTAGTTGCTATGTAATTATTTTTATCCACAACCAATATTTTCCCTATCAATAATAAACAAATAGTGATATTTTCTTTTGATTATACTCTTGTTTTACTATTATTATTATTATTATGATTTCTGTAATGAAGTTTAGTATTAATTATACTCTTATTGAAAAATATTAGGATATGGAGTCTTATTATGCTACTTATTATTATTGTTATTATTATTATTTAATTTTTTCTATATTATTTATTATTAATTTTTGAAGTGATAATATTTATTATTAGAAATTTGACATATTATTAAAAAATGTTGGAATCCAACAAAAAACGTAAGATTAAAACCAATGATTAAACAAGATTTGAATATCTTTAATTAAAGAGACTGTATTCACTGGACATTGAAAAAGACTCTTTCATATATTCTTGAAAGACTTTTTTCACTGAAGGACTTTGTTTAAAATAAACTACTGATTAAGTCAATGAAATTCTATAAACTCCCATGAAGGAGATTTCTTATTGATTTTATTATATTTTTAAAATTTTTTGCTTATTAATATTTATACTTATTTACTTTTATTGTATGTATTATCTCCTATGCACTTACAAATAGTAAGTGATATTGTAACATTATTGTATTTCTTTCAGGGAAATGCTCCTACCTAAATTTAATTCAGATTAATTTTCTCTTAACTATTTTTTTTAATCGCTAATATTTTTTATATTGCGTTAATTTTCTTTTCTTCCATCTCTTGGCTTTCTGAGTTTGACAGTTTTGTTCCAAAATTTAACTTTTCTAAATTATTACATTTCTGTAGCCTGAACTTGTAGTTTTACTTAACTATCAATTTTATACAAAGTTTTGGGGAGGGGGGATAATATTACAAATTTTAATTTTTTTTCGCCAAAACTAACCTTTATACTATCTTAATTTTCTTATAATAATATTCCTTACTTACTTCAAATTATTAAATTGAAATCTTGTTTCTAAATCTAATCTGTTAATCTTTATGCAGACGATATAAATTCTTAATTTGCCTTAACAACATTATTCCAGTATGCGTAAATTTAAAAAGATGGCTCTAAATTAAAAATATTCTTAATTAAACTTTATTTCTTAATATTCCAAATAAAACTCATTCCTTCTATGTTTTTATCAACCCTTTTTAAGAAAGTCTTATTAAGTTTATTCCGAAACCATACCTTTCAAAAAATATCATTATTTTATTTTATCTATTTATTTTTTTTTTCGATAACCTTTGATAGTGTGCACATCAATAAATTCATTTCTTTTCTTTTTCTCTTAAAATTAATCATCGATAAAAATCGTCTGCCTAAGAAATTCTGAGTCGATTATAAATTGGTTAAATAATATATTTTTTTAAAATAAAATTATCGTCTGTGGAAAATAGCCTCGTAGCTGTACAAGAATTCTGTTTACATAAAAGAATGATGGTTTGAGGTTACAGAATGTTCTAGAATTTTCTTTTTAGATTTAAAAGAGGAAGCTCAACAGGTGGTAAGGCAGATGAGAAGAAGGATTCTTGGGTGCGCTCTTGCATGAGTACGACTTGATGCAGTAAAGCATGGAATATTTTTTGGATGTTTCGGTAAAATATCGTCTGCAACAGGAGCTTTTCCCTATATTATAGCTACCGCTTAATAAAATGAACTTGCAGCAGCTAAGGAGTGTTTTTTTTACCTTCTACATTTATTTATTTTGTTTTTTTTTTCTCGCTGGCCATGACTTCTGTGCTGAGAAAGGAAAACCTGGCGATGATGTTTCTGCCCCCCTAACTTTAAATCGTCACATATAAATATATACTTTCATAAATAAAACCAAAGTAACTCAGATTTTTCAAAAACAAACATTCAGTGAAACTAATATTATAATTTCTGTAGTATAATGAAGATGAAAAAGAATTCCTATTAAAAAACAATTGACATTTGAAGTGTTATAGAAAGTAAAATTATTAGATTATTAACTAAATCATTACTCTAAGTACGTACCATAAACATCACTAAATTCCAATTCTGGCTAATCCGAAGTTATAACAATGGTAAATAATATAAAAAGTAAGATATATATATTTATATATTATGTTCGTGTGATCAACTAATGTATTAATTACCACTATATAAACAGCTTACTTTTTTTAAGATATTGGGATAGCTATAATTTGGTAAATTTTTAATCGATAGGATATGATTAATTTAGTTTTTTATATTTTTTTACATGTATGCTCCGTTGCTGAACCCAGCCACTTTCATAATACAGCACTCTGAAGTATTTTACAAGTTGTCGGCCACGAGAAATTTGTTCTCTCTTAAAAATATATACAGACTGCCCACTCTTAATGGCGGTAAATGGCTAATTCATTAACCGTCAGCCATAGACATATAATTCCAACGGCAAAAATATTTTAATTGAGATTAAGAGATATTTTAAAAGCGACGTGGGTCAATAAAAGCATTTTTTTAAATCGTGGAATTTATATTTTTATACTATTCTACGATCTTAATAAATAATATTTAATAAAATTTCTTAATTACACTGACAACAAAGACAAAATAAGCTGAATACATATAACACTAAAATTAGCCCACATATTAAATTTTAAAGATGCATGTTTTATATAACTTTTCTGGATGTGATTACAAATGAATACTACATGCTTTGAGGGGTTGTATACTAAGTGCTTAAAGTAATCCAAATTTTTTTTTTTTTTTTTTTTTTTTTGGCATGTATCTGCTCTTTGAACAAAACTCTACAAATTTTACGATCGAGTTAAGTTTTATTAAATTTTTTAATTGGCCAAAATAATAGTATGATTTTGGCAATTATTTTATTTTTTAAGAATATAGGACTCTTTTTTTATAATTTCTTTTTGCAAAAGTTATATTATTTTTATAATTTCCATTTAACTTCAACAATCGTATGTAAGTTTTTGCAGTTCAAAATTTCTTCTGGAACTTTAACTCACTTTCAAATATCCGATCAAGATTAAATTTTACATACGTAAAACCCGATGACAATCTAATTTTGTTATGATTTTCGGTAGTTACCAAGCATTTGTACTTATTTTATAGGATAACACAAAAAATCTTGGAAAAATTACCACCAAGAAGTTAAAAAATGTTTAGATTAGATAACAGAAGTCTGGGATAGTTGTGTTTTTAACAGTTATGTATTTTTTTATCACTGAATCTGAAAATTACCTTAATTTTTAACCGTCATGTCAGGATTTTTTGCAAATGATAAATTGTCAAAATTAAAAAATAATAATAATTGGATATCATAAAATAAAGGATATGGCTGTGTTTTTTGTCTTGTCTTTTGATAACTGATTTCTATGTACTTTTTAGCACTAAATGTGAAGACGACCTTCACTTTTAATAATCACGTTAAAATGTTTTTGCAAATCGTAAATGCGAATGTTAGAATATAGTGAAAATCTGTTACTATAAAACAGATGTAAATTTTTTAAAAATTTAATTTAATTTTTTAGCTTAATGATTTATTATATTCTTTGGCATATACTAAGATTTTTACAGCTGAACAACTGAGGGGTCCAATGAAATGGTTAACTTTTAAATTTATAATTTACGTAAAAATTTGACATGACAGTTAAAAATGAAGGTCATTCTCGAATTTAGCTGTAAAAAAATACGTAAAAATCAGTGTGGTGGGAAAAAATTACTAAATATTACTTATAGGACCGGCAGATTGTATAAAAACTTAAATATCGTAATTTTTCAGAAATGTTCTTATGGCCCCATATTGCCTTTAAAAAATATTCTCTACATCATTTAATGCATTTATGTAATTAGGACTTCATGTCTATAACTAACGGTTTAGAGATTAGCTATTGGCCATGATTTAGAGTAGACAATAATAACTTTTTTTCGTCTTCTCAATTTTTGTGGCCGAAATGTTTTTGTTTTTTGCATCTTTTCTATTTTTATGAATATATTTTTAATTTATCGCTATACTTGTTCATAAACAGAAAATAAATTTTTGAACTGTGAAAAAATAAATCTTTTTCAGAATCATTTTTTCGGAAAAAGAATCATTAAGATACTTGTTGCCATTTTGTAAACAATTACAAATGTAATGACCCAAGGGGTTTAAACATGTAATTAAAGCACTTTTGAACGAATTCAAAATAAAGATTTCCATAAAAAATCAAAATTAACATTCAATTCTACTTATAATAGAGCCCAAATGAATTAATAAATTGAAAATCAATAAACATATTTTCATTTTCAATTGGCAGAATTAAAAAATTGCCGTTTGAATTATTTTCCCCAAAGAAAACTTGAAAAGAGCAAAATCTAAGCTAATTATAAAGAGATTTACCTTTGTCGAGTTTTAATGAGATTATGAAAAAGAAAAAGATCAATAAATCCTTGATTAGATACAAAAACGTTTGCTTTTTATGATTTTATTTTATTTTCGAGCAAAGAAAATAATTATTTTCTAAGGATCATTAATTTGTATTTTTTTATTCTATTAAATTTGAACCAATTGGTGATTATTTGAAATATACGTTTATTTTTATCTAATAGTATTTTAATATATAATTATTTTACATACTTCAGTCTAATAGATAATTTTATTATATTATGCCTAAGAAAATAATTAAAAGATATATACAATTACATGGAATAAGTTTTTAGTAATTAAAAGTTTAGAAGAACTTTTATAATAATATTTTTTATTTTTTACAAATCTTTTTACTATTTACGAATCATTTTACTCTTTTAACTAATTTAACATGGTTTTTGTATGAAAATATGAAATTTTATATCATAATTTAAATTTTTTTCCTGATACGCTGGAATCATCAAAATTATATGCAGAGATGTATCTTTCAAAAACGACGGAATAACTTAATATTTTTCGAATTTAATTGCGAAATAAGATATTAATTCCGAAGAATAATTAAAAAAATTGTTTTGCTAATATTTGTATAGGTTGTACATTTAAATTTATTCTCATTTTCATCAGTTATTTCTGTGCAAGAAATCGGAGTATGCCCGTTACTGCCATTCTTTATCGTTGTAAAAAAATTATACTACAGATTTTTAAGGATAAAGCATTTTTTTGAAAAGTATAATATGAATTATTCGAATAATAAAATATTATACAAGGACTAAATTATTCATATATTAGTATTACATTTTCAGTACTACGAAGCATAATGAAAATCGAATTAAGGTTAAATGTCTAAAATTAATTTTGAGGCAATTGTCCAAAATGAGTGCACAAATGGTAACTAGCAAAATAATATTTCTGGTTTCAACTGCTTAAAAGTTAAAAAATAAAAATAGTTAATGATGCGATAATCCAGTCTTGCTGAAGTATGCCAAGTTATTGGAAAAGGGCAACAGCGAGATATTAAATAAATAAATTAATAAAACGTTAGAGAAATAAATAAAAAAAATCCTTTCGAAAGAAATATTTTTTACTACATGAACCGCATACTGTTTGTAACAATTTTATGTATATTTTTAAAACAATTACATTAATTCATTACAGTATTACATACAGCGCATTTGTAGATATGCATTTTTTTAGTTGAATAGTTCGAAATGTGTTCAAATTTATAAAAAGTAGATAGAAAAGATATTTTTTTTTATTTTGGAGAAAGTTACGTCCTTTAATTTGTAAAACATTTATTTTAACAATAAAAAATATACTAATGAATATCGTGTTTAGTTTAAAAAAAAACCATTTTTAATCGGAAGAAAATTACTTTGATTTAAATAAAATAAAATAAAAGCTAAAGCAATTTATACATCTGATATAACTGACATGTTTTACGACATCCATAATATTTGAGGATATGAAACAAACAACTGCATTTACTGTATTAGCACTTAATATATTTCTATAAATATAAGTCACGTTCAACAAATAAAAGTTTCCTTTCGTGTTGAATGATCTCTTTTGAACTAAACATTTTCACAAATATACTACCTGATATAACTATTTAGATAAAAGTATTATGTTTGGCATTTTCCCTAAATTTTCAAATTCAAGCGACCGTATTTATGGGTACTATAAATTCACTCTATACTTTATGACTGAATTATAAAAGTTGAACTTACCAAAGTGCTATAAATTCCAATATTTAGCAGTTAATATATGCTGCTTTCTTAGATGAGATTTTACAATATCTCTTTTTGAAGTATATTCAAGCCTATAAATTAGGGATAATGTCAAAAGTACAGGGTAATTCAAAACTCAAGGGCAATATTTTTATGGTGTGGTAGAACACGCCTAAAAAAAGTATTAGAATACCTAAAAAAACATAAGATACAAAAAACCATACTATGCAAGGTCATAAATCTAGCTATGAAGGGTTATAGGGAGCTTTATGATTCTGGAAAGAACCATATTTATTAGATAACATCAAATAGACCGGGAGGTGGCAGCACAGTCAATCAGTTCAACGAATCCACGATTGTAATTCCAGAATTAGTTAAAACATGATTCGCATATTAAGGCTCTTGGATTCGCATATCAAGTGAAGCTCTGGCGAGCTAATGCTATTCCTATCGGGAGGTAATTTTCTAATTTCTGATTTGCATTTCATATTTTTTTAAATTTATTTTCTTTACTTATTTTTATTTTTGTATTGGATACCAGAGGGTAATTTCTACATCATTCTCTTTTTACTTTTCTGATTTTGGATGCAGATATTTTTATAAGGGCACTTTCACTTTCAAAACTGGTTTTCAAAGTGAAAGTAACATTAGAAAATATATCTGAAAAAAAAAACAGTGATGTAAAGATGCACTTCAGCTATCCGAAAGATTATTTCAAAATATCATTATTTTTTACTAATAGTTATTAACCACTTAACTGGCGACGGGTATGGGAAAACAGTGCTTTTACCCCCGACTTATCTCGGGGCAGACGGTGAAGTGGTTAATAATTATTTTTTAAATTAATAATACACCGCCCATGTCCTTATATATATCCAAAGCGTCCGTGTCTTTAAGGATTAATATTGTAGCTGATTACCAATAGATTTTTTTCGAAAATCAATTTTAATGATCCTTGTATATTTCGATACCGGAAAAGCTCCAATTTTTCTTTGCTGAATGCCTACAAATTAAACTGTGTGTGTAATAAAAAAATGCGATTTTCTCAAAAACTGTATGACTTTGAATAGTTTACCTGCAAGGAATCAATTAAGATCCCTTATTTTGAAAATCAGACAAAGTGAAATAGTTGTATTTTTTGATTTGTTTAAATTTTTTTATATGTTGAATTAGATGATATTTGATGAATAATCTGCAATTTTGAAGCCCTGAAAAAATCTCATCTTTTCTATAGAAAATGTCAAAGTTCAAGGTTGTGAATGCCATTTTTCGTGAAAAGTGAAATGCTGGTATATTTAGAGCACTATATCTCTCGCAAGCAACAAGCGACCAGAAAAAAAAAAAACAGAATTTGTTTCATTTACTTCATAGAAATTGGTCGTTCATGAAGTGTGTTTAACTCGGACGGTCTTTAAATGGAAGTAAAATTAGAATTGAGCTTATGGGGATAAATTTCGTTCCATGGAAAATGGTCTTTCAGGTATGAAGTCGCTTAATGGAGATCGTCATATACGGAAGTTTCACTTTAGTTAATTATTGATCACGGACTTTTATTTTCTTATATGTTTATTTCTATCTTTAGTATGTCAAACTGTTAATTTTAATAAAACTTTCATCCTTCTTTCCCATTTATGCAAAATTCCATGTATGTTTTAAAAAATCCCATGCATGTTTTTAAAAAAATTATTGCTTTAATTTTTGCTTCGGTACAAAATTTCGAAAAGATTGCAGGATGTTCACAGATTTTACAACAATTTTGAACAAAATATTTTGCCATATTCAACTAGAGATGGGAAATATGGTTATTTTTGGTTAACAGGTTCCATCATTCCACAGTATCGCTGGTAACAGGTTCCAACATCCTGTTATTTTTGTAACAGGATACAATAAACAATTTATAAACAATTGCTAAATATGCTCCCAAACGGAAAACACATGGGATATGGGCCCCCAAGGTGGTGCCCTCCGTGGAGGGAGGGGGGGTCTTTCTAACGGAACCCAACCCGTATTTACGCAAGGAAATCCAAAGTTCGAAGAAAACCACGGAAAACTCCGAATGATTGGGCTGACGACCGCGATTAGGTTTTGTTCTAATCCAGCGCCTGCCGTCTACCAGTTTTGAGGGCAGAATCTCTCAGCCACTGGTGGGGCAACAACATTTAAGAAAATATCTATAGGCACATATATTTTTGAATATTAAATAATGTATCCAATAGGAAATACGAAAAGCAGGAAAATTAGAAAGTACAAGAAAACATATTAAAAAAACTTTCTTTAACATACAGAGGAAAACGAATTTTTCAAAAATCCATTTTCCGTATACCGCGTTTTCTCAATCAGCACTGTTGATGTTTTAAAATCTGAGATGAAATGCATTACTGAATTTTCGTACAGCAAGTCAATGCGTGCTGCCACTACTAGAGCAGCTGCAAGACATAAAACAAATATTAAATGATAGGACAAAGAAACTTGTGAGATAGGACAGATGGTAGAGAATGAAATTTTTTCCAGACTCAGTTTTTTTTACTAGTTTCTTAATAGCAGATGTGTATAGTATGCAAGATCGATTGTACGCTGTTATGAAAGCAAAAGAGGGTGCTACAAAAAATTAACTACCATTTACTTCATATTAATAAGGTAATATTGTTGCGCAAAATAAAATATTCTAATACTTTGAACTCATCTAAATTTTATCCTACTATTTTTATGTCTTTCAGAAAGCTGTAAACCTAATATATTGTACTGCATTTTATATTTTGTAAATATTAAAATCTTATCTAAACATTCCAGATTCAATTTATAAGAAATTTAATTGCATTTACTTAGTATAAAAATGATTAAATTGAAAATAATTTTTTAATAATTTTTCTCAATTATTTTAATATTTGGAATATGAGTTGTATTAAAATGGTTCCAAAGTTCACTAGCTCATACTTTTTTATATGGATCCATACATAAATAAAAAATAAGACATATTTCCACAAAATTTTCACCCCCCCCCCCTAAAAAAAGTGACATTTTTGGAATGTCGACAGAAGTGAAAACTTGGACAATTACGTTTTTATTTTTTGAATTGTCAGGACATATTTTTTTGTAATCGTCAGGAAACATTTTATTGTGCAGGAAATACTTTTAAATAATGTATTTTTTTTATTCATTATTATAAAGTACTACTACGAAAATTGCATTACAATTTTCATTTAATGCGCAATTGTGCATGAAAAATAATGCATATTGTTTTACATAAAAATATTGCAATAAAAAAGACTGAATAATATTTATATGGCGCAGATGTCATACACACATCACGTTGGCACAATTTTTTTCTGATACCGATTTGGCAAAAAAAACCTCGAAGAAGTTTAAGAAATTTAAATTTCAACCCATTATGGGTCTGTAACGTGACCCAGAATAACGGGAGAAAATTTTTTATGCTAGATTTGTAATGTATGAAGCATAAGCTTTCGATAGACATATTACATCAAAAAATGAGAAACACCCCCCCCAGCCCCTCCTCCTAAAAAATGGTCCTATAGGGAACCCCCCCCCCCACCCAGAAGAGCCTTTTAGAAATCAAATCCACAAATCTCAAATTCAGTCTTTATGATATTTAATAAAAAAGAGACGAAATCATTTTTTATTTATCCTCTTTCTTCAACAACCGCGAATGAAAACCAAACAGGAAACGAAACTTTAAATCAAAAGTCGTTAACGATAACAACATTATCCTCAGACAAAACGTTTGAAAATAAACAACAGTTACGAAGCGATAAAATGTTTTTTTGTAATGTAAAAAACTACATTTTTTCAAAAACGGGTGGGAAATCTAACAGAAAAGAACTACATAACTGAACTGAATTGAAAAACTGGTGAAAAATCTAACAGTTATTGAATTTGCGAATATTAAGGAGTCACTTCTTTTGTGGCTGCATAGGCGTAACCAGCTTTTTGAACGGGTGGGTGCCCAGAATTTTTAACCTGAACTTGCTGGATACAAACAATATCTTATTTTATATAGTAAAACCTTCTAAAACGGAAGCCTATAAAACAGTTTTAAATTCCGTTTTAGACAGTTTTTTATGCATGAGAAAGCATTAATGTCATTGCTGAAAACCAAAAAGTATAATAAAAAATTTGTATATCACAAGTGCTGCTAATTTTTTTCTCAGAAGAATAAAATATTAAATACCGCGACAATCAGTAAAAAATATTCTAATTTTATTAGAAATTACCTGTGTGATCGTCATATTTTGCGTTACGTTAATATATGACTTATATATCTATATTTCAAATAAAATGATTTTTATTATATGCATTCAATTATATCAATAATAAAAAATTTGTTTATGTGCTTTATTCCTTAATAGTTATATATATATATATACGTGTGTGTGTGTGTAGGATGAACGACACAATATTCAAGATTAAAACTAATTTCAATGACATACACTAACATTTATTGAAACAAATAGACACAAAAAAATCGACTTATTTTCCGTAATTTTTCACAACAAACTTTATCTGACATCTATCCGTCAGCAGTTTTTTAAAACTCTCATTCGAACTTCACTTTTAAATCGTAGTTTGCTTTTACAAAACACTCACCGCCGTCGTTGAAAAACATTCTATTTACTTTTTCTCTCTTCCTCACACAGCTTCGCTATTTTTCATTTCGTTTTTAAGCTCAAAGCAGAGTTCCGCCAATAGAGTAGCATAGGAAAAATACAATCTCAATTCAGATACAGTAGATAATATTTCCCATATGCGGCCGTCCTGACATCTGGAGCTGCTGCAGCGACATGTGATCTTATATAATCTGAAACAAAAACAAAAACATTAACTGTTCTTAGGGAAAAAAAAGAAAGGAAAAAGAATAGAGTTCATTTGTACACCAGAAAGATCAGTTAGTCTTTCTTCTGAAATGATGTAACATCTTATGAAAATGTACTTTAAGATCGTTGGCTTTTAAAAGGATCACACTTACAGATTAAAGATAAGAGGAAAAAAATAAAGTTTCAGTTATTGTTATGCCAAGACTTCATGTATTCAGCACATGAACTAGTACTTATCGGTCCTTCAGTTGATAAGATTTTCGCTACGTCGTAGGTGTCGTTAGACTTCACTTTGGTTACTTTATATGGACCTAAGAATTTAGATTTCAAGATTAACCCTTCTCCTTGCTGGGTTCTTTTAATTGCCACGAGGTCTCCAAGGTTCTATTTCCGGGGTTTCTGACGTCTTAAATTATAATGCGTGTGATTTTCTTCTTGAATTTCTAGAATATTCTTCTTAGCTTCTTTTCGGAGTTCTTCTCTGTCTTTCAAGAATTGTTCTTCTACTGCACTGTTTAGGAGTTCAATAATTTGTAAATCTTTTTTCTGTTTCATTTTTGTACCAAATAGTATTTCAAAGGTGTTCTCTTAATTCTTCGTTGGTAAGTTGAATTAATGAGTTGTTGAACTTTAGGAACATGTTTAAACCATTTTGTCGGTTCGTCTTTGGACATTTTAGAGATTACTGAAATTATGATGGAATTAAATCGCTCTACTTGACCATTAGCACAGGGAAGGGCAGTTGTAATTGTCTCATGTTTTATATTTTCATTTTGGCAATAATCAGCAAATTCTTTGCTTGTAAATTCAGGACCTTTATCGCTTATGATTTTCGAAGAGTTGCCAAAAGTATAACTTTGTTGTTGCAGTTTTGATATGACTTCGGCAGAAGAAGTAGTTTTCCAGGGATGCAGCCACACGAATTTGGTAAATGCATCTATTAAAGACAAAATAGGTTTATAGTTTTTATTAGTCGGTTCGAGAGAGCCTAAATGATCAATGTGGTAGGTTTGGAGGGGGGGTCTTCTCTTTGTGTAAGGGATGTAACTCACCTTCTTGTTTCCCACATTTCCGATTATATAAAAGGCATGTTACACTATTTGCCATAACTTTATCAATCTTATTTGCCATTTAAGAGATAAGATATTCTTCATTAAGAAGTTCTTCACAACGTTTGCGCTCGAAGTGTCCTTTGTCAGGAACGTGCTTAATGACTTTTAGCTGCATTTCATCCGGCACAACTACCAGATCGTAACCTTTATGATTTTTATAAAGAACATTATTTTTGAGAAATAATTGTCATATGGTTTTGTTTTCAAAATTTCTTTGATTTCCTGTATATGTTCGTCAGTTTCCTGTGATTGTATGATTTTGGACGTAAAACTGTCTTGAATGATCATACATACGGGATTTCTGCTTAAAGCGTCGACGTGTACTATGTCTGTGTTAGATTGTATTGTTATAATCGGCTAACATTAAAGCCCATCGAGCTATCTTTGCGCAAAGATCTTTTTTATTCATAGTTAGGGCAAGTGCGTTACAATCTCTGACTAACTTAAAAGGAATACCCAAAATATTACCACGGAATTTTTTAAGAGCTTCTATGACAGACAAAACTTCTAATTCATAACTCGAATATTTATGCTCGGTATCTGTTTTTTTTTTTTGGGGGGGGGGGCTTATGAAATAGACACGGTCAAATTGATTGTTAATAGAAGACTTTTGGAGGATTACTGCTCCGTAACCATCAATGGATGCATCGCAGTGAACTTCTGTTTCATTACTAGGGTTATAAATGCTTAAAACAGGACCTGATGAAAGGATGTGTTTCAATTGATTAAATGCATTCGCTGCTGGTCACCGAAGTGAAATTTAGTGACCTTTCTAAGAAGATCTGTTATGGGCTTAGCTATTAAAGAATAATCTTGAATAAATTTACGAAAATATGAGGTTAGTCCAACAAATGAATGTACGCCGTTTACACTTTTAGGTTCTGGAAAATTTAGAACAACTTTAGTTTTTGAGGGAGATGGATGCAGTTGACCATTTTTAATGTGGTAACCCAAAAAAATCAATTTCTCGCTGCAAAAAACGGCATTTTTTAGATTCAATTCTAACCCATATTCGGATGCAGTTGTAAGAACGCGTTGTAATTTCTGGAATCCTTCTGCTTCATTTTCAGCTGGTATTATGAAATCATCCATGTACACGATAAGTACTTTTTCACTAATGAGATCACGAAAAACATTATAGATATGGCTTTGAAAAACTAAGGGAGCATCGCTAAGGCCATAATTCATGTTTAAAAATTTAAATTGACCAGAATGTGTTACGAAAGAAGTGTATTTTCGACTATTTTCTTCTACTTCAATATGGAAAAATGCATTTTTAAGATCAAGAGTAGTAAATACTTTTGCAGAATGCAACTGATCAATAATGTCATCGATTACTGGGAGGGGAAAACGTTGTTTATGTGTTTTAGAATTTAGCTTCCTATAATTAACACACAATCTATATGAACCATCTTTCTTTTTTACCAGGATAATAGGTAATGAAAAATTACTGGTGCTTTTTCCAATAATTCCCTTTTCAAGCCATTCAGAAATTTGTTTTCCGACGAATAATTTCTCTATACAGGCCAGGCATCTGGGAGGTCAAGTAACAGGTATATCGTCTTCCAGATGATAATTTAACATCCGTAGTCTTTATTTTTCTGGGGGAATAATTTTGAATAAGTTCTGAAATGTGATCTCTTAATGTAGGTCGTATTTAAATCTAGATTATAATTGCTGAAAAAACTGAACAGTTAATGTAACTCAAATTTATCTTTAACATTAAAAAATGTACAAAAATTTCAATATCAAAACACAAGTTCATTGCATAAGTTAATTACTGCGAAGTTAAAGTCGAAGCGTTTGAGTCTCAAGCAGCTTGACCACGCTGCTTAGTTTTTATGTTGAAAAAACCCAGCACATTTCGAGCGTTGTGGACAGCTGATGATGAGCAGATTGGTAAATATCCATTTAAATATTGGTAAGATTGGTAAATATCCATAAAATAAATGAAGTTCTACCACATTGCTTGAGTATTTTCAGCATAAAATAAAAGAAATATTATAACGCTGCTTCGGTCTTTTCTAAGTAAAAAAAAAAGATGCGCTGTCGCGCTGCTTGAGATTTTTTGATAGTGTTTTTTCAAAAACTTCTGGGACTCAAACGGTCAAAAAAGGAATGCATTGACATTTGTTTTGATTTTACGGTTATATCTTTTATTACTTTTTCCCCAAATCCTTTCGAAATTCAATAAATACATGCAATTTGTTTTTGGATGGGAACCAAATAATGACGATTTTATTACTTCATCTATTTCATTGACAGTTTTCTGACAGAACAGATGTGCGGAGTTTATTGACTGCCATTCTTAATTTGTCAACAGAGTTATATTCATTTCCTAAATGATACAAGGAGGTATAAATACTTAAAAATGACCGTAATAAAAAAAATAACTTAGTTTAGAAGTTTGATGAATAATGTGCTCTCCGGAATTATTATTATTATTATTATTGTTTTGATAAAATCTTCCTCAAACGACCAGCAAAAAAAAAAAAAAAAAAAAAAAAAAAAAAAAAAAAAAAACAGAATTTGTTTTATTTATTTCATAGATATTGGTCGTTCATGGAGGGTGTTTAACTCGTACGGTCTTTAAATGGAAGTAAAATTAGAATTGAGCCCATGGGTATAAATTTCGTTCTATGGAAAATGGTCTTTCAGGTATGAAGTCGCTTAATGGAGATCGTCATATACGGAAGTTTCACTTTAGTTAATTATTGATCACGGACTTTTATTTTCTTATATGTTTATTTCTATCTTTAGTATGTCTATCAGGTATGAAGCCACTTAAAGATCCAATCTTTCCCTTTGAGTTTGCTTTCATTGGTAGTCCCATAAATATATGATAGTTTTTAAATACCCATAATTGCAAACTATTAAAAAGTTTTGTGATCCCAAACAGTCAATATTTTTTTCGATACCCATTAAGTTTTACATATTATTTTAATAATTCAGTGATGCAAATTGTTTATTTATTTTTTATATGTAATTACATTGTGCATTTAAACAACATATTATTTTGTGACTGATACATTGGGTTACTGTTAGATGGATTTTTTTTTCTTCTGGTTTGGATCGGGCGTAAGATGGTGTTCAATTGGAATTTCCACGTTCTAGTCAATACGTATATTGATGAAAATTACATTTTCTTTCTCGAATCGGGATATGGTTGGATATATATATATATATATATATATATAATTTTTTTTTGAGGGTTCAAATGTGGTTTCGGAGTGACTTCAAAAGGAATTTTTAGGTTCTTATCGGGTTGCATTTCAACATATATTATATGTCGTGGACAGATTGGGTTATAATTAGACAGATTTTTTTCTATTCAGAGAAAGTGGGGGTTAGGACAGATATCAATAGGAGTTTTCAGATTCTAGGTGATGCATACTGACGGAAATTATTTTGCCTTTCTTAAACAGGTTAATCTTTCCACTGATTTTTTTTGCGGGGGGGAAGGGGCTCCGATTGGATCTTTGTAAATGTATGTCAACAGAAATTATTTTTTCTTTTTCAAATCAGGTTAAGATTCGACAGAATTTTTTTCTGGTTTAGATAGAGTTCAATTCAAATGGAATTATCAAGTTCTGGTCAAATTGCATTTCGACCGGAAATATTTTGCCCTTTACGCATACCGTGTTATGATTATATATTTTTTTTTTTTTTTTCTTTTGGTGAGGGGGTGTTGGTTCCGATTGGCTTTAAGATACACTTTAGTTTGGATTTATAGGTTCTGTCAGTGTATATCGACAGAAATTGTACCTTCTTTCTTGATCATTATATATTTGAATAGATTTTTATTATTATTATATATTTTTTGGGGGGGATGATTTATCTGGTTTAGGATTGATTTCAAATTGAATTTTCAGGTTCTTGTTGAGTTGCATTTCAATGTATATCGTTTGTCGCAGATTTATTGGGTTACGGTTGATTACTTTTTATGATGTTTGGAATAGGTTTAAATTGATTTTAATTGAAATTTTGCGGTTCTGCTCAGTGTATGTTGACAATAATTATTTTGTCTCTATTGAACAGATTGATGTTTCCATTGATTTGTTTTCGGGTTTGGAATTGGGTTTCATGTTAACTTTCTGGTTCCTGTCAGTATGTATCAGCAAAATCTATTTTTCTTTTTCGGATCAAGTTAGAGTTTGATTGATTTTCTTTTTTTAAAATGGATCGGGTTCAATTCAAAATTTTCAAGTCCTGGTCAGGTTGTGTTTCCATGGAACATGTTCTGTCCTGTAAAGATTCTAGACTATGGTTACATATATATATATATTTTTCGTGGTTTGGATTGGATTTAAAATAGAGTTCATTTGGAATTTCCAAGTTCTGATCAGTACGTATTGATGAAAACTACGTTTCCTTTCTCGAATCGGAATATGGTTGGATAGGTTTTTTTTTTTTTTTCGAATCTGGTTTCGGGTTGACTTCAAATGGAGTTTTTAGGTTCTTCTTGAGTTGCATTTCAAAGTATATGATTTTTTTGTTGACATTTTTTTAGGGTTTAGGATAGATTTTAATAGGAATTTTCTGGTTCTGGGAGGTGCGCGTTGACAGAAATTATTTTGTCTTTTTTAAACAGATTTGTTTCCACTGACTTTTTTTTTTTTTTTTTTTTTGGCTCGGATTGGGTTTTTGTAAATGTGTATCTGCAAAAAATATTTTTTCTTTTTTGAATCAGGTTAAGATTCTATAGAATTGATTCCAGGTTTGGATAGAGTTCAATTCAAATGGAATTTTCATGTTCTGGTAAGGTTGCATTTCATTGGGAAATATTTTGTCCTGTACTGATACCGTATAATGATTATATGGAAATTTTTTGGTTTCGGATTGGGTTTAAGATACACTTTAGTTGGGATTTACAGGTTCTGCATTTCCTGAAAGCATTTCCCTGATTTGTTTTTGGAATTCATTGGATAAGTATAAAGGGGGGATAGGGGGAACTATCCCCCAAAATTTAGATAAATAGTTTTTCATGCATAGTTATCCAATTTGTTTCAACTTTTGGATACAGGTTTATAGGGGTAAGAAGCATCCCTCGTTAGTTGTGGCGATCTTTTTTTAAGCTTACAGGGCATACGGGCGATTACCTCCCCCTTAAGTTAGCTAATTAAAGTTTTATGCAGGGTTATCCGATTTGCTTTAAATTTTAAATGTAGGTTCTTTCTGATAAGTTGAATTTCTGAACAGTTTTGGAGGTCTAATGGTTAAGTATAAAAGAGGAAACGGGGGACAATGCTTCTTAAATTACATAAATGGGTTTTTATGTAGAATTATTCAACTTGCTTCGAATTTTGGATACAGGTTTATCATATAATAAAGCATATCCTTGATTATATTAGGGAATTATATGATTAAGTATAAAGAAAGAAAATGGGGGGAGGCTTTTTCCTCCCTTAATTTGTTTTTCGAAGGGCATTATTATATAAGTCTGTAATCTACACATAGTGTGCATATTCTGTGAGCACTATGCCATCAGTTTAACTGGGCAATATTTTTTTTATTTAGCTTATTTCATTTTAAAATAAAAAAAAATAATTTTTTTATGAATATGATGATTTGAATAAATAATGTTATTATGATTGATTTTCAATGTTTTTCTTCATTTTATTTTGGTTTTATGTGTGTTGGTAGCCCCGAATTCGTATTATTTTGCTTTGTAATGGCTAATTCGAAAATGAAACCACACACTGTATTTATAGTTCCAAAGTATTTGTGGGCCTGATGATTCTGGTCTGGTTCTCCGAATTTCGAATGCATTAATTTTAATTTCTTTTCATGTTTCAATGTGGTAAATTTGTATTAAATTCAATGGTTCATGTAGGGCTTTAAAATTAGTGGTATTATATATGTACATACATATAAAGGTTTAGCAACAAAACGAGCTTTTAAAATGCAAATAAAGGTTTTCAAAATGTGCTTTTCTGAAATTTGCATTTTCGACAAATAAAACATTCCCAAAACAGTGTTTTACCGATACTATTACAAAAGTAAATCATTAAATCTAATGATCTTTGGCTTGGTTTTAAATATACATTTTTCGATAACATCTGCAATTTTATTTGTATCTATGTTATATGTAACGAGTAATAATTTTGGTTCTATTTTATTTGAAATTAATGTATTAATAATTTATAAAATTTGCATACAGGAACTGTATGCGTTTTTTTTTTTTTTTTTTTTTTTTTTTTTTTTTTTACAAGTAAAATTAAATTTTAACTCTAGAAATGGAAGAAGCATGGCAAAAATATTTGTTTTCTTTCCCCACCCTGAAGAAAAAAAAACCTTTTTTTTTAAATCTTTGCATATATACACACACACACACACACATATATATATATTTATATATACATACATATATATATATGTATATGTGTGTATATATATATATGTGTGTATATATATATATATATGTGTGTATATATTTTTATACATACTTATACATATATATGTATATATATATGCATACATATATATATAAGGTATTAGGATATGAGGAATGTTTTTTTGACAGTGATTGTTAAAAACTGCCGTCAAAACAAAAAAGTTTTACTTATCAAACTCAATTATTAAAGTAAGCATTTTGCCGATCGTTTACTTTTAAAATCCCATTTACGGCTAAAAGCCATCAAGAAAGAAGCGCTCTAGTTCAAAACATTATCTTTAATGGGGTATCTGTAACATTTATGAAGCTAGTTTGAGAATAAGGGAATTCTTTAAATTATAGAAAAACATCAAACATCTCAATTGCTATCTGAAATATCAAATTTCCATAAAAAGTTGAAATTACTCAAAAGTTATTTCAAACAAAATCTCTTGAAAAAGGATTACATGCATTTGTCTATACGTCTTCAACATTACTTAGCATGCAAATTATTAATAATGATACTTAAAAAGAGTAAATTGTTTGAGTAATGGAAGATTTTAAAGGAACTCTAGAATTTATTCAGCAAAATTAAGCAAAAAATGATATCGCTCGAACTATTGAATACTATTATTTAAGTGTTGCATTTCAACTTATGTTGTTAATATTAATATAAGTTTTTTCATTTTATTTTTGCAAAAGGTATACAAACCTCAAAAATTTCATAAAAGTATAAACAATCATATAAATCACCTATTATTCAAAGGCTTTTTACTAAAAATTGAAGAACATCGCATGTATTTCTGCCGATACGTTGCAATAAAAATCACTCAAATAAAGATTTTTATTAAATTGTATTTAAAATTGACGTAACAGTAATGCATAAAATTTACATACAGGAACTGTATATTGTTTTTTTTACTGCTAAAAGGAAATTTTAACACCTGAAATCGAAAATGCATGACAAAAGGTAGTTGCATTTGTCATCTCCATCCTTAAGAAAAAAAAAACAATTGTTGTTCTTTGCATATATATCTATATATACATATATAAATAAAGTTTTACAAAATGACGAATATTCTTCAGCCCCTGGCTGTTAACCCCTTCGCGCTGGTAATCTTTTACGAAATTTTTAATGTTTTGTCACCTGTTATTAAAAACAGAAATTTGTGCATTATCAAATCGAAAAAAATGCCCCGAATGAATAAATCAAGCTTTTCAGTAAAATTTTACTGGTGGGAATAAGCAAGGATTCTTAAGCCTCTTAGCGGAACGTGTACTTTGCGTACGTGTACGGAACGTAATTCCATGAAAAGTTGAAATTATGCAACAGCCATTATAAAATCTGTTTCTAAGAGATTTTATTTGAAAACATGAAATAATAACCAAAAGCACATGGATTTGGTTATACTTTTTCAAAATTACTTAACATGGAAATTATGAATAATGATACTTAAAAAGAGTAAATTGTTTGAATAATGAAACATTTTAAAGAAACTGTAGAACCTATTTTACCCGATTCAGCAAAATTAGCCCCCCCCCCCCCGAAAAAAAATGATATTACACGACCGAATGATTACTATTGTATAAGAACAATAATTGAATTTAAGATCAAATTAATATAAGTTTTTTGTTTTATTTTTACAACAAGTATAAAAACAATAAAAATCACACAAAAGAATAAACAATCATATAAAGTATTGGTTGAAATCTTTTTACTAAAAAATGGAGAGCATAGCGTATATTTCTCTAGATGCGTTGCAAGAAAAATCTCTCGAATAAAGATTTTATTAAATTTTATTTGAAATTGATGAAACAAAAATTTATCAAATTTCCATACAGGAACTGTATGTGCTTCTTTACATGTAAAAAGAAATTTTAACGCTAGAAATCGAAGAAAAATGAAAGTTGTTTTTGTCTCCCTCACCTGAAGAAAAAACAAATCTTTTTCTTAGTATAATTTATATGTATGTAATGTATTATAATATGAAAAATATTCTTCAAGCAATTATTGATAAAATCTACTGTCAAGACAGAAAACTTTTATTTATTAAACTCAGTTATTTAAATGGGCATTTTGCAGATCATTTGCTTTTAAAATCCTATTTACGGCTAAAAGTCATTCAGAAAGTAACACTTTGATTCAAAGCATTTTCATTCTCTGTAAGATTTTTGAAGCTATTTTGTGACAATGGAATCATTCAAATTACAGATAAACATCAAACAACTCAATTGTCATCTGAAATATCAGTTCCATGAAAAGTTTAAATTATGCAAAAGTTATTTCAAACAAATTCTCCTTTAAAAAGGAATACATGCATTTGTTTATGCTTCTTCAACATTACTTAACATGCAAATTATGGATAATGAATCTTAAAAATAGTTCGAATAATGAAGTGTTTTAAAGAAACTGAAGAATCTTTTTTATTCGATTCAGAAAAATTAATCAATATGTGTATATATATATATATATATATCGCACGACCTGCTGGATACTATTATTTAAGAACCGTGTTTCAACTTATGTTAATGTTAATATAAGTTTTTCCTTTTACTTTATAAAAAGTATATTAAAACCATAAAAATATCATTAAAAAAAGAAAATCACATAAAAAGTCTTTTATCTAAAATTTGCAGAACATAGCATATTTTTCTATTGATTCGTTGCCATAAAATTCACTTGAATAAAGATTTTGATTAAATGTTATTTGAAATTGATGTAACAGTAATTTATAAAATTTACATTCAGGATCTGTATATGGTTCTTTTACTGGTAAAAAGAAATTTTAACGCCATAAATTGAAAGAGCACTACACAAGAGAGTTGTTTTTGTCACCATCACTCTAAAAAAGAAACAATAGTTTTTCTTTGCACATCTATACATATAATAAAACAGTAGGACCCGGTGTGTCTGTACATTGAAGATAATTGACAAAAATGGAGTCAGGGCGATAAAAGAAAACCAATGAAACACAAAAAAAATTTTTTTGAATTTTTTGTCTGTCTGTCTGTCTGTCTGTCTGTCTGTCTGTCTGTTTGTTCGAGGTTATCTTCGTAACTACTGAATGGATTTTTATGCGGTTTTCACTAATGAAGAATGCACACTCCCGGGCAGTGTATAGGCTTTGTTTCATCAAAATCGGACAACAGACAAAAAAGTAACAAAAAGAAACAAAAGAAACTATTAGGTGCGCTGCTCACGTTTTTTAGTACATAACGTTTTTTAGTACATATAAAATCCAATAGATGTCACTGTGCGATTTTAAAACGCGCTATCGTTATGTTTTCGCCAGTCTACTTAAGTATGAGAAAGTTTCAAGCTGGCTGTCGTTCCATGTGGTTTAGTCGGTAGAACGTCAGTGCGCCATACTGATGGCCCGGGTTCGATTCCCAGCATGGAATTTTTTTTCACTATGTTGGCATTAACGCCTATAAGCAATTAAAAGAATTTGAAATATTGTATTCAAGGCGAATTTTCTCTCTGGGAAAATTTCCTTGCATTAATATGTCAGTGTAATTTTTTTTTCGATTTAATTTTTTTTTTCGAAACTTTGTTTTTCTTAAAAAATTACAGTAAATATTTGATATTTCCCAACGTTTTTTGAATGATCGACTTGCTTTTTTTTTTTAATGTATGTCTGAACCTTATCTAACTACTTCTTCAAGATTTCTTTAGATAAACCGACCAGCGTAGCGGGCGAAGGCCGCTATCTATACATATAATAAAACAGTAGGACCCGGTGTGTCTGTACATTGAAGATAATTGACAAAAATGGAGTCAGGGCGATAAAAGAAAACCAATGAAACACAAAAAAAATTTTTTTGAATTTTTTGTCTGTCTGTCTGTCTGTCTGTCTGTCTGTTTGTTCGAGGTTATCTTCGTAACTACTGAATGGATTTTTATGCGGTTTTCACTAATGAAGAATGCACACTCCCGGGCAGTGTATAGGCTTTGTTTCATCAAAATCGGACAACAGACAAAAAAGTAACAAAAAGAAACAAAAGAAACTATTAGGTGCGCTGCTCACGTTTTTTAGTACATAACGTTTTTTAGTACATATAAAATCCAATAGATGTCACTGTGCGATTTTAAAACGCGCTATCGTTATGTTTTCGCCAGTCTACTTAAGTATGAGAAAGTTTCAAGCTGGCTGTCGTTCCATGTGGTTTAGTCGGTAGAACGTCAGTGCGCCATACTGATGGCCCGGGTTCGATTCCCAGCATGGAATTTTTTTTCACTATGTTGGCATTAACGCCTATAAGCAATTAAAAGAATTTGAAATATTGTATTCAAGGCGAATTTTCTCTCTGGGAAAATTTCCTTGCATTAATATGTCAGTGTAATTTTTTTTTCGATTTAATTTTTTTTTTCGAAACTTTGTTTTTCTTAAAAAATTACAGTAAATATTTGATATTTCCCAACGTTTTTTGAATGATCGACTTGCTTTTTTTTTTTAATGTATGTCTGAACCTTATCTAACTACTTCTTCAAGATTTCTTTAGATAAACCGACCAGCGTAGCGGGCGAAGGCCGCTAGTACATATATATATAAAGAATTACAATAAGACGAACATGCTTCGGGTGATGATTGTTAAAAACTAAAATGCTCATTTTGCCGATCGTTTGCTTTTAAATTCCCTTTTACGACAGAAAACTATTCAGAATGTCGCACTTTAATTCAAAACATTATCATTAATGGGCTATCTAAAAGAATTTAAGTTATTTTGAGAATAATAGTAACATTCAAGTTACTGAAAAGCATTAAAATTTTCAATAGCCATTTGAAATATCTGTCTGTAAAAAGCTGAAATTGTGCAAAAGTTATTTCAAACAAAATCTATTGAAAAGGGAATACATGCATTTGATTATACATCTTCAACATTACGTAACATGCAAATTATGAATAATGATATTTAAAAAAATGTAATTGTTTGAATAATGAAACATTTTAAAGAAACAATAAAATCGATTTTGCTTGATTCAGCAAAATTAGCCAAAAAAACATATCGCACGACCTATCATTTGAATACTATCATTTGAGAACCGTAATTAAATTTATGTAAATATTCCATATAATTTTCTTATTTGATATTTACTAGAGCTATAAAAACCTTAAATATCTCATAAAATTATAAACAATCATATAAAGCATTATTCAAACTCTTTTTACTAAAAAATAGTAAAACATACCATATACTTCAATAGATAGATTGCCATAAAAAATCAGTCGAATAAAGATTTTGAATATATTTGATTTAAAATTGATGCAACAGTGCTTTAAAATTTACATACAGGAGCTGTAATGGTTCTTTTACTGGTAAAAAGAGTTCTTAACGCCATAAATTGAAAAAGCATGACAAAAGAGAGTTCTTTTTGTCATTCTCACCATTAAGAAAGAAACAATTGTTTTGCTTAGCATACAGTACATATATATATTTATGTATATATAAAGTATTACAATATGATGAATATTTTTCGGGCAATGATTTTTGGAGACTGCCGTCGAACATAAAACTTTTATTTATTAAACTCATCTATTAAAGTAAGCATTTTGATTATCGTTTGCTTTTGAAATCTCGTTTACAGCTAAAAGTCATTCAAAAAGTAGCAATTTAATTCAAAACATTATCAAGAATGGAGTATCTGTGCGAGTTTTGAAGCTATTTTGAGAATAATGGAATCATTTAAATTACAGAAAAACATCAAACATTTCAATTGCTATCTGAAATATTAATTCCATGAAAAGTTAAAATTATGCAAAAGTTATTTCAAACAAAATCTCTTAAAAAGAGAATGCACGCATTTGGTTATACCTCTTCAATATTACTTACCATGCAAAATATGAATAATTATACTTAAAAATAGTACATTTTTTGAATAATGAAATATTTTATAGAAACTGTAGAATCTATTTTACTGAATCCAGCAAAATTAGCAAAAAGAAAGATATCGTACGACCGATTGAGTTCTATTATTTAAGAATTGTAATTGAATTTAATTTAAGACTAGATGTCCTGCCCGGCGTTGCCCGGGCCCGTGATGTTATTCAGTTTTCAAATGTGTTATTTGCTTTCTAAATGACCCTTAAATTAAACTCAAATTTCTATGATTTTATATCTTTAAGTCCATTTTGTCAAAATTTATATTTTAAAACGGAAAAATCGCAAAAAGATATTCAATTGAAAGCACATGCTGTTTGGTATTTTGTTTTCTATGTAATTTAATTTTTTGGAAACTATGCGAACCGAGAGCGAACGAAACCGCGACAGAACATTCAGGTTTTTACTGAATTCGTAAAAATTTTCACACATTTTATTTTGTAAAAAAAGAATTCTATCCATACGAAAGTTCCAAAATTTTTTAAAGTAATGTAAATCTGGTTTATTGAAAGGCTCTAAAAAGATTGTGCTAAAATATAGGGATGTAATTCGTGTTTGTTGGTGTATTGTTGATGTATCTCATATTTTAGGTAGCTTTCATTACAAAAAGTAAAAAGCTACCTATTGCAGCCGTCCGGAGGAAAGCACTTCCAGAAAATTTTGGTACATTTTCACCGATCATGACCCCCAGACCCCAAAACCACCCTCCGTTCAAATGTTGACATATATATATATATATATATATATATATATATATAACCATATATATATATATATATATATATATATCTGATTTTTGTCATGCGATAACTAACGTATTTATGAAGCGATTTGAATGAAACTTGGTATGTACATAGTACATACAAATGTCTCGACCGAGTTCGTTGGTCAGCATCATCCGCCATTTTGTTTCAAAATGGCGGCCATTTTAAATTAAAAAAAAAATTAAAATTTAAAATTAAATGCGAAAAAATTAAAAGTTGAAAAATATTTTTCGTTTACGTGTTAGAACTTAAAACAAAGATTCCAGAACACTTTTTATTTTGTCTATATCTTAAAAAATGATTGAGTTATAGCACTTTGAATTTTTCTTATGGCTGATATTTTGAAACGATCTGATTTTTGTCGCGTGATAACACGCGTATTTATGAACCGATTTCAATGAAAGTTGGTATGTACATAGTAGATACAAATGTCTCGACCGAGTTCGTTGGCCAGCATCATCCGCCATTTTGTTTCAAAATGGTGGCCATTTTAAATTTTTTAAAAATTTAAAAATTTAAAATTAAATGCAAAAAAATCAAAATTTGAAAAATATTTTTCTTTTACGTGTTAGAACTTAAAACAACAATTCCAGAACATTTTTTATTTTGTCTATATCTTACAAAATGATTGAGTTATAGCAATTTGAATTTTTCTTATGTCTGACATTTTGAAACGATCTGATTTTTGTCACGTGATAACACGCGTATTTATGAACCGATTTCAATGAAACTTGGTATGTACATAGTACATACAAATGTCTCGACCGAGTTCGTTGGCCAGCATCATCCACCATTTTGTTTCAAAATGGTGGCCATTTTAATTTTTTTAAAAATTTAAAATTTAAAATTAAATGCGAAAAAATTAAAAGTTGAAAAATATTTTTCTTTTACGTGTTAGAACTTAAAACAACAATTCCAGAACACTTTTTATTTTGTCTATATCTTAAAAAATGATTGAGTTATAGCACTTTGAATTTTGCTTATGGCTGACATTTTGAAACGGTCTGATCTGAACGATCCACAATGTTGCTTTAAAATGGCATACACTTTATGATATCGTGGAATTTGGTGACTCTCTAAATCGCTTAAAATAATACTAGGTTGAATAAAAGATGGCTAATTTCTAAAAATTCCTATTAATATTCAATCTTTACAAAAACTAGTATTCAATCTTATAAAATCACTAATTTTATAAAATTATTTCCACTAATTTGAGCTTAGTATTTTTGAACAATGTAACTTACCTTAAAATAAATAAATAAATATATAAGTATATGAAAGCTACCTCTTCCTCCCGGCATTGCCGGAAGGACTTTTTTTTAAACAAATTGCAACATAAATTATGAGAATGTTTTACCTTTGAGAAAATATTTTCGGTTTGTCAGGACGTATATAGAATTGCGGCCTGCAAAGCCGAAACCGCAATGAAACGATCTGTTTTTTATTGATTTACTCAAATTTTTCGCACTTTTTATTTTGTAAAAATTATTTCTACTCGTCCGAACATTTTAAAAATTTTTAAAATGGTCTAAATTTGATCTATTTAGATGCTTTTAAAAGTTTGAGCTGAAATATGTACGCTTAGATACTTTTAGCGTAGAAAAAATATTCTATTTGTGAGTCGCAAAGTGCCTCCTTTTGCCTGTGTATTTGAAAGGGTTAAATCTTATATTTTAAAAACCGATTGCATCATAGATTATAAAAATGTTTTTAAGATGAAAGAATATGTTTTTTGTTTACCGGTACCTATAGGATTGCGTTTTGCTAAGTCAAAACCGCAATGAAAACGATCTGTTTTTTATTGATTTTATCAAATTTTTCGCACATTTTATTTTGTAAAAAATATTTTTATCCTTCCGAACGTGTCGAATTTTTTGTAGGGAGTATAAGTTTGATCTATTGAGAAGATTTTTAAAGATTAAGTTGAAATATGCACGTAAAGATAATTTTAGCATGGAAAAACTACCCTCTCTGCGAGTCGCAAAATGACCTTCATTTGCCAGTATATTTGAAAGGGTTAAAATCCAAATATTTTAAAACCAATTATACCATCAGTCAGAAGAAAGTTTCAATTGTAAGATCTTCTTTTTGCTTTGTTTATATCTTTAAAATACGCCCTGGAGGGGCATTGACAAAAGGGAGAAAAATAGTTTTGGAAAAAACGACCATTTTTGAATATTTGTTTTCAAAGGGTTAACTGCAACTTTTTTCGAATTGATTATTGCATTTGAGACCTAAAAATATGATCTTTCGAAATATGTCTCTTAAGTTTAACTATTTCCAGCAGTTTGGTTGATTTCGATTGAAACAAAATGATCCAAAATCAGAAATAAACGGGGGGAAAAGGTTCTTCCTCCGATTAGATGCGTAATTGAGTTTCTGCACATGTGCAAACGTTTTCTTTCCCAGAACATTTAAAAAATGACTTATTTATTAGAATGAGTTCCGCTTCATAATTAATATCTATGAAACTAATCAAAAAATTAAAATTCTGAGCCTCAGGTGCATCAGGAGAGGTATTGGGCTACTCTCAAAAAAAAATTTGAGCTTCGTACGTGCTGTAGATTTTGCTAGCCATCGCAGACACACACACATACACACACGCAGACAGAGCGTTTTCTTCTTTTATTAGTATAGATTAATATAAGCTTTTCGTTTTATTTTTACAACAAGTATAAAAGGTTTGGTTTGGTTTATTTTGTGTTGGCCGATTATCTACTCGAGGGATATAGGCCCAGGTGGGAGTGCCCTTTAGTGGGGTTTTTTCTAAGGGAACCTAACCCGTATTTACGCAAGATTCAAAGAAAACTCCGAACGGTTATGCTGACGGCCGCGATTGGGTTCGAACCCAGCATCTGCCATCTACCAGTTGAGAGGTCTGAACCTCTTGACCCTGGTGGGGTATAACAAGTATAAAAACCAGAAAAAACTTAATTATCATCTAAAGTATTATTCAAATTATTCAAAGTCTTTTTACGAAAAAATGAGAACATAGCGTATATTTCTATAGATAGGTTGCAATAAAAATTACTAGATTTTGATTAAATTTAAACTGATGTAATAGTAATTTAAACAATTTTCATACAAGAACTGTGTGTGTGTGTGTTTTTTTTACTAGTAAAAAGAAATTTTAACGCCAGAAATATAGAAAATTACAAAAGAAAGTTCTTTTGTCTCCACCACCCTTAAGAAAAAACAATTGTTTTTTATTTGATATATATATATATATGTATATATAAAATAGCATAATATCACAAACATTCTTCAAGCAATAAATGATAAAATCTATCGTCGAAACAGAAAACTTTTATTTATTAAAATCAGCTATTAAAGTGGGCATTTGCAGATCATTAACTTTTAAAATCCCATTTATGGCTAAAAGCCATTCAGAAAGTTTCCCTTTAAGTCAAAACATTATCATTATCTGTAAGAGTTTTGAAGCTATTTTGAGAAGAATGGAATCATTCAAATTACAGAAAAACACCAAACATCTCAATTGCTATTTGAAATATCAATTCCATGAAAAGTTGAAATTATGCAAAAGTTGTTTCAACCAACTACTCTTAAAACGGAAATACAGGCATTTGGCTATACTTTTTCAACATTACTTAACATGCAAATTATGAATATTGATACTTAAAAATAGAAAATTGCTCCAATAATGAAGCGTTTTAAAGGAACTACAGAATCTATTTTGGTCGATTCAGCAAAATTAATCAAAAAAGATATCGCACGACCTATTAAATACTATTATTTAAGAACCGTATTTTATTTTAATATTATGTTTTATTTATGTCCGTTTCTCATTTTATTTTCACAACAAGTATAAAAATCATAAAAATCTCATATAAGTATAAACAATCATCATGTATGATATACAGGGTGGTTAGTAATTAACGTGAGGTGTTCAGAGCCCTCTAGCGAGTAAAGGTTTGGTCGAAACATAACCAAATTTGATCAGCTACATAGTAGACCATGGGATTTCGAATTCTTAATTTTTAAAAAATATATAAAATTTAAAAAATCGCCAATAGGGGCAATTTTAGCGCTGTTTGCCGACTAAATGTATTAATTTGCATGAAATCAGTTCTGTATAACAATCATGAGTATAAAAAGAAAGGCTGGGAGAGTTCTCATCATTATCAACTCTCCCCATACTTTACTAGTCAAGCTGTGTTATCAGCAGAATGAGAATTGCAATGCTGCTCTTCCTGAATTTTACCGATTACAGAATTTGCCAAAAGAACCGATGAGCATAACAAATTTACAAAAGATGATTCATCGATTTCAAACTATGCGGCAACAAGGCCAAGGACGCAAAGTGACTAGTCAATAACAAGTTGACAAAGTTGTAACTGCTATTGTCGAACAAGAGATTAAAAATGTACAGGTACCATCAGCACTCGGTCACTATCTCAGCAGTATAAAATTAATCTGTACTGTATTTTTTGGCATTTAATCATTCAACATTTACACTAATACACTTTTGGTGTCCCAAAATTGCCCCTAGTGGCGATTTTTTTATTTTATTTTATTTATTTATTTTTTTTTGACTAGCAAAGTATGATCTTGTAAGGTGAGAGCCATCACAAAGAAGTTGATCTGAGAACCTCCCATCCTTTCCTTTTATACTCATGATCACTACACAGAACTGATTTTATGCAAATTATGCATTTTAGTCGATAAACAACGCTAAAATAAACGCCCCTAGTGGCGATTTTTTAATTTTAAAATTTTTTTAAGAGTTCGAAATCCCATGGCCTACTATGTATGCTGATCAAAATTAGTTATATTTTGTCCAAAACTTTACTTTTTGAGTTCAAAATTTCAGTTTAAGTCTAAGCTTACAAAAGCATTTAATAAGATCCAAAAAATAACGCCAAAAAAGAGTTGTTCGTTACTCCAAAGTCTAAAGCGCCCTCTATCGACATTTTTTGAAAATTATCGTTATAATTTATTTTTAAGAAAATACCGACATAAAGAATAGTTTTAGTGAAAACCGAAAATCAATGAAAAAAATTTTCCGTTTTTTATAATCATTTGAAATTTGAACCCTCTGAACACAGTTCAGTTTGTGCTACTTAACCACTCCCACTTTCAGATTTTGAGCTCAAAATTTAAGTTTGAGTCTAAGCTTACGAAAACATTTAATGAGATGCAAAAAATCCCGGCAAAAAATAGTTGTTCGTTACTCCAAAGTCTAAAGCGCTCTCTATCGGCATTTTTTGAAATTTATCTCTATAATTTAATTTCAAGAAAATGCCGACATAAAGAATAATTTTAGTTAAAACCGCAAATCAATCGACCGATTTTTCCGTTTTTTATGTTTATTTGAAATTTTGGTCCCTAAACTTTAATGGCGGCTATCTCCTTTTGAAAACGTTTGGGACCCTTGGTCTCCTATTTAATATTGCTTGTTTTGATGTGTACTATCACTCCTCTTTTATTGTAAAAAAAATTTGTAAACACCCTGTATATTACTATGAGGGGAAATGATTTTTATTATTATTATTTGAATGCTTTATGATTAAATAAAATTTAACATTCAACAATGTTTTTCTTTTATTAAAAATATTCTTATTCTTATATATTCTTATTCTTATATATTCTTATTCTTATATATTCTTATTTTAAAAATATTTTGCCCATTGTTATCAATTAAGTACATTGAGTGGATGTACAATTTTATGATAATTTCTGAGAATTATCAGATAATGGTGTATTAACATAATATATATGTGTGTGTCTACACGAAAAGTTTGGCATTGTTTTCCCTGAGAAAAAAATGGAAAGAAAGAAAAATACTCATATAAGAACTATAATAAAAATGATCTTATATCCATGTTTAATTTTTTTTAAATATAGAAAACATAAAATAAATTTGAAGTAATATAGATGGTGTAAAAATTAAACAATTATGAAAATGTAGAAGGAAATTCAAGTAATTAAAAAAGTCTATTATAAATTAATAGCTGCAAACAAACAACATCTAGGTTTTTGAATCAGAGTGATAAGAATAAAATAATGAAAAATGTTAAACATCGCGTTGTTAAATAAACAAATAAATTAAAATAGAAAATGCTACATATCTTTTTTTATGAGATTTTCATAAGTTTTTTTTCAATTCCCTCTTTCACTACATAAAAAGTACTTTTTTTATATTTACACCAGAAGTTTTTGCATGTAATTATCGCTTAAAAATAAATTAAAGAAATGTATACTTTTTGCTATTTTTTCAATAATTATTATAAAAAAGCATTAATTTTAATTCATTAATTTTTGTATAATAAAAGAAAAAACAGAGAGAAACAAGTAACTTAATAATACATGAAAATGTAAAAGAAAGTTCAAGTAATTAAAACTTAGTAATTATTAGCTATAAACAGTCAATTTTGAGTTTAGCGTTTTAGAGACAGATTTTTAAAAATAAAATTATTGAGAATCCTTCAAAAAAGCATTCAAAAACTAAATAATAGAAACACAAAAAAGAAGAAAAAGCAAAATTGTCAAGTTTTGAAACTGTCTTAAAAATTAATTTAGCATCTAACAATATTTAAAATATATATATTCTAATTTTCTAAAAAATGCAAATATTTAAACATTATTTTATCGGTAAGTAGTAGCAGGAATCTTCCCTATTTTTATCATGCGCATAGAAGCTCAAAAAAAAAAAAAAAAAAAAAAAAAAATCGATTTGTAAATAGATATGCGAATTACATAAGTAGATAAATTTTATACATAATGAAAACCATATATTAAATGATATTTAACTAAATCCCCAAGTGCCGTTTTAAAATAATATCTGATTCTTTAAAATTGTGAAGTCTACTAAAAAAATTAAGAATTAAACTAACAATTTTTATTTAAAAGATTTAAGTTAAAATATTTCAATTGTATCAGCATTATAAGGAAGATATAGGTATGTGTGCATATAAAGAAAAGTATTTATTATTTTAAAGGAAAAAAATAAAGAAGAGAAAAGAGAGAATCATGTAAGAACTATTATCAAATGACTTTGATACCCATGGCTTAAAAATTAAATATAAGAAAAACTCAAGTAATTAAAATGTACTATTAATCGTTATTTGGTAGCATGAAATTTTAAGTTTAGACATTTAGAACGAGACTGATAAAAAATGAAATTAATAAACTTTTAAAGGTAATTTTTAAAAAATTAGAAAATACTAAATATTGTTATTTTTTTTCAAATCATTTAGAAATTTCCTTAAAATAAATCTCCTATTCAATTAATTTTAATTATACTTCTGCTAAAAAGCAAGCATAGTTAAAATTACACACTTAGATTTTTTTCACTTGATTATTTGAGTCGGTTAGACTGACAGACCAATATAAGACGTTGAATCTGTAGAAATCACTAAGATATAGAACTAAATCGAGTTTTCAAAACTTAATTTACAAGTAATTGATCAAGAAAATCAAACATTTTGTAATGAATATTTTAAGATGTTCATCGTCAAATCTTGACGGGTACCATCTAGTGTAAAGTAATATTCAAAGCATTTTACTCAAAAATGGAGAACATATAGCATATACCTATATAAATACATCGGAAAACTAGTTGGATGTGCCAATCCCAAAACTTTGTTCTATCTCATATGCATATTTTAATGTTTCAAAATTTAGTTACACATGTTAATACGTTAATATTATTAATCCAATACCAAATCATCTATGATATACATCTTAAATTTCTGCTCCAGTTAATTAATCGGAGTAAAAACAAGTTTCTGTATCTGCACGAGCCGATTAACAGTAGAACGATATGCAGATTTTTTTTTTCAAATTCAGGTAAGATCTACTCGCCATATCCAACAGAAACTCATACACAAAAAAATTAGTTCAGTTCTATGCATAATTTCAAACGCTTTTTAATGGTAATAGTATAAAAATGGCACAAACATTGCGATTATAGTGCATCCTTTCGGATTTTTTTTTTTCAAATTCAGGGAGGGTCTGCTGACCATAGTCAAAAAATTTCATTCAATTCTGCGCATAACTTCATACACTTTTCTGTGGAAAAATATTGAAAATGGCACAAAAATCTCTATTGCAGCGGCCCGGCGGATATTCCGGCGGATTTTTTTCAAATTCAGGGAAGACCAAAAAGCCATATACTTATGCAAAAAAATTGGTTCAATTTGATCCCTAACTTTATACACTTTTAGTTGGTACAATATTGAAAATGACACAAATTTTTTATTACAGCGCCCCCTTACGGCGGAATTGAAGAACGGCCTGCTTGCCGCAGGCAAAAACATTCACAAAATTTGGCTCAATTCAACGCATATCTTCATACACTTGTTAAAGGTAGAATGGGAACATAAGGACACACAGACAGACAGACATTTTGTAAAAACATGTTTTTTGGAATCTCTGATCTCTAAAACGTGTAAATCCGTCAAAAACCGGAAGTCGGAAAAAATTTCGATTACACCACTTCCTTCTTATAAAGATGGAAGAAAGTAAAAAAAAAAAAAAAAAAAAAAAAAAAAAAAAAAAAAAAACACTCTGAAGAAGTAAATAACAAGATACTTCTTAATTCTTTCAGCAATATTCGGTTTGGCTGTTTGTTCTCTCTTAACTATACTCAGATAGCCACTAAATATTATATCTCAACTAAGAATTTTAGTATAGAATGTTCGGTATTAGAAATAAAAAGGTATTACGTTATTGTTTATTAATTGGGGGGAAAAAGCGAAACATTAAACTTCACAAGTGTTCATTGTGTAAGAATCGTTTACGATGCATCCGATTCATAATATGCTATTTAATACAAAATGAGACTGTTTCGCATTACTGAGGAAAAGTTTGATATGATGTCTTTGGAGTGTAAAAAAATGTGGTGCCATTTATGGATCGTTTACAGGGATTCACAAAAGATCTCATTACATTATGGTTTATAAGAAAAATCGGTTACCGTGTATTTTATTGATTTTATGACATTTGAAAAATAATGATATTGAAATGTTTAAAAGGATCACCGATAATGCATTACACTATTAGACCGGGAGGCGACAGCACAAACAACCCTCTCATCGAGTTCATATATGAAAATCTAGAATTAGTTAAATCTCGATTAACATATTAAAACACAATCAGTCCTTCATGTCAAATCTTGGTGGAATGCACTTAAAAACTTGATTTTAGCGGTTGACTTGTAGATCTATCATAGTGCTTTCCTACACTGAGAAGTATGCAAGCATGGAGGATTACGAGCATTAAGTCACAATAGTAAACATATGAGTCAACAGCTATAATCGAATTTTTAGGTGTTTTCTAGCAGGATAGAACTTGGCAGACCAATTGTATTTTAATATACGGATCGAGATTTAACTAATTCTAAATTTTCATCCATGAATTCGATGAGGTGATTTTCTACGCTGCCGTCTCCCAGTGTAATTTTTCTGTAGATTATAGTATCCGTAGCATTTATCTTTGAGCTACAGAGATGCACAAAGGAATGCGCTAACAGGAGTGGCTATCTGTACTTTACAGGGAAAATGTATTTGTGCATCGTTGACATCGTTTTGATGGTAGCAACAACAAACGATTCAATGTAACCTTTATTAAAACTTATTGCAGTTTTTTTTATCCTTCAAAATACCGCACATTTTTGTTTGTGCACAGTCAACTAAAAAGGAAAAAACACAAAATTTTAACTGCAAGTTGCTTGAAAACTATACCGTCAGTTAATCAAAAAAAAAGCTATATTGAAATTTATTCATTTTTTATGGTTTTTAAAATAATTTTCAGCCATGAGTTTTTTCAAATCTTTCTCTATCGGATGATTAATTAAGAAAAATATGTTTACACTTAAATTTTTAAAATTGTTCATCCTTTGTCTCCAATTTATATTCAGTAAGAAAATTAAACATTCATCAATCAATTCGTAAAAAAATGAAATAGAAATGACTCGCAAATTCAAGACACGTAATCGAACCGTACAAGCTTCACTCTGTCGCAGTATTACCAATTTGGCCAAACTTTTTTTTCTTACTTTTTTTTCTAATTGGATTCACACTAAAAAATATATAGAATATTTTCAGATTTATTTAATGTCAGAATTTTCATGATGATTTTAGAAATTCTTTATAGTTCTGAAGTCGAAATTTCCCGATAAAAATATAGGACAAACTGGCAACTCTGCCCCCTCTCTGCACGCCCCAGTATCTCTACAGACAGCGTAAAAGTAGCAAAATTTGGGTAACCCATGATTACAGTAATTTTTATTTTAAGATCTAATTAAAGATTAAAGAAAGAAAAAAAACTTTTACAAAAGAATTTTTACACATTTTTAACTCTAAAATGTATTTGATTATGGCGCAAATCTTTAACCTATTTCGATTATATATATATATATTACAAATTAAAATTTTTTCCCGCCAAAATTAACCTTTATACTATATTGATCTCCTTATAACAATATTCCGAACTTACTCCAACTTATTAAATTAAAATCTTTTTTCTAGATCTAGTCTATTAATCTTTATGGGAACGATATAAATTCTTAATTCGCCTTAACTCTATCCGGCGCAGTGTTGCCGGGTCGGCAACACCTAAAGTTTCTCCTGTTTGGAGACACAAAATCTCCCTGAATATTTCAAAAACTACTCTAATGGCTACTTTAAATCTTCCTTATGAGTTCTAGATGGCAGCACCACAGATATCAAATTCTACTGTTTTTAAATAATAGGTAAAATATTTTATTCTAATGCGCGCTTCACAGCAATGCTCTTCTCATTGTGCTGATCAATGCTGTACTAGCACGGTGTTACCACTTCGGCAACAGCTGTATGATTAAAATGGTTTGTGTAATCTTTACCAAATTATACCTGTGTAATGCTCTAGGCCTAAATAGACTGCCTAATTTTTTTCTTTAAATTTCAACTTTAAAAAGTAGTGCGCTGAAAAGGGTTAAAAAACATTTATTCCCGTGTGCGTAAATTTAAAAAGATGGCTCTAAATTAAAAATATTCTTAATTAAATTTTTTTTCTTTAATATTCCAAATAAAAGTCATTTTTTCTATGTTTTTATCAATCCTTTTTAAGAAAGTCTTGTTAAAATTATTCCAAAACTATACCTTTCGAAAAATAAAATTATTTTTATTTATCTATTATTTTATTTTTTCTCCCTTCAACATTCGATGTGTGCATAACGATAAATTTATTTCTTTTCTTTTTCTCTTAAAACTAATCGTTTGCACGTATATTTCAAAATTCTGAGTCGATTATAAATTGGGTAAATAATATTTTTAGAAAAATAAAATTGTCGTCTGTCGAATGTTAATCTCGTCTCTGGGCATGAGTTATGTATACATGAAAAGATGATGGTTCGAGAGTAAAGAATTTGCTAGAACTTTTTTTTAAGAATTAAGAGGGGAAGCTGGAGGTGAGAAAAAAGATTCTTGGGTACTTTCTTCAATGAGTACGGCTGGTTGAAGTAAATGATGGAATATATTTTTTTTTGATATTTCGGTTAGAGATCGTTTGCAAGAGGAGCCTTTCCCGCTATAATGACTACAGTTAAATAAATGAACTTGCAGCAGCCAAGCAGTGATTTATTGGATCTTCCACATTTATTTTTTCTCGCTGGCCATGACTTCTGTGAGGAGAACGAGGACCCTGGCGATGATGTTTCTGGCTCCTAAATTTAAAATGTCACAGTATTTTCTAGAGTCCGACAGGATAATTATATGACATTTTCGGATTGCAAACTGAATCTGTGGAATGGCGTGAGTTCCTGTTAAAGAACTTCAAAACTATGCTTGGAAAGATGCTAATCTGAAAGAATTAGTACTTGCTTTGAGTCAGCTTGATTTTCCTGAAGCCATGATTTCTTGAATGACTGCAGAAAAGGAGTTGTTCTTGTTTGAGATTTTCAAATATATGCTGAGGAAGATACTAATCTGAAATAATTGCTAGTCGCTTCGAGTCTCATTGTGGATTTCCTGACGCTTGGTATCGATCTGTCGCCGTCGATACATAATTTGTGATTCAGTATTCATGGTCACAATGACAAATTTTTGAAAATTAATGACTTCAAAGTCGATATAACAAACATTCCTCTTAATGATGAAAAAATAATTACAAGACCATTTCTTGTAAATTGATGAATAGACAAATATTTTTCGAGATAGTTGAGCCCAATAGGATTTCGGTGAGAATTTTTTCGTAGTGTTTTGATTATTATTATTTGTATACTTTTTATGTATTTATTTAAATTAATTATTCTTTGTTTGTCAGGTTTATTTATTTGATTATTTGTCTGTGAATCTTATTTACTTACCTATTTATGAGTATTATTATTATCTTTATTATGTGTTGGAGATTGAAATATTTTTGTTCTTAAGGATTTAATTGAGGAGTATGATGTTCTTAAGATATTTAATGTTACTTATTAAGACTATTATGATATTTTTATGCACGATTAAAGGCATGTTTGTAATAATAATGAAGTATTAAAAACCTAGAAGCTCAAGTATATTTTTAAAAGTACATTTTCTAATTTATTGATATTTGTTAGTTATAAAGAACTATTCTGAGAATGCAGTATTTTTATGATAATGTTCCGACTAATAGAAATTTGAGCTAGAAAACTAAGTTAACATTTATGTTTTTTCTTTTATTTGTTAGAATTTCTGGTGGCAGTGAGCTTAGTTCCCGGATTCTTATAATCTATATAATAAAGGCCAAACGTATCTGTGCGTAACGCATACGTCATGTTTTGAATGGCAACACTTTCCGATGAAATTTCGGTTTTGCAATTTTCGCTATTGTAAATTTTTAAACTTCTAGACATTGCACGTTTTAAATTTTTATACCATCGTTTAGCGAAAAAAATGCACTCTTAAATGCCGTTTGTTAGAAAACTGTATCTCAATTAGTTTTTGAGATATTAATTTTTTTGTAGTTTTTGGTTCAATTTCTCTAATGGTGGCAACTTGAGTATCGCATTTATGTGGGAAAAAAAATAGCCATAGAGTAAAAAAGAAAAAAAATAGAGATGCAGTTTAGTGGCTGGAGGTGACGCCAAAAATGTAAAAATGTAACTCTAAAATTCGCTGCATTGCATGAAACACAATGGCGTGCTTTCACAAAAAAGAAAAACATTCTAAGCGATGCAATTTTAATTCATAATGCAATGAAATGCTATTTTATAATGCTAAAATGTATTCAGATCTTTTTCATTAAGAGAAAAAATGATGTTAAAAAATTCGGTCTTTGTTCCATGTGATTGTTTTGTTTGGGTCGAATGAGAGACTTATATTGGAAGAATAACGCCCATCAAACCGTTTTAATCGCCTACTGCACCTTCATCTATCTCTTTTCTCCATGGAAAATAACAGATCACTGTATATTTTAGTTGTCATTTTTTCATAGCAACTGAAAAAATAGTAATTAAAAACCTGTTATGTCAATATATCGTCGGCTATAAAACCCGGTGAATGTTGTTGGTTTTATTTCGTTTTTATCTATGAATTTAGTGACTTTTAGTTCGTTAGTAAACTTATTTTACAAAAGATACATCAATTAACCTTTACAAAAATGTATTTTAAAGAATATCTAGGTGTCATATTTTCTTAGTTGTTTTTAAAAACTGAGAATGCAATTTTATTCTTTGGCGAAATCTTTGGCTAATAACAGCTATCTTGCGTCTAATACGCAGGGCCGTAGTGAACAATAGGGAGGGCCCAAGAGAATGCAGGGGGGCTCATAGTTTTTTTTCCTCTCTCTCTGACGCAGAAAGATAAATTAGTGCATATTCATATTGTAGGTTCTCTGTTTCTTATTAAACTGTTAAAATAACTTCATTTTATGCTTAGAAAAGTATATGATGATGAAGTTTTGAGTGTATAACTGGTGCAAAATAGCCCATCATGTTAGCTTCATATGTACAAATAGGATGAGGGAGTGTTGAAACACTTATTTTAGATACAATTTAGTAACTCTGCAAAACTGTGAAAAGGTTTCAAAACTAAATTAGATTTTTAAACAATATTTCATTTGAATTTTCGGAACAGAAATTCATTGAGTGACCTTGGAATCTTTTCCAGGGGGGGGGGCTCAAATATTTTAGGGGGGTCTGAGCCGCCCATAGCGCCCTTTTAGCTACGGCCCTGCTAATACGGAAGTACCGATAATTTTTAAAGCTGTATATGATTACATAAATAATACGTTTCATATAAAATTGCTATTTGGAATTAGTTGGCAGTTTAAAAAGCCTATTAAGCAGAAAAAATTTATTAGACTTTCCAATTTTAAATTTTAAAAAAGTTTTTCACCTTTACTTTGTGACCCGGGAACCCCGGGTTCGAGGTACTAGTTTATTTAAATTCAGTAAGAAAGATGGAACTGTACAAAGCTGTTGCTAGAGTTTTGACTGATAAATATAATTAATTTTTTCAGTAAATTTTGTGATTTTAAGTAAGAATGATCTAAGGATTACCTATAATTAAAATTTTTTAATCTGTTTATGATTTATAAAATAATAGAATTAAAAAGTTGATCCCAATTTAAAGTTTAACTATGATATTTACAGTTTCTATTTTTATTAGATAAAATTTCTGGTTAAAGTTAACAGCTAAATCTAGTCACAATTTCACGATAATTCTGATACAGACTTTTAAAATTGGTGGATAATAATTCTGTGTGGAGACAACTAGAATGTAAACATAACCAGTAGACAAAGAACTCAAAATTGCGAAAGCGCGAACTCGTGAATTTCACCTTAAAAGTAAAAGATTCTATGATCGAAATTTTGTCGAATATCCATTAAAGATACAAGACTGTAATTTATGAAGAATTTAAATACCCTAACACTCGAAAATTAGAACCTACTTTCTCTGGATCATACAAAATTATAAATAAACTTTTTGATGTAACTTATGAAATAGATAAATTTAATTATGAGACAGGACATAATTCCGTTATTGTGCATGTTTCTAAATTAATACCCTATTTTTCACCAGAAGATTTTAAATTGTTTCATGAGCAACCCAAAAAACAAACAAAACCTCACATACAATCACAAACATTAGATCAAACTAAAGTCAAGACAGTACATTAAATTTTAATTCTTATTCTTTAAATATTTTATCACCATAATTTTCAACATTAGCAGGTATGTTATTCGTGCGCAACAAGAATATTACTTGTTTTTGGGAGTTTTGGGGGTTGAATTGGGCTCCTTATGCAGGCATAAGGTGTACACTTTGATTGTAAAAGCTTTCAAATTGATGTTGATAAATTAAATTTAAGTGTATTTAAGTCTAACTATATTTATTCCTTTATTTGACATTAATATTATTCTATTTATTCAACAGATATTTATGTGATAACAGTTATAAAATTTGATGATTTTACTCAAACCTATAACTTAATATGTGATTTTCAGTTATTGAGATAACTACAGATATTAAAAGTTTTTCAAAAAGCAAATTATCTTTATTTCCATTTCTCAATTAAGAATGACACCTTTTATTTACAATTTGTTTTATTATTAAAGTTTATAAACCATATGTAGATAAAACATTATTCTAAATTTGGCATTTGAAAACTTATAAACCCAATTTGACAATTTTGTAAAAGAGTATGAGACAGGATTTATTGTAAGGAAATACTGGTTGAGAGTCCATTTTCTAAACAGTTAGATTTAATTTTATTTGGATTTTGGAATTATTATTATTTTTTTATGTATACTTTCGGCTAGCAGAAAATTCTTTCTTATGCTATTAGAAGATAAGAAAATTATTTAGTTGCTATGTAATTATTTTTATCCTCAACCAATATTTTCCCTATCAGTAATAAATAAACCGTGATATCTTCTTTTGATTATACTCTTATTGAGAAATATTAGGATATGGAGAATTATTAGCATTACTGCTATAAATTTTGAGTCTTATTATGCTATTTATTATTATTGTTATTATTATTTGAATTTTTCTATATTATTTATTATTAATGTTTTGACGTGATACTATTTATTATTAGAAATTTGACATATTATTAAACTAGTTGGATGTGTCAATCCCGAAACTTTCTTCTATCTCATAAGTACACTTTAATATTAAAAAAAAAAAAAAAAAAAAAAAAAAAAAAAGTGGTGATTCCAAAGTTACCCACTATCGAATTTTCTCGAACATTTGACCTAGCCTAATGAGATTCTGGTATCCGAAAAGCCTAAAACGCAAAATTTAATTAATATTCTGAGAAAATGAGCTTAGTAGTGCCGCATGTTGGGTAATTTATACTAAAACCTAATAAGCATCTATTGATGTCAACACCTAACAGAATCTGAAATTTGATGGAATTTCGTCAATTAGTTCTTGAGATATAGTTATAACAAAAAATTTGCAAAACGTAGCACAGCAACACCATATCTTGGACAATTTATGCCAAAATGTAAAAAAGCGTCTAATTATGTTATGGTGTAAAAGAATCTGAAGTTTGATGAAATTCTGTGCATTAGTTTTTGAGATACAGCTAGTTTAAAAAGAACCGTGTAAAATATAGCACAGCAGCACCATCAGTTGAAGAATTTATGAAAAAACGTAATCATCGTGTAATTATGTTATATGTCATTTTGTAACAAAATCTGAAGTTTGATGAAATTCTGTGCGTTGGTTGTTGATATATAGCTATCGGAAAAATCGTGCAAAATGCAGCATAGCTGCACCACCTGTTGCAAGGTTAATACCAAAATGTAATCAGCGCCTGATTATGTAATATATTCTAGTGTAAAAGAAACTAAAATTTGATGAAGTTCTCTGCATTAGTTCTTGAGATATATCTATCGCAAAAATCGTGCAAAATGTAGCATAGCAGCGCCACCTATAGGGCAGTTCACACCAAAACCTTATCAGCGGCTATGTATCTCAAGATATCGCGGAATCTGAAGTTTGGTGCAGTTCCGCGCAACAGTTCTTGAGATATAGCTATCATGAAAATCATGAAAAACGTGGCATAGCAGCGACACCTGCTGGCCAATTTACACCAAAACGTAATCAGCGTCTATGTATATCAAAGGGTCACAGAATCTGAAGTTTGGGGAAATTCTGTGCATTAGTTCTTGAGATATAGCAATCTTGAAAATCATGAAAAACGTAGTATAGCAGCGCCACGTGCTGGCCAATTTTCACCAAAAACCAATAGGCACTAATTCATATCAAGGTCTAACTGAATATAAAATTTTATTAAATTTCGAGCATTAGTTTTTGAGATAGAGTGCCCACAAATTTTTTGTCACATACAGACAGACTCACAGACAGACAGACTCACAGACTCACAGACAGACAGACTGACAGACAGACATTTTCTAAAAATAGTCAAAACGTGTTCAGGACCTTCTAAAACATATAAATTCGTCGAAAACCGGAAGTCGAAAATTTTCATGAATCCAATACTTTCTTCTTGTAAAGATAGAAGAAAGTAAAAATGTTGGAATCCAACATAACATTAAAACCAAAGATTAAACTAGATTTGAGGATCTTTAATTAAAGAAACTATATTCAGTGAACATTGGAAACGACTCTTTTATATACTCTTAAAAGACTTTTTTCATTGAAAGACTTTATTTAAAATAAACTATGCATTAAGTTATTGTAATTATTTAAACTTCCGTGAGAAAGAGTTTTTGTTGTTTTTATTATATTTTTAATATTTCTTGCTTATTAATATTTATAACTTATTTACTTTTATTGTATGTATTATCTCCTATGCACTTACAAATAGTAAGTGATATTGTAATATTATTTTATTTCTTTCAGGGAAATGCTCCTACCTAAATTTTATTCTATTTAATTTGCTCTTAACTATATATTTTTTTATTCGCTAATATTTTTTATATTGCTTTAATTTTTTTTTCTTCCATCTCTTAGCTTCCTGGGTTTGACAGTTTTGTTGCAAAATTTAACTTTTCTAAATTATTAGATTTCCGTTGTCCGAACTTGTAGTTTTATTTAACTATCAATTTCATACAAATTTTTGAGGAGGGGGGGGGGGATAATATTACAAATTTAATTTTTTTTCGCCAAAATTAACCTTTATACTATATTGATTTCCTTATTACAATATTCCGAGCTTACTCCAACTTATTAAATTAAAATCTTTTTTCTAGATCTAATCTATTAACCTTTATGGAAACGATATAAATTCTTAATTCGCCTTAAAAAACATTTATTGTCGTATGCATAAATTTAAAAAGATGGCTCTAAATTAAATATATTCTTAATTAAACTTTATTTCTTAATATTCCAAATAAAACTCATTTTTTCTATGTTTTTATCAACCCTTTTTAAGAAAGTTTATTAAAATTATTCCAAAATCTTACCTTTCAAAAAATATCATTATGTTTATTTATTTATTATTTTATTTTTTCTCCCTTCAACATTCGATGTATGCATAACAATAAATTCATTTCTTTTCTTTTTCTCTTAAAACTAATCGTTTGCAAACTATATCGTTTGCACGGATATTTGAAAACTCTGAGTCGATTATAAATTCGGTAAATAATATTTAAAAAAAAATAAAATTGTCGTCTGTCGAATATTAATCTCGACTCTGAGCATGAGTTATGTTTACATGAAAAGATGATGGTTTGAGAGTAAAGAATTTGCTAGAACTTTCTTTTAAGATTTAAGAGGGGAAGCTGGAGGTGAGAAAAAAAATTCTTGGGTTCTTTCTTCAATGAGTACGGCTGGTTGAAGTAAATGATGGAATATTTTTTTTTATATTTCGGTTAGAGATCGTTTGCAAGAGGAGCCTTTCCCGCTATAATGACTACAGTTAAATAAATGAACTTGCAGCAGCCAAGCAGTGATTTATTGGATCTTCTACATTTATTTATTTATTTATTTATTTATTTTTTCTCGCTGGCCATGACTTCTGTGCTGAGAACGAGGACCCTGGCGATGATGTTTCTGGCTCCTAACTTTAAAATGTCACATATATATATATATATATATATATATATGAACATAATAAAAAAACTAAATGTAAACAGCAATTTCTTCTTCTAGTACGAGACCACATTCATGTGTTTCAAAATTTTATTTTAATGCATTATTGATGTTTTTCATATAAATATTGTTTTACAATCTCAGAAAAAAAAAAAAAAAAAAAAAAAAAAAAACAAGTTCAGTGTAGATTTTGCCATTGCAGAATTCAGTTTCGCCTCCGATTAGAAAAAAAAATCTATAGATTTTTTTTAGAAGGGCGACCCCGTTTAGAATGCCGTTTAGAATGAACTAACTTCATTTTTGTTGTGTTTATCAATATAATAGCAAACAGAACGGCGTGAAATACCCAATTGATTAGCAATTTTTCTCTGAGAAATTGGAATTGCGGAATAATAAAGAGATACAATTCGACGTGTTACTTCTTCATTGACTAGATTTATCAAAAAAAGATTTTTTCTTTAGTTTAAACGCTTTTTTATAGAATCTGAGAAAAAGGGAAATGCATTTTAACAGTAAAACGAGTGTGGAATCCCGTCGAATTCGACGAATGAAATGTTTAAAAAACCCGATTGATTTGGTTTTAAAAAAAGCAAAAGTAATTACATTATTGAATCAATATATAATAAATATATTTCCAAACTTAATGTCAATTTTGCCAGTTACAATATTCGCACATCTTCAGTTAAAATTGTAATCTGAGTTCCGGCGAAATCCAAAAATTTTGTTTTATATGCACTCACAGAAAAATAATTTTATTTAAAAAAAACTAATTTAATTTTTACTGTGACATTATTTTATCTAACTGAAGTCATCTGAAAGTAAAATCTCAAACTCAGTGTCCATAATGAAAAGAAATATTGAAATGCAATACCGTTATGAGAAAAAATGCGATGTTTTAAATAGTGACGTCATTTTCTCTTCAAATGTTTTTTAAAAGTTACGGATGTCATTTTTATATTACTAATAACAGTAATAATATTGTGATTCCCATTTATTTGGTTGCTGAATGACATCATTTTCCTCATTTGAAATTTTTCTTATTTTGCTTTAAACATTAATTTTTTTCATAAATTATTTTCTGTTATTTTATTTACTTTTTTAATATTATTTCTCAGTAAATGGATTTTTTTTACCTCAATTCTCTTTCAAGTGAGTCATTTTGGAAAATAAATTTTTATTATCGAGAGAAAAGCTAAACTGTGTTGCCACAATTTTGAAGAAATATCGTAAAAAGCATTTAAAATTAAAAATAAAATATAAAAATGGAAATAAATTTAAAAATAGCTAAAATGGGCACAACTACAAATACATAGCTTTCATTTAAAAAAATAATTATCAAAATCGGTTCAGTAGAAAATTCAGGGCTGATGACACGACATTTTTTAGCTTGTCTGAAAGAAATAGCATCGGAGGCTGAAAAAAAAATCGATAGAGGTTTTTTAGAAAGGCAACCCCGTTTAGAATGCAATGAACTAACTTCATTTTTCTTGTGTACATCAATATACTAACAAGGAAGGTCTCAATACGGGCATACTCAGAAAAATCTGAAAAAATTACATAATGTTCTTCTCATATAGTTATATATGTTTACAAAAAAATTTCGGCGGAAACTCCTTATAACGTCCGTAAAAAAATAATAAAAATTTCGTTTATTTGGCGATTTATCTCCGGTTGGCGAAAAAACGAAATTTTGAAAAATACGCTTTTACGCTTCGAATACTTTTTAAAGAAAAAACTTTCTATGTTCAATTTATTTAAGTAAGTTTAGTTTAAGTAATTTTAGTTTTGGATTTTTACTTTACTTTAAGTGTAATTTTGTCCTATACGTTTATATGTACTTATAACAAAATGAAATTAATATATTTTATCATTTAAAACATATAATAAAAAATTTAAATTGATTAAAATTGTTCCAAATTGAAAATACACTGTTAAAAATCTGCTGCATTTTGTTGCAAAGCACTCCCTTGCTTGTATAGAAAACGGGTACTTGGCCGTGAAATAGAGCTTTCTCATTGGTTGGAATAGAGATATTATATACAAGCGGTGGAGTGCGTTGCAACAAAATGCAGCAGATTTTTATGACACGGTCAATTCACCGTGCTATGGAGCATTCTCATTGGTCAGAAGAGAGATATTCTATAAAAGTAGTGGAGTGACGTTGCAGCAAATGCTGCAGATTTTTAACAGTGAAGTCAATTAAAATCAATTTTCAGATTCGTTAAAATCGTCTGCTTTTGGCGATGAAATGCACTGCTCGCCAAATCCCGCGTCGCTTTCAGCTTTTCACGCCAATTATTCCAAACTATTTTATTTTTTTACATATCTAATAATGTAATTCCGCCGCTAATTTTCACTGATCCTTTATTACCTACATGAGTAGTTTAATTCGTATTTTTTTCAAAAAATTCTGAGTATGCCCCCAATGGAGACCTTCCTTGTAAAAAACAGAACGGCCTGAAATATCCAATTGATTAGCAATTTCTCTCTGTGACACTGGAATTGCGGAATAATAAAGAGATACAATTTGACGTGCTACTTCTTCATTGACTAGATTCATTAAAAACGGGTTTTTTTTCTTTAGTTTAAACGCTTTTTTTATAGACTCTGAGAAAAAGGAAATGCATTTAAAAAATAAAACGAGTGCAATCCCATCGAATTCGACGAATGAAATGTTTAAAAGATCCGATCGATTTGGTTTAAAAAAAAAAAAAAAAAAGTAATTGCATTATTGAATCAATATATAATAAATATATTTCCAAACTTAATGTCAAGTTTGCCAGTTACAATTTTGCATGCAAATATTCGCACATCTTCAGTTAAAACTGTAATCTGAGTGCCGGTGAAATCCAGAAATTTTATTTTACATGCACTCACAAAAAAATAATTTTCTAAAAAAAAAAAACTAATTTTATTTTTACTACGACATTATTTTCACTAACTGAAGTCATCTGAAAGTAAAATCTCAATCTCAGTGTTCATAATGAAAAGAAATATTGAAATGTAATTTCGTTATGAGTAAAAATGCGATGTTTTAAATAGTGACGTCATTTTCTCTTCAAACGTTTTTTTTAAAAGTTACTGTTATTAGTAATATGAAAAAGGCGTCCGTAATAATATTGTATTTGATTGATATTGTAATTTTATTATCGAGAGAAAAGCTAAACTGTGTTGCCACCATTTTGAAGAAATATCGTAAAAAAGCATTTAAAACTAAAACTAAAATATAAAAATGGAAATAAATAAAAAAATGGCTAAAATGGGCACAACTACAAATAAATAGCTTTCATTTAAAAAAATAATTATCAAAATCGGTTGGGTAGAAAATTCAGGGTTGATGACACGACATTTTTAGCTTGTCTGAAAGAAATAGCATCGGATGCTAAAAAAAAATTGACACTTGCGATTTTAGACATTTTGTTAAATATGAGGAAATATACATAAGTAATTATCCTTAATCTACAGGTGTGTAAACAAAACAGTACTCGTCATATATTTTCGTGAAGCGTTTTCCCGAAATCCAGCAGGGAACCGTCAACAAATTGGAAAAGAACGAAGATCTTTTGGATAGCCCTGTCAAAACTAATGAAGCAACAGAGTTCAAACTGCAGATTATGTTTAAATGGCTTACTATAATAAAATGTATTTTGTGAATATAGCATGTAAACTCGTACAGAAATTAATGTTTTTATAAAACGATCCCAAATTTTTCCACGTTTTTTGCTTATAATTTGCTTAAAATATAAAAATTATGAAAGTTCTTCCTTAAACACAATGTTCGTTTCAAAAAATATGACAAACAACATTGCGCATAACAGTCTGTAATCATAGTTAAAAAATAATAAAAATTGTATGACAAATGAGCAAGTTTACGAAATAATTTTTTACTGTGTATGCGTCAACTCTATTAAAATTGCATTTGCATATTACGTTAGTTTAATGTATAGAGCAACTTTTGTGAAAGTCTCAAAAACATAGCTTTAAAATTCTGAAAATTATCTTCGATAGAATAAGATCAAAAACTGTTATTCCCAAAATGAAGCAAAAAGATGAGGGGCTGTATCCATGTTCCTTTGATTAGTGCCTACACAATACTCCTTAACTTTTTGCTTTATTTTTGGAAATAACGGATTTATATTTTATTCTATCGACGATAATTTTCAAGCTATGTTTTTGAGACTTTCACAAAAGTTACTCTATGCATTTAACTAACATAATACGAAAATAAAATTTTAATAGAGTTGACGCATGCGCAATAAAAAAATTTTTAGTAAACCTGCTCATTTGTCATACAATTTTTATTATTCTTTAATTCTGATTACAGGGTTTTATGTACAATGCTGATTGTAAATTTTCTTAATAGAATATTGTGTTTTAGGAAGTGCTCTGCAAATTATAAGCTAAAAACATGAAACAACTTGGGACTGTTTTTATAGAAACCTTAATTTCTCTACGAGTTTACATGTGATATTCATAAAAATGAACACAGTTCATTACAACTAACCATAATCTGCAGTTTGAACTCTTTTGCTTCATTAATTTTAACCGGGTTATCCAAACGATATTTGTTCTTTTTCAATTTGTTTACAGCCCCCTGTTGGAAATTGGGGAAACTCTTCGCGAAAATATATGATGTGTACTATTTTGTTTAGACACCTTGAGTTTCAGAATAATTCTTTATGTATATTTCTAGATATTTAACAAAACGTCTAAAATCGCAAGTATCAACATTTTTTTTTTGGTTGAGACTGTATAGTACTGTATATGGACATTTTAAAAATGTATACATCATAAAAAAAGACTTATTAGAGTTATGATTTAAAAAATACAGGAATTAATAAAAGACCTGACAATGACCGCGGAATTGCAGGCCAAAAGCACTGAGCAATTGAAACAAAATATTCATTTTTAACTTGTAGATCCATATTATTATTACTGTTGTCGCTTCTTAAGTAAAGAGATGAGCTTTTTAAAATTCATATTGTTTAATTTGCAAACCTATGGCTTTACGATGCTTTGTCCTCTTGGCGATGAGTGACTCTTTATACGTGCCACTTCAGGTACTCAGAATCCATTATTACTACCGGCTATTTTTCATTGTAAAGTTACATGATTTAATCAGATCATTTTTCCTATATGATTACAGAACATTTTCTGTTTTAAAAATATCCCTGTCGGATTGGCTTACCCGCTTAATAAGTAGATTTCGAAGTTAGGTGCTTATTTCACCAACAATAAATAATTTATGACTAGAGATAATTCCAGTTTAACAACTTTATTTGCCGCTTTGGAGAATTTTTAATTTTTTTTATTCTGTAAGAGCTGATTTTATCAGAATTATCACTTTAAGTCAAATTCTGTTCAAAATGCCCACTTTGACAGGATTTTTTAAATATATTGTTATTTTATTAAAAAATATATTAATACGGCAATTTATACAGTTTTTAAATAAGAGAACCTGTCAATTGGAGTGTTTGAGAATAAAAATGAATTTAGAAAATGAATTAGAAAATAAGAAATTTGTTGCTTGAAAAATTTCTCAATTTTTCAATCAGGATCGCCTCGTAAAATTTTGTTCAGAATGCAATTTCGACAGCATTTTTCGAAATATATTCTACTTTTATCAAAAAACTAGTCAATAATCACATTATACAGTTCCTAAATAAGAGAATCTGCCAAGTGGTTTTGTTTAAAAGCAAAACTTTAAAATTTAAAAATAAATCTATTTCTTTAATCAAAAACTTGCAAATACAAAATTTTAGGCAACATTAAGAAAATTTATAATACATTTAATTGGATTTAATATTGTGAGATTTGGCAAACTTATGAATTTTTTTCGCTAAACCCTATTTCTTCGCTCCTTGACCCCATTTTTAAATTTATCAAAATTTGTGATACAATAATTTTTGGGCCATTTTTGAATAGCAATATAAATTTTTATTTCTTTTACTTTTTATTACTTCTTCTATACTTTTATTTAAATTGGATATCCATTTTAACTACGAAACTACGGAGTTTTTTTTCTCTCCCCCCCTCTTTTATTTATTTTGTGTGTAAAAATGTTGCTCGGACAAATACCCCCTATTAGCGTTTCTATTAAAACCGCACGATCGGGTAAAATTAAACTGTAACATTTATTAATCTTTGAAGTTGACAATGCGCGTTCGAATAGAAAAGACATTTGCTCTTTTCCCGGATGTCTTTTCAAGCGGATGATGATAATTTTAAAGGAAAGTTAAAGAAAATATTGGACGATTTCTCGCAAATTGATCAAATTAGCGTAGCCAATTTATTGCACTTAGATATAAGCGGCACAGGACAAGAGATTGGCGCGTAAAATTTTAATTTTCACTTTCGGACATAGAAGCATTTTCTACTACATTTCCGGTAACAATAGATTCTGAATTTGAGGCAGAAGTTAATACAAAAACTCAGAATGCAACGCATATTACACCCGCTAACGTTTCCGGAAATAGTACCATTATCATGTCAACTACCGATAGAGATAGCATAAATAATAAACCCTCAATTATTTCTTTCCCTTCGAGACCATCTATTTCTTTTGCTGATTTTGAAAATTATAATCACCCCCTTTTCCGGATTAAAATCTGATAACATCGAAACATGGATTACACGTTTCGAATCCCTTGCTGAATATTTTGAATTTTCGGAGGTACTTAAATTTATTTTCACTGAGAGGGCATTATCAGGACTTGCTTTATTATTTATTCAAACAGAGCCTAATTTAACATCGTATACGTCGCTTAAAAAAGCATTGCTATTGGAATTTGGACGTTATTCCTATCCGGCCTAAATTCACCAAATGATAGCAAACCGTCATCGTCAGTCTGGCGAAGGTTTGATGGAATATTTTTTACATATGCATGAGATAGCAAATCGCGAAAACATTGACGGTATGTACCTCATCCACTATATAATACAGGGAATAGACGATTCTCCCCCCCCCCCAAACAAAGTTATATTATTTGGATGCATTTGCCTCAATTTAAACAAAAATTGTTAATGTATGACGAAATTTATCATTCCCCTCGCGTATCGAAAGCACGCATGCATAATTGCACCCCGAATGCTTCATCAACACCACCGCCTAAAAACTAAAGTAAAATTCATTGCTTTAATTGTGGATTAAATAGTCAGTTATCTGTTAATTGCGCTAATAAAAATAAGGGGCCTAAATGCTTTAGATGCTCTTTATGGGGCCATCGCTCTTTTAAATATGGTGAGGGAACCGCCGAAAAAAAGCCTTCAAACTCAGACACCCCTCCCCCCTCCAAAAATCCATGTTATAGAACAACGAAAGCCGCACAAAAATGTGCACAAAGTTGTCAGAATGGAAAAATCTAGCGATAGAGGCGCTCTATGATACTGGCAGCCAAATTACGGTGATTAGAGAAGATTTTTATAAAATACTTGGCTCCTCCCTTCTAAATCATGTAAATTTAATTCTTGAAGGTTTTGGCAGCGGCGATGTAATACAAATAGGATCTTTCGAAACAAATACACAGATAGATGAACAATAATTATTACTACCGTTTTTGTTATAAATTTCTCACAGATGACAATTCCCTGCATTATTGGCAGAGATGTTTTTTCGCAAGGTCAGTTAGTTTATGATCAAAATGATATATGGGTGATTCTACGATAAGAGGTAATTTGTACGGCAATCCGTTTAAAACAGATTTTTTTTCTATATGTTGCTATTTTTTGCAATGAATCGCATCATCTTAATATACTTTATTAAGTAACATCACGATTGAATGCCTAATTTAAACACATTTTTCTGAAATTTCTTACAAAGTCTAAAAAGTCCCCTCCCCTGGCATGTCCCCTTGCCGGTTTCAATTTAACTTTCAAACAATACATATATTTTTTCCGCCAGATGCTTAGCTAAAGTGTGTTTAATTGGAATTTAAGTAATTATACTTACGTATTATAAAATAAAAAATAAAATAATTTTGTTAATTTCAAATAATTTTTAAAATTTACTTTTGTCCCGCGTTTTGTGTGTCTCTCCCCTGTCACATTTCGTTCCGCTGAAACAAATATAAATTCAAGGATGGCTATATTGGAAGTAGTGTTTAAGGACATCTATTGGCTTGAAGTTAGCAATACTAAATGCACAAGCCATTTAAGCGTCATCATTTTTAGTTGTTGTGACGCGACCGTGTTTTGTAGTGGTTTCGCACAGTGATCATGTATCTCCCCTGGTAAGTCATAAAACTTATAATATTCATTTAATTCAATTGCATTTACTGCCCTAATTAAACAATACGGTAATACTTAAAGTGAAATACACAATTAACCGAAAAACTAATTCAGTCAGTTAAAAAGTTTGAATTTACACGAAAATGTCTCTCCCCTGCCGTATTTCCCCTGGCACGATAACTGCCAGGGAAGCGAGTCACTGACCAAAAAAAGTTATAAAATATGTATAAAGTGACTTGCTCTTATATGAAAAAGTAAATAAACGGGACAAAAATCATAATTTAAAGGTTTTTGATCAAACTCAAACTTTTCTTTTTGGCCGAATTCTCCATGTTTTTGAACCTCTTATCGTAGAATCACCCACATCTCTTACAAAACTGTCGTCGTTAACAGTATTTGGGAACTGCATACATATCCGCAAGCCTCGGAGCAACGATCAGAAGTCCCTTACGTTAAATAAGAATGATACAACAATGCCGAAAAATAAAACAGACATGTCATGCCACAGCTCATTAGACGAAACACTTCCCGTATCAGATGAAATATGCTCAAATACAGAACAATCTAATGTCGAATTCCTCCCTCAAAGTCCACAAGCTAAATATTTCTCTGAAAGAGACATTTTCACAAAATTTCAAATGAATGTCCGTGCCCAAGGAACAGTTTGTGACAACGATGCTATGCTGCATATTCTTAAAATATGTGGTCCCTATATTTTTCATTTGTGTTATGTTTCACCCAATTCGAACAGATTTCAATTATGAGTCACCTATGACAAGTGCACGGGCCCTAGATATCTTCAACGTTTTGTTGATATGCTCTGTGTTACTAGTCATTGCTTCTCGATTCACCAAGACGCACAAATGGAAAAAGAAAAATAGGAAAAAACGTATGAAAAAAGGAAAAAAGTTTGTTATCAGCGTAGCTTCCAAGTGAGACTTGCTGTTGTTATTTTTTTTTCTCTTTCTCTCTCAATCAAGATACTTTCTATATTTTTTCGTACGAGTAGTGAAAAGGACTGGTAGAGATACTGTGCTATAAAGAGGTTGTTTTTTTCATTTCTAAGTGAATCTTTTCCGGAGATGTTTGTATTTTTATATTGTTTTAACAAAATCATCGGTGCATTTTTTATTTTGATGATTTTCATTTTTTTTGGGGGGGGGGGGGACAAAATAATACCCAGTTTATGGAAAGCTGTGATTTTTTAAAAAAAACTTTATATGAACTTTTTGATGGACAAAATGACTTTGAGAATAGACTGTAAATAAAAGACTGTGTTTAAATTTTTTAGGCATATAAGAATCAGAATTAAGAAGAAAAATTCAAGCCTTTATCTATGGTGTTTAAGACTATTTTCTTGAGAATGAGTAGATTGTTATGCCTTAACCTTTTTTTTAGAGACTTTAATTGTTTATGCTATATACATAGTATTTTTTTTTTTCAGAAATATTTTTTTCTCTCTCTGTTTCAGCAGGGAAGAAATTTTTGTTTTATGATATACCTATATATATATATTTTTCAGGTAAGAAGATTTGATTTTTTTCTCATAAGATACACTTTTTGTTGTGTGACATTTGCTATATTTATAAGCTCGAAGAAATTGCTTGTTATGCTCTTTGTTTTGTTAAGAAGAAAAACGACTTTATGATGTTGTGGATAAAATTTTTTCAAGTAGAATACAGTGCTAACAGAGGAAAGAACAACGACGAACTATTTTTTTTATTCATTTTAAATAGTTTTAGGTCATTTTTTTTACTTTATTAAATGTTGACTGTTTTTGACCAATTTATGCATAAGAACAGTATGTGATTCACATTATTGCCGGCAATAACTCACTTATAACTCATCCTTACATATTTTGATTATTATTTTGATTATTATTGTGATTGTTTTTATTATAGTTATTTTCAGTTGAACAATAGTTTTTTTTTCTCTTTTCTTTCTTGACAGTTTATGTGTATTTATTATCTCAGTAAGTATAGAAGATCCCCCCCCCCCTTTTCTTCATTTTGTGTGTGTGTGTGTGTTTAGGAGTCATAAAATGTTTCTATTGTTATTTTATTATTATTTACTTGTTATTAAGTGGTTGTAAGCGGGCATTTCGGGACGAATACGGTCAGGGTGTCCGAGTGTCAATATAGCGAGCACATGGCAACAGGCTTGCTCCTGGTTTCAATCACTGATTCAGCATTCTCTCACGAACATAGCCTGTGTCAGCCTGTGACATGTTTAAGAGTCACCAATTAAAAAATAAATAACTCAGCACATTTGGTGCTGAGAAAATGTAAAATTTAAGTGTAGAAGCAGTGATGCACTGGCTGTGGTAAGAGACAGACGTCTCGGAAATCACGGTTATGATTCGGATAAAAATCCGTACTTGCTATACCCCCTTTTTGAAAATAATCACCTATTCAGCCCAGATTGTAATTAAACTGAATTATTATTAAGCCTGGTGTCCGACTTTATTCTGCTTCAGTACTCACTAGTACTTGATATATATATGTATAAACTTTTTTGCTGATGTTAGTTTTGGGATCTAGGGGTCATGATCGGCGTCGATCTCAAATAATGCTTCAGAAATTCCAACACAGGAGCGATCGCAGTAGGTAATATTTCATACGGAATCTACCTAAAACCAGTGGTAAAAGGTTTAAAGTTAACCAAAACGCTCTCATCCCGGAAAGGCTATAAACGGTCCTCCTGGACGGTCCAATCCTGTTTTCTTGACTCGCGACCCTATAATGTAAACAGCATATGTTATAATCAGGTGATCAGCTTAACGCGAGACCCTCTTTGGTTGGTTCTCAAGCAAGCTTATTTACTAATCATCATTTACTACTCATTTTGCCGGCTGCGAATAGATGAAAGGTTAAATACAATATATTATTAGATATTTTTTCGTAAATTTTATCTTTCATAATAAAAAGGAATTCATTTCTTTTTTTTTCATGGGTAATTTGATCCAACGCAATTACAATATTATGTAGATTTTACTAACATTCTGGTTCATGTTCTCAGAAATGCTTAACTTCCTCAGTCCTGATGTCGCCAGTAGGAGACGCTGAAGTACACCCGTTAAATTAAATAATTCTAGAACTGTTTAAATTATATCTAGACCTTATTAATAAGTGCTTGCATATCATAAACATAGATATATTGAGTGATACATTTTTGGAGATGATTTAAAGTAACTTTGAACTGTTTTTTGTGGGCCCTCGCAATATTTGTCTCAGAACTGAGGAGGTTAAAACAGGAACACACCTGATAGTAAATTTCTCAAACTGAGTGATATTTTCTGAAATATTTTATATAATGTACGTTTGGACTATTAATAGGGAAATTTATAGTTTTCATTCTATGGAGAAATGCACATGTTTTAAATGCCGAAGAACTAATAAAAATACAATATTTTGTGACCAATTCAAATATTCTGACTCATAAACTCAGTAACTATAAAATAATATCAATTAAGAAAACAGACAATGATTACAATACATTTTTTATAGCTATCCTTAATATTATTATATTTGTTTCACTTCAGCTTTTATAGAATGTTTTCTTAACAAATGAAATAAATTCTGCAGTATTTTACATGCTTTCAGCAAAAAGAAAAAAAAAGGGGGGGGTGTGGGGGGGGGTGAAGATGATGATAAGTAATAAATAAAATTTAAAAAAATGTGACTACCTCCCCCTAAAATTAAAAATATGCATATTACGTTTTAAGCTAAAAAAATTAACACTTCCTTATCAGATGAAGCAAACACGCGTCCTCAAAAGGAGGGGGGGGGGAAGTAAAAAAATTCTTAATCTTAGAATTATAAATTCTTGTTGATATTCGAATTCATTCTCGTTCATTTTTGATCTTATCTCGTTAAGGTCACGTGTTTGCTTCATCTGATAAGGAAGTGTTAATATTTTTTTTAGCTCGAAACGTGTCCTGCGCATTGTTTTTGCTTTATAGTGATTTTTTACAAAGTTTTTCATTTTAATACATACATGTTTTTAATTAAATAAAAGCACGCAAATTTACCAGTCATTCGCTAGTTATTTTGTGAGTCTCTTGAGATAAATATTTTTACCTAAATTTCGACAAAATTAAATTTGTTTATTTAAGTGTAGACCAAGGTACAGGATACTGGATAACAAAACTATTATCTTAAGTTTTAGAATAAAATACTTATTTTGATCAAATTTTAAAAATGTACACAGCTTGTGATTGTTTCAATAAACTAACTTCTTATTTTACATTCCTACTTTCTCATTTTTTAAAATTAAAATTCTCATGCTTAGTGCATAATTATGCATAAAGTAAATTTTTTACCGATTCTTTACTTAATGTACTTCACTAAGTTTTTAAGTTTATGCGCCTCTTTTTAGCGTATTATTTTAACATAACATTTGTGTACAATTTCGTCTAACTTAAAAAATCTAAAATAAGCAATAAAGAGTAAAGTTGGGAAGAAAAACTATTACACGAGTTTAAGAATTCACTTTCTAGAATAATGTGGCTGTGAGTAAATAAGTTAAAAGTTTTTAAATATTTTGTCTTAAAAAAAAAATACATTTATAAAACTTCTAAAACGTTAACTTTATTCCGAAGAATAGGAGGACAAAAGATTTTTCCGACGAATGTTTGTATTCTTAATGACTAAAAGTTTTTTTTAGCAACTTTATTAAACTTAAATGCCATTAAAGTGAAGATAAAGCAACTGAATTTTTTAATTACCTTTGTTATGATTTAAGTTTAGCTTAAATTAACCAAAATGTACTTTATACTATTCATTATGCAACATGAACATATTTTGCTTAAAAAATAAAGTTACATCAACAAGACAATTGCATTTGAAAAAAAACTTTTTATTTAGTTAATGAGTTTTAAGTAGATTTCGTAAGAAATATTACCTATTGGAGGGGTTACCATAGTACGACTTAAAAAAATTCATAACTTTTCATTATATGATCCCAGAAATAAAAAATCATTCCCATTTAAAAGGTTTCTATATATATATATATACTAAATTTTGTCCGCATGATAAAAGTCGATATTATGCACGAATTTTTATCAAACTCGCCAAATATATTGAGATTGTTGATATCTCGACGAGATTGTAAATGGGAAAAATTGACTTTGAGGAGGTGGAAATGGGGCGAGTTCAAAAATTTGAATATCGTCTTCACATGGCTCTGTCAAAACCAGCTATTATAAAAAAAAAAAAAAATTCAGGGAAATATAATCATTTTTTCATCACAGCTGTTGCTAACAATTAAAAAAATAAATAAAATACATAATAAACTTATCACAGCGATTACTTTTCTATTGCAAGATTTCCACGTGAAAATTAAAAAAAAAGTTTCATGAATTAAAAAAAATAAAATTAATATTTCGTCACGATTTTTCTATCGCAAGGTTTTCACATGAAAACTGAGCATAAAATAGTTTGATAAATTTATAAAAATGCGATTGTAATATGAATAATGCATATTGCGAATATAATAGATGTCAGCCGGTAAATATGTAAATGTCATGTAAGTTTAAAAAAACATACTGAAACATGATAAAATTTGACTATGGAAATATTGGCATATTTTAACATTTTGAAATTCTCTGAATTTGTTTTCGATATTTTAAAATCGATTCCATATACATGGTGCGTGTATACGTGTGTATTAGAAATTTCAAGAAAAAATAGGTTGTTAGAGCTCATTTTTAGTGAAGAAACTGTATATATCTTTAATCTTGATTTAGTTTTTGTTGCTAAAATTTGCACCTAACTTTGAAATCTACCTCCACCTGTTGGCCAAATTGGCAATTTTTTTTTTTTTTTTTTTTTTTTTTTTTTTTTTTTTTTGTAAAATCAGATATGCAGAGAAAATTAATGCAAATTGTACAAAACGTTTTTATGAATCTCGAAAATTTTGGCATCTTGAGAAGATTTCAAGGGTAATTAAATTTAATTATGAAGTTAATATGTAAAGTTAATGACTCTAAAAACCTCTGAATATCGTGTTCCGGTAAATTCGCTAAACATTTACTTAGCCAACACATGCTCATTTGAATCGTTCACTTCAGAACCGAATGAAATTAATCTTTTGTTGATACAACAATCCCTTAACATTCGCAACAATTATGTTCGCAAAAGTATACGTGAATATTGAAATTAGCTTCCGGTGCATTAAGGGGATTAGGTTTTTAAAATTTTGTTTTAATGGAGGAAAGTAATTGAAACGTAAAAAAGTATTTATCGACCATTAACAACTATATGCTATAAGTAAATTTAAATAATTATAAATACATTGTGCCAAATTTAGTTGCTAATTCATGACTGATTTTTATTTTTTTATTAAGCTATTGCATAGCTTTTATCACGGGCTTTGAGCGCGGCGACCGAATCCAAAAATTCCGTAACGCGTAAAATCCTAACACATCCGTAACGAAAAAACCAAACACTCGGCTAACGGCGTTTCACTCGGCAGGGTATCCTTCGGTAGACTTCGGCAGACATTGACGCGGTATTTTTCAGATATTTAGAGGATATCAAGTCTCAAACTTATATATCTTATTTCAGTTATTATAAATTTATAGTTTCAATAATAAAAATTCCTGATAGAATGTGTATAGAAAAGAATCGTTTTAAGATAAAACAAGGTAGGATAATGTAGCTTTTGGTGAGTGGAGACCCGCCCAATGTTGAGGATCGAAAAAATTAAAATGCTTATAACTCGCGATCTAATTTTCGTAGCGCGGCCAAATTTTGTTTGGTAATTTATTATGAGACAGTGATAATTTTTGGTGAAAGGGGACCCCCCCCCATGGTGAAGGTCGAAAATTTTAAAATGCTTATAACTCGCGATCTAATTTCCGTAGCGCGGCCAAATTTTGTTAGGTAATTTATTATGAGAGAGTGTTAATTTTTGGTGACAGGAGACCCGCCACGATGAGGGTCGAAAAATTTAAAATGTTTATAACTCGCGATCAATTTTCGTAGCGCGGCCAAATTTTGTTTGGTAATTTATAATGAGACAATGTAACTTTTGGTGACAGGAGACCCCCACGGTGAGGGTCGAAAAAGTTAAAATGTTTATAACTCGCGATCTAATTTTCGTAGCGCTGCCAAAATTTGTTTGATGATTTATTATCAGACAATGTTACTTTGGGTGACAGGAGATCCCCCATGGTGAGGGTCGAAAAACTTGAAATGCTTATAACTCGCGACCTAATTTTCGCAACGCGGCCAAATTTTGTTTGGTAATTTATTATGAGAGAGTGTTACTTTTGGTGACAAGAGATCCCCCATGGTGAGGGTCGAAAAATTAAAAATGCTTATAACTCGCGATCTAATTTTCGTAGTGCGGCCAAATTTTGTTTCGTAATTTATTATGAGACAGTGTTACTTTTGATGACAGGAGACCCTCTAAAGTGAGGGTCAAAAATTTAAAATGCTTATAACTCGCGATCTAATTTTCGCAACGCAGCCAAATTTTGTTTCGTAATTTATTATGAGACAGTGTTACTTTTGATGACAGGAGATCCTCTAAGGTGAGGGTCAAAAATTTTAAATGCTTATAACTCGCGATCTAATTTTCATAGTGCGGCCAAATTTTGTTTCGTAATTTATTATGAGACAGTGTTACTTTTGGTGACAGGAGACCCCCCACGGTGAGGGTCAAAAATTTAAAATGCTTATAACTCGCGATCTTATTTTCGTAGCGCGGACAAATTTTGTTTGGTAAATTATTATCAGACAATGTTACTTTGGGTGACAGGAGATCCCCCATGGTGAGGGTCGAAAAAATTAAAATGCTTATAACTCGCGATTTAATTTTCGCAGAGCGGCCAAATTTTGTTAGGTAATTTATTATGAGACAGTGTTACTTTTGGTGACAGGAGACCCCCCACGGTGAGGGTCGAAAAATTTTAGATGCTTATAACTCGCGATCTAATTTTCGTAGCGCGGCCCAATTTTGTTTGGTAATTTATTATCAGACAATGTTACTTTGGGTGACAGGAGATCCCCCATGGTGAGGGTCGAAAAATTTAAAATGCTTATAACTCGCGATCTAATTTTCGTAGTGCGGCCAAATTTTGTTAGGTAATTTATTATGAGACAGTGTTACTTTTGGTGACAGGAGACCCCCCACGGTGAGGGTCGAAAAATTTTAGATGCTTATAACTCGCGATCTAATTTTCGTAGCGCGGCCCAATTTTGTTTGGTAATTTATTATCAGACAATGTTACTTTGGGTGACAGGAGATCCCCCATGGTGAGGGTCGAAAAATTAAAAATGCTTATAACTCGCGATCTAATTTTCGTAGTGCGGCCAAACTTTGTTTCGTAATTTATTATGAGACAGTGTTACTTTTGGTGAGAGGAGACCCCCCACGGTGAGGGTCGAAAAATTTTAGATGCTTATAACTCGCGATCTAATTTTCGTAGCGCGGCCCAATTTTGTTTGGTAATTTATTATCAGACAATGTTATTTTGGGTGACAGGAGATCCCCCATGGTGAGGGTCGAAAAATTTAAAATGCTTATAACTCGCGATCTAATTTTCGTAGTGCGGCCAAATTTTGTTAGGTAATTTATTATGAGACTGTGTTACTTTTGGTGACAGGAGACCCCCCACGGTGAGGGTCGAAAAATTTTAGATGCTTATAACTCGCGATCTAATTTTCGTAGCGCGGCCCAATTTTGTTTGGTAATTTATTATCAGACAATGTTACTTTGGGTGACAGGAGATCCCCCATGGTGAGGGTCGAAAAATTAAAAATGCTTATAACTCGCGATCTAATTTTCGTAGTGCGGCCAAACTTTGTTTCGTAATTTATTATGAGACAGTGTTACTTTTGGTGACAAGAGACCCCCCACGGTGAGGGTCGAAAAATTTTAGATGCTTATAACTCGCGATCTAATTTTCGTAGCGCGGCCCAATTTTGTTTGGTAATTTATTATCAAACAATGTTACTTTGGGTGACAGGAGATCCCCCACGGTGAGGGTCGAAAAATTTAAAATGCTTATAACACGCGATCTAATTTTCGCAACGCAGCCAAATTTTGTTTGCTAATTTATTATGAGACAGTGTTACTTTTGGTGACAAGAGACCCCCCATGGTGAGGGTCGAAAAATTAAAAATGCTTATAACTCGCGATCTAATTTTCGTAGTGCGGCCAAATTTTGTTTCGTAATTTATTATGAGACAGTGTTACTTTTGATGACAGGAGACCCTCTAAAGTGAGGGTCAAAAATTAAAAATGCTTATAACTCGCGATCTTATTTTCGTAGCGCGGCCCAATTTTGTTTGGTAATTTATTATCAGACAATGTTACTTTGGGTGACAGGAGATCCCCCATGGTGAGGGTCGAAAAATTTAAAATGCTTATAACTCGCGATCTAATTTTCATAGTGCGGCCAAATTTTGTTTCGTAATTTATTATAAGACAGTGTTACTTTTGCTGACAGGAGATCCCCCACGGTGAGGGTCAAAAATTTAAAATGCTTATAACTCGCGATCTAATTTTCGTAGCGCGGCCAAATTTTGTTTGGTAATTTATTATGAGACAGTGTTAATTTTTGGTGAAAGGGGACCCCCCCCCCATGGTGAAGGTCGAAAATTTTAAAATGCTTATAACTCGCGATCTAATTTCCGTAGCGCGGCCAAATTTTGTTAGGTAATTTATTATGAGAGAATGTTAATTTTTGGTGACAGGAGACCCGCCACGATGAGGGTCGAAAAATTTAAAATGTTTATAACTCGCGATCAATTTTCGTAGCGCGGCCAAATTTTGTTTGGTAATTTATAATGAGACAATGTTACTTTTGGTGACAGGAGACCCCCACGGTGAGGGTCGAAAAAGTTAAAATGTTTATAACTCGCGATCTAATTTTCGTAGCGCTGCCAAAATTTGTTTGATGATTTATTATCAGACAATGTTACTTTGGGTGACAGGAGATCCCCCATGGTGAGGGTCGAAAAACTTGAAATGCTTATAACTCGCGACCTAATTTTCGCAACGCGGCCAAATTTTGTTTGGTAATTTATTATGAGAGAGTGTTACTTTTGGTGACAAGAGATCCCCCATGGTGAGGGTCGAAAAATTAAAAATGCTTATAACTCGCGATCTAATTTTCGTAGTGCGGCCAAATTTTGTTTCGTAATTTATTATGAGACAGTGTTACTTTTGATGACAGGAGACCCTCTAAGGTGAGGGTCAAAAATTTAAAATGCTTATAACTCGCGATCTTATCTTCGTAGCGCGTCCCAATTTTGTTTGGTAATTTATTATCAGACAATGTTACTTTGGGTGACAGGAGATCCCCCATGGTGAGGGTCGAAAAATTTAAAATGCTTATAACTCGCGATCTAATTTTCGCAACGCAGCCAAATTTTGTTTCGTAATTTATTATGAGACAGTGTTACTTTTGATGACAGGAGACCCTCTAAGGTGAGGGTCAAAAATTTTAAATGCTTATAACTCGCGATCTAATTTTCATAGTGCGGCCAAATTTTGTTTCGTAATTTATTATGAGACAGTGTTACTTTTGGTGACAGGAGACCCCCCACGGTGAGGGTCAAAAATTTAAAATGCTTATAACTCGCGATCTTATTTTCGTAGCGCGGACAAATTTTGTTTGGTAAATTATTATCAGACAATGTTACTTTGGGTGAGAGGAGATCCCCCATGGTGAGGGTCGAAAAAATTAAAATGCTTATAACTCGCGATTTAATTTTCGCAGAGCGGCCAAATTTTGTTAGGTAATTTATTATGAGACAGTGTTACTTTTGGTGACAGGAGACCCCCCCACGGTGAGGGTCGAAAAATTTTAGATGCTTATATCTCGCGATCTAATTTTCGTAGCGCGGCCCAATTTTGTTTGGTAATTTATTATCAGACAATGTTACTTTGGGTGACAGGAGATCCCCCATGGTGAGGGTCGAAAAATTTAAAATGCTTATAACTCGCGATCTAATTTTCGTAGTGCGGCCAAATTTTGTTAGGTAATTTATTATGAGACAGTGTTACTTTTGGTGACAGGAGACCCCCCACGGTGAGGGTCGAAAAATTTTAGATGCTTATAACTCGCGATCTAATTTTCGTAGCGCGGCCGTATTTTGTTTGGTAATTTATTATCAGACAATGTTACTTTGGGTGACAGGAGATCCCCCATGGTGAGGGTCGAAAAATTAAAAATGCTTATAACTCGCGATCTAATTTTCGTAGTGCGGCCAAACTTTGTTTCGTAATTTATTATGAGACAGTGTTACTTTTGGTGACAGGAGACCCCCCACGGTGAGGGTCGAAAAATTTTAGATGCTTATAACTCGCGATCTAATTTTCGTAGCGCGGCCCAATTTTGTTTGGTAATTTATTATCAGACAATGTTACATTGGGTGACAGGAGATCCCCCATGGTGAGGGTCGAAAAATTAAAAATGCTTATAACTCGCGATCTAATTTTCGTAGTGCGGCCAAACTTTGTTTCGTAATTTATTATGAGACAGTGTTACTTTTGGTGACAGGAGACCCCCCACGGTGAGGGTCGAAAAATTTTAGATGCTTATAACTCGCGATCTAATTTTCGTAGCGCGGCCCAATTTTGTTTGGTAATTTATTATCAGACAATGTTACTTTGGGTGACAGGAGATCCCCCACGGTGAGGGTCGAAAAATTTAAAATGCTTATAACACGCGATCTAATTTTCGCAACGCAGCCAAATTTTGTTTGCTAATTTATTATGAGACAGTGTTACTTTTGGTGACAAGAGACCCCCCATGGTGAGGGTCGAAAAATTAAAAATGCTTATAACTCGCGATCTAATTTTCGTAGTGCGGCCAAATTTTGTTTCGTAATTTATTATGAGACAGTGTTACTTTTGATGACAGGAGACCCTCTAAGGTGAGGGTCAAAAATTTAAAATGCTTATAACTCGCGATCTTATTTTCGTAGCGCGGCCCAATTTTGTTTGGTAATTTATTATCAGACAATGTTACTTTGGGTGACAGGAGATCCCCCATGGTGAGGGTCGAAAAATTTAAAATGCTTATAACTCGCGATCTAATTTTCATAGTGCGGCCAAATTTTGTTTCGTAATTTATTATGAGACAGTGTTACTTTTGCTGACAGGAGATCCCCCACGGTGAGGGTCAAAAATTTAAAATGCTTATAACTCGCGATCTAATTTTCGTAGCGCGGCCAAATTTTGTTTGGTAATTTATTATGAGACAGTGTTAATTTTTGGTGAAAGGGGACCCCCCACGGTGAGGGTCAAAAATTTAAAATGCTTATAACTCGCGATCTTATTTTCGTAGCGCGGACAAATTTTGTTTGGTAAATTATTATGAGAGAATGTTAATTTTTGGTGACAGGAGACCCGCCACGATGAGGGTCGAAAAATTTAAAATGTTTATAACTCGCGATCAATTTTCGTAGCGCGGCCAAATTTTGTTTGGTAATTTATAATGAGACAATGTTACTTTTGGTGACAGGAGACCCCCACGGTGAGGGTCGAAAAAGTTAAAATGTTTATAACTCGCGATCTAATTTTCGTAGCGCTGCCAAAATTTGTTTGATGATTTATTATCAGACAATGTTACTTTGGGTGACAGGAGATCCCCCATGGTGAGGGTCGAAAAACTTGAAATGCTTATAACTCGCGACCTAATTTTCGCAACGCGGCCAAATTTTGTTTGGTAATTTATTATGAGAGAGTGTTACTTTTGGTGACAAGAGATCCCCCATGGTGAGGGTCGAAAAATTAAAAATGCTTATAACTCGCGATCTAATTTTCGTAGTGCGGCCAAATTTTGTTTCGTAATTTATTATGAGACAGTGTTACTTTTGATGACAGGAGACCCTCTAAGGTGAGGGTCAAAAATTTAAAATGCTTATAACTCGCGATCGTATCTTCGTAGCGCGTCCCAATTTTGTTTGGTAATTTATTATCAGACAATGTTACTTTGGGTGACAGGAGATCCCCCATGGTGAGGGTCGAAAAATTTAAAATGCTTATAACTCGCGATCTAATTTTCGCGACGCAGCCAAATTTTGTTTCGTAATTTATTATGAGACAGTGTTACTTTTGATGACAGGAGACCCTCTAAGGTGAGGGTCAAAAATTTTAAATGCTTATAACTCGCGATCTAATTTTCATAGTGCGGCCAAATTTTGTTTCGTAATTTATTATGAGACAGTGTTACTTTTGGTGACAGGAGACCCCCCACGGTGAGGGTCAAAAATTTAAAATGCTTATAACTCGCGATCTTATTTTCGTAGCGCGGACAAATTTTGTTTGGTAAATTATTATCAGACAATGTTACTTTGGGTGACAGGAGATCCCCCATGGTGAGGGTCGAAAAAATTAAAATGCTTATAACTCGCGATTTAATTTTCGCAGAGCGGCCAAATTTTGTTAGGTAATTTATTATGAGACAGTGTTACTTTTGGTGACAGGAGACCCCCCACGGTGAGGGTCGAAAAATTTTAGATGCTTATAACTCGCGATCTAATTTTCGTAGCGCGGCCCAATTTTGTTTGGTAATTTATTATCAGACAATGTTACTTTGGGTGACAGGAGATCCCCCATGGTGAGGGTCGAAAAATTTAAAATGCTTATAACTCGCGATCTAATTTTCGTAGTGCGGCCAAATTTTGTTAGGTAATTTATTATGAGACAGTGTTACTTTTGGTGACAGGAGACCCCCCACGGTGAGGGTCGAAAAATTTTAGATGCTTATAACTCGCGATCTAATTTTCGTAGAGCGGCCCAATTTTGTTTGGTAATTTATTATCAGACAATGTTACTTTGGGTGACAGAAGATCCCCCATGGTGAGGGTCGAAAAATTAAAAATGCTTATAACTCGCGATCTAATTTTCGTAGTGCGGCCAAACTTTGTTTCGTAATTTATTATGAGACAGTGTTACTTTTGGTGACAGGAGACCCCCCACGGTGAGGGTCGAAAAATTTTAGATGCTTATAACTCGCGATCTAATTTTCGTAGCGCGGCCCAATTTTGTTTGGTAATTTATTATCAGACAATGTTATTTTGGGTGACAGGAGATCCCCCATGGTGAGGGTCGAAAAATTTAAAATGCTTATAACTCGCGATCTAATTTTCGTAGTGCGGCCAAATTTTGTTAGGTAATTTATTATGAGACAGTGTTACTTTTGGTGACAGGAGACCCCCCACGGTGAGGGTCGAAAAATTTTAGATGCTTATAACTCGCGATCTAATTTTCGTAGCGCGGCCCAATTTTGTTTGGTAATTTATTATCAGACAATGTTACTTTGGGTGACAGGAGATCCCCCATGGTGAGGGTCGAAAAATTAAAAATGCTTATAACTCGCGATCTAATTTTCGTAGTGCGGCCAAACTTTGTTTCGTAATTTATTATGAGACAGTGTTACTTTGGGTGACAGGAGATCCCCCACGGTGAGGGTCGAAAAATTTAAAATGCTTATAACACGCGATCTTATTTTCGCAACGCAGCCAAATTTTGTTTGCTAATTTATTATGAGACAGTGTTACTTTTGGTGACAAGAGACCCCCCATGGTGAGGGTCGAAAAATTAAAAATGCTTATAACTCGCGATCTAATTTTCGTAGTGCGGCCAAATTTTGTTTCGTAATTTATTATGAGACAGTGTTACTTTTGATGACAGGAGACCCTCTAAAGTGAGGGTCAAAAATTTAAAATGCTTATAACTCGCGATCTAATTTTCATAGTGCGGCCAAATTTTGTTTCGTAATTTATTATGAGACAGTGTTACTTTTGCTGACAGGAGATCCCCCACGGTGAGGGTCAAAAATTTAAAATGCTTATAACTCGCGATCTAATTTTCGTAGCGCGGCCAAATTTTGTTTGGTAATTTATTATGAGACAGTGTTAATTTTTGGTGAAAGGGGACCCCCCCCATGGTGAAGGTCGAAAATTTTAAAATGCTTATAACTCGCGATCTAATTTCCGTAGCGCGGCCAAATTTTGTTAGGTAATTTATTATGAGAGAATGTTAATTTTTGGTGACAGGAGACCCGCCACGATGAGGGTCGAAAAATTTAAAATGTTTATAACTCGCGATCAATTTTCGTAGCGCGGCCAAATTTTGTTTGGTAATTTATAATGAGACAATGTTACTTTTGGTGACAGGAGACCCCCACGGTGAGGGTCGAAAAAGTTAAAATGTTTATAACTCGCGATCTAATTTTCGTAGCGCTGCCAAAATTTGTTTGATGATTTATTATCAGACAATGTTACTTTGGGTGACAGGAGATCCCCCATGGTGAGGGTCGAAAAACTTGAAATGCTTATAACTCGCGACCTAATTTTCGCAACGCGGCCAAATTTTGTTTGGTAATTTATTATGAGAGAGTGTTACTTTTGGTGACAAGAGATCCCCCATGGTGAGGGTCGAAAAATTAAAAATGCTTATAACTCGCGATCTAATTTTCGTAGTGCGGCCAAATTTTGTTTCGTAATTTATTATGAGACAGTGTTACTTTTGATGACAGGAGACCCTCTAAGGTGAGGGTCAAAAATTTAAAATGCTTATAACTCGCGATCTTATCTTCGTAGCGCGTCCCAATTTTGTTTGGTAATTTATTATCAGACAATGTTACTTTGGGTGACAGGAGATCCCCCATGGTGAGGGTCGAAAAATTTAAAATGCTTATAACTCGCGATCTAATTTTCGCAACGCAGCCAAATTTTGTTTCGTAATTTATTATGAGACAGTGTTACTTTTGATGACAGGAGACCCTCTAAGGTGAGGGTCAAAAATTTTAAATGCTTATAACTCGCGATCTAATTTTCATAGTGCGGCCAAATTTTGTTTCGTAATTTATTATGAGACAGTGTTACTTTTGGTGACAGGAGACCCCCCACGGTGAGGGTCAAAAATTTAAAATGCTTATAACTCGCGATCTTATTTTCGTAGCGCGGACAAATTTTGTTTGGTAAATTATTATCAGACAATGTTACTTTGGGTGACAGGAGATCCCCCATGGTGAGGGTCGAAAAAATTAAAATGCTTATAACTCGCGATTTAATTTTCGCAGAGCGGCCAAATTTTGTTAGGTAATTTATTATGAGACAGTGTTACTTTTGGTGACAGGAGACCCCCCACGGTGAGGGTCGAAAAATTTTAGATGCTTATAACTCGCGATCTAATTTTCGTAGCGCGGCCCAATTTTGTTTGGTAATTTATTATCAGACAATGTTACTTTGGGTGACAGGAGATCCCCCATGGTGAGGGTCGAAAAATTTAAAATGCTTATAACTCGCGATCTAATTTTCGTAGTGCGGCCAAATTTTGTTAGGTAATTTATTATGAGACAGTGTTACTTTTGGTGACAGGAGACCCCCCACGGTGAGGGTCGAAAAATTTTAGATGCTTATAACTCGCGATCTAATTTTCGTAGCGCGGCCGTATTTTGTTTGGTAATTTATTATCAGACAATGTTACTTTGGGTGACAGGAGATCCCCCATGGTGAGGGTCGAAAAATTAAAAATGCTTATAACTCGCGATCTAATTTTCGTAGTGCGGCCAAACTTTGTTTCGTAATTTATTATGAGACAGTGTTACTTTTGGTGACAGGAGACCCCCCACGGTGAGGGTCGAAAAATTTTAGATGCTTATAACTCGCGATCTAATTTTCGTAGCGCGGCCCAATTTTGTTTGGTAATTTATTATCAGACAATGTTATTTTGGGTGACAGGAGATCCCCCATGGTGAGGGTCGAAAAATTTAAAATGCTTATAACTCGCGATCTAATTTTCGTAGTGCGGCCAAACTTTGTTTCGTAATTTATTATGAGACAGTGTTACTTTTGGTGACAGGAGACCCCCCACGGTGAGGGTCGAAAAATTAAAAATGCTTATAACTCGCGATCTAATTTTCGTAGCGCGGCCCAATTTTGTTTGGTAATTTATTATCAGACAATGTTATTTTGGGTGACAGGAGATCCCCCATGGTGAGGGTCGAAAAATTTAAAATGCTTATAACTCGCGATCTAATTTTCGTAGTGCGGCCAAATTTTGTTAGGTAATTTATTATGAGACTGTGTTACTTTTGGTGACAGGAGACCCCCCACGGTGAGGGTCGAAAAATTTTAGATGCTTATAACTCGCGATCTAATTTTCGTAGCGCGGCCCAATTTTGTTTGGTAATTTATTATCAGACAATGTTACTTTGGGTGACAGGAGATCCCCCATGGTGAGGGTCGAAAAATTAAAAATGCTTATAACTCGCGATCTAATTTTCGTAGTGCGGCCAAACTTTGTTTCGTAATTTATTATGAGACAGTGTTACTTTTGGTGACAAGAGACCCCCCACGGTGAGGGTCGAAAAATTTTAGATGCTTATAACTCGCGATCTAATTTTCGTAGCGCGGCCCAATTTTGTTTGGTAATTTATTATCAAACAATGTTACTTTGGGTGACAGGAGATCCCCCACGGTGAGGGTCGAAAAATTTAAAATGCTTATAACACGCGATCTAATTTTCGCAACGCAGCCAAATTTTGTTTGCTAATTTATTATGAGACAGTGTTACTTTTGGTGACAAGAGACCCCCCATGGTGAGGGTCGAAAAATTAAAAATGCTTATAACTCGCGATCTAATTTTCGTAGTGCGGCCAAATTTTGTTTCGTAATTTATTATGAGACAGTGTTACTTTTGATGACAGGAGACCCTCTAAAGTGAGGGTCAAAAATTAAAAATGCTTATAACTCGCGATCTTATTTTCGTAGCGCGGCCCAATTTTGTTTGGTAATTTATTATCAGACAATGTTACTTTGGGTGACAGGAGATCCCCCATGGTGAGGGTCGAAAAATTTAAAATGCTTATAACTCGCGATCTAATTTTCATAGTGCGGCCAAATTTTGTTTCGTAATTTATTATAAGACAGTGTTACTTTTGCTGACAGGAGATCCCCCACGGTGAGGGTCAAAAATTTAAAATGCTTATAACTCGCGATCTAATTTTCGTAGCGCGGCCAAATTTTGTTTGGTAATTTATTATGAGACAGTGTTAATTTTTGGTGAAAGGGGACCCCCCCCCCCATGGTGAAGGTCGAAAATTTTAAAATGCTTATAACTCGCGATCTAATTTCCGTAGCGCGGCCAAATTTTGTTAGGTAATTTATTATGAGAGAATGTTAATTTTTGGTGACAGGAGACCCGCCACGATGAGGGTCGAAAAATTTAAAATGTTTATAACTCGCGATCAATTTTCGTAGCGCGGCCAAATTTTGTTTCGTAATTTATAATGAGACAATGTTACTTTTGGTGACAGGAGACCCCCACGGTGAGGGTCGAAAAAGTTAAAATGTTTATAACTCGCGATCTAATTTTCGTAGCGCTGCCAAAATTTGTTTGATGATTTATTATCAGACAATGTTACTTTGGGTGACAGGAGATCCCCCATGGTGAGGGTCGAAAAACTTGAAATGCTTATAACTCGCGACCTAATTTTCGCAACGCGGCCAAATTTTGTTTGGTAATTTATTATGAGAGAGTGTTACTTTTGGTGACAAGAGATCCCCCATGGTGAGGGTCGAAAAATTAAAAATGCTTATAACTCGCGATCTAATTTTCGTAGTGCGGCCAAATTTTGTTTCGTAATTTATTATGAGACAGTGTTACTTTTGATGACAGGAGACCCTCTAAGGTGAGGGTCAAAAATTTAAAATGCTTATAACTCGCGATCTTATCTTCGTAGCGCGTCCCAATTTTGTTTGGTAATTTATTATCAGACAATGTTACTTTGGGTGACAGGAGATCCCCCATGGTGAGGGTCGAAAAATTTAAAATGCTTATAACTCGCGATCTAATTTTCGCAACGCAGCCAAATTTTGTTTCGTAATTTATTATGAGACAGTGTTACTTTTGATGACAGGAGACCCTCTAAGGTGAGGGTCAAAAATTTTAAATGCTTATAACTCGCGATCTAATTTTCATAGTGCGGCCAAATTTTGTTTCGTAATTTATTATGAGACAGTGTTACTTTTGGTGACAGGAGACCCCCCACGGTGAGGGTCAAAAATTTAAAATGCTTATAACTCGCGATCTTATTTTCGTAGCGCGGACAAATTTTGTTTGGTAAATTATTATCAGACAATGTTACTTTGGGTGAGAGGAGATCCCCCATGGTGAGGGTCGAAAAAATTAAAATGCTTATAACTCGCGATTTAATTTTCGCAGAGCGGCCAAATTTTGTTAGGTAATTTATTATGAGACAGTGTTACTTTTGGTGACAGGAGACCCCCCACGGTGAGGGTCGAAAAATTTTAGATGCTTATATCTCGCGATCTAATTTTCGTAGCGCGGCCCAATTTTGTTTGGTAATTTATTATCAGACAATGTTACTTTGGGTGACAGGAGATCCCCCATGGTGAGGGTCGAAAAATTTAAAATGCTTATAACTCGCGATCTAATTTTCGTAGTGCGGCCAAATTTTGTTAGGTAATTTATTATGAGACAGTGTTACTTTTGGTGACAGGAGACCCCCCACGGTGAGGGTCGAAAAATTTTAGATGCTTATAACTCGCGATCTAATTTTCGTAGCGCGGCCGTATTTTGTTTGGTAATTTATTATCAGACAATGTTACTTTGGGTGACAGGAGATCCCCCATGGTGAGGGTCGAAAAATTAAAAATGCTTATAACTCGCGATCTAATTTTCGTAGTGCGGCCAAACTTTGTTTCGTAATTTATTATGAGACAGTGTTACTTTTGGTGACAGGAGACCCCCCACGGTGAGGGTCGAAAAATTTTAGATGCTTATAACTCGCGATCTAATTTTCGTAGCGCGGCCCAATTTTGTTTGGTAATTTATTATCAGACAATGTTATTTTGGGTGACAGGAGATCCCCCATGGTGAGGGTCGAAAAATTTAAAATGCTTATAACTCGCGATCTAATTTTCGTAGTGCGGCCAAATTTTGTTAGGTAATTTATTATGAGACAGTGTTACTTTTGGTGACAGGAGACCCCCCACGGTGAGGGTCGAAAAATTTTAGATGCTTATAACTCGCGATCTAATTTTCGTAGCGCGGCCCAATTTTGTTTGGTAATTTATTATCAGACAATGTTACTTTGGGTGACAGGAGATCCCCCATGGTGAGGGTCGAAAAATTAAAAATGCTTATAACTCGCGATCTAATTTTCGTAGTGCGGCCAAACTTTGTTTCGTAATTTATTATGAGACAGTGTTACTTTTGGTGACAGGAGACCCCCCACGGTGAGGGTCGAAAAATTTTAGATGCTTATAACTCGCGATCTAATTTTCGTAGCGCGGCCCAATTTTGTTTGGTAATTTATTATCAGACAATGTTACTTTGGGTGACAGGAGATCCCCCACGGTAAGGGTCGAAAAATTTAAAATGCTTATAACACGCGATCTAATTTTCGCAACGCAGCCAAATTTTGTTTGCTAATTTATTATGAGACAGTGTTACTTTTGGTGACAAGAGACCCCCCATGGTGAGGGTCGAAAAATTAAAAATGCTTATAACTCGCGATCTAATTTTCGTAGTGCGGCCAAATTTTGTTTCGTAATTTATTATGAGACAGTGTTACTTTTGATGACAGGAGACCCTCTAAGGTGAGGGTCAAAAATTTAAAATGCTTATAACTCGCGATCTTATTTTCGTAGCGCGGCCCAATTTTGTTTGGTAATTTATTATCAGACAATGTTACTTTGGGTGACAGGAGATCCCCCATGGTGAGGGTCGAAAAATTTAAAATGCTTATAACTCGCGATCTAATTTTCATAGTGCGGCCAAATTTTGTTTCGTAATTTATTATGAGACAGTGTTACTTTTGCTGACAGGAGATCCCCCACGGTGAGGGTCAAAAATTTAAAATGCTTATAACTCGCGATCTAATTTTCGTAGCGCGGCCAAATTTTGTTTGGTAATTTATTATGAGACAGTGTTAATTTTTGGTGAAAGGGGACCCCCCACGGTGAGGGTCAAAAATTTAAAATGCTTATAACTCGCGATCTTATTTTCGTAGCGCGGACAAATTTTGTTTGGTAAATTATTATGAGAGAATGTTAATTTTTGGTGACAGGAGACCCGCCACGATGAGGGTCGAAAAATTTAAAATGTTTATAACTCGCGATCAATTTTCGTAGCGCGGCCAAATTTTGTTTGGTAATTTATAATGAGACAATGTTACTTTTGGTGACAGGAGACCCCCACGGTGAGGGTCGAAAAAGTTAAAATGTTTATAACTCGCGATCTAATTTTCGTAGCGCTGCCAAAATTTGTTTGATGATTTATTATCAGACAATGTTACTTTGGGTGACAGGAGATCCCCCATGGTGAGGGTCGAAAAACTTGAAATGCTTATAACTCGCGACCTAATTTTCGCAACGCGGCCAAATTTTGTTTGGTAATTTATTATGAGAGAGTGTTACTTTTGGTGACAAGAGATCCCCCATGGTGAGGGTCGAAAAATTAAAAATGCTTATAACTCGCGATCTAATTTTCGTAGTGCGGCCAAATTTTGTTAGGTAATTTATTATGAGACAGTGTTACTTTTGGTGACAGGAGACCCCCCACGGTGAGGGTCGAAAAATTTTAGATGCTTATAACTCGCGATCTAATTTTCGTAGCGCGGCCCAATTTTGTTTGGTAATTTATTATCAGACAATGTTACTTTGGGTGACAGGAGATCCCCCATGGTGAGGGTCGAAAAATTAAAAATGCTTATAACTCGCGATCTAATTTTCGTAGTGCGGCCAAACTTTGTTTCGTAATTTATTATGAGACAGTGTTACTTTTGGTGACAAGAGACCCCCCACGGTGAGGGTCGAAAAATTTTAGATGCTTATAACTCGCGATCTAATTTTCGTAGCGCGGCCCAATTTTGTTTGGTAATTTATTATCAAACAATGTTACTTTGGGTGACAGGAGATCCCCCACGGTGAGGGTCGAAAAATTTAAAATGCTTATAACACGCGATCTTATTTTCGCAACGCAGCCAAATTTTGTTTGCTAATTTATTATGAGACAGTGTTACTTTTGGTGACAAGAGACCCCCCATGGTGAGGGTCGAAAAATTAAAAATGCTTATAACTCGCGATCTAATTTTCGTAGTGCGGCCAAATTTTGTTTCGTAATTTATTATGAGACAGTGTTACTTTTGATGACAGGAGACCCTCTAAAGTGAGGGTCAAAAATTTAAAATGCTTATAACTCGCGATCTAATTTTCATAGTGCGGCCAAATTTTGTTTCGTAATTTATTATGAGACAGTGTTACTTTTGCTGACAGGAGATCCCCCACGGTGAGGGTCAAGAATTTAAAATGCTTATAACTCGCGATCTAATTTTCGTAGCGCGGCCAAATTTTGTTTGGTAATTTATTATGAGACAGTGTTAATTTTTGGTGAAAGGGGACCCCCCCCATGGTGAAGGTCGAAAATTTTAAAATGCTTATAACTCGCGATCTAATTTCCGTAGCGCGGCCAAATTTTGTTAGGTAATTTATTATGAGAGAATGTTAATTTTTGGTGACAGGAGACCCGCCACGATGAGGGTCGAAAAATTTAAAATGTTTATAACTCGCGATCAATTTTCGTAGCGCGGCCAAATTTTGTTTGGTAATTTATAATGAGACAATGTTACTTTTGGTGACAGGAGACCCCCACGGTGAGGGTCGAAAAAGTTAAAATGTTTATAACTCGCGATCTAATTTTCGTAGCGCTGCCAAAATTTGTTTGATGATTTATTATCAGACAATGTTACTTTGGGTGACAGGAGATCCCCCATGGTGAGGGTCGAAAAACTTGAAATGCTTATAACTCGCGACCTAATTTTCGCAACGCGGCCAAATTTTGTTTGGTAATTTATTATGAGAGAGTGTTACTTTTGGTGACAAGAGATCCCCCATGGTGAGGGTCGAAAAATTAAAAATGCTTATAACTCGCGATCTAATTTTCGTAGTGCGGCCAAATTTTGTTTCGTAATTTATTATGAGACAGTGTTACTTTTGATGACAGGAGACCCTCTAAGGTGAGGGTCAAAAATTTAAAATGCTTATAACTCGCGATCTTATCTTCGTAGCGCGTCCCAATTTTGTTTGGTAATTTATTATCAGACAATGTTACTTTGGGTGACAGGAGATCCCCCATGGTGAGGGTCGAAAAATTTAAAATGCTTATAACTCGCGATCTAATTTTCGCAACGCAGCCAAATTTTGTTTCGTAATTTATTATGAGACAGTGTTACTTTTGATGACAGGAGACCCTCTAAGGTGAGGGTCAAAAATTTTAAATGCTTATAACTCGCGATCTAATTTTCATAGTGCGGCCAAATTTTGTTTCGTAATTTATTATGAGACAGTGTTACTTTTGGTGACAGGAGACCCCCCACGGTGAGGGTCAAAAATTTAAAATGCTTATAACTCGCGATCTTATTTTCGTAGCGCGGACAAATTTTGTTTGGTAAATTATTATCAGACAATGTTACTTTGGGTGACAGGAGATCCCCCATGGTGAGGGTCGAAAAAATTAAAATGCTTATAACTCGCGATTTAATTTTCGCAGAGCGGCCAAATTTTGTTAGGTAATTTATTATGAGACAGTGTTACTTTTGGTGACAGGAGACCCCCCACGGTGAGGGTCGAAAAATTTTAGATGCTTATAACTCGCGATCTAATTTTCGTAGCGCGGCCCAATTTTGTTTGGTAATTTATTATCAGACAATGTTACTTTGGGTGACAGGAGATCCCCCATGGTGAGGGTCGAAAAATTTAAAATGCTTATAACTCGCGATCTAATTTTCGTAGTGCGGCCAAATTTTGTTAGGTAATTTATTATGAGACAGTGTTACTTTTGGTGACAGGAGACCCCCCACGGTGAGGGTCGAAAAATTTTAGATGCTTATAACTCGCGATCTAATTTTCGTAGCGCGGCCGTATTTTGTTTGGTAATTTATTATCAGACAATGTTACTTTGGGTGACAGGAGATCCCCCATGGTGAGGGTCGAAAAATTAAAAATGCTTATAACTCGCGATCTAATTTTCGTAGTGCGGCCAAACTTTGTTTCGTAATTTATTATGAGACAGTGTTACTTTTGGTGACAGGAGACCCCCCACGGTGAGGGTCGAAAAATTTTAGATGCTTATAACTCGCGATCTAATTTTCGTAGCGCGGCCCAATTTTGTTTGGTAATTTATTATCAGACAATGTTATTTTGGGTGACAGGAGATCCCCCATGGTGAGGGTCGAAAAATTTAAAATGCTTATAACTCGCGATCTAATTTTCGTAGTGCGGCCAAATTTTGTTAGGTAATTTATTATGAGACAGTGTTACTTTTGGTGACAGGAGACCCCCCACGGTGAGGGTCGAAAAATTTTAGATGCTTATAACTCGCGATCTAATTTTCGTAGCGCGGCCCAATTTTGTTTGGTAATTTATTATCAGACAATGTTACTTTGGGTGACAGGAGATCCCCCATGGTGAGGGTCGAAAAATTAAAAATGCTTATAACTCGCGATCTAATTTTCGTAGTGCGGCCAAACTTTGTTTCGTAATTTATTATGAGACAGTGTTACTTTTGGTGACAGGAGACCCCCCACGGTGAGGGTCGAAAAATTTTAGATGCTTATAACTCGCGATCTAATTTTCGTAGCGCGGCCCAATTTTGTTTGGTAATTTATTATCAGACAATGTTACTTTGGGTGACAGGAGATCCCCCACGGTGAGGGTCGAAAAATTTAAAATGCTTATAACACGCGATCTAATTTTCGCAACGCAGCCAAATTTTGTTTGCTAATTTATTATGAGACAGTGTTACTTTTGGTGACAAGAGACCCCCCATGGTGAGGGTCGAAAAATTAAAAATGCTTATAACTCGCGATCTAATTTTCGTAGTGCGGCCAAATTTTGTTTCGTAATTTATTATGAGACAGTGTTACTTTTGATGACAGGAGACCCTCTAAGGTGAGGGTCAAAAATTTAAAATGCTTATAACTCGCGATCATATTTTCGTAGCGCGGCCCAATTTTGTTTGGTAATTTATTATCAGACAATGTTACTTTGGGTGACAGGAGATCCCCCACGGTGAGGGTCGAAAAATTTAAAATGCTTATAACTCGCGATCTAATTTTCATAGTGCGGCCAAATTTTGTTTCGTAATTTATTATGAGACAGTGTTACTTTTGCTGACAGGAGATCCCCCACGGTGAGGGTCAAAAATTTAAAATGCTTATAACTCGCGATCTAATTTTCGTAGCGCGGCCAAATTTTGTTTGGTAATTTATTATGAGACAGTGTTAATTTTTGGTGAAAGGGGACCCCCCCCCCATGGTGAAGGTCGAAAATTTTAAAATGCTTATAACTCGCGATCTAATTTCCGTAGCGCGGCCAAATTTTGTTAGGTAATTTATTATGAGAGAATGTTAATTTTTGGTGACAGGAGACCCGCCACGATGAGGGTCGAAAAATTTAAAATGTTTATAACTCGCGATCAATTTTCGTAGCGCGGCCAAATTTTGTTTGGTAATTTATAATGAGACAATGTTACTTTTGGTGACAGGAGACCCCCACGGTGATTGTCGAAAAAGTTAAAATGTTTATAACTCGCGATCTAATTTTCGTAGCGCTGCCAAAATTTGTTTGATGATTTATTATCAGACAATGTTACTTTGGGTGACAGGAGATCCCCCATGGTGAGGGTCGAAAAACTTGAAATGCTTATAACTCGCGACCTAATTTTCGCAACGCGGCCAAATTTTGTTTGGTAATTTATTATGAGAGAGTGTTACTTTTGGTGACAAGAGATCCCCCATGGTGAGGGTCGAAAAATTAAAAATGCTTATAACTCGCGATCTAATTTTCGTAGTGCGGCCAAATTTTGTTTCGTAATTTATTATGAGACAGTGTTACTTTTGATGACAGGAGACCCTCTAAGGTGAGGGTAAAAAATTTAAAATGCTTATAACTCGCGATCTTATCTTCGTAGCGCGTCCCAATTTTGTTTGGTAATTTATTATCAGACAACGTTACTTTGGGTGACAGGAGATCCCCCATGGTGAGGGTCGAAAAATTTAAAATGCTTATAACTCGCGATCTAATTTTCGCGACGCAGCCAAATTTTGTTTCGTAATTTATTATGAGACAGTGTTACTTTTGATGACAGGAGACCCTCTAAGGTGAGGGTCAAAAATTTTAAATGCTTATAACTCGCGATCTAATTTTCATAGTGCGGCCAAATTTTGTTTCGTAATTTATTATGAGACAGTGTTACTTTTGGTGACAGGAGACCCCCCACGGTGAGGGTCAAAAATTTAAAATGCTTATAACTCGCGATCTTATTTTCGTAGCGCGGACAAATTTTGTTTGGTAAATTATTATCAGTTAATGTTACTTTGGGTGACAGGAGATCCCCCATGGTGAGGGTCGAAAAAATTAAAATGCTTATAACTCGCGATTTAATTTTCGCAGAGCGGCCAAATTTTGTTAGGTAATTTATTATGAGACAGTGTTACTTTTGGCGACAGGAGACCCCCCACGGTGAGGGTCGAAAAATTTTAGATGCTTATAACTCGCGATCTAATTTTCGTAGCGCGGCCCAATTTTGTTTGGTAATTTATTATCAGACAATGTTACTTTGGGTGACAGGAGATCTCCCATGGTGAGGGTCGAAAAATTTAAAATGCTTATAACTCGCGATCTAATTTTCGTAGTGCGGCCAAATTTTATTAGGTAATTTATTATGAGACAGTGTTACTTTTGGTGACAGGAGACCCCCCACGGTGAGGGTCGAAAAATTTTAGATGCTTATAACTCGCGATCTAATTTTCGTAGCGCGGCCCAATTTTGTTTGGTAATTTATTATCAGACAATGTTACTTTGGGTGACAGAAGATCCCCCATGGTGAGGGTCGAAAAATTAAAAATGCTTATAACTCGCGATCTAATTTTCGTAGTGCGGCCAAACTTTGTTTCGTAATTTATTATGAGACAGTGTTACTTTTGGTGACAGGAGACCCCCCACGGTGAGGGTCGAAAAATTTTAGATGCTTATAACTCGCGATCTAATTTTCGTAGCGCGGCCCAATTTTGTTTGGTAATTTATTATCAGACAATGTTACTTTGGGTGACAGGAGATCCCCCATGGTGAGGGTCGAAAAATTTAAAATGCTTATAACTCGCGATCTAATTTTCGTAGTGCGGCCAAATTTTGTTAGGTAATTTATTATGAGACAGTGTTACTTTTGGTGACAGGAGACCCCCCCACGGTGAGGGTCGAAAAATTTTAGATGCTTATAACTCGCGATCTAATTTTCGTAGCGCGGCCCAATTTTGTTTGGTAATTTATTATCAGACAATGTTACTTTGGGTGACAGGAGATCCCCCATGGTGAGGGTCGAAAAATTAAAAATGCTTATAACTCGCGATCTAATTTTCGTAGTGCGGCCAAACTTTGTTTCGTAATTTATTATGAGACAGTGTTACTTTTGGTGACAGGAGACCCTCCACGGTGAGGGTCGAAAAATTTTAGATGCTTATAACTCGCGATCTAATTTTCGTAGCGCGGCCCAATTTTGTTTGGTAATTTATTATCAGACAATGTTACTTTGGGTGACAGGAGATCCCCCATGGTGAGGGTCGAAAAATTTAAAATGCTTATAACAAGCGATCTAATTTTCGCAACGCAGCCAAATTTTGTTTGCTAATTTATTTTGAGACAGTGTTACTTTTGGTGACAAGAGACCCCCCATGGTGAGGGTCGAAAAATTAAAAATGCTTATAACTCGCGATCTAATTTTCGTAGTGCGGCCAAATTTTGTTTCGTAATTTATTATGAGACAGTGTTACTTTTGATGACAGGAGACCCTCTAAGGTGAGGGTCAAAAATTTAAAATGCTTATAACTCGCGATCTTATTTTCGTAGCGCGGCCCAATTTTGTTTGGTAATTTATTATCAGACAATGTTACTTTGGGTGACAGGAGATCCCCCATGGTGAGGGTCGAAAAATTTAAAATGCTTATAACTCGCGATCTATTTTCATAGTGCGGCCAAATTTTGTTTCGTAATTTATTATGAGACTGTGTTACTTTTGCTGACAGGAGACCCCCCATGGTGAGGGTCAAAAATTTAAAATGCTTATAACTCGCGATCTTATTTTCGTAGCGCGGACAAATTTTGTTTGGTAATTTATTATCAGACAATGATACTTTTGGTGACAGGAGATCCCCCATGGTGAGGGTCGAAAAAATTAAAATGCTTATAACTCGCGATCTGATTTTCGCAGAGCGGCCAAATTTTGTTAGGTAATTTATTATGAGACAGTGTTACTTTTGGTGACAGGAGACCCCCCACTGTGAGGGTCGAAAAATTTTAGATGCTTATAACTCGCGATCTAATTTTCGTAGTGCGGCAAAATTTTGTTTGGTAATTTATTAAGAGACAGTGTTACTTTTGGTGACAGGAGACCCCCAAGGTGAGGGTCAAAAATTTAAAATACTTATAACTTGCGATCTAATTTTCGTAGCGCGGCCAAATTTTGTTTATAATTTATTAAGGTATTGCATAGCTTTTATCGCGGGCTTTGAGCGCGGCGAAAGAGTCTAGAAATTCCGTAACGAGAAAAAAAAACTAACACTCCGGCTAACGTCGCTTCACTTTGGCAGACTTCGGGACGGTATCCTTCGGTAGACTTCGGCAGACATTGACGCGGTATTTTTCAGATATTTTGAGAATATCAAATCTTAAACTTATGTTTTTTATTTCAGCTACCATAAACGTATAGTTTCAATGATAAAAATTCCTGATTAACCTACATGTATTGTAAGATAGTAAAAATATTTGAAACGATATTAACTTCTCATTTGTTCAATACAAGAAAAAAGATTGTTATCGGTCATCACGCTCAAAATGTTTAACTTGAATTAATATCAAAGACAAAAAAAAAAAAAAAAAAAAAAAAAAAATCTGCATAAATAAAAAATAAATAAATAATTATAATTGCTTATGTTGATAAAAAATGCTATGCCATAGCTTTACCGCGGCAGTCCCCGAGTGCCACACGTATTTTTTTTTTTTTTTTTTAGACTACGATGGTTTGGAAGTACCTTTGTTTATGAATTTTCACGTAAGGAAAAATTACAGTCTGGATTTTTCTTTTAAATTTAAGACTTCTCACAAGTTAAGAATAGCATTCTATTGCTTTCTGAATAAGTTGTTAAAGTTTTAAACTTTTCATATAGTTTTTTCAGAAAATTTTTACTTGCAATAAAAATTTTGCATATTTGAAAATTTGGGATATTTTATTTTCAGCAGCAAGCCCGAGTTTTTCGAAACCACTTATCTATATTTCGCCTAAATATAAATGTTGAGAGTTGAAGTTCTCGGAACTTAAACTGTACAGTTCACGGTTAATTGTTTTTTCTGTGAAATTAAAGAGAATCCATTATCTTAAGTTTTAAGTAAAATTGCAGAAATTTGAAAAACGGAGATTCTGTTAAATAACAGAGAAGTTATTCGGTAATTTTAAAATAGATTCTGTAAATTATCATCGTTAAAAATGCAAACAACTCTGTATATTTACTTTTAATGATAAATTTAATTTAGTTTTTAAATTTAGTGAATCGCACAATTTTCAGCGATCTTCAAGAAACGTGAATTTTCCGAGTAAATTTAATTAGACAAATTATTATTATACAAGTATTATTAAACTTTTACACAGTCTATTGCCAGTTGTCCTAAGGATTGAACAAGAGGCCTCTTAACAGTAGAAGGGCACTTTACTGACTGAGGAGCCATATCTATTGAGTACGAAATACGCCTTTTATGATTCAATAAGAAAAATCCTCACTAAGTCTGATGAGATGATTGTCCTTTTTTTTAAATTATTTTAAGTTAAAAAAATCCTTAAACTGATTTTTCTTCTTTAATATTGCTAATAAAATTACAAATGATTTTTAAAGTATGTGTTTTGAACTGCATTTTGTTTCGCGAATGTTAGAGGATTAGTGTACGCGTCAAATGGTGCTTAATAATTCTTTATGGGTTTTTTTTTTTTTTTTTTTTTTTTTTTTTTGGTAATTAAATTCATGTTTTTGAGTCGTACAAGACATTGATTACTATTCTTCACCTGTAGATACTAAGCCATTTACAAGATATCAGATTAAATTTGAAATCAATATTTAGATTAATTTAATTAGAAGCTTAGGTGCTTCGTGTTGTGAATCTTCGATATGAATAAGATTATTGCGCAATACAACTAAAGTTTGTTTTGATTCTACATCAAGTTGAATGGTTGGCTGTGTTTATGACGGCCAATTATGTACACATGGAATATGGCCCCTAAAGGAGGGGGGTATAATCCGTGGGGAGGGGTTTCTAAGGGAATCTAATCTGTATTTATGCAAGGAATTCCAAGGTCCGAAGGAAAACTCCAAACGATTCGAACCCAATCACCAGTCGTCTTCCAGTTTCGATGGCAGAATTTCTTGGCCAGTGGTGGGGTTGGCAAGTTGATATGTTACATTTGAAATGAATGAAAAAAAAAACTGCATGGTTTGTGATAAGCTTAGAAATTTATTGAATAAACTGTTAGAAGAAATGAAGAAATTGAACAGTTTTTAGCTGGTACTGATTTTTTTTTAGATTAATTAAAGAAGTTAGTCTATATGTTAAATGTTAAATGTAAAAACATTAAGAATCAACATAATGACATTTTAAGTTTAATAGGTGCGGAGAATGTGGAAAATTAAATAATGAATACTGATAAACATGACCAAAAAATAATTATACAAGAAAAAAATAAGCATTGAAATTAAAAGTTCGAATTCCAATCAAAATATCACTACTTCAAATAATGCTATTCTTCACGAATACGACATTCTGCTACCGAATTTAAGGGGACAGTGGACCTTTATTTGAGCAGTGGACATTTATTTTGATTTATGATCGTAAATGTCATGTTCGCTTGACATCAAACAAGATACACATATTTCTTACGTCGTCTTACGTTTTTGACTTGATTTCTATTTTAATTTATTATTTACTAATTTATTATTTATTTTGTTAATTTAAATAAAAAATTATTTAAAAATTTATTAATTTTGCATAATTTGTCAAATAGTTGGGTGATTTGTATAATTTGGCATTATTAGATGATCGGATAATTAAGTGGGACAATTTTTTCATTAATTAATAATTAAATAACAAATGTATATGATTTTTATTTTAGTAATTTTATTTCTGATTTCATAAATATGACAATAAAGTAACGTAACTAAGAGAAATGGCAAAATAAAATTCTGACGAATGGAAACCGCAAACTTAGCACTGCTATTGTAATAATGTTGTTCATTCATTATTGGTGAATTTGCTTTGCGAATGATTATCTTCATGGTTTAATACTTCTAACCGTTCACTATGAATGGATCTCTTGTGTTTGTTTATTTTTTGTAATAAAATACTAACAAGGAAGGTCTCCAAACGGGCATACTCCGAAAAATCTGAAAAAATTACCAAATGTTCTTCTCATGAGGATATATACGTTTATTAAAAAAATTTTGGCGGAACTTCCATACAGCATCCGTAAACAAATAATGAAAATTTCGTTATTTGTCGATTTATCATCGGTTGGCGATAGAATGCAGTTTGAAAAAATAATTTCTTATGTCAAATACGCTTTAAGGACAAAAAAGTTTTATCTTGAACTTGTTTAGGTAAATATAATTTAAATAACTTTAATTTTACCCGTTTTAGTTTGTTTTATGTATAATTTTGTTACATCAATATTAATATGTACTTATATTCAAATTTAACCATCAAGATTGGCGATTTAAAACGAAATTCCCAATTTAAATTCATTAAAATTGTTTCAAGCTAAAAGTCCATTTGAGCATTGTCAAGTTAATTTCATTGCTATGGAAACTTCTGGCTTTTAATTTTGAATGCGCTTAAATGTATGAAAATATTTTTTTAATATGAATTTTTTGTATATGAAAATATTTTTCCAGTGATAAATTAAAAACTATAGAAACAAACAATACATATATGCAATAAACATATATATATATATATGACGATTTAAGGAGAACTCGAATTATTTCCACTGGTTAAAAAGAAACACACAGTCATGGCAAGCGAGGGAAAAAACAAAATAAATAAATAAATGTAGAAGATCCAATAATTAGTCATGGGCTGCTGTAAATTCATTTATTAAATTCGTAATAATGAGGAAGGAAAAGCTCCTTTTGCAAAAATTCCATCATTATTTCAGCGAGCTGTCCTCATCGAAGAAGCAACCCAAGAAATCTTCTTTTTCATCTCGAGACTTCCACCTTTGTAAACTAAAAAGAAAGTTCTGGAACATTCTGTAACCTCAAACCACCATTCTTTTATGTAAACAGAATTCTTGTCCAGCTACGAGATTATTTTCCACAAACGATAAATTTATTTAAAAAAAAATATTATTTAACCAATTTATAATTGACTCAGAATTTTAAATATCTTAGGCAGACGATTTTTATAAATGATTAATTTTAAGAGAAAAAGAAAAGAAATGAATTTATTAATATGCACACATCAAAGGTTGACGTAGGAAAAATAAATAAATAGATAAAATAAAATAATGATATTTTTTGAAAGGTATGGTTTTGGAATAAATTTAATAAGACTTTCTTAAAAAGGGTTGATAAAAACATAGAAGAAATCAGTTTTATTTGGAATATTAAGAAATAAAGTTTTAATTAAGAATATTTTTAATTTAGAGCCATCTTTTTAAATTTACGCATACTGGAATAATGTTTTTTAAGGCAAATTAAGAATTTATATCGTCTGCATAAGGATTAACAGATTAGATTTAGAAACAAGATTTTAATTTAATAATTTGAAGTAAGTACGGAATATTATTATAAGAAAATTAAGATAGTATAAAGGTTAGTTTTGGCGAAAAAATTTTAAATTTGTAATATTATCCCCCCTCCCCAAGACTTTGTATGAAATTGATAGTTAAATAAAACTACAAGTTCAGACAACAGAAATATAATAATTTAGAAAAGTTAAATTTTGGAATAAAACTGTCAAACTCCGGAAGCCAAGAGATGGATGAAAAGAAAATTAACGCAATATAAAAAATATTAGCGATTAAAATAAAATAGTTAAGAGAAAATAATTCTGAAATAAATTTAGGTAGGAGCATTTCCCTGAAAGAAATACAATAATGTTACAACATCACTTACCATTTGTAAGTGCATAGGAGATAATACATATAATAACAGTAAATAAGTTATGAATATTAATAAGCAAGAGATAAAAATATAATAAAAACAATAAAAATTCGTTCTCATGGAAGTTTAAATAATTACAATGACTTAATGCATAGTTTATTTTAAATAAGTCCTTTAAATGAAACAAGTGTTTCAATAGTATATATAAAAGAGTCTTTTCCAATGTTCTCTGAATACAGTCTCTTTAATTAAAAATCTTCAAACCTAGTTTAATCTTTGGTTTTAATGTTATGTTGGATCCAACATCTTTCAGTAATATATCAATTTTTCAATAATAAATAGCATCACTCTCAATATCAATAATAAATAATATAGAAAAATTTAAATAATAACAATAACAACAATAATGAGTAATAGTATAATAAGACTCCATATCCTAATATTTTTCAATAAGAGTATAATTAATACTAAACTTCATTATAGAAATCATAATAATAATAATAATAGTAAAACAAGAGTATAATCAAAAGAAAATATCACTATTTGTTTATTATTGATAGGGAAAATATTGGTTGAGGATAAAAATAATTACATAGCAACTAAATAATTTTCTTATCTTCTAATAGCATAAGAAAGTATTTTTTGCTAGCCGAAAGTATAAATAAAAAAAATCATAATAATTCCAAAATCCAAATAAAATTAAATCTAACTATTTAGAAAATGGACTCTCAACCAGTATTTCCTTACAATAATTCCTCTCTGATACTCTTTTACAAAATTGTCAAATTTGGTTATAAGTTTTCAAATGCCAAATGTAGAATAACGTTTTATCTACACATGGTTTATAAACTTTAATAATAAAATACAATAGGAATAAAAGGTGTCATTCTTAATTGAGAAATAGAAATAAAAATAGTGTGCTTTTTTGAAAAACTTTTAATATCTGTAGTTTTCACAATCACTGAAAATCACATATTATGTTATAGGTTTGAGTAGAATCATTAGATTTTATAACTGTTATAACATAAATATCTGCTGAATAAATAGAATAATACTAATGTCAAATACATGAGTAAATATAGTTAGACTTAAACACCCTTAAAATTAATTTATCAACATCAATTTGAAAGCTTTTACAATCAAAGTGTTCACCTTATGCCTGCATAAGGAGCCCAATTTAACCCCAAAAACTCCCAAAAACAAGTAATATTCTTGTAGGCCTCCAAGAACATACCTGGTAATGTTGAAAATTATGGTGATAAAATATTTAAAGACTAAGAATTAAAACTTAATCTAATGTCTTGACTTTAGTTTGATCCAGTGATTGTGATTGTATCTGAGGTTTTGTTGGTTTTTTGGGTTGCTCATGAAACAGTTTTAAAATCTTCTGGTGAAAAATAGGGTCTTAATTTAGAAACATGCACAATAACGGAATTCTGTCCTGTCTCATAATTAAATTTATGTATTTCATAAGTTACATCAGAAAGTTTATTTATAATTTTGTATGGTCCAGAGAAAGTAGGTTCTAATTTTCGAGTGTTAGGGTATTTAAATTCTTCATAAATTACAAAGTCTTGTATTTTTAATGGGCATTCGACAAAATTTCGATCATAGAGTCTTTTACTTTTAAGGTGAAATTCATGAGTTCGCGCTTTCGCAATTTTGAGGGCTTTGTCTACTGGTGTTGTACACATTTTAACTGCCTCACACAGAACCATTACCCACCTTTTTAAAAAATAACTTGAGCTTCTAAGTTCTTTTATACTTCATTATTATTACGAACTTATCTTTAAACGTGCATAAAAATATCATAATAATCTTAATAAGTAACAGTAAATATCTTAAGAACATCATACTCCTCAATTAAATCCTTACGAATAAAAATATTTCAATCTTCAACAAATAATAATTATAATAATAATACTCATAAATAGATTAATAAATAAGACTCAAAGAAAAACAAAACAATAAATAAATAAACCTCACAAATAGAGAATAAACAATCTACACAAATGCTTAAAAAGGATACAAATAATATTCAATAAATTTGAAATAACTCACTCTTAAGAAGAATTTCTCAAGATAATCCTAGGAGAGACAATAAGAACTTGTTTAGGTAAATATAATTTAAATAACTTTAATTTTACCTGTTTTAGTTTGTTTTATGTATAATTTTGTTATATCAATATTAATATGTACTTATATTCAAATTTAACCATCAAGATTTGCGATTTAAAACGAAATTCCCAATTTAAATTCATTAAAATTGTTTCAAGCTAAAAGTCCATTTGAGCATTGTCAAGTTAATTTCATTGCTATGGAAACTTCTGGCTTTTAATTTTGAATGCGCTTAAATGTATGAAAATATTTTTTTAATATGAATTTTTTGTATATGAAAATATTTTTCCAGTGATAAATTAAAAACTATAGAAACAAACAATACATATATGCAATAAACATATATATATATGTGACGATTTAAGGAGAACTCGAATTATTTCCACTGGTTAAAAAGAAACACACAGTCATGGCAAGCGAGGGAAAAAACAAAATAAATAAATAAATGTAGAAGATCCAATAATTAGTCATGGGCTGCTGTAAATTCATTTATTAAATTCGTAATAATGAGGAAGGAAAAGCTCCTTTTGCAAAAATTCCATCATTATTTCAGCGAACTGTCCTCATCGAAGAAGCAACCCAAGAAATCTTCTTTTTCATCTCGAGACTTCCACCTTTTTAAACTAAAAAGAAAGTTCTGGAACATTCTGTAACCTCAAACCATCATTCTTTTATGTAAACAGAATTCTTGTCCAGCTACGAGATTATTTTCCACAAACGATAAATTTATTTTAAAAGAAATATTATTTAACCAATTTATAATTGACTCAGAACTTTAAATATCTTAGGCAGACGATTTTTATAAATGATTAATTTTAAGAGAAAAAGAAAAGAAATGAATTTATTAATATGCACACATCAAAGGTTGACGTAGGAAAAATAAATAAATAGATAAAATAAAATAATGATATTTTTTGAAAGGTATGGTTTTGGAATAAATTTAATAAGACTTTCTTAAAAAGGGTTGATAAAAACATAGAAGAAATCAGTTTTATTTGGAATATTAAGAAATAAAGTTTTAATTAAGAATATTTTTAATTTAGAGCCATCTTTTTAAATTTACGCATATTGGAATAATGTTTTTTAAGGCAAATTAAGAATTTATATCGTCTGCATAAGGATTAACAGATTAGATTTAGAAACAAGATTTTAATTTAATAATTTGAAGTAAGTACGGAATATTATTATAAGAAAATTAAGATAGTATAAAGGTTAGTTTTGGTGAAAAAATTTTAAATTTGTAATATATACATGTGTATATATATATATATATATATATATATATATATATATGTGTGTGTGTGTGTGTGTGCGTGTGTGTGTGTGTGTATATAATGTATTAAACGCTTTCGTTGTTTATGTTTAAATTCATTATATACTATTTACATGCATTCTAAAAATCTAGCAGTTTTCAGCTGCATTAAATCGTTTGCTTTTGGCGGAGAAAAGTGCTGCTCGCCAAATCGTATGACAATTTCGTCTTTTCACGCCAAATATTCGAAAGTATTTTATTTTTTACATAATTTCTATTGTGATTCCACCACTAATTTTGACTGATGTTTCATTACATGCATAAGTAATTTAATTAGCATTTTCTTCAAAAGTTTCTGCGTATGCCCAGTCTGGAGATCTTCCTTGTAAGTTATCAATTTAATTTCAATTTAAGTTATTTCAGATCATATATTTACCTGAATGTATATTAGAAAAAATATTATGATATTGAAAAGAAGTAATTTGATTTCCATTATTATTATTAATATTGATTATTTGTTTAAACTCTTTTCTACTATAATTGACTTTGCAGTTTCTTTTTAGGTTTTTAAAAAATGCAATACATTGCAAGATTACATATAAATAGCTATGAAAACAAACCTGATAAACTGTGTTTTTGTTTATATATGTATTTTATATAAGATATATAATTATTTTCATCTACTTATATATATATACAATACAAACGGAAATTTCGTGTTTTCCGCTTACTCCTCTAGTTCTACTGAAGGGATTTTGATGGAACTTATACTATTAGATATTATTACATGGAAGGTTTTCGTACGTAGTACATCGCTCTACGTGAGTTAGATACAAAATAATGGTGGAAAAATTTGTTATTTTAATCAAAGTGGTTACCATTGGCTTAAGTTTGCGATTTTTGCGACGGCATATTATTCTATTATTTTATTAAAAAATGAAACGTGCATATCAATTAGAAATTAAAAGATACAATTAGCCCGAAAAATAAAATGAAACAACTATTAATGTTTCGTTTTATCTTAAAAAAAATGCATTTTTAATGAGAAATAATATTATTTAAAAATATATTTAATGGAAATATGAGAGAAATGCTTGTGTGGTCTAAAAGAAGTATTCATTTTCAAAGTCTATCCAAAGAAACAAGATCTGGCGATTAATCCAATTTGCTGACTATATTTGGCACCTGGATAAGAAAATATCTTAACAAAAATTTTAATTAAAAAAAGTTTCTTTCTTTTTTTTTTTTTTCTTATTAAGTATGTCAAAAAATTTTAAGAATATTTTATGATATTATACAATAGGATGTATTACGAATATATTAAGATTTTAATTTTACTTTTGTCGCCTTTGCCGTCAAACGATTTAATTTTAAGCCAAAAGGCATATGTATGACATCGGTCCGAAAGACATTAACAATAATGGACAAATTTTAAGTGTACAACAATTTTTTTGATAAATTTGTTACATTCAAATATAAATTTTATAAATAACAGATAATATTAGTAAAATAGAGTTGCATATTTAAATTCTATGGTAATTTAATTGCAATGAAAATTTCATTTCGGCTGTTATAACTCGAGTTAGGCTGAATGGATTTTCATGATTTTGTACTGGTAGATAATTTCTCCTGGAAGATTTCAGTATGTAACATAACATTATGCTTTGATAAGTTAGAGAATTCCGTTAAAATTTCTATAATCAGATGAACTCGAATGTGAAATTTTAGCCTTTTTAAAAAATTCTGTGAAATGGACTTCGAGTGAACTTATGCTGTTAGCGAGATATTTTCCCCGGAAGATTTTATAATCGTATTGTTCTGCATTGCTTGGTTATAGAATCATAGAGGAAGGGGGGGGGGTGGATTCTGCAATCAGGTGAACCTTTTTATCAAACATCAGTCTTTTTAAATAATTCTAATAAACGGATTTTGAAGGGAATTGCATTGTTAATTTGTTAATTTTCAAAAATAGTTTTGAATATGCAATATACATATTTTTTTTTACCCTGTTTACATATAAAGTAATTTCTGACTCATATTTGAAACTTAACTTGGCTATTATAGTATAGGCATTGAGGAGAAATCTGTTTAGACCATCACTAATTCCTTGCAAAAATTTTCGTTTTAAATTTCTTAGTACAAGCGTCATATACGCACCACGTTGTCACGATTGCAACAAAGTGGCAATATAATGCCTCACACAGTAGCCCGGTTATTTTGTTTCAAAAAATTATTTTTTAAAAAAAGGAAAAAACAGTTGCAATAAAAAAACACTTCTAAATAATAAACATAATAATAAATATAAAAATTACAATAATACGTAAATATTAACACATAAGCAATATTAAAAAATAAAGTTTTTGCCAAATTTGTGGGGGAAAAATCGCGCTAAATGATGCCTGTCCCTATATGTCTTAGAAACCCACTATGTGGAAAAGTTTCCTCCATGCAATTATGTTGGCCCGGCGCATTTCTTGCCAATAGCATTTTGTTAAAGGCAGTTTTAGAATTATTTTTTGCACAGGTAAATTAGAAAAATTACTTTGATGATGAAATAGAATGTTTTGCTTTATAATGTTATTTCTGACTTTCATTCTTTCATCTTTTTAATGAAATGTGTGAAAGTTGTATATTTTAAATGTTTTTATGTGTTTTTACATGGATGTATGTTAAATAAAGTGAGTGAAATGTTTATATTTTAAGTGTAACGAAAGAAATAACAACCATGGCAATCAGGACAATATTTCGTGATTCATCACATGCGTGCGAATAACATAAAAGTACCGCTTTACTTTGCAATTGTTATAGCAAACTATCATTAAAATAATTTATAAAATATAGTGGTGCCCCTCCCCCCCGACCCAGAAAATAACCGTTCCGAGTATTGAAAATAATGACAGAATAATTAAATACCATGATAGTGTTTCGTATATGATTAAACAAAAATGCTGCGATAATGAGAGATGTAATTGCATCTAGCTGTAACCACTTATCCTGATTGGAAAATAGACGTATTGTATATCATATGGGCATTGCACTATCAAGCATGGTTATCAATACATAACTTTAAAAAGAGTTATATTGGTTTTATGTATTTAAAGAAGTCCTATTCTATACTCGAGACATAATACAAATATTATGTTAAGCGAAAATTAACAAAATGCTATTTCTATAAAACTCAGTTGTCCAAATTATTAAAATTAAACTTTATATTGCATAGGTAATCAAAAAATTATAATAAAGATAAGTTATTATGATGAAGTTATCAATTGAGGTTCCTAATGCAAACGAAAAAAAAAAGTTATATATTCCAAATTGTCATGCTCACAGAGGATATATTTGACACGGTATACGCATTTTAATTTTTATTTATTTATTTTTCTTTCAATTTTAGGAGAAAATGGAGTGATTATGTTGCCGCTGTTACAAAATTGGTGCTAAAAACTATAACATAAAAAGAATACTGTCCAGTTAAACTGATGGCATTGAGCTCACAGGCTACACATACTAATTGTACATTAAAGCCTTATATTTTCAAGGGTTAATTCCGTTCGAAAAAAAATTAAGAAGGGGAAACAGCTCTCCCCTTTCCTCTTTTTTTATACTTAATCATTGAACCTCCTATACTATCAAAGACATGCTTTATCATATAAAATATCTATATCCAAAATTCAGAGCAAATGAGATAATTCTTAATAAAAACCCATTTAGCATTTATATAATTTAAAAGGAGTTATCCCCTCTTTTATACTTAACCATTAAACTTCCAAAACTATTCAGAGATTTGAACGAAATCTGAAAATTCTGCTTGAAAAACCCATTTATATAAATTAAGGGGGGGGCATTAGAACCTCTGTTCCCCCTATGTATACTTATTCAATGAACACCTAATAACAGTCACGGAATCGCCTCATCAGAATGATTCTAATCTAAATTTTGAACGAAAACTTAATTCTGCATGAAAATCCCATTTATATCAACTAAGGGGAGCGGCATGAGCCCCCCGTTCCCCTCTTATACATATCGAATGAACTCCAAAAACTAATCAGGGAAGCGCCTTGTCAGGATATACCTACATACAAAATTTCAAGTTGATCGGATATTTTTATCATGAGTTATCGCGTTACGCACGAACGCACGTACATACAAAACGGACAGGCACATAAGCTCTCAGGCTATGACAGCCTGTGAGCTAAAAATTAATATCTCAAAAATAAATTAAGATACAGCTTTGAAACAAATTGCATTAAAAAGTATATTTTTTTCTATATACGACGTTGTAAGAATTTAAAATGCGCAATGTTTAGAAGTGTCGTATTTGCAGTAGCGAAAATTGCAAAATCAAAATTGCATGGGAAAGTGTTGCCATTCACAAAAGGACGTATGCGTTACGCACAGATACTTTTGGCCTTTATAATATTATATATATAGATAAATTGCAACATATGGAAAAATTGCTTCAGTAACATTACTGTAATCATAGTAAACAGATTACTGGAAAATAAAATGACCTTTTTCCCTCCAAGTACCTAAATTGGAAAAAAAAAATATTTTTTGCTTATTGATTTATTATATTTTAAGTATCTTGAACGGAAAATGTGTATGTTAAATAAAGTTTTTTAAATGTATCTGACTAATATCTTTTAATGTTATGTATTTTAAATGAAATGAGTGACAGGTGTATGTTTAAAATGAAATGAGAAGATATGGCGGTGTAACCATATTTGGCAATCTGTAAATAGATTACTGGAAAATACAGTGCCATTTTTTTCCCACCAAATACCTAAAATGAAAAAAAAAAAACCTAATTTGTTTATGTATTTATAATATTTTAAGTATGTTGAATGAAATATGCGTAAGTTTAATGAAAAAGTTTCAATGTACCAGATTAATATTTTTTAATTTTATGTATTTTAAATGAAATGAGTGACAAGTGTATGTTTTAAATAAAATAAGAAGATATGGCGATGTAAGCAGATTTGGTGATCTGTAATCTCGACAATATAAAAGTTCCAAAATGGACGTTTGGTACATGAAAAATGAAGCGTCTAATCTGGACAGTCACATGACTTAGGCTTTTATTATATAGAAATGAAAAAGTTTAAATGTACCTAATTAAGATTTTTTAATTTTATGAATTTTAAATGAAATGAGTGACAGGTGTATGTTTTAAATGAAATTGGAAGATATGGCGGTGTAAGCATATTTGGCGATCTGTAATCTCGACAAAATAAAAGCACCGAAATGGACGTTTGGTACACGAAAAGTTAAGCGTCCATTCTGGACAGTCACATGACTTAGGTTTTTATTATATAGTAGAGATGGGAAATATAGTTATTTTTGGTTAACAGGTTACATCGTTCCACACATTCACAGGTAACAGGTCTCAACAACCTGTTATTTTTGTAACGCATAACTAATCGATGAGACTATGCTGTCAACAGACATTTTAATTAGAGGGCCGTTAATTAAGGTATCTTGACTAATTTTGATACATAAGTATAGATGCTGTTTTAGTTCAGATAAACCTGCACCTTTAAAATCAACATAGAGTTAAAATTTTAATTTTTGCAAGACAAAAATTTAGTTAGTTGTGATACTTTACATTTCACGTATTATTATCGTTTCCTTGCATTTTTCCTCGGTGAAAATTTATACGTATCATAACTCAGTAAATTTTGCCTGTAGAACTTTTTTTTGTTGATTTACTTGTTAAAACACATAAAAACTTTTTTTAAATAAAAGTTATAGGAAACTTACTGAACACAGTATAAAATATGTAGTTTCTTAACAATTTAAAAAATAATTATTTTAATGTAAATTAATATTTATATGATGCAGAAGAAAGTTTAAAGTATTTTTGCAATTGTTACAATGACTACAAAACTGATGGTTTAGAAATTAATTTTTTCTAAACGATCAGAAATATCCTCCATAAAATCAACGTCGTTTTAACAATGCGATTTGTTTAAAAAAAATTATCTTCATTCGTTAGCACCTTGATTTGAAGTTCGAATTTTGACGTCCCCGAATCAATATCTGTCAAAGCATATTCAAAGCTTATCCCACAAGAGCACGAAACATTACTTGTATATTTTTAATCAAATGTCATTCATCCCACAAATTTCGTATGTGCAAGTACGTATTTAAAATCCCCCCCAAAACTTGTGACAGGCCAAAAAATGACATTGGTAGTATAAAATTGGCGCCCTATAAATTTCCGCGTCCGTTTGGACCGCCCCCCACCTCCCCATCCCTTTTCGAATGGCTGTGTCCTCACCAGGCTATTTTTCTTCTTTCTTTTTAGGAAAATACAATAACAAAAATAATGTTTTCCAGTTCGTATTTTCTAACGACGCAATATTGACAAAATAATAATGATAAAAAACAGTAATAAACATTTTATTAAATAAAAATCACAGCGCCAGAATACCCCCCCCCTTCCCCAAATACCATGAGTACATAGTAATATCCCTTTTAATTATTCAAACTCAAAGATTGCCACCGGTTTACTCATCTAACTACATCAACGAAAGATTATGTCCCGTGCCCGAGCGATAAAACAGCTTTCTATCAACAATTAAATCCGTAGATCTCTTTAATTCCATTTTTCAAACAGAGATTCCTTCCCATTAAAATTATGACCAATAATGGCCGACATTACCTCCCTGCTTTTTAATAATCTGCAAGCGTCACTAACTAACTTCACGTACTCTAGAATAAAAACACATTTCCCCCCCATTTCATTTTCAGTATTCTAACCAGTTTTCATTATTTCAGCTATTTTTTTCAATAAATGTTGTTTTCGCTATTCTAAAAACTGATTCTATTGTTTAATATTTGTAACTGTGAGCGTTATAAAAAATTCAAACGATAAAATATATTCTGGGAAGAATCGAAGCCAGATGTTTTTAAATATTCATAGAATAATCAACAACGAATAGCTTTTGGGAGATTTTATCACGTGAACTTTTGAGATTGCAAAAGGACAAGGTTTCCTATGATTGTCTTTCTTGTTTAGACCAAAAAGATTTTTAATGTCTTGGACAATGCAAAAAGAAAATGGTTCCTATGATTGACTTCCTTGATTAGACCAAAAGGATTTTTAATGTCTTGGAATCGTAGATCGGCAGTGACGCGTCAAAAAGAAAGTTTCATAGGTTTTTTTTTGTAAGTCGGAATTTTTTTTCTCTCTCTGTCTCAAAGGCGTTTTAATGCAGTTGGGTATTTTTGCTTTCTGCAGTAATAGAAATTCTTTGCCTCAGAATTCAAATAGATTATAAGTTGGAATTTTTTTTATATAACTAAACTTTTATTACTTTATAAATATGTATTCCTAAAATGATTTTCAGCCTTACTATTTGTTTCTTCTTTTAAAAATGCTTATCATACGAGGCGTTCCAAAATTAACAGGGACTTTTTGGTAATCTGTTAATGAATAATAAGTTTTTGGTTAATATTACGAATATTCATCCTGTTATGTTAAATAATGCCCATCTCTATTATTAAGTAAACATGATTGTAACAGATTGAATTAGTAGACAAACGAAAAATTTAGTAGTTACTGAAAACCTTTTTGATGGTGTTTCAAAGTTAAGCCAATGAATTGTTAAACATGGAAATTATAGTTGAAGGAAAAGATATGTCAGTCAAATCACAAATTTTTGGCAGTAGAAAAGTTTAGAAATTGAATCTGAAACTTAAAATGTTAGTTATGTGCACAGTGCATTTATGATTGGCATTCTGTCTAACATTGCTTTTAAAGGTACACTGTAAAAAAAATCTGTAACCTTAGTAATCTAAATTAACCGAAATCTCTTATGCTTACTAAAATTTTATGTGTACACTGTACAAGAAAATGATGTCAATCTACAAAACTTGTAAGCAAAACTAAAACCATCTGTAACTTTACAAAAGAATTTACTAAAATTTTGGTAACTTTACTAAAATTTTATCTATAATGCTCGTTATCGTTACTTAAAAAGTTCTTGGAATACGATTTCCCCAAAAAATTCTTAGTAACCTTGAAATTTGTTTGATTCAAAGTGCAAATCTGTATCTGTTACATGAATTTTTATTGTTGCCGTTACATAAAAAGTTCTTGGAATACAATTCTACTAGAAAATTTTTTGTAAGTTTCCAAATTTTTTTTTACAGTGTAATCGGCATAAAGTAAAATTTACATGGAAAATTAGTTTAAAATGTTTCTCATTAACAATCATGAAATGGCATGCAAAATATTTTAGAGATACAAACCAGACTTTAGAAATGATCTTGTCTTACTCTTAGATTATAAATCTATTTTGGATAATTATTTAGCAGAGAAAATTATCTAACCTGTAATCAACACATCTGATGTGACAACTCTTTATTTGCACCACAGAGCACCAATTTGTATAAATAAGTCTTCCACTAAATTTTAAATTGTTTTCCATGCAAGAATCCACGCAAAAAGTGAGCTGTCACCAAAAATGATTAATAGTGAGTATTGAATCTCTTCCCCGAATTGATCATCTTTTCAATCAAATTGAGAAACTTACCACTAGCAATTACTGCAGACGCTCAACGAGCATTTTTAGAAGTAGAGATTAATGAGTCAGACATGGAATTTACAATTTTTAGGATGATAAACCAGGGATTGGGGATCCAGGGGAATCTCGTTTATACTCACTCATCATGCGTAGTATAGGGTAAATTTTGGAATCATTTTGAAAGTCGGAAAAAAATGGATAAATTTACACACTTCAGCCATTGGATATTCCGAAAGCATGTATTTGCCGTCCGTCTATCTGTGTGTTTGTAAGTACTCTATCTCCCGAACAAATTGAGATACAGACTTGAAATTTGGTGTGTACTTAGTATGTAAAAATGAAAAGAAGCCTGTAGAATATCAGTATCCTCGATTATACGTAACTGTTTTTTGCGGACTCACAAAGTATTTTTATGGTGAAAGGTATATAAAAATTTCCGATTTTTTATTTTTATTTTAAGGAGTGAATGTAAAAGACAAAAAAACATAAACTTTGCATTAAAAAAATGAAGTTGAGCAGATAATTAGTACTCGAGATATTTGTAATCATATTTTTCACATTCTCCGATTTTTCATGACCCTGTATTTTATTCAAATTTTAATTCAAAGATATAACTTAATTTGAAATAAGATTTTTAATCCAACGCTGTAAACTGTTAATTAATATAAATATCATATTTGGAGTTATAAGGATTCTTCTTTTACGCATTCATTGTCCCATCGATCAAAAAAAAAAAAAAAAAAAAAAAAAAAAAAACAATTGCCAAACTTAATATTAAATGCTTATAATGACTTATAGTAAATGTCATATTCATTTGACATTAAGCATGTTACATGTGTTTGTTACGGCATCAAGTGATTTTTAATTTGACATTTTACTTCTAGCATCATTAATATTTCACTAATTGATTTGTTATTTTGTTATTTAAATAAAAATTATGTCAATTTGTATTATTCCCGAATCGCTTGGTGATTTATACTATTTGTCGAAATTGGTCAACGGGATAATCAAATTGTACCCGCAATTCCGTAATAGAACATTAATATGTATTAATTTTTTTTAAATGTACGTTTAAATTTTATTTTGGAATTGCGATGCTTTTTTTAAAAAATTTCACATTTTTTATTTTCATATTTCATAATATTCATATCCATGATGTGTAAATGTCACCCAAGTGGCACCCAAGGACTAGTTTTCCGTGCTTTTTAATGATTTTTTTAACAGTGAGGTAATCTAAAGTGTAGTATCATATTTTACACTATCAGTCTCTAGTGACTGACGCGGCCTAAACGGAAAGTTCAGTGTCGATCACCATGGTATTCAACATGTAATATGATTATAATTTTTTGAGTTATAAGAATGTCACTTTTATTCAATTCAGGGCAATAGAGTATTTAAAGTTTATGATGCCATCTATCCACGATTTTAAATACTCTATCTACCAAACAAATATTGATAGAGGTTTGAAATTTGTTATCTCAATTGGAATGTAATAGTGCGATAAAGCCTATGAAATTTCAGCAATCTTAATTACCCGGAACTATTTTTTTGGACTATCGAAACTTTCATTCTGATAAAGTGTAGAAAAGTTTTGTAAATATTTCTCTTAAAGAATGAATGTAAGATAAAAAAATGTAACGCAAAATACGTTTAAAATTTGTTTTAGAATAACAATGCATTTTATAAATAGTTTAGACATGTTCTATTTTCATATTTTACATTATGCATTTTCATGATAGGCAAGTATTATCTTAGCCCCTATTTATTAGTTTTCCTTTGTTATAATTTTTTCTTATTTCGATTTATTCCTTTCTTTATATAACTATTTTTATTCAAGAGTAGATTCATAAACCTTAGAAGTTTTGAGATGATATTAGCTTATAGTTTTTCAGCTTCGCTGGCTAACAATTCAATTTGGTCCCATCCTCTTTGTTGGTCAAAGATTTGACTGTTGGTTGTGTCAAGAGAATTACGCTTGGTCCAGTCGTTGACTGATCACTGGAATAATAATGTAAAATGTTAATTAATTTAACGTGACAGTTGTGTATAACGGTAAAATTTCACAAATAATTTTAACAATGATGTATATTAATAATTGGTTCTACTTTTATTAGAACTTCAACCAATCAATGGTTGACTATCTAGTAAAAATTTTAGAATTGATGATGCTTCTATAATTGTTGTTTTAATAACTTATAATTTTTAAGATCTTAGATTAAAAAGAATGCGTTTAAGCATTCGTATTTCTATATCGTCTTTATCTCTGAAAATTTTATGTAAATACATTTTACTTTTATGACAAATTAAAAATGCAAAGGTATGATTGCTATCAAGTTGCAATTTATTTAACTTAATATAGATTATTTACTGTCTTAGTTATAAGTGTGATAGATACAATTTTTGTTAAAATCTGAAAAAAAAATTCTATTGCAAGGTCTTTTTTTAAGTGAAATAGAATTTTAAAATGTGTTTTCTAAATATGTGTGTTTCATCAATGATGCCATAATTCCAATCTGCCAATTTTGTTCGATAAACATTATATGTATGGAAATAAGAAATTGTTTAAATTTTACAAAAATAGCACATATTACAAGTGTTATTGCAATATAATGTGAAAAAAGACACTTTTTTGTGAAACTTATAAGTATTTACAACATTTGAAGCATTTGGTATAAAGAGAGTTTAAAGTGAAAACGTATTTTGCCAGCTAAAAGAAAATAATTTCGTACAGTTTTAAGTTGATTGAATTAGCATTAAACAATAGAAAGTACCTACAAAAATTATTATAACAAAAATAGTTGCTTTAATAACTTTAAACTACTAAAACTATTCAATAGATTAAATTTTCTAAGCACACAATTCACATTATTAAATAATGTATTTGTTTTTAGAGCAAAATGGACTATTTGTTATTCAATTTGATGAAAGTATAATCAAGACAAAAAATAAGATAGTACCGGTTCCAATAATCAACAAAAATTCACACAAAGCACTTTTGCCTTCCTTTATTTCTTTTATCATGTATTCAAGTTGTTTTTCAGGTATTCTGTTATACATTGAATGTTTTTTTTTCAATTACATGATTCTAAACAATTTCGCATCGGTTTAAAAGACTGAAAACAAGTCGGATAAACCAAGCCTACACTAGTCACCCAAAAAGATCCGGATGATAATGTTAAGTCTATGGAAGCGTTATTTTCAAATATTTCGCTCAAATATTAATATTTTTGAACGATTTTTTTTTTGCATAGGATAGCTGAGGACGGCTAAATTTTATTTTTAGATTTTTTTTTTATTAGTATAGTTCCAATTTCGGAACCGGTTCATACCGGTTTTGAAAGTCAAAGTAATATTTTAAAAAAGAAGTCTGAAACCAAAATTTAAAAAGCAAAAACTAGCCGTCCTCAGTTATCCTATGTAACAAAAAAAGAACGTTCAAAAATATTAAAATTTGAGTGAGATATTTGAAAATAACACCCCCGTAGACTTAACATTATCATCCGGGTCTATTTGAGTGACTAGTGTAAGCTCTTAAGAGCGTACACTAGTCACGCGGTAAAAGCCGAGCGCTAATGTAAAGTCTATGGGGGCGTTCTTTTCAAATATCTCGTTCAAATTTTAATATTTTTGCATGATTGTTTTGCATAGGATAGTTGAGGACGCTCCACAACCGGCCTAGTTTTTACTTTTTCGATTTTGGTTATATATTTTTTATATTATGCTAGTATCAGTTTCAGAACCGGTTTAAACCGGTTTTGAAAGTTAAAATAATTTTTTTTTTAAATCTGAAATCAAAATTGAAAAAGTAAAAACTAGGCCGGTTGTGGATCGTCCTCAGCTAGCCTATGGAAAAAAATCATGTAAAAATATTAAAATTTGAGCGAGATATTTGAAAAGAATGCTTCCATAGACTTTACATTATCATCCGGGTCTTTCTGTGTACTTTTTCTGTGACTATTGTGGGGCCTTAAGAGCCCACAATAGTCACAGAAAAAGTACGCAAAAAGACCCGGATGACCATGTAAAGTCTATGGGAGCGTTCTTTTCTAATATCTTGCTCAAATTTTAATATTTTTGCATGATTTTTTTGCACAAGATAGCTGAGGGCAATCCACAACCGGGCTAGTTTTTACTTTTTCGATTTTGGTTATATATTTTTTATATTACGATAGTTTCAGTTTCAGAACCGGTTTAAACCGGTTTCGAAAGTTAAAGTAATTTTTTAAAGAAAATCTGAAACAAAAATTGAAAAAGTAAAAACTAGCCCGGTTGTGGATTGCCCTCAGCTATCTTGTACAAACAAATCATGCAAAAATATTAAAATTTGAGCGAGATATTAGAAAAGAAAGAACGGTCCCATAGACTTTACATGGTCATCCGGGTCTTTTTCAGTAATTTTTCTGTGACTATTGTGGGCTCTTAAGAGCACACACTAGTCACACGCCAAGGCAAATCAAGATGGCGACGCGCTTTTTCAGCAGAGTCGAAGGATGGGCTAAAATTACATTGATTGACATGCAATCATCCAATTAGCAAATAGGATGCTCTTAACCAATTATTTGCGACGATTTTTCTTTTCAAAGGTGTGCAGTTCTAGCCGATTTCATGTTTAAAGGATTTTTTTCAATTGATTTCCCATTACTTTGGGTAAATACAATGATGTCAAGTTTCAAAAGAATTCCAATTTGTTTACGATTAGCGTTCCAAAATTAAAACGGTTTGATTTTCAGAAAATAAACGAATGATTAATTTAGATAGATTACTATAAAATAAAAACTATTTTATTTACTTAACGCAATTACAAAAAAATAAAAAATAAAAAAATAATATTGAATGAGGGGAAGGGGTGAATATCAGGTACAAATAATTTAAATAACTATTTTTTTTCTTTTCTTTTCTATTTTTTTTTCTTTTTTTTTTTTTTTTTTGGTAAGGGAAAGGGATTTTTTTTTAGAATACGATACTTTTCAAGATACTTATATAAGATAAATAGCACTGAAGGTTAAAATAAATACTTCATAAAATTATGAGAAAAATATTTAGATAAATTTAAGTATTTTTAACATTTAAGTAACATTAAGTAACATTAAGTAGTAATTTAAGTAACATTGTTTATTTTTTGCGGAGAGGCAAGTAGCAAGGGAAAACAGGAAACAAGACCGGATCTTGAGAGTCCTCAAGGGGGGGGGGGGGCGATTTTAGAAATTTGGAAACTCCAGTTTGATGCACGAGTCGGAACTCTTTTTTTTTTTTTTTTTTTTTTTGTTTAACGCAGGTCATGTATTGTCTAATTTTTGCCGTGGGTCGGGTTTCCGTCCGGTTGGCTTCCATTTTTTTGGTCCTAGTCGAGTTAATTTCTACTTGGATCGTGTTTCGGTCCGGTTCACTTCTACTCGTTGGTGCGCTTCGAGTTAATTTCTGATTTTTTGCTTTTGGGTCGGGTTTGGTTCCGGTCGATTACTACATTTTTAGGTAGATTTCGTATGAAATACTACCTATTGCATTGTCTCCCATGTTGGAATTTCTGAAAAATTTTTGCGGATCTACACGAATCATGACTCCTAGACCCCAAAACTACCATCAGTAAAAAAGTTTATATATATATATATCTATCTATCTATCTATCTATCTATCTATCTATCTATCTATCTATCTATCTATCTATCTATCTATCGGTGTATATCACTTTCTTCTAGACACGATAACTTCCATAATTATGCTCAGATCTTCATCAAACTTTTACATAAAATCAAGGGGTATAAAATCTCGGTTAAGTTCGTTAATGGGCAAAATCGGACCAAGGGGGTGGAAGTTAGGAGGGTTTTTGTGAAAACAGAAAAAACGCGATAACTTTTTAATTAAAATAGATATCGAATCGGTTTAAAGTTTATATTACTTCTAAACAATGAGGAAAAAGTTTATGCGTGACAGATTTTTGATAAAGTTAAAAATGGGCTCAAGGGGCGAAAAAAACATGGTTTTTGGGAGAAAAAAATTCATAACTTTGTCAATTCTGAAGATATCAAATCCAACTAAATTTTATATAAATGTACTCAATATTATCTAAAACTTTTGTATTAACAAGTTTTTGATAGGACCAATTTTTACCGATGAAAAAAATTAAAAACGAAAAGAAAAAGGGGGGAGGAAAAAGAAAAAACCCCATAACTTACTCAATTCTTAAGCAATTAAATCTAATTAAATTTATTTTATATCTTCACAATAATATCTACAACTTTTATATTGACAAGTTTTTCATAGAACCAATTCTTATAGCAAAAATAAATTAAACAAAAATAGGAGTTGGAGAAAAAACCTCAAATCCAAACTGCTTATATTCTGACTCATTTTAAAATTCATTTTTGATTTTAAAAGCATCCAAATGACAGATCCTCTTATTTAGCAACTATATAATGCGACTTATTGGCCAATTTTTTGATAAAGGCAGAATATATTTTTAAAAAGGCTGCCAAAAAAGGTATTTTGAACAGATTTCCCGAAGTTTTCATCATTAAAAAATTCATTAAGTATAACAAATTGCGTTTTTCATGAGTCATTTTTAAATTCATTTTTGTTCTCAAACCCATCCAATTTACAGGACCTATTATTTAGGAACTATATAACTTGACGTATTGGCCAGTTTTTTGATAAAGGCAGAATATATTTTTTTAAAAGGCTGCCAAAAAGGGTATTTTGAACAGAATTTCACGAAGTTGTGATTAAAATTTGAGGAAATTTAAGAAATTGCGTTTTTACCGAGTCATTTTTAAATCTTTTTTTGTTCTCAAACGCATCCAATTTACAGGTTGTCTTATTTAGGAACTATATAATGTGACGGAGTGGCCAGTTTTTTGATAAAGGCAGAATATATTTAAAAAAAGGCTGCCAAAATGGGCACTTCGCACAAAATTTCCCAAAGCGAGATGATTAATGATAACAAATAACAAATTGGTTATTTTATGACTCATTTTTAAATCCAATTTTGCTCTGACACGCATTCAATTGACAGTTTTTTGTTACTTAGGAACTATATAATGTGCTTATTCGTCGATTTTTTGATAAAGGGTGAATATATATATTTTAAAAGCTGTCAAAGTAAGCACTTCGCAAAAAAATTTCCTAAAGCGATCATGATAAAAGAATTGAGGTTGTATTCAAATAACAAATTGTTTATTTTATGACTCATTTTTAAATTCAATTTTGCTCTTAAACGCATTCAATTGACAGTTATTTGTTATTTAGGAACTGTGTAATGTGCCGTATTGGTCAGATTTTTGATAAAGGCTAAATATATATTTTAAAAAATCTGTCAAAGTGGGCACTTCGCACAAAATTTCTCAAAGCGATCTTGATTAAAGAATTGTGGATGTATTAAAATAATAAATTGGTTATTTTATGACTCATTTTTAAATTCAATTTTGCTGTCAAACGAATTTAATTAACAGTTTTTTGTTATTTAGGAACTATATAATGAGCATATTGGTCAATTTTTTAAATAAAGTAAGAATATAATTCAAAATATATTGGCAAAATGAGCATTTAAGTAGAGATAGGCATTTTTTTTTTTTTTTTTTTTTTTTTTTTTTTTTTTGAGATGAAAACTTTTCGAAATCTACCTCCGCCTATAGGCCATGCCGAAAGGGATTTTTTGTTATTGGTAGGGTTGACTTTAATTTTTTAGCTGTGCTTATAGCGTATTTGGGGCAGTTTGACATACAATTGTGATTTGGGGCAGTTTAGGATTTGATTTTTACTTTGGCGAGAAGGGTTTGGATTGACCGGAATTGATTGGGGCGAGTCCTTTGATAAAATTTTCGTTCTTTTTCGCAATTTTTGGACGAAATGAGCGTCTCTTTCACGATCCTTTGTAGAAATTCGTGCTTTCTCCGCAGTCATTTTACAAAATTCGATGTCCGGTTCGCTTCTGTTTTTTGCTGCTGGTCGAGTTAATTTTATTTTTTGTTGTGTGTCCGATTAATTTCTTCTGTTTACTGCGGGTCAAGTTAATTTCTGATTTTTTGCTTCGGGTTGGGTCTGGGTCCGGTTAACAACTATATTTTGCTATTAGTCGGGTTGACTTTTACTCCTTACTTGCGCTTAGCGCATCGGACAGATTGTCATACATTTCGGATTTGAGTCAGTTACAGATTCGGTTTTTACTCTTGCGAGAATGCTTGACCCAGTTTTGATCGTTATCCTTCGACGAAATTTGCTTTTTTCCGTGAAAGTGATCCTTCGAAGAAATTCAGATCAAAGACATATCGAACGTTTAGGCTCACGGGACGCGGTCGGGCCAATAATGTTTTTCATACAATCTAGATCAGTGACGGACCGGATATTTAGCTTTTATTCCGGGGCGAGCTATGACCTGGAAATTTTGTCCAACGCAAATTTCTAGAAAAAAAGAAATCGAGACCAGGCTCGGTCTGGAAGAAAAAGAAGCCTGCCCCCCCCCCCCTGAATCTCCAAAAAAAGCAAGATGAGGACACGACCCGATTCAAAATGAGAGAAAACCTTATCCATTTCAAGTCTCGTGGAATTACACTGGCGCGACCCGTGCCAGCCCGTGACGGACTCGAGTTTTGTCTCACGTTATTTCTCGTGATCATGCATAATGTTACTTTGTAAACCCTTTTATTAGCCCAAAGGGGTGGGGGACTTCGCCCCCTCTCCCCGCACATTAGAATCGCCACCGCATACGGGCTGCATAGATTCCAGATCGAGCGTTTAGCCTTTATACCGGACGGAGCCTGGGCTTTAAAATTTTGGCCCGTGTATACCTCTAGTAGGAAGAAAGTCTACGCCAGACCTGACCTGGAGAAAACAGTGAGGCTCGATCCAGCTTTGCAGAAAAAAATAAGACCCGACCGATCCGATTCTGGAAGTGTGAAGACCTGACTCAGTCCCAGGATAATAAATTAAAGTTGGCGCGGCCCAACCCGGGTCGCGCCGGTCTCGAGTTTTAGTTGAGTAACTTTTTTGTGCGGGAATCTGATGTCGTACCGCAGTTTCTTTATTAGGTTTAAAGTAGAGGCGATCGGCCCATCGCCCCCCCCCCCCCCCCCGTAGATCCGCCATTGACAGGAAATAGAAATTTTGAAGAAACGAGAAATAGGTGTCAATCCCAGCCTAGTCGTTTATAGACATAATACACAATTTATTATTGTTCATAGTAACAAATGTGACAGAAAAAGTGTTGCAAATTTTAAAAACTTTGTGTGATATTAGGTCAATAGGGCAAAATATTTTGTCAAAATTTCAAGTGGAAGAAAATTTAGATTTTTAATGATTTTTACAAGCATTATATAAATACCGAAAGAGGCTCTAACAATTTTTAATTTTGAGTGCTGACATAGCAGTAAAGTTGATAGGAAAGGGGGGGTGGGGGTCTGAAAACTATTTTTTAAATAATACAGTCAGTTAAGAATGGTTTTTGTATTGATCCGATATATTGTATTGATTCATTTTTTATGGATTTGCTCAACTCAGCCGAAAACTCGGGTAAATTAGGTATTTAAGTTTAGTGGTTCAATTCTGAGCTAATAGGAAGGAAATAATTGCGAAAAGTTTTGAAAATTTACTTGTACATTAATGGATATTGACAATATTTTTCGTAAATATCTCTCTAAAGATATTTTACTTTTAGAAATGCACAAACACAAAACGCAAAAAACGTAAACATGTGTTTTCTGTAGAATTTAATGCATATTTATCGCTTTATTTTTAACACTTTCCTACATAGTTAAAAAGATTTAGTTAATATTATAGTAAACAGAGAGTTAAAACTAGCACAAACATATTTAAAGACTGAATTATCTGTGCAGAAGGAGGATTTCAGGTTTTAATTATTTTTTTATTAAAATACGGAGAGAAAAAAAAGAAAGAATTTAATTTTATAAGTTGAGAAAGGGGGGAGGGTAGAGGGAAAAAACGGATTTTTTTTTTTTTTTGGGGGGGGGGGTTGTAGTAGGAGAGTTTTATAGATGACAGCTTATTTACCTACTTGAACATTTATTAATAGGACAAAAAATGTAAATTAAAAGTGTTTTAGAGATTTTTTATTTTGTGTACCTCAAAAGAACGAAGGGAAGGGGAGGTATACAACTACATTGTATGGGTTGTTTACGATCAATTATTTATTTTAAGAATAAAATATACATAAACCTGTGAAAAAACAAAACAAGAAAACTTTCAAAGTTTTTAAATTTAGTGAGATATGGGGAGGGGAGAAAATAGTGCAATGCCCGCCCCCCAAAAAATGATGGGGGGATGCAGGGAGTTTATTAGATGACTTACCTCATTTACATGACGAATAGTATTAAAAAATAATAAACAAAAAGACGAAATTTTGTATGCTTGGGAAGAAGAGATGGGGAGAAAATGTCAATTTTGGTAAGTGAGGGGTAAAATTATATGATTGTTTATTTATTATTACAATAAAAGTTTTAGAAAAATCAAGGACTTTTAAGGTTTAAAATTTGTGAGCTGAGGGGAAAAAAAGAAATAAGCACATTATTTATTTATTTTCGTGTGTGGAGGGGGGAGATGTTTACTAGATGACTTATTATTTATTTGCCTTTCAAAATATTTATAAAACGGTTTAAAAAAATAATAAAAGTCGGAAAGATTAAAAGAACTAAATTTTTTGCACTTAATGGAAGAGAATGATAAATCCTAATTTCAATCGTGGGGGGGGGGAAGAATTTTTGTGATTGATTGTTTGTTGTTATAATAAAGTGACTTATATGCTACAGATATGAGTATTGTGGGGATATATTACAAAACGGCGAAGTGATATTTTCGGAAGGTACAATTTAGAAGATTTTGACAGGTTCAAAAGGCGAAGCGAAATTTTGATATAAAGGGAGGCCAAGGGCGGATCTTGAGAGTCCTGAAGGTAGGGGGGGATTTTAGAAATTTGGATACTCCAGTCTGATGCACGGGTTGGAGCTCATTTTTTTTATATGGGACTTGTTTCGTCTTCTTTTTTGCTGTAGGTCGGGTTTGGGTCCGGTTGGCTTCCATTTTTTTGCTCCTGTCTGTGTTAATTTCTACTTGGGTCGATTGGGTCCGGTTGACTTCTACTCTTTGCTGCTGTTCGAGTTAATTTCTGATTTTTTGTTTATTGGTCGGATTTGAGTCTGTTCGACTACTACATTTTATTGTTTATCTGGTTGACTTTTACTTTTTAGCAGTGCTTAGCGCATTTGGGACAGTTTAGGATTTGGTTTTTACTTCATCGAGAAGGTTTCGAGTTGACCCGAATTGATTGGGGTGAGTCCTTTGGTGAAATTTTCGTTCTTTTTCGCAATTTTTGTACAAAATGTGCGTATGTTTCACGACACGATCCTTTGAAGAAATTCGTGTTTTCTCCGCGATCATTTTACAAAATGTGTTGTCCGGTTCTCTTCTATTTGTTTGCTGCTGGTCGGGTTAATTTTTTACTTTTGTTGTGGGTTGCGTTGGGATCCGGTTAGCTTCTACTGTTTGCTACAAACACATGGTGTTACGCACGGCAAACACGTGGCTGGTTTATAATTCTGCATCGATATACAGAGTGATATAGGCTCATACAAAATTGCCCTCACCTCCGAGAAAAAACCAGAACGAGAGTGAAACAAAGAAAAAAGGAAGAAAAGAGAAATCAGAGGAAAAAGAAAAGTTCGTATTATTCATAAAAGTTTTCATTTATGTAATTGTTCGAGATTTCTGAGAAGGAAAAAATGAATCTATTTATTTATTTATTTAAGAGGGGGATGCAGGGAATTTATTAGATGACTTAGCTTACATGACTAAAGATTGACAAATATGTCTAAAAACAAAATAAAGATATTTAAAGACTAAGTTTTATGTGCTTGGTAAGGATAAATAGAGGGAAAACATCAATTTTGTGGGGTTAAGAGTAAAACTAATTATTTATTATTACAGTAAAATTTTAGAAAAATCAATGACTTTAAAGGTTTAAAATTTGTGAGCTGGAGGGGGGAGGAGGGTGAGAAGCAAACAGATTTATTAATTATTTATTTTGGTATGTGTCGGGGGGATGGAGAAGCTTCTTAGATGACTTACTTTTATTTGCCTTTCAAAATATTAACAAATAGGCTTAAAAAATAATAAGATGTGAGAAAGTTTCAATGAATAAATTTTAGACATTTACTAATAGGATGAGAGGGAAAAATCTCATTTTCAGTTAGTGGGGAGGAGTTTTTGTGATCTATTTTTTATTGTTACAACAAAGTGGCTATATTCTGTAAACATGGATACAGTGAGACAGACAGCAAAACGGCGAAGTGATACTTCTGGAAACGGTAATATTGAAAGCTGTGATGAGAGCAATAGGCGTTAACGAAATTTTGATATAAGAGGGGGGGGGGAGGGTGATATAGATTATTTTTTCTAAATCAGAATTTCAGAAAACTCGTATTTTCATTTTCAATTTATAAATAATAAAAAACTTAAATATTTTTAAGGACTTTTTTTCTAATTCTGCGTAAAACTAAGTTTTTTTAAGAAGCAAAAATCACTTTTGAAAAATTAAACACTTTTTAAAAAATTGAAGAAACATAAGAAACGTGTAGGATCACTGAAAATCATTCCGATACATTATGGTCTATGTAGATAAATCATTTGCGGTGTTTTAAGGAGCGTCATACTAATTTAAAAATAATGAAATTCATATACATTACTGATGTACTCTGGAAGACAATTATAAAAAAATATGATATGTATAGCACTTACAGTATACACACAGAGGATCTCCATATTAATCCATTATATTATGGTCTAAAAATCTTTCGCGATGTATTGTTGTAATAATGTTACTCTTTTACAAACAATGAAATTTATACGAACTTCTGAAATGGACTTAACAATTCTTGCTGTATAATATTTGGTGAAAGGCATTTACCATTCAATTACAGAGTTATACAAAAGAATTCCGTTGTAAAAAGCTCTTCGGAGAAAAACTGTTCCTAGCGTATTTAAATTATGTTCACTGCTTTGAACATTAAATGCAGTGAAATGCTGTTTCGTGTATACTCTCTGTTAAAAAGAATTTCCATAAAAACATTCCATTTGTATACATAATCAAATTAAACCTGTGAAATTGGTCATCTGTTCCCTGTCGATCCCGCTTTCTTTATCACTTACAGAGTCTCTTTTTTTTCACTATTCGTTTTTTTTTTTCAAAGGAAGACACCGCACACTCAGTCTAGCTTTATTAATGTTACAGTGTTTTACGGTTAAGTTTTCTTTCAAAATTTATTATTCATTGCAGAACAATGTAATAATTCCTACGAACCATCTGTCGACATATAAAAAGCTAAAGTGTGGTTCAATATCAAGATTTTAATATGATGAATACCAGAAGCGATGGTGCGACCCCCCCCCCCCCCATTTGAGCCCAATGAAGGGTCTGCAAAATGGTATTAGATGTCTACAGGATAAATGAAACGTGTTTAAGATTGAGAACGCTGCGACCTGATCGGACTCAACGAAGCTGTCGCAGCCCGGATAGGGCCGTGCTAGTTTTAACTCATGAGACTAGGACTTGGTTAGATCTAGAGATCTGCACCAACCCGTATCAGACTGGCAAAAAATTTAACAGATCTGCCGGCTTGTTATAAAGATTTCGGCAAAAACGCTAAAATGAGAACTGTTTTCAATGAATATAGGTTTAACGACCATAAGTATAAATGTGCGTCACAAGTAGATACTAGTTTGACAACATCAATACATAAATGTAACTTGTACAGCGTAGAGATCGGCATCGGACATTTGCTTTGTGTCTAAACGAGTTTAATAATTTTTTGGCAAACTGGAGACGTTCCAAGATCAGGTTTGTACTGTTTTTCTACATATAGTCGAGATAGGTCAGAACTAGACTTAAAGGTGTATTCGAAAAAACGCTTTTCCATCTTCAACAGCTCGAAATTTTCAGATACAATTTCAGGCACATTTTTAAAAGTAGAAACATGAAACTTGCTGAGGGGATTCTTAAAGGGGCGTATGAGGTGCCGTGTGATGTCTTTTTACGCTCAATAAATTAGAATTTGAGTTATAAACAATTACCTTATTACTATGACCCTTTTTTTCGTTCCCAGATCTCCCGCTAGGGAAAAATCGGATCAAAGTGCCATTTTTGGTTTCTTTTTTTGCAACATTTTCTGCATTTATCAAAGAATCGACAATCACGGCACCTTGCGTACTTTCCAAATAAGAGATTTTTAAAGTTTGGTGTATTTGAGACCAATAATGAATTCAAAAATAAATCGGAAAATAAGCAGTCTGAATCGAAATACACCCTTAATTGTTCGTAAGTCGTGTAGGGCAGACAATATATATGTGAAAGGAATAAAGAATTTCTGTTAACGTACTTTTTGGAAATATAGTCCTTGGTGTTTCTTAAATTCATTTCTCAACAACACGAAAGTTTGACACATTTTCTAACGAATTTTTAACTGTAAAGGCACAAAATTGACAAGCCTGACTATTGAAGGAATTTGCAATCGAATAGCATATTCCGTTTTTGGTTAATAAGATATTTGTATATAATTGTTGAGGTATAAGAGATTCTTGTCAAGCGGTTTCAGATTTTTCTCCTTTCGCATGTTGTCGTTTCCGAAAATTCGATTCAAAACGCTAATTTTCACAATATTTTCATAAATATTGTGAAAATTAGCGTTTTGTATAGCGTGCTGTGTGTTGTGTATCAGCGTGTTGCGCATTGTATTTGCTTGTATCAAAAAATGGACAACGCCATTCCATTACATTGTTTCTGAATAAAAACACCTGTCAATCTCATGTGTTTCCGAAAAGAAATGAAATCAGAAATGCATACAAAATAGCTCCCCTAAATTTGAAAAAATCTTTGATAAAATGATAAAGAAGCATTTTCATAAATCTACATTTTATTACACAGCTTCAAAAGTTATGATAATTTTAACTTTTTTTCTTTTATTCTAAACCATATTAATTTTCTAATGAATCTTTATTTGAATGTTGAAAGGCTAAGAACCTAAGTAATCATTAATGATCTTATTGTGCATTATCTGTAAAATTTTGTGTAAAATCATCCAATAAATATGAATGTAGTAATCTTAAAAAAACTTAATTGTATGATAAATATCTGATTTTTTTTCCTCGAAATAATAGAAATTGTGTCGGGTCAGATCGGGCCTGGATTGATTTCACTGATTTCTGTACGGGCCGGGCCGGGCCAGGCCTAGAATAGTAAAAGTGTAAACGTGCGGGCCGGGCTCGGACCGAATTTTTGAATTTTTTACCGGGGTGAGCCAAAATAACATTCATTCGGTCCGGGCCGGGAGGAGACTGAATATTCTGGAGTCAGGTCTTCACTCTTTCGGAAACCGTTCCGAGTTCGGATCTTACTTCTTTCTGCAAAACTTGACCACACTTTATTTTTTCTTCCACTTCAGGCCTGGCGTGGACTTCGTTCTTCTAGAGGTCTGCCCGAACCTAAATTTTCATGCCCAGGCTCCAAAAGCAATTTAATTTTAACCCAACCCAAGCTCGCTAGATAAATATATAAATAAAAATAAAAAAAAATCTGACCCAATACTGAATAACCTGATACAAAACAGATCAACAAATCCAAAATGAAACAAAATCAATCTGTATATGAAGGGAATTGTGAAAAAATATCCCATTTAATTATATCAATAATTTTTATTTTTGCTCAAGTAGAAAAATGAACATAGATATAATGTACTCGTAAATATTCAAACATATAGTTTTTCATGTGAAAAATTGTCTTATCTTTTGAAAAATCCAGTCATCAACCAGTTTATACCAGATTCGAATTTGTCAAAAGCTAAAAGAAAAAATGTCCCGAATCCGAAACGTTTAAAGTCAACCCGACTCATAATGTATCAATCCGAACCCAAAAATTGCAAATTATGTCAAATCGAGCCCTTAACCGAACATCTGAAACTGAAATGAAAGAAAACGAATTCATGTATTTTAATAGAATTATAAAATATAATTTACATCTTTAACTTGAATACTAAAATTTGTATAGAAGAAAATCTAGTATATGCTCTCTAGTGTAAAACCTATTTCTAAGTCAGACTGCTCTAATCGGATCCGTAGCAAAGAAGTACAAATCTATCCGGCTTACTGTAAAAAAGTGAAAACAAGTTTAATGTAGATTTTGCCATTGCAGAATTCAACTTCGCCTCCGATTATTCGCCTCCGACTTCATTTTTTTGTGTTTATCAATATAATAGAGTGAACAGCTTGAAATACCCAATTGATTAGCAATTTCTCTCTGAGACATTGGAATTGCGGAATAATAAAGAGATACAATTTGACGTGCTACTTCTTCATTGACTAGATACATCAAAAACGGATTTTTTCTTTAGTTTAAACGCTTTTTTTATAGACTCTGAGAAAAAGGAAATGCATTTTAACAATACAATTGTATGAATGTCTCGTTTTAACGGCCAGCTTACGAAACTAGTCGTTGGGGGGCCACCGTAATACTTACCCATCATGGATATGCATTATATAATATGTGAAAATAAAATATGTGAAAACTATTTATAAAATGCATTGCAATTCCAAAACAAAATTTAAACGTATATTTAAATATTTTTAATATACACAGTAATGCTCCATTAATGAATTGCTGATGAACCCATTTAGGCAATTTATGCAAAATACCGAACTACACAAGTAGTACCAGATTGCGTAAAGGAAACATCCTTATAACTCCAAAAACAATAATTATATTAATTAACAGTTTACTGCATCAGATTAAGCGTCTCATTTCCAATTAAAACATATCTTTGAATTGAAATTTGAGGAAAATACAGGGTCATGAGAAATCGAAGAATGTAGAAAACAGGATTACAAATATCTTGGCAACTATTAATCCGACCGACTTCGTTCTTGTTGCAAAATTTGTGTTATCTTATTGCCTTTTACGTATTTTCGTTAAAAAAAATATATATATACATTTCATGAGAACGAAATTTTTGAGAGTCCGAAAAAAAAGTTCCGTATAATCGAGGTTACTGATATTAAATAGGCTTCGTCCTATTCATTTTTACTAAGTACATATAAAATTTTAAGTCTCTATCTCCATTTGTTCGTGAGATAGAGCATTTACAGGCAAACAAACGGACGGCAATTTTTTTTTTCTAAAAATTTATTTTTTAGAGTCTCCAGTATCTGAAACGTGTAAATCCGTCAATTTTTTTTTCGATTTTCAAAACGATTGCAAGACTTATCCTACACTACGTATGATAGGTAAGTATAAGTTTGACACGACACTTTTTAGCTTGTCTGAAAGGAAAAGCATCGGAGGCTAATAACCCTACTCGCAGCTTAAAATAAAAATCCCTTAATCAAACTTTCTAATCAACCCGAATCCCCACCTTGTTCTTTGCGCAACATATCCTAAAATAACTTTGCGCCATAAAACCCCATTCAACCAACCAATCAATGAACCCGAGTGCGACTCTCAGAAGTGAAATTTTATCCGGAACAGAACCGAATTTGTGAATAAATTTTTGAAAAAAATGTAAGTCCAACTGACCCAAACTCTACCCACAGGAAAAAGTTCAAGCCGATTCAAACACGACTCACAGCAAAATTCCCGAACCTCCAAATTTTTAAATCGATTATTTTGACGCGAAAACAACGCGCAGATAAAAAGTAGATTTCCACTCGATCCGCAAGAAAAATTTAAAAATCAACTCCACCAATAGAAAAAAAGTAGAAGTCAACTTGACCGAAACCAAACCAGCGTCAATAAAATAGTAATCAACCCCCCCCCCCACCCACACACACACAAAAAAAAGAAGTGAACTAAACTCAAAACTGACCAGCAGCAACAAAGAAAGAGAACCGGACCCAAACCCAACCCGCAGCAACAAAGTAGAATATAACACGACTCGCAACAAAAAAAAGTAGGATTTAACCCGAACAACGAGAAAAATGAAGTAAATCGGACCGAAACCCAATTCGCAACGTAAAAAAATTAGCCCCGACAAAATGAAAAAATTTGTCCCGACCCGAATCGCAGGTCCGATTGAAATCTCCAAATTTCTGAAATGCCCTCCCCCCCTTTTTTTGAGGAGTTTCCAGATCTAACCTTGTACCAGAACAAACAAAAATTGCTAAAGACAGCGAAATCGTCTAAAAATTTTACAATGTTGTATTGAAGTGTAACTCATTAAATGTGTATATGAGCTGTTGTAGAGTTTGTAAATATCTCGACAAATCGTGTCCACGATACATTGTATGTTTTAAAAAATATAAAAACCTTCTGCTCGAAAGATGCTGCATTTATTAAACGTCGACAAAAAACTCCAAAGAAGAAACAATTCTGAAAAATATTATAAAATAAAATTTGCTGAATAGCACACTTTATAAAAATGCTATATTTTGCCTTACAGTTTCATTATTTTTACTTTTATACTATGATAAATAATAAAAAATTTTCGCAATTCCCTGTCTTTGCAAATATACCTTTAAGTTATATTAAAATAAAATGTATCACGCAGGATAAATTTTCTATTTTTAACAAATGTTAAAAGTGTATCGTTTTCCTTAAAGGTATTAAATTTTAAAAATATTTCTTTAAAGATTCAAACAAGTTGATCAACAATTTTAAAGTTACTAATCTTTAAAAATTTCCAACTTTAATTTCTGCTTATTTTTGATGAAAACTGTTTTTCGAACTTAAAATGCTTATTTTTTTTATTGTTTTACTTAATAATACTGCACTGAAATCGGGCTGCCTAGTGTCGTATAGTACCAAAAACAAGCACAGGGGCGTTTGAAGAGAAAACTGCGCCCGGGGCACAGTTTCAATTTGGCGCCCCCCCCCCAACTTTTTCTTTTAACAGCCCAAGAATGATGTTGATAGTATAAATGTGGCGCAACCCCCCCCTTCGGACGTCGCGGTGTTGAATAAGCCTCCTCCAAATGTACCTCCACAGTGCCGTGCGAAAAAGAGGGGAACGAAGGGGGTGGTTGCCCGGGTACGGCAATTTAGGGGGCGCCAAAGTTTTATTACCAACGTCATTTTTAGTCTGTCACAAGAAAAAGTTCAGGGAATGGGGCGCCAAACTGAACTTTACTCCTGGCGCAGTTTTCTCTTTGCACACCCCTGCCCCCCTGTCTCATATATTTTGCAAGCGGTATAAGGAAATTTATAAATTCCAAATATAGCCCCGTGTCCTTTTAATACTACCTATGTATTTCACAAAAGTTCCAATTATAAGCATCCTTTAAAATTATCAGAATTTCCTTTCTGCTAGAAAGGAGCTTACTGCAATTTGTATCAAATCTACTTTTTTGTATGCACTTGAAAAAAAAAATGTACATACAAATGAAGAGTATAACTTCCTTCTTTGGAAGTTAGTTATAACTTAAAAATAGCTTTAGTTTTATAAAAACAAAAAAATTAGAAGTCGTTGATTTTTTTCAAGACTATTTTAGTTAAAATTTATCAATAATTGTAGAAAAAATAAATCCAAAGTTTGAAATAAGGGGATGTTATTTTAACACGTTAACCTAAACCAATAACAGAAAGGAAATAAAAGGAAAGGAAAAAAGTTACTTTCATTTGCTAAAATGGATTGGTGTTAACCAATCAAATTTTCAATAAAGGGCAAGAGAGGCGGAGACTGGCTGAGGCGGAGATCATATAATTAAAACCCGTTTTCTGTTGCATTTTTGAACAAAATCTTTCCAAATTTTGCTCAGAATAATTGCAGTAGAAATATGGAAAGCATATCATTGGAAAGCTTAAACACTAATATTACGTGAAGCGTTTTTGATTTTTTCTGAATTTTGCTGAAATAGATTTTATAAGACTAAAAAGGACACAACACTTCGAATTTCACTGAATCCAAAATTTAGAGGGTCCTCAGAATTAAACTACAGCAAAAATCAGAAAAGTACAAACTAGCCCAGTAATAGAATGTCCTCAGCTATCCTGTGAAAAAGAAATCATTTAAAAATATTGAAAATTAAGCGAGATATTAGAAAAGATTGCGCCCATAGACTTACCATTAGCGTTCGGCTTTTACCGCGTGACTAGTGTGTGCTCTTAAGACATCACATCGCAAATAGTTTGAGAGCGTAAAAGAACTGAGGATTAACGCCCACTAGATCAAATGCACACCCTTTATGTAGCTTCTGGTTGTACTTATGTGGTGGTGTAAATTTTTGTACTATTTCGTCCTTGTACATTGATGATGACCTTATAAGCGGGCATATGATATCGAATACGCAAGTCATATAGCATATGCGTTCAATAGGTAAATAATACTTGTACATTTGTGTGCAGGGAAAAATAAACTTTTTAAACAAACCTTGAAATATCTTTTGAAAAGCAGTTTGATATAAGGTAAAGTAGAAAACGGTTATTTAACTCTTTCCGGCACGGAGCAAAATCTGTACTAAAATGAGAAATTATCGACTGACACCGGAATTCACAAACGAATTCTTTTAAATATTTTGAATTCCTTAATTTAAGCTTTTATTGTACAAGCAAAGTTTTACTAAAATATTACTGGTGCCGTTTGAAAGTTTGGGATTAAAATTAGGTCTCCCAAACAGGGTGTGCCAGAAAGGATTAATACAATGCTAATAATATACCACGATACACACATTCATTTGAGCATTGCTTAACCTCCTGACTGCCGCCGGCTGATTTTTTCACACACTAAGCTGCAGGTTTCACTGCAACATAAGCAATATTTAAATTACTGCCGGCTGATTTTTTTCACACACTAAGCTGCAGGTTTCACTGCAGCATAAGCAATATTTAAATTAGTATAATTCCACAAATAAAACCCAGTTTTGAAAAATTAAGTTAGGATTGAGGCTATCAAAGATTATACACCGATACTAATAACGTATTTTGCATCAGGTTGGAAAAAACATCTTTTTTTTATATTTTTAATAAATTACAGAGAAAACAACATTACAATATTACCCTTTGGCTGGGCAGTCAGGGGGTTAAGCAGCAATTTACAAAATTAATTTTCTATTTTTGTGCGATATCTCTAAAATGTGTGCATGTGCATATTTTCTCTCGAATTATTATTCAGCATTCTAATTTACGAGTAAGTAGTTACAAATATAATTCGCAAATTTACATATCAGAAGTCTTGTAAGACAAATAACTTATCTTTTAATGCAGAATTATTTCCATTGCGATTGTAAATTACAGGTGACAGCGCGAACTGTTTTATACAATTAGGACGAATTAGGAAGTAATTAGCTTATCGAAACAATTAAGGAACAGAAATCTGTTCTATTCACAAGTTAGGTTCCAAAGAAAATAAATACTTCTGGAATTGTTCACGTCAATTACAGAAAGCGTAAATGTGTCTGAAGTTTTAATTGACATATTCAGGGAATCAGAAGGATGTATTTCCTTAGAAGTAAAAATCTAATTTCCTCTTGTAATAAACCTAAGAACAAATATAATTACATTGTTAAAAGACATGCTTCGGAAAACATCATTAAATAAGAAATAATAGTAACATGAATTTTGATAAAGAAAACTTCTAAAGCTAACATTTAAGCAATGATATAAATGTTGACACCTGTATACTTTAATAAATAATAATAATATGAATTATAATAATTATTATAAAGTTTAAAGATTTATTTTTTCTAATAACTTCAGCGGTAAACCGCTGAAGTTATTATCATAGTTGAATTACATGTCTGTTAAATTTGTGTTTTATTTATATTACATTTTGTTATTTTTCTATTTATTGAACATGGTTCAATTTCGTCATGCAATATTATCGGAAAAGAATGCTGAACTCTTCATATTGGCTTAATTGAATACAGATTAATTTAATGTAATCGACGTGATGCATACTGATCGAAGCAGATTTATAAATTATTCCTGCTTGAAAAATATTTTAGCAACGTCAAACGATTAAACGAATTTAATGTAATCGACGTGATGCGTACTGATCGAAGCAGATTTATAAATTATTCCTGCTTGAAAAATATTTTAGCAACGTCAAACGATCAATAAGCCGAGGTGTCACTTTTAAGCACATTGTGGTGACGAAAATAAACACCTCCTACTAGGTACGCAATCTTGACGTGGTTAGTACGAAGACAAATGAAAATAATATCCCTTCGGCGTTGTGAACGAAGATCGGATATTATTAATTACTGTAATTAATTCCTTAATATCATACATAAAATTAACATTTGCAATAACATTAGGATCGCCTTATTTAACGTATGAATTTGTGAAAATTGGGATTGGTGAGTCAATAAAATACTTGAGACATTAATCTACAAATTTAAATGTTAACATTCCCTAATCTGCATCTAGAAATTACCTTAAAATACATAAAGGGAGAAAACTGGAATAAAGACAAGAATAGGTACATATATACAAAATTTTATTAAAACACATAAATTAGCATCATGCAAACACTATAAAAATATAATATGCAAGGCAATAACTACTGAAATATGGTTGTAGCGAAATATACACAATATTTTATTTCATTTATCCTCGCAGCTCATTACGCTTGAGTTCACGACACAACTTATAGGCAAAGCCCCAAAATTTCGTATTTTATAAACTCGAGTCCTTCTTTCTTATTATTCCTCTTATCTTACTGGTATTATTAATTTATTTATTTATTCATTTTACTATTAAGTTTGAGCATTAAATTCTGATAATTTTGAGTCACAAAGATAATAATAATTTTAAAAATTTTAAAATAATCAAATTTTAAGTGATCAAATTTTAAAAATCAAATTTTAAAACCAAAATTTTAACACGACATTATATCACTAAAATAAATTGGCCAGTCACATGAACAATGAAATTTTCTCACCTTACAAGTATGTTGCTGGTATTGGTCGCCCTTGGCTTATAGCTGTCCGTACAGTTCATTAGTACACCAACACACTTATATCCAAATGCCGAGTTATCAGTCATTTTTTTTTAATTAACACAAATAGTAGCAACTTTTCTAAACTTAGGAATCATCTGATGAAAAATAGTCAGCTTTGCGCACTCAGGTGTTCCGTTTTGAATTGGAAATCAGTCGACGATTCGCGCCGAGTTATCAGTCATTTTTTTCTAATTAACACAAATAGTAGCAACTTTTCTAAACTTAGGAATCATCTGATGAAAAATAGTCAGCTCAGCAATCCTTATGAATCATCTGATGAAAAATTAGTCAGCTTTGCGCACTCAGGTGTTCCTTTTGAATTGGACATCAGTCGACGATTCGCAGAGCATTATCGGTCAATTTTCATCACTTCGTTCGGGAGGCATAAGGTCGCATCTCCCGATGACACAGATTATTTTGATTTCTTCTTTTCCCTATCATCTTAGCGGGAGACTCGGAGCAGAGAGGAAAATCTTTTTTCCACCTTTACACCTTCAATTCCAAAAATGCACTGACTGATGTGGGGTTTCCTTTTTCAGGTCCTGTACGCCCCCTTTGACCCCATTGGGTATAAAATTTGGACTCCAATTGGCTTTGAATATGTTTCACTGTCCATTGGTCAAGTAAAAGATGCGGGGTTGGATTTTCAGACGTTGTTCCTCCATTATTTATTGCCTGAGCTACTATTCCGAGCCGGCGACCCCACGTAGACCACACACGAGAGTAATAAATTTGATTGTAAATCTCTCATTGTTGCTTGTGTACGTTAGTGTCACAAATGGCGACTCTAGGTTTTATTGCTTCTCGTAAACATTTGTTCCTTTTTAAACTAATGGTGAGAAAATCCCTTCGTTCATGTGATTTTGCCATTCCCAGGCTCTGACTAAAAAGAGCTTATAGTATAATAAAACTTCCGAACAAACAACACATATTATTGTTATTATTTCTTGTTTACAAAAGCTAAAATAAAAATTTATTTTAATACTTTTATATACATTAATATTATTTCATTTTCTATCTCTTTCTAGATTATTTGTTTATTTATTTTATTTATTTTTATTATTATTCTTTCTCTCTCTTTGTTTTTTTTTCCTTTCCTTTTCTTTTCTTTCTAAGCGATGTCGTGACATTTCTTTACGACACACATTAAATTGAAAAATATACTTTTTTCCAAATTGGTGGTATGAAAACTGAAAATCTGTATTACATTTATGTTAAATTAGTGTTTTTTAATTCTATGTTACTTATTTTGTTTATTTATTTATTAGTTGAGGAAGTTTTAATTTCGTTTTGAAAAAACAGCCGCTGTCTATTGATGAGCTACTTATATTTTAAAAGTGTAAATTTGATATTATTCCTGCGTAATGAAGCCTGAATGTAATGGAGATAGATTTTAAAGCAATCTTTCTTGAAACTAATTTTAAAAAATACAATAAATTAATACACAGCGATACAATCGTCAAACAAATTATATTTGGTACAGTGTTTTTTCCTGATACAAGGATGTAAAAACTGCATATGTGTATTTTTTATAGATTTTAAAAAATTCAGTAGCGACAATTTCAAAACGGATGTGCAGTCGTAATGTTTTTTAAATATCAAAATGAGTTAATGTTACGCATGACACGTTTGTTCTTTATGATATAGATAATAATAATAATAATAATAACAATACTTATCAATGAAACTATTATTATTATTTTTATCATATTTTTTTACATGAGCAATAAGACCAAATTTTATTATTTTACGCAACAAAAATAAAATAATTATTAATTATTGGATACTATTATTGACAGGATACAGTATTGGATACTTTCTTTTACAAAATTGGAAGTAAAAATAAAGCTCATACATTAATAAAGAAACAGTATCATTTCAAAATTATACATATAATGTTATAAAAGTTTTATTTCTTTTAAATAACAATAATATATTAAAAAAATAAGCAAATATTAATTTCCAGATAACCATTAAAAAAAACTAATTGAAAAAGATATTAAAAATTATAGGATAAGTACATTCAAAATCTAAATTACACATTAACTAATTTGTACATTGCTTTTTAGGACTTGTTTTGTTCGCCCATAACATTGATAACTTCTAAAAAACTTTTAAGGAAAGATTTGGCCAGGTTTTTACATGTGGAAATAGGTATTTGTTTCTCCCTGTATTGATTTTGACAATATATATATAATATATATATATATATATATATATATATATACAGTGTTGGCCAAAATTGTGAACACTTAGGTAGCTTTCATTCAAAAAAAAAAAAAAAAAAAAAAAAAAAAAAAAAAAAAAAAAAAACTACTTATTGCGGCCATCCGGAGGAAAGCACTTCGGGAAATTTTGCTACATTTTCGTTGATCGTGACCCCTAGATCCCAAAACCACCCTCCGTTGAAATGTTGACTTACATATATATACTATATATATCTGTAATGATTCGACGAAGGCTATGTTCCCTAAACTCCTAAGAATGTTACTTCTAAGAATCAGCAGCAGGACGAGCAGAGCAGTCGCTCCGGCAGTTGGCAAGCAGTGGAAGAGTTGCATTGGGGTATTTACTAATTAGAAAAATAAAATCCAACAGTCTTTAAATTCTTTTATTTATTAACTCATAAATTAAGTAAGTTCTTCCCCGCCGTCACCTTGGCACTGTCATCGAATATTCCAAAACTTCGTGACTAATCTGCATTCTAAGATATTTGAATTTTTCGGGGAAAAAGAAACAACATCCTAATATTTGAAAAGTCAGTCGCATTCTGCGCCCTGAAAAAACCAAATGAGAAACCCCACATTTGCACGACAAACTAGCCCCTCCTCACTCCGCGTCAATCATTTTAAAATCCAACCAGGATTAATCTGAGTCTACGCAATAAAAAATGATCACCTCTGATTGGCCAAGAAGGCGTGGACCTCGAGTAAGGATTATATCTTGTCTCGCAAATAGACAAGCCTTTTAACATCCGCGCACTAACACAGATCACGTGAGGTTAAATAAAAAATAAAATAAAAATCCCTAGAACATTCTAAAAAGGAAAGATTACGAAATAATTTCCCGCCTTTTTGAGAAACAAGCAATAGATTAGGTGATAGATTTCTTTAAAAAAAGAAAAAGGACTTTAGCTGTTAAAAGATTAATACATTACGAAACTAAGATTAAAATCGAACGAAAATTTAAAATTGGGGATCTAGTTATCGATGAAGAATTTCAGTACCCTAATACTAGAAAGTTATCACAAGTATTTAGTGGCCCTTTTAAAATTCTTAACAAATTATCCGAAGTAAATTTCGAAATTGGTAGGCAAAACCAATTCAAAAGTTCAGAAATAGTACATGTCTCTAAATTAAGGCCTTATTATTCCACTGATAAATTTAAATTAAATCATGAGCAACAACCACAATCAACAACAACAAACTCAAGTAAAAACTGTAGCTTAGACTTAATCTCTAGTTTATTATCATTTTATAACTTTTCTTTTTTTTTTTTCTCTTAAACAGTAAATTTCTTTCCATATTTTAATTCAGATAATATCCTGTAATTCTTACAAGAATGGCAATGATATCTCTTGACCGCAGCGAGAATATCACTTGTCTGGAAATTTTTATATTTGTTTGTTTATGCCGGCGTAAACGGACAGTCTGAAAATTTCTTATTATGTATTGAATTACTCAAGTTATAACTTAGAATAATATAATAACAAGTAAATTTAAGTTAACAATTTTTTTATTTTAATTTTCAACTGAATCTATTTGTAATATTAAATTTAATCTATCAATCATTAAATTAATTATTTGCCAAGTAACAAAATTTTTTTCACTTTATTTTAATTTTTTTTCTCTCTCTCTTTGCTTCTGCATTCCAGTCCAAATACATGTCAATTAGAATTTAATTTTGTTTCTTTTCTCTTTCCTTCTTGCATTTTGCAATGTTTTATCACACCGAGAAAATATTTATTGCGTAATTATTTGACATGAATAAATCTTGTCTTTTATTTTCTTTATTTATTAATATTTCTTTTTAAGAATCTTAGTAGTTTAAAAGTCACGTGCATTCTCAAACATGAATAAAATTTTTGTTTATTTTTATTTTATTTTATCATATTATATTTTAATTTTTTTTTGTACATATTCCTACTTAATCTTGTACTCGAATTACAAGATTAAGTAAATGATTACATAATTTATTATATTCTTTATTCTATTTCCCTTCTCTCTATATTTCATTCCAAAAATATGAGATGAGATAAACAAGATTAAGTATACCAATTAGAATTTAAAGAATGTCTTTTGTGATATTTATTATTAATTATTAAGAGATTTACTTATACCCATTATGCGATTTACTTATACTTATAATATTTACTTATAATAGTATTTTTCCTTATTATGTTTCTTTATTATATTGTTTGTTTATTACATTGTTAAAATTTATTATTACTGTATTAGTATATTATAAAATGTGTTATTATCTAAAATATGATTATAAGAAATATTTTTACAAAAAGTTTCAAAAATGGAACTATCATGATTGTTCTAGGACTTTCTTACAAAAACAAACTGTCATCGAATATTCCAAAACTTCATGACTAATCTGCATTCTAGAATATTTGAATTTTTCGGGGAAAAAGAAACAGCATCCTAATATTTGAAAAGTCAATCGCATTCTGCGCTCTGAAAAAAACCAAATGAGAAACCCACATTTGCACGACAAACCAGCCCCTCCTCACTCCGCGTCAATCATTTTAAAATCCAACCAGGATTAATCTGAGTCTACGCAATAAAAAATGATCACCTCTGATTGGCCAAGGAGGCGTGGACCTCAGGTTAGGATTATATCTTGTCTCGCAAATAGACAAGCCTTTTAACATCCGCGCACTAACACAGATCACGTGAGGTTAAATAAAAAGTAAAATTAAAATCCCTAGACTATTCTATAAAGGAAAGATTACGATATAATTTCCTGCCTTTTCGAGAAACAAGCAATAGATTATTAATAAGTTAAATAAAAAAAGAAACAGGACTTTAGCTGTTAAAAGGTTAATATATTACGAAACTAAGACTAAAATATGTTCTACAATTTTAGAATTAAAAGCTGAGAGGGAGCAAAATGGCGCAAAATTTTTTTATTTTATTACATACATATATATCCATATATATATAGATATAGATATAGATATCTGAAATTTTTCGTGCTGTAACCCTCGAATTTATGATCCGATTTGGATGAAATTCTTTATGTGCATAGTTGAAGTACTAATGTCACGACCGAGTTCGTTGGCCATCTTCAACCACCATCTTGTTTGAAAATGGAGTCCATTTGAATTTGTGGACACTTATGGAAATTTTTATGTTTTCTAACTTTTTATTTAAAATGACCTATGTTGTTAACTTACACTGTGTGACTATTTAAAATGTCTTTTGATGTTTCTAACATTCTGTTTAAAATGATATATAAGAGTTTGCATTTTGTGAAATGGAACTTTTTCTATAAGTATACAAAGTTAAAAACATAAAAATTTCGAAAGAATCAAATGGCTGCCATTTTGAAAAAAGATGGTGGATGAAGCTGGCCAACAAACTCGGTCGAGACATTTGTACTCCTAGAATGCACATAAGAAAATTAATCCAGATTGGTTCATAAATTCGAGAGTTACATGACAAATTTCAGATATATATATCCATATATATATGGATATATCTATATATACAGTATATATATATGTCAACATTTCAACGGAGGGTGGTTTTGTGATCTAGGGGTCATGATCGACGAGCATATAGCAAAATTAATCGATGGGATTTCCCCGGACGTCTGCAGTAGGTAGTTTTTTTTACTTTTTGCAATGAAAGCTACCTAAAAGTGTCCACAATTTTCGCCACGACTATAACACTACTAATTAACATCGATAATGAACCCATAAAATAACGCATCAAATAACAAACTAAAACAAATCAAGAGGGGTTGGCAATATTGGAGCAATTACTAAGCATTGGATATGTGGTATTCGGTTCGTTTTCAAGGGTTATACCAAATATACACATTAAGTACGATTAATTTCTTATTAGAAATCAGGATGATCCTAAAAATGATTTCTAAATAACCCGAATAATCGTACATGCAAAATTTAATTCAATGAAAAATATTAGACATATAAGAAACCAATAATAATAGAATTAGCAAGGAGAAAAAACTTACATTATACAAACACAACATGTGGGAGAAAAAAAAATTGAAATTTGCAATCTCATTTCGCTACAGTTAAGATATTACAGTGAACAGAATATTGTAAGGAGATTAATAACAGAAACCAAATAGATATATTTAATTATTAATTTATATAAAAATAACTATTATATGTATATATATATATATACAAAGTGATTCATAAAAGATGGGCAGAACTTTAAGGGGTTATAGTACACTTAAAGACAAATAATATTAAATAGGAGACTAAGGGTCCCAGACGTATTCCCAAGGAGATAGGGGGCATTAAAGTTTAGGGTCCGAAATTTCAAATGATTATAAAAAATGGAAAAATTGGTCGATTCGTTTGCGGTTTTTGCAAAAAAATTTCTTTATGCCAGTATTTTCTTGAAATAAAATTTTAAAGTTCAATTTCAAAAAATGCCGATAGGGGGCGCTTTAGACTTTGGAGTAACAAACAACTATTTTTTAACGTTATTTTTTGTATTTCTTTAAATGATTTCGAAAGCTTAGACTAAACTTAAATTTTGAGCGTAAACTGAAATTTGAAATTTGAAACCCTTCTCCCCCCAGAACAAAAATCAGTTATTCCCGATCTTTGTGTCGTAGATTAGGCTCTAACTACTGCCGCGTTTTGCTAAAATTATTCTTTATGTCAGTATTTTCTTGAAAATAAATTTTAAAGAAAAGTTTCAAAAAATTCCGATAGAGGGCGCTTTAGACTTTGGAGTAACGAACAACTATTTTATACCATTATTTTTTGTGTCTCATTAAATGCTTTCTAAAGCTTAGACTTAAACTTAAATTTTCAGCTCAAAATCTGAATCGCTGAGCGTGGTTCAGTAGCGAGGGGAGGGGGTTCAAATTTCAACTTCTGAACATAGTTCAGTTTGCACTACTTAACCATGCCCAACGATTCTGTGCTGTGATACGAGGCAAAAATACAACTTTCGTCAAGGACTGCATAGTCGGAATTCACTCATAAAGGCACTGGCATAGTTGGAAACGTCGCTCATGCAAACGTTAAAGCTCCATTCCTGACGCTAGTCACCGGGTGAAGAAGGAGACAGAAAGTATGCAAATGTCAAATGGGGAAGAAGAAGAACACGTATGCAAAATTTCGACACGATTCAGGCATAAAAACCACTGAACGGTGAGTCAAGTGTAAGTCGCTGTAATAATGAATCGGAAGATGGTGCCCTTCACGAATAAGGAAATCGCTGAGATGCATTTAATTTACGGAGCGGCAGATGGAAATGGTGCAGAGGCACAACGAATGTACGGAGAGCGATTTCCCAACAGGCGGTTGCCTAACCGCAAAACTTTCGAGCGCTTGCACAGACAGTTGTGTGAGACGGGATCATTTCTCGCTTCCCGGTCGAATGCAGGTCGTGCAAAAAAGGACGAATCAGTAGTTGTTGCAGAAGCCATTCTGGATGTAGTAGCGGCGCAGCCAAGTACAAGTACACGAACAGTGGCTAGGCAGGTGGATACCTCACAGTCCATGACTTGGAGGGTACTGAAGGATGAAAATTTGCTCCCGTTTCATGTGCAACGAGTCCAGAAAATGTCTCCAGGGGATTATCCAAATCGTATTGAATTTGCCCGCTGGTTTCTGCAGCAGAACGCGCTAAATCCACATTTTGGACGAACTGTGCTTTTCACCGATGAATGTACCTTCACACGTGAAGGTACATTCCACATACAATTCACATGCTACGTATCCACATGCTCATCAGAGACGCTTTTCCATCAATGTTTGGGCAGGAATCCTCGGAGACCACCTAATCGGACCGTACCTTCTTCCTGAACGCCTCAACGGTAAAACATACCTCACATTTCTGCAACATGAGCTGCCAGACCTGTTAAACGTTGTTCCTCCACGCATCCGGCGGGTCATGTGGTTCCAGCACGATGGAGCGCCAGCCCATTACGTACGAGACGTCCGCAACTATCTGGACATCACATTTCCGAACAGATGGATTGGTCGAGGTGGCCTGTTGCTTGGCCTGCTCGCTCGCCAGATCTTTCACCCCTCGATTTCTTATTTTGGGGACAATTGAAGGCTCTTATGTATGAGACACCCATTGAATCCCCCGAGGAACTGGTCGCCAGACTTTCCGCCGCTGTAGGGGAAGTGCTCGAAAAGCCTGATGTTTTCGCGAATGTTCGCCGTTCCATTCTTCGCCGTTGTTCTGCGTGCATAACCTCTGGTGGTCACAATTTTGAACATTTATTGTAATTACATGTTAATAAATATGCTTTGGTAACATAATCCTAATTTGTGTCTTTTTACCTCGTATCACAGCACACAATGTGTGGACATGGTAAACTGAACTGTGCTCAGGAGTAGAAATTTCAAACCCCTCTCCCCAGAAACTTAACCACGTCTAACGATTCAGATTTTGGGCTGAAAATTTAAGTCTAAGCTTTAGAAAGCATTTAATGAGACACAAAAAATAACGGTATAAAATAGTTGTTCGTTACTACAAAATCTAAAGCGCCCTCTATCGGATTTTTTTGAAAATTTTCTTTAAAATTTATTTTCAAGAAAATACTGACATAAAGAATAATTTTAGCAAAACGCGGCAGTAGTTAGAGCCTAATCTACGACACAAAGATCGGGAATAACTGATTTTTGTTCTGGGGGGAGAAGGGTTTCAAATTTCAAATTTCAGTTTACGCTACTTAACTACTCGTTAGGACTCAGATTTTTAGATAAAAATTTAAGTTTAAGTCTAAGCTTTCGAAATCATTTAAAGAAATACAAAAAATAACGTTAAAAAATAGTTGTTTGTTACTCCAAAGTCTAAAGCGCCCCCTATCGGCATTTTTTGAAATTGAACTTTAAAATTTTATTTCAAGAAAATACTGGCATAAAGAAAATTTTTTGCAAAAACCGCAAACGAATCGACCAATTTTTCTATTTTTTATAATCATTTGAAATTTCGGACCCTAAACTTTAATGCCCCCCATCTCCTTGGGAATACGTCTGGGACCCTTAGTCTCCTATTTAATATTATTTGTCTTTAAGTGTACTATAACCCCTTAAAGTTCTGCCCATCTTTTATAAATCACCCTGTATATATATATATATATATATATATATATATATATATATATATATATATATATATATATATATATATATATATATAATTTAAATAAAGAAATAACATAAAAAGAATTTTTTAAACATTAATAGACAAATTCAGTTTAATAAAGTTTTATCTTTTATTGTTTGTGCTTATGAAGCTGAAACTTGTGTGAAACATCTTAAGAAAGACTAGTTATAAGTAATAAACAAAATCATTTTACGAGCGGGCATCCGATATTAAGTTTTTCCTGGCGATAGTGGACAGACGTGTGTATAAAAGACAAAAAAATTAATGGAACATTAAAGATTATTCTACATAAGTTATAAATTGAAGAAAAAAGCATTTGCACGCAGACGCATTTTTGCATAAGTAACCATAGAAAGCAAATTTGATCTCTTAAACTCCTGACTGCGGCCGGCTGATTTTTTCACACACTAAGCTGCAGGTTTCACTGGAACATAAGTAATATTTAAATTAGTATAATGTTACAAATAAAACCCAGTTCTGAAAAATTAAGTTAGGATTGATGCTATCAAAGATTATACACCAAAATTAATAACATATTTTGTATCAGGTTGGAAAAAACATCTTTTTTTAATATTATTAATAAATTACAGAGAAAACAACGTTACAATATTACCCTTTGGCTGGGCAGTCAGGGGTTAATTATTTATTTATTTAAATAAGAAGAAAATAAAAATAACTACCCATTTTCATTAAATAGTAATATTACACATTTAAAAAAATAAATTAATGTTTTCTCATACCTAAAAAGTATTTGCACACGAAGCATTGGCTGTTAAAAAAGGCATTAAATGTGAACACTATGGAAATATTTAGCATATCAGTCCAGCAGTACATTACCCCCTCACTTTAAAGTCACTTAATACATTAACTGGAGCAGGGACTCTGAGGAGTTTTTGTTCTAATAGCGCCGAAAGCGTGTGAACTGTCTGTTGCTACTCGTGTGAAGATAATATTTCTTAACAATTTTAGATTAAGTTACCGAGGAATAGGTAAAAATTAAATATAAATTTTTCTAGTGTCACTAAGAAGAAAAAAGAATCTGGCTTGACAGTAATAAGGCCGCGAACTAGGAGTCCATGAAAGCTAAATACCAGGCAAAGGAGAGCCATCATAAAAGAATCTTCAAAAAACCCCTTTCTAAGTGCTCGAGAATTGGCTTTGATGTCATTTCAATGTCGGGAAAAATAGTTACACCACAATCATTTAGAAATATTCTTCATGGTGCAAGTATTCGAGGAAGAGCCCCTCCAAGAAAGCCATTTATTAGTGAAACAAATAGTGTGGAAAGACTTGAATTTGCAAAAGCTTATGTCAGCAAACCATTAGAGTTTTGGAAAACTTATTTTTTCAGATGAAAGCAAGTTCAATATTTTTGGCTCAGATGGTAAGAAAACTGTATGGTGAAAGCTAAATACTTCTCTTCAAATTAAAAAGTTGAAACCAACTGTAAAACATGGTGGTGGTTATGTAAGGATTTGGGGATGCATGTCTTTTAACGCAGTTGGCGAAATGACCTTTATTGAAGGCACAATGAATGCTAAACAATGTATTAATATATTGCTAAATCATTTATCTAATAGTGCTCTGAAATTAGGAATTCCTAATTCATATTAATTCCAACAGGATAACGATCCGAAACACACTGCATAAACTACGAGGTTATGGTTGCTTTATAATGTAAAAAGTCAATTGAAAACGCCACCACAATCACCAGACCTCAATGCGATTAAAAATTTATGGCATATTTTGGATATGAAAATAAGGAAAAATAAAATTTCTAACAAATTAAAACTTAAGCAAGTTCTTAGGGAAGAATGGCTACGAATCAGCAGTGAAACATGTCACAAATTAATAAAATCAATGCCCAGGCGATTACAAGCTGTAATTGAAGCAAAGGGCATGCATACTAAGTATTAGCACTGTGTTTAACTTATAAATAATTCCTCTAGTTCTATTTTTATTGCTAGTGTGAAAATATTTTTTCGCAGTAAAAATGGTACTTTTTATGTTTTCATGTTTTAAATATAATTATTAAGTCAGATATTAAATATGTTTACTTGTATTGTAAAAGTGTTGCTATTTTTAATTCTTAGTTGCTTTTTATTTATTTTTACAATAGCAGTAGGGACCGAGCTATGCTCGGTCAAAATTAACTTTGTCTTCAACTGGATATAGCATTATCACTGCATCATTCACTCCGTACTATAACTGTAAAACATGTTATTTATAATAGTAGTATTTTCAAAAACATTCAATAAAAAAACTATGTTTGTATGCATATGTTCATAAATTTTACTTTATTTTAAAATTTACAACGAAAGGATATCGATCCAAATCAGTTTTTTAGCTCGACTTTGATTGATTTAACCATGCATCTCGTATTTTATTAAGAATGTATAAAAAATTTCTTCACATTCTGAAAGACAATATTTTTTTGCCAGATATAGCCAAATTTGGAGACATTTTTTAATTTGGCGACAAATACGTGTTTTAGCTTTCGTTATTTTAATAGTCGATTTTTCGGCCAAATGTCACCAATGTTTTATCAAATATCGCCAATTTATTGACTGTTGCCATATTCTCGTGCCTCTAAACCGTATTACCCAAAATGACCCACGAATCAAATTTGATCAAACATGTGACTTAGCTCAATGGTCTTCAGGTAATTAAAAACAATAGAATGTAAAATTGAATCAAAATCGTTTAAGCCATTTCTTAGGTCGCTACTTGACAGCATTCAGCAATAAAGCGAAATGACACACAAACAATGACAAATATAATTTTGTTTAACATGAGACTCAGCTCAATAGTCTTCTCGTGACAAAAAACGTTTCGTTACAAAATTTAGGTAAAATTGATTGAGTCGTTATTATATATAATTAGAATGACCCTAACCCATTATGACCCAAAATGACCCACTAATCGAATTTTCGCAAGCAAGTGTCATAGCTCAATGGTTTTCTCTTTCCCGAAAATGATATAATACAAAGTATACTCAAAATGGTGCTAGCCATTTTCTACATAAAATTAGCATGACCCATCATGACCACAAATTATTCTTATAATCGAAATCTCTCGAACATGTAACTTAGCCCATTAGTTTTCTCGTGTCTAAAAATTGTTACATACAAAATTTCGTTAAAATCGATCCAGTCGTTCTTTCAATATATATAGCTTGACCCAGACTCTTTATGACCCTTTATGACCCATTAATCGAAATTTCTCGAACGTGCGTGACCTAGCCCAGTGATTTTCTTGTGCCAAAAAATGTTATATACAAAATTTTGTTAAAATCGATCCACCTGTTCTTTAGATATAGCTTGACATGATCCATATGATCCATCCCCTCATAGCATGCATGGTAACAGTGACGTCACAGTGACGTCACTGTGAGTCACTTTGGTCACATCACATCTGTGACCAAATTGCCACCGTTCAGTGACGTCACATTGTGACTGAGATGTGACTTTTTTAAAAATCTTTAGAAAATTATAAAAAAGTCTTCAAAACATGTTATTTACTTTAAAAACATGTTTCTCGCAATTTAAATATCGTTGCTTTTGTCACAGTTTCGTCACAATGTTAATGTCAAATTAGTCACTAATGACACATTCTTCACAAATTTGTCACATTGTGACCACTTTTTGAAACGTCACAAAAGAGCTCTAAAACTGCCATAGCGACTTCACATTTTAGTCACATGACGTCACATCGACAATCGATGGTCGCAAAGTCAAAATGTGACTTCACAACGACGTCGATGTGACGTCACCATGCCTTACGGGTCATAACCCACAAATGACCCTTATAGTCGAAATCTCTCAAACATATGATTTAGCCCATTAGTTTTCTCCTGTCAAAAAACTGAAACATACAAAATTTCGTTATAGTCGATCACGCCGTTCTTTAAATATAAATAGCTTGACCCAGACCCTTAATGGCCAAATATGACCCATTAAAAGTTTTTTTCGAACATGTAACCTAGCCCAATGTTTTTCTCGTGCCCGAAAACCATAGAATGCAATTTTTAGTCAAAATTGCATGAGAAAATCTCTAAATAAAAATAGCTGGACCCACAATGACCCCAAAAATGATCCACTAACCGAATTTTCTCGAACATGTTACCTAACCCAATGGTATTCTTGCAATCCAAAACGATAAAATATATAATTTGGTCAAAATCGTTAGAGTCGTTTTTTAGATAAAAATGTCTTGACCCATAATGACCCCAAAATAACCCACTAATCGAAATTTTTGAACATGTGATCCAGCCCAATAGTTTTGTTGTGCCAAAAAACGATTGGGTACAAAATTTCCTTAAAATCGATCCCCCCGCTCTCTAGATATAAATAGCTTGATCCTGACCCATTATGACCCAAAATGACCCAATAATCGAATTTTCTCGAACATGTGACCTAGCCCAATAATCTTCTCGTGTCCGAAAATGGTAAAATCCAAACTTTTGCGAAAATCGTTAGAACCGTTTTTGAGATAAAATTTACCCACACACACACACAGAATTTTTGCTTGCATTATAGTAAAAGATATACTACAATAAATTTACCTGGTGTGCAGATACTTTTTTTTGGTCACTGTAAGTGATTTCAGACATTTGTCATACCCTTTTATAAGATTCAAAAAGCACTGGTAAAAAACAGGGTTCTGCATCATTTTGGCCTCGGCAGATACAGACAGGGTGTCCAGCAAATAACATCCTGATTTCAAAATTAAATTTCTCAAAAAAAAAGATCAATAGAACTATGCAGTAAACGGTTTGTTTATCAGGTAAGCTGTAAATATCTTATACAATGTTTCGAACGGTAAATATTTTGAAAAGATTGTATTCTGATGGCAAAGAATTCTTTGATTTGACATTTTTCTTGCTTTAGACTGCTGCTAGAGAATGTGTTTTTCGGCTTAAAATGCCATATTTCATAGTTTTTTTAAATTAAATTTTTGAAATTTCGAAATTCTAAAAATTTACTTCGAAAAATCTTCAAAATATTGCATTGTAAGCTAAAAAATTATTTCTCTGCAGGCAATCTAAAACAAGAAAAATGTCAAATCAAAGCATTCTATGCAATCAGAACGCAATTTTTTCAAAATATTCACTGTTTGAAATTTCCGAAGATTTTTACAGCTTACCTAATGAAAAAACCGTTTACCGCATATTACTATCGATCTTTGTTATTGAGAAATTTAATTTTGAAATCAGGGTGTTATTTGCTGGACACACTGTAAGTGAATTTTGAATTCGAGATCGAAACTCGAAGAGCGCGCGGTTGTCCACTATGAATGCGTACATGGAGTTCCGGGAGCAAATATGCATAACCGCCATGTAGAAATTTATTGGCAGAAGCGATGTTGATACAAATGGTGTGCAGATGGTGCAGCCAATTCAGTGAAGGGACAGTCGAAACCTGGACGAACGTGTGCAACGAAAGCAATGCTGTTACAAAGAAAGCAATGCTGTTTCAACGAAAGCAATGCTTGACTAGAGGCTTTGGAAGTTATATTGTTTCCACACAAGCCGCACAATGCTTCTTTATCATGCAGAGCTATATTTGTATCCTGGAGTGATTTTTGAAGCTTAGAAAGGGGTATAAGAAAAGACATAGCTCACTTAGAACTTATGTAGAAAAATAAATTTACGTTTTATCTTTGATGCTTTGTTTAATATATATATACAAATATATATAATTCATACACACGTTTGTCCACAGTCGTCAGGGGAAAATTATTTTCGGACTTCCCCTAGTACTTAGGAATAACAATAAACATTTTATTGTGTTATAAATTTAGTGTTTATTCAGATATTTTATAAATAGAGTAAAATCCAGACAATACAGGACGGTTAAATAGAAGTATCGGATAGGTGAAACTTATTTTTTTTTACTGCAAATCCTTTCATTTTGTCAGGAAGATGATTATAACAAAGTAATCCCTTATCCCATTTATGTCTAGCGTCACATTTTTTAAATGCTTCGAATCTTTATAAATGTGTATAAATTTCTTCTTCTTTACAATATAAAAATTATATGGAATAATTATCCATAAGCGTTTGGGACTGTGCATATATAACGCAATTATTTTAGGGGGGAGGGGGAGCTGACACATGATGTCATAAGATCCCCTAGGAAAGTACGGTTTGCCTTTTGATGACGATACCATTTTTGATTCTATCGAAATTTTCTCCTTTTATTTGTAACATGGTCTTTGGTTCGAAATGGTATTTTATTTTTTTCTTAGTTGGTTATCTATTTTTATGAAAATACAAAATAATAATTAAAATCACTGAATTAGTGTAAAAATTTGAAACACACATACACACAAGTAACGCTTTTAATGAAATCATTAAGTTATGTACAAATATTATACAGATATGCAAACAATAAATACTACAAACCTAACTGCAGTAAAAAATTAGCCATAAACAGGAATCGAACCTGGGACCACAGCATTCAAGGTTATTTATGTAGATAAAAGATTTATCGTCGTACTATCATCCGCAGCTGTCTTAAAGATGGCTGATGACTTTAACCAGATTGTTTTATTGATGAAAAATTGCAGACCCATGTATCGGTCAAAGTAGCTCAGTTTTTACAGTAACCGCAACAGCCTAGAATGCTGTGATTCCGGATTCGATTCCAGGCTCTGGGTTTTTTTCATTCTATTTGGGTTTATTGTATTTATTCTTTGTATGTATCTTCATTATAAAATCCATCCAAAATCTTTTTGTTTAAATCTCATGTATGGAATTTCCCAATGTTCACATTCCTTTTCTTCTCCATATGAATATACATAAATGATCTCAGTTTGAGAAACCATATGTGAAGTATATTTTGAAATGAAGCTTGTATATACTAATAAATAATAAAAAATAAAATGTTGCCCACTTGTTTCGTTGATTGGAATTTCTATCCGCTTCCCACCCCTTCTCTGTTTGGAGAATGTGTAACAATATTTTATTATGTTAAATTCATTGTGTAAAAAAAAAACTACTATAAAATACTTTTAAATAATTGCTATTTCTTTTAAGTGTTATTTGATGTAAAATGATATTTGATGGACTTCTTTTCATTTGAATCAATAAAATATTCTAAAATAAATGCAACACGTTATTTATATCGCTTAAATATATATATATATATATAGTAAAACCCCGATAATTCGGATTAATTGGGACCAGACCCAATCCGGATTATCCGGAGAATTAAAAAAAATGAAATAAAATAAAACTTACCTCCAGAAATTCATTTTTATGTTTAACATATTGATTATTTACAGACAGTAAAAAAAGTTTACTTTGTAATAAAAAAGTTTGTAATTTTTTGCTGTGCCAGTTTTCTATACCTTTTGCGAGCCGTACGGTCACGCATTCGCTTTAGCATAAGTAGTTCGTTGGGTGTAGTTTAAATAAGAGTTTTAATAAGAAAGATTAAGGTTATTCTTCAGAAAAGATTTCAGAGAAAAGTTTTTTTTTTTTTTTTTACTTAGAATACGACGATAAATCAAGTTAATGTTATGGAAATTAGCCAAATCGCTTCTCAAACTTGAAAACAAAATTGACGAAACTGATCCGGATTAATGGGGTCCGAATTAGCGGGATTCTACTGTATATATATATATATTGGAATTGATTAAAACCACAAAACGTGTTCTGTTGCGTACATTTTGGTTGCTTTAAGCGAATTTTTTAGTTAAAGTTAAAAATTGGTTTTATTGCTCAGACAAAAAAAAAAAAAAAAAAAAAAAAAAAAAAAAAAAAATGTTAACACTTTTATAAAATGTTAACAAAATTTCATCAATTTCATTCGAGTCTTACTAAAGTCTTGTATTTTTAATTTGTAATTCCAACAAAATTTTGCTGTTTTTGCAAAATTTAAATTGATGTGCAGTAGCCATAACTCTCTCACGTAATTTTGTTTGATTGACTTATATAGCTATAAAGGATTAACATAATTTTTAATTAATAAAAACTTTTCAAATTGTAACGGATTAACAACATTATTATTACGTTATTATGCATTTCAAATAAAAATTGTGGGCAGAAAATTAAAAAAAAATCAACAATATTTTTTTGTTTATTTAAACAAAATTTCCTTTGACAAATATTTAAACGGAAAGAATTGTTGGATCAGACAAATTTTTGTTGATTAAACAAAACTTTTTTTCTGAGTGTGATGTTGTGAGGCATGATAACGTATGATAACGTATTGGAAAACGTTCGAAAGGGGTCCAAAATTACCGAAAAGTTAATAATGTTATATTTGACTGCTCCTTTCTATCTATTACTAAGAGATGGCAGCATAAGATGTATTATTATTTGCTTAAATGTAGACTTTTTTCGGTGCCTATAAACTTTTTAGTTTTGAAGAAGACGAAATGTAAAAAGTATGTTTATTTGTATATTTTCGATCAAGAATCTAAATAAATACATCATAATCTTTGCTTGCACACTTCTTTGGAATACGAATTTCTCTAAATTTGAAAATTTTGTTTTACCTATTCTCTATGCATGTGTGTAACATACAAAATATAAGGCACTTGGTACGAATGGGTGTATATCTGAATTAGTCTTTTAGGGGACTGTAATTTATTTAAAATCTTTTTCAAAATGATTATGAAATAAATTGTTTTTAAGCCTCGTGCACGATAATTTTTAGTTTTTTATTAAAATTAATATTGTTATTAGTCTCTGTAAAGAATTAAATATACATTTTAGTAGTTCATGAAAGTACTAATTATTGTGACTATAATATTAATTATATTAATTATATATTATAATTAATATTTATTAATATTTATTAATAAATGTTATTAATTATTAATATTTATTAATATTTTATAATATTATTAATATTTATTATATATTAACTATTTAAGTCTGAGAGCCATAATAAAGATTCCGCGATTGTAAAATTTCCTCTAGAAAAATGCTCTCCTCATTGCAAACCTATTGGTAAATTATTTATGTTTCCAAAGAATCTTTCGCCAAATTACTTGTTTTTCTTCCCCAAAGAATCGCCAATTGTAAAAACTGACCTCTCCGTTTAATGTGGGAGGGACATTTTCAAGGGGAGAGGAGAAACTGACAGCTGAGTAATGACGTTGCGCTCAGAAAAGGGGTCGAATGCCATGGTAAAGAGGTTTACCGGTGCCGTACTCAAGGGGTATTTCTCTCACGGTAAGACATCTTACCACGCCGGACCGAGGACAATTTTGTGAAAAGTTATACATTAAGATACATACGTTCTGAAAGTGGGATTTCAGATATGTGAGAATATTATATTGATTAGCTGTGCTAATGGGTGTATTTCTCGATGAAATCTAAAATAGTCATCAGGGATTGAGACAGTAAAGCAGGATGTAATTCCATGGAATAGGATCTTATGGAATAGGATCTGGTGTATTTACAAAATCATTATCCATTAAAATAATCGTTTAAGAAATTGAGTAACAGGCATAGGTAATGACAATTCATTAATTGCTCAAGAATACAAATTGCATAAATCCGATTATCGTAGCCTGTTAAATCTTGATTAATGATTATTTCTCTATAAATTTTAGTTTAAATTGTAATGATACAGAAAACTTTTAAAGTTTTGTCTACCGTCGACTAGGGTCTACTTTAGTTCTCGCGGGGTTATTTTGGTCCATCACATAAAAAAGTGTTTATTCTTTGTAATAAGCAAACAATACGAGAAATTTATTTTATGCAATCTTTTAAAAATGTTTCAAGCAAAATTTTTTTTTAAAGATAACTGTTGCAAAATATTACATTATGACGAAAACTACTTTTTGTGTTTTTCGTATTAGCAATCGATTTATTGTGTTTAAATGTTAAATTAAACATTTGTTGATCGAGTTTGCGATGTTAATTCATTCGCAGATCCTATTCCGAGAGTATTTCAATAGTCCAATATATAACATGAATTCATTTTATTTGAAAATCAGTAAATGGACTAAAGAATCTCCCAGCCAGTTTTACATTTTTTACAGCTTTTACATTTGCGCACATAAGCATTTGAACCCTCCCCCCAAAAAATCTGAATAATTAAATAAATAAATAAATACAATTATTATAAAAATAATCTATTTTTTTTGTCGATCTCCAATACCAATAAAATTCACTCATGTCCCATTCTTTCCTCCAGTTTTTTTGGTAGGTCGATAATAAATCGTTACGGTCCATAACAATCGTTTAAAATTCGAAAGTTTCCTATGCCGTGTGCCCAGTGTTTTCTTGATCGCATGTGCGAGCAAGAAAAGGTCAATCAAATTCAGCTTATGTGGACGGAAACGGGACAACGAAATTCAGAGCAATATCTCGTTCTGAGCGTCGCGTTCGCTCAAACTGTAACGTGCGGTAGCTTGAATTTATGTCAAAAATATTCTTGTTCGTTTGAATTTTACTGCGATTTCAAAATAAGTTTTATGGTTTTTAACTAATTGTTCATCTGCCAATGTGCCAATAAAATTAATCACATTTTTTTCGTTCTATAATACTGGTAGTCCAAAATCGTAGCCTGTGACTTACACTACAAGTACTCATGGAAATAGCCTATAGTATAATAAATAATATGCATATTTCCATGTTTGTTAAATTTTAATTTTATCAAATAAATAAAATTTTTAGCAAATTTTTTTTTAGTATTTTTATAGCGCAAAATTACTTTGGAGTTTCTAAAGTAATTTTGCGCAAAAAAGCGAGAAAACAAAAATTCAGGCATAAACGGTTTAAAGTATTACTTTTTAACTAGCTTCCTGCGCATTAAGAGCGGTTTTTGCAATAGATATAATTACTAGTAACTGCAGGATCCGGACTGTTTTGCCCTGAGATAATAATCTTAAAATAAACCTAATATGAAAAAGCTGTTAAATTCCCTTTCTATTGCCATAGTGTGCTCTCTGCTATGATATAATCTAGAATGGTCTATGGAGAAAAATCATTTAATGCGTATTTTAAATCTTAAAATATTTTAAACATAATGAATTTTTTGTATATTATCAAGATATGAACTAGAAAATAGTTGATATAAAATATATTACGTGTATAATTTATAATAGATGTACAGGATCAAATGTATTTCATTACAATTTTCTAAGAGAAATCGTTTGCGGCATATTTTAAAAATGTTACTGCATTACAAACATAATGAAAATGTATTCTTTATTTTTTTTGTGGCTCGTTAAACGGTAACGTCGGTTTTCAGAAAATTCATTTTCGGTTTATATTTTTTGGGCTATAGCTCTGCTTCTTATTATTGTTGAACCAAAAGTAAAGCATTTTTTGAATTCTAAATGTTTGAACTTTAATTTAAAAAAAATTAAAATTAAAAAAAACAGTAATTTGAAGGCAGGCAAAACTTGAAGTTATCCGTTTTGAATCAAACAGTTTTCTTCTAATTACTCAATTTTGTGAAAAGTTATACATTAAGATACATACTTTCTGAAAGTGGTATTTCAGATATGTGAGAATATTATATTGACTAGCTGTGCTAATGGGTGTATTTCTTGGTGAAATCTAAAATAGTCATCAGGGATTGAGACAGTTAAACAGGATGTAATTCCGTCGAATAAGATCTTATGGAATAGGATCTGGTGTACTTACAAAATCATTATCCATTAAAATAATCGTTTAAGAAATTGAGTGACAGGCATAGATAATGACGATTCATTAATTTCTCAAGAATAGAAATTGCATAAATCCGATTATCGTTGCCTGTTAAATTTTGATTTAATGATTATTTCTCTACAAATTTTAGTTTAAATTGTAATGATACAGAAAATTTTAAAAGTTTTGTCTACCTTCGACCGGGGTCTATTTTAGTTTTCGCGGGGTTACTTTGGTCCATCACAGAAAAAAAGTGTTTATTCTTTGTATTGAGCAAACAATACGAGAAATTCATTTCATACAATCTTTTAAAAATGTTTCAAGCAACATTTTTTTTCAAAGATTACTGTTGCAAAATATTACATTATGAGGAAAACTACTTTTCGTGTTTTTAATATCAGCAATCGATTTATTGAGTTTGAATGTTAAATTAGACATTTGTTTAACGAGTTTGTAATGTTAATTCATTCGCAGATCCTATTCCGAGAGTATTTCAATAGTCCAACATATGATATGAATTCATTTTATTTGAAGATAAGTGAATGGACTAAAAAATCTCCCCGCCAGTGGCAGCTTTTACATTTGCGCACACAAGCATTTGAATTCCCCCCCCCAAAAAAAATCTGAATAATTAAATAAAATTATTATAAAAATAATCTAATTTTTTGTCGATCTCCAATACCAATAAAATTCACTCATGTCCCACTCTTTCCTCCAGTTTTTTTGGTAGGTCCATGATAAATTGTTACGGTCCATATAAATCGTTAAAAATTCGAAAGTTTCCTATGCCGTGTGCCCAGTGTTTTCTTGATCGCATGTGCGAGCGAGAAAAGGTCAATCAAATTCAGCTTATGTGGACGGAAACGGGACAACGAATTTCAGAGCAATATCTTGTTTTGAGAGTCGCGTTCGCGCAAACTGTAACGTGTGGTAGCTTGAATTTATGGCAAAAATATTCTTGTTCGTTTGACTTTTACTGCGATTTCAAAATAAATTTGATGCTTTTAACAAATTGTTCATCTGTTCACAGTTAAAATAGGAGCAAGTGAAATCAATATTCCGTAACTAAAAAAAAAAAAAAAAAAAAAAAAAAAAAAAAAAAAAAAAAGGAAACAAAGATTGAAATGAAATCGGGTAAGTAACATCTTTTCTAAATCTTCCTCAAGTGAGTAAAGGAAAATTAGAGACTTCAAAAGAGAATTTAGTCCTTTGTTACGTGACAAATGTCAAAAGTTTTCGGTTGTCAATTAACAATGAGACTCTTTTGTTCTTGATGCCTTTTATTAATTACATGATTTTAATTTAGAAGTCTGCACAGGGCGGAAGTTGGTCCGAAGGTAGTACCCGGCTCGGAGAAATGTTCGTACGAAATGCTCGGTGAAATTTTTACATGGTCCAGACGGGCAAAAAATTAAACAGGGGGGGGGGGAGCCGGGACTGGCCGATAAAAGAAATTCGTAGCCGATATATCAGGCCGATAGGAAATATATAAAAAATTGTATGAAGACAATAAAATATAAGTTATTTAAAACAATAAAACTTTCGTGAGAATAAGTATAAATGTGTGACACATGCCAATGCTATTTTGTCAACATCAATACAGAAATGTAATATGTCTACCATAGAAATCAGATTTTGACAGTTACATTTTGTCTGTGAGCTATTTTATTTTTCAACAGAGACTCTATCACAAGTTTAAACTTGCATTTTTTTTCACATCTTCAACGAGGGTCCTAAACGGACATACATGTTCTCAGGATGTGTAGGGAAAGTTTTTTGTAGAGTTAATAGCGAAATATTAATAGCGATAATGAACTTCAATTAATATCATTTTTGAAAATATACTTTAAAGTTGCTTGCAAAAGTACAAAACTTTGACCCAATTTGTGACAAATATTTGACTGTAAAGGCAGAAAATTGACAATCTTGATTGTTGAAAGGATTTGAAATCAAATACAGTTTTCCCTTTTTGATAAATGAATTGGTTGTCCAGGTATGTGAGATTCTAGTCTAGCAGCTGTAGGTTTTTGTCCTTTCTCGTGTGGTCGCTTGAAGAAATTCGATTCAAAACCCTAATTTTCACAGCATTTCCGCAAAGATATCTTGGCATTATCCAAAAATGGATAACGTCAATTGACTACACAGTTTCTGAATAAAAATATCCCTGTTAATCTTATGCATTTTCATAAAGCAATTAATTCAGATATCTGTCAAAAATTAGCTCTTTTAACTTTGAGAAAAGCCTTAATAAATGATAAAGATACATGTTCACAAATAAACTTTTCATTATACAATTTCAACAGTCATGATGTTTCTAAACTCCCATTTTTCTTTTATTTTAAACTAGAATAATTTTTAATGCATGTTTATTTAGAAATTGAAACGATTAACAACCTAAATAATAATAATTATTGCTGTTGTGCATTTTCTGTCTTGCGAACACTTGTAATTTTAAAATATACGCTAAAGTTCTCTCATAAGTATGTATGCCAGTATTCTTTAAAATAAAATTAATTATATAATAGAAATAAATCTAAGTTTTTTTGTAGAAATTGGGGCACACCTATTTTTACTGATTTCTGTATGGTCCGGGTCTAGCCGTAAACTCAGAAAATATAAACTGTCTGGTCGGGCAGTGGCCAAACTTTAATTTTTACACAGAACCAAGAAAATTCCTGATCGTACATACCTCTACTTTTAAAGATGGTTACATTTATATTTAATTTAGTTGCAATTTTGTAAATTTGGGAGAAGAAAAAGGAAGCATAGGAATTAAGTAAGTACTTGTGTATTTTAGTTTTGATAAGTATTAAACTTACATGGATATTTTAGGTGAAAAAATAATAGAAAAAATTTATGAGCAAAAGATTACGTAATTACGTCATTCTCTTTTTATTAACCCTAATTGAAAAACAATATGTCCAATGAACCTGAGGAGAATGTAACCATGTTTTAATATTGAACAGAACTATTTCTATTAAATTCGATAATTTTCTAATAATGTTTATTTGTCTTTTGTACGCCTTTTCATTTGTATCATAAAATTTAATGTTTATCTATCTCAAGCAAGAAAATCTCAAGAAATTTGGCTTGATACCAAAATATGCTTTTTAAATAATTTTATTATGTAATTTTAATAAGACATTGCATAATTTTCTTTATAGAAAGAAAATAAAACGGAGAAATTAATTTCCCGTAGTAAAAGAAACACTAAAATCTGTTGTTTTAATAATTTTATTATGTAATTTTAATAAGAGATTGCATAATTTTCTTTATTAAAATAAAATAAAATAAAGAAATTATTATTTTTTTTTTTTTTACTAAAAGAAACTCAAAAATCTGTTTATAACTATTAAGGTTACTGAATCTAATAACGTCCAGCTATCTTAATATATGTCTCAGTTATCCCATTCATGAAAATTTGATGGGGTAATTGAGACACCGGTCTTACATATGAAACATGAAATAAATATGCATAAATACCTATTAACATTAATGCATTTATATTTCTAATGTTTAAAGAAAAATAGTTGCTTAATAAATGTACTTACAGTATTTTTATAAAAAGCTCATAAAGTTCAACAAAACTGACTTTTTTTTTTTTTTTTTTTTTTTTTTTTTTTTTTAGAACTGACATTTTCGACAACCTATCACAGAAAAGATATGAAGAGTCTCTCTCTCTCTCTATATATATATATATTAACCTAACGTATATGGCACAGAAATCACGATTATTTGTTAATTCTTTATTAGCAACGCCCAAATTAAACAAATTGTGCTGGCTATTGGGTTAAAATCCTTTGCCAGGCCGTGGTAAATTAGGTTTTTTTACGTTTTGTTCTTTGGCTGCATTTATGGAGCTTCAAAATATCATTATTTTTTATGTTTCTTTCTGTTCATAACATTTCTGTCAAATGACAATTCGATGCAGGAAAATTTCTTTCGTGCCGAAAAAGCAAAATTTCGATAATGGTTCTTCCATTTTTCATCTGTCTAAAGAAGTCAATTCATGTGGCACCCATTTTTTTTCCTTTTGTAATTTTCCATGACATGTAAGTGTTTGGAAATGCTTTGGTGAGTCATGTTTAATGCTTCCCCAAGTTGACGTGCATTTTTGTTATCATCTTACTGCAATTACGCTTGCAAATCAGCATCCTCATTTGTTTTGGTTTTCTGGAGAAATCGCCACTTCTGAAACATTTAAGAGCCATTATTTTGAAAATCAGACAAAGTGTGATAGTTGTATTTTTTGATTTGCTTGATCTTTTTTATATGTTGAAGTAGATAATATTTGATGAATAATGTGCAATTTTGAAGCCCTGAAAAAATTTCCTCTTTTCTATAGAAAATGTCAAAGTTCAAGTTTATGAAGGCCATTTTTCATGAAAAGTAAAATGCTGGTATATTAGGAGCACTATATCTCTCGCAAGCAACAACATCCTGAAACTCTTTTGGCGTAAACTGTTAGTATAACCCTACATGCTTATTAAAATGTATTTGTTTCCATGGGGCATTGTTACATTACATTGTTATGTTGTCACAAAATATAGTCAAAATGGCTTTTTGTCCATTTTCCGCACTTAATATCTTATTTAAGCAATAGCACCCCAAACCTTTTCTTATAGAATATGAAAGTACACCACTGGGACAAACTAAATAATGTAGTACTTCATGGAGATATTGTTGCTGTTAGTAGATATTATCTGCTAAATATACATTTTTTTTCAAAATATTCAACATTTAAACTAGCATTATCTAAAAAAGCGCCACGTTTGAATAAAACAAATTATCTCACGCAATAGTTCAACATATGTACAAAAACATGTAAAAGAAAAAAAAGTGGGACCTCGAGATATTTTTGGCAAAAAAATGAGAAAATTTTCAAATAAACAATGTGGATGATAAGATTTCTTCCCTATCAGAAAATGAAAAATCCTAGTTCTCCTTCCTCCTTATATGTTTTTTCTCTATGAGAAAATGAAATATCCCTTTTTTGCCGCAGCTTCTTCCGTAAGCGAAATAGGATTTTTCATTTTCTCTTAGGGGAAAAATGTGATAATGGACATTGCTTTTCATCTAATTTTTGTGTAAAAATTATAGGTAAAAAAAAAATGGAGAATCTTACTGTTCTAGCTATTCTAAAATTAAGAGAAATCGAAATTAAACTAACATATATAAGATATTAAAAAATATAAATCAAACAGCATTTTTCATTCTATTCGAAGACTCTACTGCATTATTTGTAACATGAATGAGATCGTTAACATAAAAAAATCAATGAGAAATTTCGAAAATATGAATTAGCCTTAATGTATTTTATTCCCTATTAGAGGTCTGGAAGGGCCAGAATTTCCAGGCTTGGGCCCGACTGGCCCGGTTTAAAACTCAAAAGTAGGGGAGACCGGGGTTAGTTGTGCGGGGCAAGTTGTACCATCGAGCTTCCTGACTGAGCCAGTAGATTGCAACACTTGTCGCGTCATGTGAGTGAAGAGGTTGATTGTCTCAAAGTGCTGCGTATTTTTTTAACACTAGAACCGCGGGAAAATTTATTGAAGTTTTATAAAAATATTTCTCACCGGAATTTTCATTTAAAACTGTTTAAGTTATTTATTGAAAATGTTTTTACTCAGCATACATTTAACTTTTTTTATTAAGAGTTTTCTGGTTTGAATCGACACTTCTCCATATGATACGGGTCAAAATGACCCGTCGCCGCGGTTCTAGTGTTAAGTATAGCGTCTCGTTGTTTTCGAGATAAAAATATTTATCTTGTTTTCTATCGTAAAAGTAAATTTTGCGACCTAAACTTAAATCGTCATTGCCACTACCGATACTGAGATATGTAAACTTCCGGAACATTATCCAAGTGCTTACATTTTGAGCTGTTATTCTATTTCATTTATTAATCATGCCAACAATTCGGAAACTAACAAGAATAGTTCAAAATGGCGTAACGTGGGACAAGTTTTGACGAAGTCTAAGAGACACGCTGTGACAGTGTCACTACTTACGCCATCATAAGTTTTAATGAAGGTTTCTATATTTCAGGGAAAATGGTGCGAAAATATAGGAGGCGTACTGAAAGAGCTAAAACTACTTTAGTAGATTCTGAAAGGGCTGCAATAGAAGATAAATCCGGAAAGTGCAATTTAAGGAAAGCCCAAGAACTGTTTAATGTAAACTGAATGTCCTTTCTTAGATATATGAATAAAAAGAAGAGTACTAATATGGAAGGAAATATTGAAATAGGCTATAAAAACCGCGTATGTATATGGTGTGATATTCACTCCTAAACAGGAGATAGATTTTAGTGAATACGCCAAACAATCAGAGAATATGTTTTATGGAATTAGTCCTGCAGAACTGCGAAATTTTTCGTATGAGTTTGCCATTAGAAATGACATAAACATGCCTGAAAATTGGTTAACTAAAAAACCTGCAAGTGCTGATTGGTTTACTAAGTTTATGCAACTACATCCTACGATTTCCTTTCGAGTTCCTGAAACAACAAGCTTGAGTAGAAATACATGTTTTAATAAACATAATGTAGAACTATTTTTAATAGCTTAGCGTCTGTATTAGAAGCTAATAAATTTAATTCAAATGACATATGGAATATAGATGAAACAGGAGTAGGCACTGTGCAGAAACCTGTAAAAATAATTGCAGAAAAGGGTAAAAAAGAGTTTATAGTATGACCTCTTCAGAAAAAGGAACAAACGTAACAATGGTTAATGGCATTAATGCTCTCGGAAATTCAGTCCCACCGATGTTTGTATTTCTACAAAAGTTTTTGTAATGCTCATTTTATTCGTGACGGTCCCATAGATTGTTCCGGAACATCAAACCCAAGTGGATTGATTACCGGACCTGACTTTTTACTTTTCATGAAACATTTTGTTAAAAATGTAAGGTGCTCGAAAGAATCGCCAGTCTTAGTATTGCTTGATAACCATAGTTCTCATCGAAATATTGATGCTTTGGGTTATTGCACGGACAACGGAGTGATTTTGTTATCATTTTCTCCTAACACGAGTCACAGATTACAGTCCCTTGATATATCAGTATACAGGCCATTCAAACAATTCTACAATCAGGCTGTATGTGGATGGTTGAAATGGTATCCTGGAAGCACTGTGTAGATCTACGACATACCAGGTATCGCAAAATAGCCTTTCCTAGTGCTGCTACTCCAAAAAACATTCAAGAAGGATTTTGTTGTACTGGAATATGAGAATTTAATAGGAACATTTTAACAGATGAAGACTTTCTGTGTTTCTCAGTAACTGATTGACCGTTATCTATCGGAGATGAGAGCGTTAAGGCCAGAAATACAACGAAAAAAATTAGTAAATATGTAACTGTTAATAAACCAAGCACATCAGCAACAACTTTAATCAATGATGGTGAGATTGTAGTACCGTCTTCAGAAGTAAGAAATCTCGTTGAATTAGATGATTCTATGACAACTTATAATAACAATGTGTCAGTGGTAAGTCTTACAGAAATAAGACCACTCCCTAAAGCAGGACCTCGGAACGGCAAGCGATCTATTCATAAATATTTGAAACCTGCCATTCTAACAAGCACACATGTAAAAGAGGAAATTCGAGTAGAACAAAAAGCAAAAGGATGCAGAAAAAAAATTGAAGAAGAAAGAGCAAAGATAAACTGTATGGAAAGGCCAAGCAGTTCATAAACAGATTTACACCTAAGTTATTGAAAGAAAGGGGAAAGCAAGTATTGGATAGCTCTGAAGACGGCAAAAATTGCTTATGTGGTTTGCTTAGAGCAAACTTTCTAGACCCGGAGAAGACTGTGTGCAATGCATGACATGTAAAAGATGGGCATATGTCAAATGTGCGAAAAATGAACCTTATTATATTTGTATTAACTGCAAATCAAACACTGAAATAAGCAGCGATAATGAATGATAAAAAATATAGGATATAGGCCTACACGCTGTAGTAGGCTCCCGAGTCAAACATCAATATAGCCAAAGATTAGTGTTGGCTTACTTTTATTTCTTTCCTGATTAAGACAGTTTTTTTTCTTTTTATTGCTAAGGGTCTCTAAAAGTATCTTTATAAAGTATTAAGAGTTTACAAGCATTAACAATTTAACTATTTTATTTTCATTTGATTTACAATATTATTAAAACATGAAAGTGTTTTATTGTGTTAAGAACGTTATAAATGAATAAATTTCTCATTCTTGATTTAACATATCCGATTTAATCGCCTTTCTTTGATGATTTGTATATGTTACAGTGTACTTGTATGTGTTATTTATGTGTCGCAATGTGCACCAAGCATGTCAAAACTTGCCCCGTACCGGGGGTTAATAGTGACAAATTTCGAGGTTTCGCAGAATTCATTTTGTGTTATGAAAAACGTTAATAATTTTAATAGTAGTTTTATAACTATGTTACGCAAGACTTACTCTAATGATATGATACACTAAATATTTTGCTTCAGTTCAAATCTTACGGCTAATATAAAAAATGTCGAATATGTCACTACCAGCCCCGGTTTCCCTTACCGAAAATCATATTTACCAGCAATGGAAAACGCTATTCGACTTCAAATTCCTTCAAAAGTTAGGATTGTCAGGCTAAGTTAGGCTTGTCCTTTACAGTTAAAAATTAGTAAGAAAATGTGTCAAAGTTTTGCGTTGTTGAGAAGTGAATTTAAGAATCACCAAAAAGTATTTTTCCAAATATTACGTTAACATAAGCTCTTTGTCGATATTCATACTTTTACAAATTATGTTGTCTGTCTTATATACACATCTTGAGAACAATTAAGTCTAGTTCCGGTCCAACTCGACTATATGTAGAATAAACAATGCAAGCCTTAACTTGGCCCGGCACGTGTCAGGTAAAAAAAATAAGACCGGGTTAGGCACGATATAACTGTCTGATGCCAATCAAAACACTGTATAAGATGTTCTTCTGTATTGATGTTGTCAAAGAAGTATCCGCTCAAGACGTACATTTATACTTGTTTTCGTTACCAACGTATTCATTGAAAATATCTGATGCTTTATTGTTTCTGCTTAAATCTTGATAACCGGCCGGAAGGCGTGCTAAATGTTTTTATCGGCTCGGCCCGGCCCGTTGAAAAAATTATTCTGATTCTGCGGCCTGGTCCATTAGAAAATTCGGTATCAATTCGCCGGGCCGGCCTCGTGCAGACCTTTAATCCCTAATCATACCCATATACGAGAAAATATTTTTATAACTCTTCAGCATGTATTATGGAAGGTTTTTTGGCTATAAAGAGAAAAAGAGACAAGAGGGAAAAATAACTTTTACCAAAACACTCATGTTAATCTCCAATTTTTTTTTTTTTTTTTTTTTTTTTTTTTTTTTTTATGATAAATATTTTTTAGGTTCTGAAAATTTAAAACAATTTTCATACAGACAAAAATGTACGATGATCTCTTCCAGGTTATCCATGTTCGTAAAATATATTTCTTATATTTAGAGACCCTCAACACGACCTAATACAATTTTTAAATTTAAAGAATCATTACAAAAACAACATTTATTTTGCATTTATTGATCATCAGAAATATCTCCAGGTAGTTATGGTAAAATGTGACTCATTTTCCTCAACCCCAATAATTTTCAGATTCTAGTAATTCTCAATTAAACATTTTTAGCTTAATAATTTAATTTTTTACATTCAAGAAGAACAAAGTAATATTAATTTTAATATTGATGATAATCTTGTTAATTTATCACGTTTCTCTTTAAAATATGTTTATTGAAAGTGGAAATGTTTACTTGGGTAGATAGAGTTAGAGAACTCTATCTTCAAGGTTGAAAAAATTAAATTATACGCCAAATAAACAATTCGGAAATGTTTCTGAAAATCAGTGACAGCAAAAGAAAGTTTTCCCTACCAAATTCTTCTTTAAATGTAAAAAATATCACAATTTTCGAGATTTTTACTGATAAAGAATACTTTTCGCAATTTTGGAGATTTTAAAGAAAGTTAATTTTATTTTCATTTTCATGGATACGTTTTATTCTATTGTCATTTATGTTTTTTATAGTGGAGAAACTTTAATCATTTGTTTTGTATGTATTATTAACTCATAAAAATCAATTCATCAAATTACAGAAAGCTGGTATACATTTGATTGGACACAATATAAAAAAGTTACACGCTACAATGAAAAATTACTGTTATCATTAATAGACCGAGTGCTACGCGACAAAAATAAGGTGAAAACTGCAAATCGTGATAAGAATATACCGCTTGGTGAGTACGTACTTTATGATAATAGAATGGATATTAGAGGGGGAGGGATCTCGTAAAGTCGTCGGAAATCAAGATGGCGGCTGTTATTCAAAAGGGCGTCATTTTCTGAATTTTCTTAATATGCGAAATATAAATGTGCATTTCACGTCGATTTCCATGTTTTTAAATCAAATTTTTGTTTTTAATAATTTCCAACATTATTTAAAAGAGTGTATGAAGTAGGTTTGTATGTTATTCTGCCTCTCCTTCCATGCTCTAGCTCGCTTAAATTTATTCAGATTGCCATGTAAATTTTATATGTTTTATGAAGTTTATAAAAACATGTTTGAAGTAAAAAATAAAGCGTATAACTTTTATAGTCCATTTACAGGGCGCTAAAAAATGACATTACAATATTGTGCATGGGGCGAAATCGTTTGCAATGTGTTTTAATGATGTTATACTCTTTAAATACATTCAAATTAATATGCATCAATGTTAATATAATGGATTTTAGAGGGGGAGGCATCTCGTAAAGTCGTCGGAATTCAAAATGGCGGCTGTTATTCAAAATGGCATCATTTTTTAAAATTTTCTTAATATGCGTAATATAAAGGTGCATTTCATGTCGATTTCGATGTTTTTAAATTCAAATTTTCGTTTTTAATACTTTTCAACATTATTTAAAAGAATGTATGAATTTAGCTGTTTGTCCGCATGTCCTTTTATGCTCTAACTCGCTTTAATTTACTCAGATTGCCATGTAAATTTTATATGTTTTATAAAGTTTATAATAACATGTTAAGAGTAAAAAATAAAGTGTATAGCTTTTATAGTCCATATACAGGGCGCTAAAAATTACATTGCAATATTGTGCATGCAGCGAAATCGTTTGCAATGTGTTTTAATGATGTTATATTCTTTAAATCACATTCAAATTGATATACATCAATGTTAATACTGCAATGAACTATCAAATACTGACTACATAATAAGGTGCGCATAGTATTTATCCCTTATTTACAGTGACACACCAAAACAAGAACATAAGCGTTTGTAATTTGTAAATAAATTTTATAAAGATAACGATCTAATTCAAGTGTTATTAGTGGAAATGCTAGGAGGGATATAATTTCATTCTGAGATAAGGATATCCCGAATAGTCAGTATCTATCTTATATTGATAAAATGCATATAAAAAAGTGAGGCATCGTATAATTTTATAGGAATTCAAAATGGCGACTATTATTTAAAATCTTTTGCAGTTTTATTCTTCTGCATCTCACAAGAGTATTTCTGATGTTAATTTCCACGTTTTATAACTCAAAAATTCTCTTTTTACTAGAATATATCTAAAATAAAAATAGGACAATTATTAAAGTATTTTTGTGTCATTTACAGAAGTACATTTAAATGAATAAATAACTAATAATAAAAATATTTTATTAATGCATTACTTATACAATATATTTAAAAATGAATGTTACATATAAAGCTGTAGAATATAGAAACTTCAATTGGTATCATCATATTTTTCACATTCGTTTTTGCAATTTCACAATAATGTACAAGAAAGTCCAACCTTTCTACAGACACATTTACTTTTACAGATTTTACACATATATTTTATTAACTCTTCACAAAAGTCTGAAATCTCTGGCAATTCTGACCATTTTATTTTCCATGATAAATTATCCAACCACCATCCCCATTTGTTTGGGGAGTGGACGTATTTCACGCTGATCTGCTTTTCTTCATATGTGTCCAGCTTGTAAAGCACTGCGTAAAATATGTTGTTGAAGTGCACCCTTGGTTGCTGGAAGATATTTAAAAGAATAATTTTTTGTCATAAACAATTCTTGTCTTGCATTATTGACAATTAGACCATTGCTTGTTGAACAGTACAACAATACTACGAACTTTTCTAAAATATATAAAATAGTTTCAGAATGGAAGTTTGTGATTTTGATAGGTATGAAAAGGCAGCAGTAGCTTCTTTAACCCCTTGGGGACGAGCGACACGTATACGTGCCGCAAATAGGCTTAAGAATCCGTGTTTATTGCCACCAGTAAAATTATACCGTAAATTTTTTCTTATTTAATCGTAACATTTTCTCGGTTTAAAAAGTCACAAATTTCTGTATTTTAAAACCGGTGACAAAAGATTAAAAGTTTCGTAAAATGCTCCCGTCCCCAAGGGGTTAAATGGAATCCATGTTTTCCAATTTCACTTTTTCGTCTTTTCTGTGAAAACCGGATTGCTGTCGCATCCCGTGAAAGCATGAAATTCTAGAAAAGCCATTGCCCTTTCTTTTCCAATTGCTGCATCCATGGTATGAACAGGAATAAATCTGTATTTTTCCATGTTCCTAATGCAACCGAAATAGTTTCTAGGCATTTATTTGTAATGATAAAGAAATATGCAATCGCTAAAACTGACACATCAGTGTCTACGCACCGTGTAACAATATTTTCACCTTTTTTTCAACCATGTCTTTGAAATGCAGCATTATTCTTATTTATCCCTGGCATCTCAAGTAGATTAAAAAGCTCTTCTTTGTTATTTGAATTTCTATGGAAATATTGCCAATTTTTACGTAATCTAACGCGTGTGGTTGCACTTGTCATCTAGTCCCTGCACCCCTCTTCTGTCTAGCTTCTCCTTTAATACTTGGTGTAATACATCTATCCCAAATTAAATCAATTCTGTGACATATAAAACTCCGAATTTCATTACGTAAGTGAGGATAAAATGTGTTAATGTAGTAATCATTAATTGTGTTTGAACTTCGTTGAGGCTTTAAAATGTTAGTAAGAAATGGCCCATCATATATTAAAGCATCACATGTTCCTGGTAAAACATTGCCATTTTTCCCTACGGTTACCTCTAAAATATGTGCTAAATCACTCTTGGGTCATTCCACGTCAATTCAACCAATTTTTCCCCCATTTGTAACCCGACCCCCAGGGACTTGGATGAAACTTTGTGTGCACATTAATTCTATCATGAAATGATTCCTTCAGAAATTTTTCCTTCCCAGACCTCATAGTTTGAGAGATATGGGGGGTCCAATTCTTAGGTTTTTCTCAAATCGCACATTTCTGAGTGTGTATTCTGAGATTGCAGTTCCATCTTCAAAAAATTGTTTCTCTGGATCTAAAACATGAATCATCCTAAAAATATCACTATAAAAAGGTAAAAAGATGCAGATTTTAATAAAAAATATTTTAAAAATTTACTTTTAATATTTAGGATAAAAAAAGTCAGCCAAAGTTGAGAATTATGGTTATTTTTCCAAATGTTTGTGACTTCACGAAAAAGGCTGTACACAAAAAGGCAAATTAAATTTCCAATTTCTTTTTGTTTTAAATAAAAGTTTACACTTTGGGCTTTCTATCTATGAAATAAAAATGATGTGTTTCGCATGGCTTATGCAAAAATTTTGGGTACTTTCAAATTACCCGGATGAGTGCTTTATTTTTATATATTACATATGCACACAAAAAAGCAAATGAAATTTCCCATTTCTTTTTGTTTTAAATAAAAGTTTATACTTTGGGCTTTCTATCTATGAAATAAAAATGATGTCTTTCGCATGGCTTATGCAAAAGTTTTGGGTACTTTCCAATTAGCCGGATAAGTGCTTTATTTTTACATATTACATATGCACACAAAAAAGCAAATGAAATTTCCAATTTCTTTTTGTTTAAAATAAAAATTTACACTTTGGGCTTTCTATCTGTGAAATAAAAATTATGTCTTTCACATGGTTTATGCAAAAATTTTGGGTACTTTCCAATTAGCCGGATGCTTGTTTATTTTTACATATGCACATATGTATACATCTATAAAAATACAGATGTATTATACATGTACATATCTATGTATATAGACAGTATATTGATATATATAACACTGGTGCCCGTCTAACCGAAAAGTACCAAATTTTGCCTCGTTTTGAAAATCTGCACTAATTAAGGGGGAAAAAAATCTGACTAAGTTTAGCTGTGGTACTTAAATAATTACTGGAGTTTCTATGAGTTATTGAATTTAATGTTATTTGATGCAAAAACAAATTGGAAATTTCATTTTCCTTTTCATGTAGAGACTTTTTCATAAAGTCACAAAATTTCGGAAAAATAATCACGACTTTCAACTTTGGTTTACTTTTTCTTCCGTATATAAATCTCTATTAATTGCCCTAATTGCTTTTTTCACTTGCTTTTTATGCCGCTTAAATGGATCTCCACATTTATATAATTCATATTTCATTAAGAGCGAAATTCTGTGATGCTCACATATATTAATCAAACGGTTTTCACTTAATTTTTGTTTTATTAATGCAATAGTCCTAACTAATAAAAGTTCTTTTTCTGAATCACAGAGATTATCAATGTAGTCTATTTCTCTGTTATTTGTATAGCTAGTTTTGTGACATTCTAAACCAGTTAATATTACAATACTGCAAGCCTGAAGACTCGTAGAAGGTTTAATATCAGGCTCCATATTAAAACAATAAAGCAAAAAAAATATTTATACATATCATAAACTATAAAATGTAACGATCAGAATGTATTTTTTGTAGCACAGTAAAAGTTAAATCATTCTTCTATGATAAGAAACAACAGAATGGCAATAATTTGATTAACTTGATTTCAAAACATCTGCTTTCATACTAACGAGCATTACCCTGCCTTTATCAGAAGGTGTTTATACAAGGCAGGTGCAATTAAATCTTTCAGACTATAGAAATAAATTCAAGTTCTGTTAAACATTTGTGTATTTAAACTTGCCAATATAAATATTTAAACTGATTAAAATTAACGAAGGAAAGGAAATACAAGGTTATGAACATTTTTTTAAACACAAATAATTAATATATAAGCATTCGAAAAAAAGAATGGAAATATGAGAAGAAAAAAAATTCTATTTTATACTGTACAAAAAAAATATGTTTTGAGTTTAATTATTGAAAATAAAAGTAAGAGATTCTTTAGATTGTCAAAAAATGCCCATTATTAAATAACTAAATGAAATAAATGGACCATTCACTAAATTTAATGGGGAAACGTATTACAGTCAGATTTTTTTTTTATCAGAAAAAACAAAGCCTAAACTTTACTTTGAAAATTAAAAAAAAAACATGCATCAAATAACATTAAATTCAATAACTCATAGAAATTCCAGTAATTATTTAAGTACCACAGCTAAACTTAGTCAGATTTTTTTCCTCTTAATTGGTGCAGATTCTCAAAACAAGGCAAAATTTGGTACTTTTCGGTTAGACGGGCACCAGTTTTATACATATATATATCAATATACTGTATATATACATATATATGTACATGTATAATACATCTGCATTTATATAGATCTATACATGTGTACATATGTAAAAATAAAACACGCATCCGGCTAATTGGAAAGTACCCAAAATTTTTGTATAAGCCATGCGAAAGACATCATTTTTATTTCATAGATAGAAAGCCCAAAGTGTAAACTTTTATTTAAAACAAAAAGAAATGGGAAATTTCATTTGCTTTTTTGTGTGCATATGTAATATATAAAAATAAAGCACTCATCTGGCTAATTGGAAAGTACCCAAATTTTTTGCATAAGCCATGCGAAACACATAATTTTTATTTCATAGATAGAAAGCCCAAAGTGTAAACTTTTATTTAAAACAAAAAGAAATGGGAAATTATATATATATATATATATATATATATATATATATATATATATATATATATTTAATTATTATTTGCCCGTAAATTTTGGAAACGTTTTCTAGTAGCTTTTACAGTGCATTAATTAATTTACTTCAGCGGGAAAATCTATTTTTCAGTTACTGTTAGATCCCACTAAACATTTTCAGCTGCATAATTCAAATTATGCATGCAATTGTAACAAAAAATTTTAATTTTAATGTTATTGTTAATGCTGTTAATTCTATATGTTTTACAGTTAAAACATGTTTGCTATATTTACATGAGGCCTCAATGCATCCGAAAAATCTGTTTTCAGGGTGAAGAGACATGATTAATGCACAGTAAAAGCTACTCGGAAATATTTTTAAAACCTACGAGCAACTCATATAAATTTACTTTTTACAAATTCTTACTATAAATTTTGAAGATGAATTTTTACATGAAGTTTCTAAAGATAAAGGGACGCTTTTCGGAATCTTGCGTGACTTCAAAGAAGATACTGTATAATTTCGTTCGCAAATGCAGTACACTGTCATAAATACAAAAACACATGGTTTATTATTTTTTACAGCTAGGAAAATTATACGCGTCACCATTTTCATTTAAATAATGTGCTATATATGCGCTTATCATGAATAGCAATATGAGTTTAAAACATCAACATGATTTCAATACTTTCTTCTTTAATTTTTAGGATATTTAAACTAACATATATGGAAACGTATACCACATCTTTTTTATAATATTATGTTATAAAAGAATCAGTTTTTGTATGATTATGTACATATTCAGCTTTCGTGATTTTCCCAAAATCATTAGTAGGATTTGAATACTTTACCCTTTACTTTTTTAAGATATTGAAATAATAAAATAGAATATGTTTTCACGGAAACATATGACACGCCTTGTTTATAAAATGATTTTATGAATCAATTAGTTTTGTATGGTGATGTAAATATTTAGCTATCGGGATTTTCCTAAAATCATTAGTATTTTTTTAAAGTTTACCCACTTTTTTTATAACATTTAAATGATGCAATGTAATATGTTTAAAACCCATGAATAGGAACGTATGCCATGTCTTGTTTATAAAATCATGTTATTAATCAATTAGTTTGTGTATGGTGATGTAAATATTCAGTTTTCGTGATTCTCTTAAGTTATTTTATTTGTATTAAGATACATAAATTCTGAAACCGAGCTCACCCTCTAATTGTTGGATATAATCTGGACGCACTAGAATAATGGATGTAGTATACAGCTTTAAGCTCAGTAAAACCCGAAACAGCCGTAAGGTATAATGACACTTATGCAATGCGTAATTTGCCAGAATATGATCTTCTGGTGCATTTGCAAAATCAATATTCGGAAAATAATCATCTTAATCGTTGACGTGACAAGAATATCTTATCACAAAATTGCAGTGTTAATTCCAGATTGTTTGTAAATTGCATAAATCAAATTCACTTATTTATTAAATAATAAATTAATGACACAAGTCCAATAAAAGTCAATTTATCTCTAATAATACTAAAATAGTTAAATGATGGCGGATTTTTTAACCATTTGGAAAAAGAGATATCTGAATCATATCTGAATCCTTGCTATGTCCTTTTTTTCGTGTTCTGTTTGGTCCATGTTTAATATCCGGAAATAAAATATTTTTATTGCAATTTATCAAAAAGCATTAAAAACTAAAATTATAACAATAATAACTCAAAAATAAATTGACATACTGCTTTTAAAGAAATTACATTTAAAAGAAAACTTTTTCACTATATGATGGTTTAAAAATTAAAAATGTGCTATGTGCTCCAAAATTTGCAGTGCTGAAGATTGTAAAACTGAAATTTCATTTAAAATTTGTTTATGATTGGTCTAGGAATAGTTAGGTTTAATCTATGGTGTATGTAATATTTGTGGAATCGGAAGTTCTTGAAATCATAAGTAAACTGAGAGACATAAATTCTACTCTGACACCGTTAAAATTTTAGAATTTATATATATTAACCATTAAATATTTACAAAAAGAATATTATTTACAGAAGTCTATTTACAAAGAAATTACGGACATCTCAAACATCATAATTAAATATTCCATCATATCCGAATTCCTCGTTCTCTCCAAACGACAACCATCATTCTAGCCGCGCTGTCTTCATTTCAGTTCCAAGCGTCAGTACTCAGCCACGCCTTTCATTGGGCTGAATCAGACCTTCAGCAGCCGGGCAACATAATGGGACATGGGACCCACAGCAGCCGGGCTGTGGGATTAAGAGTGGCTTCCACATATATGACTCTGTTATTGCGCAAGCCATGCTTTGATCTTTATAAAAATTATGTATATTATTATTATTTTTTAAATATAGAATTTATTTATTAGTCTAAAATTTATTTATTAGTCTTTGAAAACAGCATTGTCCAAACAGTTGTTGTAATTTATAAAATTACTTTTTTTTCTTTTTATTTACTTGACAATTTTTTTTTTTTTTTTTTTAAAGAAATCAATGTGAAATTTCCATACATCATTTAAAACATTTCAGTAATAACGTAAGATTTTTAATTATTTTTCGAATCTTTACAAATGTCACCAAGAGAGAAATTATAAATATTTGTTCATTCCTTTTCAATTAAAAGTACGCCAAATAACGTGTGTTGTCAGATCTGAAATATTTAAATAATTATATTAAATATCCTTTTTTGAAGTAATCGCAATATGAAAGTTATTCTAGATATAAAGCTTTGCTTAAGAAGTTCCCTTTGGGATTTTTTTAATTTCAACATACTTTATTATTATTTTTTCAATATATGAATTAATTACATTCATATCATCTTACATTTCAAGTTACGAGTTCTTAAATTTTATGATATTTTGCATGTTGTAAATATCTAAAATGGCACAAGACGTTAATAAAAAAAAAAAAAAAAAAAAAAAAAAAAAAAAAAAAAAAAAAGTTTTGATGTTTTTGTTTTATTTTAATTTTTTTTTTAATTTTTGAACAATTTCTGTTCAAAAAACAACATTCAAAATCCTGAAATACAGGGTGGTCATAAAAAAAAAATTGCCGATATACGGAGCTCTAGCGGTCAGTCCGCAACATTTTTTGATTCATATTTTGATCAACATCATATTTTGATTGAACATTTTCCAGATGGGTGCCACCCATGTAGAAAATCTGTAATCGAAATAAAATTTTTAGTTTCTCCGATCTGTATTGTAATCAGAGATTAGTGTACTGACTCTGCGCCACATGAAAATTTCCTCCTTGCGCCCCAATCGAGATTTTTCTATGGGGGGGGGGAGGATTCCCAGAACGGTTTTTTGTGCGTGCATAACATGTCCGTTTCTTGAGATACACGTACGATCCTAACGCTCTTTAGGGTTTTCGCATGCGCTGAGCATTTTGCGATAAAAAAAATGGGTGTTGCCATTGGAAATTTTCGAGTTTCTCTAACTATAACCGTAACCGTGAGCGGCATTTTGTTGCCGTTCACAGAATCTCGAGCTCGCCATACCTATGAATAGCTATATCTGAAATTTCATTTCGATCGGTTGAGCGGACTGGACGCTAGAGCTCCGTATATCGGCAAAAAAATTTTATGACCACTCTGTATTTCTTTATTCATAACCATTGGTTGACGGTGAGTAAAACTGAAATTATGTAGATATTGAGAGTTTAAAACTGTTTTCTAGTATTAGTAAATTTGGAGTTTCCTTGCACAGATAATTTCAAACTATGCAAGAAACAGCTTTAAAAGATTACCGAAATAACCATTTTTTTATAATCTGCATGCTAAAATTAAAAACAATCATACAGTTTGGGAAAATACTTTTTTGCATTTGAAAAATTCGAAAATATTTTTGTAATTTGTAATTTATTTTGCATTTTTTTACAAAAATTAATTTTAAACAAAATATTGTATGTATATTCTGTTTTAATTTTGAAGAAAATGTGTTATAATTCTCTTTGGTTCAAAAATTGTTTTCTATATGCATAATTAAGAGTTTTATAATCTTCGATTCGAAACTTAATGATCTTAATTTATTTTTTAGTTCTGGGGTATTTTTTTTTAAATTTGAAATTTAAGAACTAATTTTTTTATGGACAACATTTATTTTTCTTAATAATACGTATAGGAATATGTGCCTTTCGCTTAAAAAAAATACCTTAATTGTACATTATATGTGTTTTTAGGCGTTTCAAAAAACTCAAAGGCCTAGTGCCCCATTAATTTTCGTGATTTCTCCAAAAAGCTTAAATTGTTTATAAGATATGTATATTCTGAAAGGAAGGCCTTTCTGATTATGGAATATAATATTGACTCACTATGCTAATGGACGTATTATACTAATTTTGGCTTAGTGAAATACAAAATAGCCATCAGGAATTGTATGACTTGTGTGAGCGTGAAATTCGCTGAAATAGGATCTACTGGTACATTGCCAAAACAACTATTCCTAAATGTAATCGTCTTACCCATTTACGTGACAAGCATCGGTGTTGACGATTGCAGGCGCAGTTTCAGAATTTATGCTTGTTACAAGTTAAATTCGAATTAGTTGGTTGTTAATTCATAAATTAATGACAGAATCTCGATAAATTTTTGATTAAATTGTAATAATATTGAATTATATCAAGAAAATCATAAAAAAATAAACTAATGAAAAAAATCGAAATGCGATATATTATACATTAAGGTTTAACATAGATATTAATACCATTGTCTTACAAACTACTGCTGTTTGAGACATATATCGAATAACAAGAAGTAAACAAATCAAGAATTTTGAAAATCGATTTTTTTAATTGATGTTTATATATAAATTGCATTAATTAATTATTTTTGTTTCTTTTTTACTATAACATAGAAACGACATTTTTTACAGCCTTCGATGAAGACAAGCGTTGAGATAAGCGCATAAAACGCAGACAAGCGTTAATAACAAAATAGTTTATAAACAGATGTCAAGTACAATCACAGTTACTTTTTGACATACTCATTGTAAAGACTAGGAAATTTATCACATCCACATCGGTGGACAAAATATCTAAAACCTTTATAGAAATCTTCCGCCAGCGTATTCAGATAGCTCTTCACTGAGTCTTGAAGATTTCGCTCATGTGGAATTCCTACAGTGTAAAAAAAAAAAAAAAAAAAAAAAAAAAAAAAAAAAAAAAAAAAGTTGGTTTTGTGCGTTTACTTTTAGATAAAGAAGATTGGTTAATATATTTTTATACTCGAGCCAGTACCTTAAGTTAGAGATAGGTATAGAGATTTAAACTTGTAAATAAGTTGGAATTCCTACGAATTCATTTCCACCACAGCAATTGCTCTATCCTATAGAAGAACGACTACCCGCTTTAATATGAAATTATCCACTTATGTATTTGGCACATCTAAATTCTGCTGGAAAAATAATTCTTCCATAATTAGACTTCTGAATAAGGTGATAATTATTACTCGTAAACCGATGCGTAGTTATTAAATTACGAATATCAAACATTAAATGTTACTTTGTATTAAGTGTTTAAATAGCAATATATTACGCTGCACTTTTGTCAGCGTTTTATTTTCACATTTTTTTGTAGAATAAACACAGACCGTAGTGAAAAAGCCAATATAGTTAATATTCGTTCTGTTAAGATAATCAATTGACATTTCTTGGATCACATCCGGGCGAATGCAGATCTTGGTGATCTATAGCTAATTATCCTTTATGTTGGTGTAAACACATTTTCCGTTCGGTGTTGCAATACTTGATGAGATTTTTATTTGATTTATACTCTGATTTGGTAATTTGAAAATTCAAAAATGTTATCGTAAGTTATAATCAATATCACAATTAACTGTTCGCGTGATTTGTTTATCATCTGAGGATGGTTATATTTTCAAAAGCACCGACCAACGGTTTGGCATCGAAAATCCAGGTTTCTCTAGTCATTAAGCAGGATTTGTGTATGTAATGTGCAGGAACCAAATCAGCGAAGCCAAATAATTATACAGCCGATATAATAGAGAAATCACTAAAATAACAGTCTCTATAACTAGGACGGCCGGCGATTTGTCTACTGGATGGTTGCCAAGTGGCGGTCAAGCGGACAGCCGCCCCGATGCCAGACGGGTATCCTCGTTCTCCTAAAGAAATGTGGTCATCGGTATGGAGCAGATGATGTCAGCCATGTTCGTTAATGGCACCTAGTATATGTAAAATCCACTGTGCGTGCAACGTCATCAAAGTTACCCGTGAACTGTACTTCTGATTGTGTTTTGCCAGGTGAAGGTCTTATCAACTGATCAAGGTTCTAAATTACGCGATAAGATTAAAGAAGAAAAGCGCAGACATCAAACAACAAGATAAAAATGTTCAACAACAGGATTAACAAAGTTCATAAGCAGTACGAACACCCTAAAGATGAAGATCTAGCCACTCTTTAGACCTAATGCCACTACTCGGTGAATCGGTGGTCACCCGTGCCGATACCAGGTAACAAACTCGTTCAGCTAGAGGACTAATCATCGGTTAGAAATGAAGAAAACTACTATAATAACTGAACTAATAAATATACTGATAGTAGAACTGATACGAATAAATATATAATAATATAAAAACTACTATAATAATATATATAACTACTAATGAAGAAAATTACTATACTGCGAACTAAAATATTCAATAATTGCTTCCAAGTCACTCAATATTCCGAAAAAGGTTCCTTGATCTTTCATTGTTGAATATGAATATATTTATTTGGGACCTCAAAACATCGTTTTCGATGTTGGTTTCTAGGATCAGAAAACTGAGTAATGCACTGAAAAAGCTACTTGGAACGTGTTCAGAAACTATGGGTAGCTCATAAAAATTTATTTTTAGAAAACCTTCTATAAATATCGAAGATAAATTCTTTTGTGAGGTTTCAAAAGATAAAGGAATGTTTTTCAGAATCTTGGGTGACTCGGTAGGCGTTATTGCACATTTTTGGTTGTGAATTAAGAAATATCAGTCTTTTTTATAGTATGTCCTCTAGACTTGTCTTCAGCTCAAAAAGAAGGTGAAAGTAGGTCGATGCAATAAACAGTTTGTATGCATGGTGATAAAACACTTTCCATGAAAATTGCGAAAGAAACAGCTGGCCGTCACTTTGGTCTGGCATCGAATGACTTTTAAATTTTTCGAGAGCTGAAAACGGTTCTGTAAAGATAGCACTTTCATCCCCCTAAAAATCTTCGACATACTGTGGCGATGGCAGTAAGTGTAAAGTAAAACGCGTACATCGATATGACAAATTTCTTAATCTCCATAGTGACTATGGTAAAAAAAAAAACTTTGATTTTATTTAAGCCCTGGTTATAAATCCATTTTGTTATTCAAACTTGTCTTAATTTTATGCCCCTTTGGAGTTTGGAAATGTCGTCGTATATTTATAAAAAATGTTGTCATGACATAAAAATGTACATTCTGTTACAACATTTATTGGAGTTTTCTATTTCATTTGTTTAAAATATATCATACTCATCAACGGTCCTCTATTCTCCGCGAACTAATAAATTCTCTAAAGTAACATTCTTCTCTTGAATAAAACTTCATCTATTTTAGAATATATTATAATATAGTAGTAAGTGATTCTGCACTTTTTTTGACAATGCCTTTCAGCAACAAAATTTCCTAGTATATACTAAATATAAAAAAAAGATTATTATTATTTTTATAGACATTAAAATTACAGTATTTAAATAACTAAAATTCATGTGTACAATATCTGTGAAAGATTATACTCATTACAACACTTATATTTAAGTATTTACCCAATTTACTTTTACAGATTTCTTTTAATTTATAATTGTTAACTTAGATAACATAAAAATGTAAAGTAATAATTTTGGGTCATCTGTATTTATCGGTAAATATTTTAGTGGTAAATCAAACAACTTACTTAAACGGAATATAAAAATATTGTTCCTTTTCAATTTAACTTTAAATGTGATTTGCAATCAAAACAAATCTCCTTCTCTTCCAAAAAATTTTTATATATAGATTGCCTAGACTGTTTACTTAATTTCTGCTTCAGTAAATATTTGACGGTACATGAATTAAAATATATGCAATTTCTCATATTTTAAGGAAATATGCATGATTATATGAGCACTCCCAAAAAAAAAGAAGTATAAGTGACAAAATTGAAAAAAATTGAGCTAAATGCGGTATTTGTTTTAAGGCAAAAAGACATAAGTAATTTGCTAATTCTGTCTGCGGTCAATCACTTAAGCTCTTTAAACTACTTAACTACTTAGCCTCTTTAGTCTCTAATTAAATTAAAAAAATATTATGCTCTATTTTTCTTTTACTGTAAATAATTAAAAATCATTCAAATAAGAGTTCAAATATATCTTTAAAATGAGCTAAACTTTCATATTTTAATTCAATAAAATGCTTAAGACATTAATCTTCAACACAACTTATTCCAAATCTAGATTTTGTCATTTGTATTCCTTGTTTTCTAGGATTCGCGTACATAAATTTAAATTCTTTCATACTGGTTCATAACAAACTTTTCTGAATGAAAATTCACATTGATGAAACGTTATTTTAACTGCCACTTGAAGAAAATGTTTCCAACATAAGTTTGGCCTTATAATACACATTTTGTTGTTAAATAGACAAATGTCCGTATAGAATACAAAATATACACGGTAACAAGTTTTGTGTGAATTGGTATAAATATTTTTTATTTTTTATTTTTTTATTTTTTGCTAAGATAAAAAAAAATAATAACAATAATAATAATAATAATAATGAAAAACATTAGTCAGATGTCCGTTTTCGAAAATTTTCCTGCGTATAATACATCTTATTATTTTAAACAATAGTTGCAAGTGTTAATGAATATTACTAGTTCAATACTATACTACTTTTGATTTTCAGCGCTTAAATTTCAACTTCAGTCAGTTAATTGGATAAACGAGTTAATCTTGATAATAAAATTTATTAACCCGCCAAGATGGGCGAGGGTTGTTTAGACACCCCATGCCTGAAAATATTCATAAGTTATTTCTCCCTATAACTGGAGTGAGTAGAGCTGTTGCAAACCGCACGTATTCGTTATTGAGATACGGGTATTCTTTCTAATGCGAAAGACCGAACCGTTATGTTCGAATTTTACTCGTTAGTCGTTAGGCATCAATGAACTGCCAAACTAGATGAAACAAACATTATACGTTCCCTTCATTTCGTGATTCAAGAACGGCGCCGGTACACTGTTATAAGTGAAGGTGACAAACCGGTGCCATTTGGAGCCCTAGGGTGCCATAGGGGCTTGGATATGTGGTTTCAGTGCCGACAGGTCTCTTACTGAGTGATTGGAGCTAAATAAGGTGCCATACACTTCGTATTGGCAGCAATGTGGCACCTCATCGGGTTACTGGAACCATGCGCATGCGCTGTGACGTGTGTCTTTGTTTTCTGTGACGACAAGTAAAATGTATGGCTATGAAGGAATGAAGGTGAGCTCGATGGCTGAGCGGTAAGAATGCTGAGCTTGTAATCAGACGTTTTGAGTTCGAATCCTTCGACTGCCAAAAGTCGGTTTGTATATTTTTTAATTTTTTATTATTGGACACTCTGGATTAATGGTGCCATCTTTTCACCCTAATTAAAGGTGTCATTCTGGCTCCTTTAGGGGTGTCACCAGTGAGACAAGCTTTTCACCCCTAAAAGGTGCAATGTGTCACCATTAGTTTTAACAGCGTAGTCTGACTGGGAAAGATGAGAGTTTGTGTTCGGACGTCAGACTGGGAATCAGTTGTTTCCGTATTAGTATTGCATACGGGTTTTTTCATTTAGTCATTTTATTACTTTAGCATTCGTTCATTCGACGAAAATGTGCGGATGGAATTCGCGGGAAGTTTTTTAAGTCAAAAGCAGGAAAAATGCTTTTTGATGAATGATTGCTATCAGATTTATTTTTTTAGGGATTGTACTTTTCCTCTTACAGATATGAAGGGTTACTTGCATTTTGAAAACATGGACAAAATAATTGATTTCTCTTTCGTCCTTTTTTCTTTTTTTTAACCAAGACATTATATATATTTCCATGTATGTATTTTAAAAAAGGAACCATCGATTTAAGCATTAAAGAGATAAAATGTGTTTAGCATTCAAATTTTAATTAAACTAATTTTTTATTAATTATGTATTTAATTTATTAAATTTTCCCATAACTTAGTGTAAAAAGAACGGAACCTTATACTAGAATAAAATATTTGTTATAGCTGTATTTAAGAAAGGATAAAGTATTACTGCGAAATTTTCAATTTCAAGGGTCGTCATATGAAAGCATTTGATTATATTTTGAACTTCTCTTTTTAGGTGCATAGTTTCTGAGGTTCCTTTGGGTGAACCCATGAGGGAAACACCAAGCAAAAGGAACAATTGGTTCTTTCTCGTACCGAGTGGATTTGAGCTGTCGCAATCAATCAGTCTTCACTTTCTTGGGTAGTTAGGCTGCGTGACATGATTGGGTAGTGCGCAATCGTGACCGGACGCATCCGGAAGTGCGGGGTGGAAGCGTGGTCAACTCTTGTAGTAGCCTGTAAAAGTTTGCGAAGGAGACCCACGTGGTAACCTCGCATGGAAAGAGCTGAAAGGGCCTCGTATTCCCAGAACCGGGAAAGGGACACCCTGCCATTCCGAAAAAGGAAAAATGCCAGTCGATTTCATATCGTTGTGATTGCCATCAAAACCAATTTTAGGATTTTATGCATTATACTAAGTCTATGAATGTGTCTGAAAGTTTTGCGACGTTGCGTGGGGGAAAAATATTTTTGAAAGCAGCTTATTTTTAGTTTCCGTTATAGGGAGGTTTCGTTGTCGTATGTTTTACTGGTTTCATAAAGAGTAGACATTTCTATTAAGATACTCAATTACTATTTTTTTTTATCTATACAATAATATACTTATTGAAACGGAATTACGAGAAACCACTGATTTTTATCTTAGACAGATTTTCCGTCTTATCAGATGAATCTGCATTGTATAATTTTCATGGAAATTTACCTTAGAATTTTCCATTCAAAGTAGATCTCTACTTTCAGAGGATGAATTTATTTATTATTATATTGCAATTGTATACATTTGCAGTACATTTGTATACATTTTAGTAAAAAAATGCTAAAAACATTTACGCAAAATGGTACCTTAACAACATTTATAAGTCATTTTTTGTATCCAAAAAGAAAAAAAAAGGAGAAACGTTTTAATTGCTTGATGTCGGAATGAAATTATAAAAAATGTAAATTATATATTTTTAGGAATACTAATGCAAATTTCTTCTATATACGAATGAAAATGAATTAGATAAAGTATCAGAAAAATAGTCACTTTCATTTTAAGAATAACTTTCAATATAATAATTGATCATGAGGTAATGTGACCCCCCTCTCAAAGAAAAAGTGTCATCCCCCCTATCTAATTTGAGGGCGGGATCCGCTCTTGCATATAACACATTTATATAATGATTTTGTTACTCTTCAGAAAACAAAATTAATCGTAAATTCTCCTTAATACTAATATATATTCGTTGTTTTTTCTAATTTTCAGAGAGTTGTTTCGTCAGTTTTAACTATTTTTTAAAATAAAAATAAAATGTATATATTGTATACAATTGCTATACAATTGCAATTGTAAATATTGCTGTAAAATTAGTTGCATATGAAACAGGTACGTTACACATTTTACATAAGGTATAAAGTTACACATTTAAAATACATAAGGATAGAAAGCCAATGATTACAAATGCACAAATAATACATGAAAAGATAGCAAAAAGACGTTTCAAATCTACTATCGAGATTCATCATCAGAGCAAGTCTCACCGTGCCAGAAAAAGTAAAGTTGAGCAAAGCTCAACGAGAGAGTTAAAAAATTTGAATACCGTCTTAACATGGCTCTTACAAAACTAGCTCTTTCTTGCACAAGAATTTCCGAACAAAAATAAACATTTTTTGTTAAAGCAGTTGCCAACAATTTAAAAAAGCACAGTAAAATAATTAGTGCAACAATTACTGTATACTTACAAAAATTTGCAGCATGCTGTCCAGTCATTTGACCGTTTTTAAAGAAAGCAATTTTATAACCGTCATTTTACACTATTCAGACCATATTATTGCCCATTTTATGGTTAGAATATTGTTAAATTATGGTTACGTAATCGTTTTTTCAAAAAAAAAAAAAAAAAAAAAAAAAAAAAAAAAAAAAAAAAAGGTAATATTACTGGACAAATTGCTGCAAAATTTTAACAGTGTACTATTGCAAAATTTCCACGCGAAAAATAAAAATAAAATGAATAGTTTGATAAATTTTCTTTAAAAGAAATAATATACTGTCATAATTTGCTATTGCAAGGTTGCCACGTAAAAATTGAAAATGCAAAAAATAGTTTAACAAATTTTTAAAAATGTGAATTACGTCATATTGAAAATATAATAGATGTCACAACCCTAATAGCATACATGGTCACAGTGACGTCACTGTGAGTCACTTTGGTCACATCACATCTGTGACAAAATACCACCTCTCTGTGACTTCACATTGTGACAGAGATGTTACTTCCTTAAAAATCTTTAGAAATTTATAAATATCCTTCAAAACATGTTATTTACTTTAAAAAACATGTTTCTGGCAATTTAAATATCGTCGCTTTTGTTACAGTTTCCTCACAATGTTAATGTCAAATTAGTCACAAATGATACATTTTTCACAAATTTGTCACATTGTGACCACTTTGTGAAACGTCTCAAAAGAGCTCTAAAACGGCCATAACGACTTCACATTTTAGTCACTGTGACTTCACATCGACGTTACGTGACGTCACATCGACAATCGATGGTCACAAAGTCACAATGTGACTTCACAACGACGTTGCAGTGACGTCACAATGCTTTACGGGTAGGTGAATATATAAGGTCATGCGAGTTATTTAAAGAACGTAATGAAACCTGATAAAACCAAACTATGAAAATATTGACATATTTTAACATTTTGAAGATAACTGATTTAGTTTTCGCCATTTTTAAATCCATTTCATATATATATATATATATATATGTATATATATGTATGTATAGGTATGTATGCATGCGTATATATTAAAAATTTCACAAAAGGTTTAGGTCCCTGGAGCTCATTTTTAGGGATACAAATAGGTTTATCTCTAATCTTGATTTAGTTTTTGGTTGCTGAAATTTGTACTTAACTTCGAAATCTACCTCCGCCTGCCGGCCGAACCGGTAGGGATTTCTTAAGAATCGGGGAATGAAAGCGCTTGCACATGACCACAAACAAATTTAAGAATCGAAACGAAAGAAGAAGCATTTTTTCAAGCTTATTTCTATTTCTGGATGTATTTATTTAAATCCAAATCAACCAAATTACTCTGTAAAGTTAAACTTGAAAACCAGATTTCGAAAGACCGTACTTTTAGATCTCAAATGTTGTAACCAATTTGAACAAATGTTGCAGTTAACCCTTTGAAAAAAAACTCAAAAAAGTCTTTGTACCAAAGCCATTTTTCTCCCTTTTGTCAACACCTGTACCAGAACGCAATTTTTCAAATGTAAACAAACAAAAAGAATGATCTTAAAGTTGATTTTTTTAATCGATGGTGTAAACAATTTTTAAAAAATGCATTTTAATCCCTTGAAATACACTGGCAAAATAGGGCCACTTTGTGACTCACGAAGAATTTTTTTTCTACGTTAATATTATATAAACATACATATTTAAACACATTCTTTTAAAAGAATCTCAATAGAATAAATTTATACCCCTTAAAAAATTTTTGAAACGTCCGGACGTGTAGAAATATTTTTTATAAAATAAAATGTGCGAAAAATTTGATGAAATCAATAAAAAAAAAAAACAGTTCGTTTCATTGCAGTTTTGCCTCATCAAGGCACAATCCTATGGTTACCAACAAACAAAAGTATATTCTTAAAGCATAAACATTATTATAATCTGAGGAGTGATTGTTTTTAAAAAATATGAGATTTAACCCTTTCAAATACAACGTCAAAAAAGAATTACATGGAGAGTACATTTTTTTCTATACTAAAAATTACTAAATGTCCGTATTTTAACGTAATCTTCTTAAAGCACTTCAATAAATAAAATTTACATCACCTACAAAAATTCTGAAACGTTCGGATTGATAGAATTATTTAAAAAAAAAAAATCTGAAAGTTTTTACGAAAACAGTAAAAACCTGAGTGTTCCCTTGCGGTGCTGATGGCTTTCAGTACGTATAGATTCTAACACTCAAATTACGTTAAACAAACAAACAAAAAAATAAATAAATAAAAAAAGCCTATGCAAATTTAATATTTTTTCGCAATTTCCTCATTTAAAAATATAAATTCTGATAAAATGGGGCTTTATGATATAAAATTATACAAATGGTAAGTTTCATTTAAGAGTCATTTAGAAGACAGATAACACGACTGAAAACTGTATAACATCACGCTTCCGGGAAACGCCGGGAAGGTCAGCTAGTAATAAAAAAATGCATGTTTGTTTATACGCTTTTGAAGTATAACTAGAAAACAACAATGTAAGTAGTGTATACAAAGAAAGAGCGATTTAAAAATATGTTATTAGCATTTCAAAATTATGGTCTAATTAAATATGGCTTAATTATATATGTGGATTAATTTTGATTATATACAAAAAATAAAAATACCGTTATCGTACTTCTTAATATAGTATACATGTTTTATTGCTATACAATAAAAATAAATTCGAAAAGAATCAATATTCTAAATTAGTTACGGGTGTCCTAATCTAAGATGAAACTTCTGTCAAGTTTAACAATTTGAAATTTTTTTGGTTACATTAAATAAACGTAACAATCTTTTTATAATTAATTTAATACTTTTTAGACTTATTATTTTCTGAAGTTATGTTTTTAAGTTGAAAAAAAATGTTTTAATCAAAATTATATTAAAAATTTTAGTAATTTTAATTAAAAATTGTCTAAATGTAATTTTCGAACGGTTCAAAAGAATCACTAGGCAAAAAAAAAAAAAAAAAAAAAAAAAAAAAAAAAAAAAAAAAAAAATCTCAACGTGAAAAATATCATAATATTAAAAAATATATTTTGAAAGAAAACAATTTCTAACGCTAATAAAGCATTTAAAAAAATCTACGAATTTTTACATATGCGGAAATTTTAAATAAACAAAAAAATTTTAAGGCTCTCATTTTTAGGTTTCAAATTTTACATAAAACTATAAATAATGAAAAGTACAAAAAATATTGGTTTTATTACGCTTATTTCAAAAGAATTTTTCTCTGCAATAAACTGCTTAATGAGAGTTTTGAAACATCTAAATAAAAACTTTTTTTTGTAATTGAACTTCGTGAAGATAAAATTTCCTATTCGCGTTTTTCCAAAATTTTTTTACTAGCTATAAAAAAGGTTTTTTGTTTTAGCGGACAAAAGAAATAATGGAGAAGATAAGAGAATATTAAACTTAAAAGTCCGTATTTTTTTTGTTATCAAATTTTTCGACAGATTCCTAAATTATACAGATTTGTCAAAAAAAAAAAAAAAAAAAAAAAAAAACTGTAAAATTACTAATTTTTTTCTATTCGTGTAACAGAATCTGTTACATGATTTTTTGCTGTTTGCGTTACATAAGAGTTCTAAAAATCCCAGTAAAAGTTAAGCAACTTTACAGATTTTTTTTAAGCAGTGTACATCAAATTTATATACAAAAATGCAGTTTTTTGCACTAAAAGCTGTATTTTAATATAAAATTACTCAGTATATTACTTGTATATTTATAATTTTTGATATAAGTTTGTATGGCCTTAAAATTAATAAATTACAAATAATCTTTAAACAAGAAAGTGTTGAATTCGTGAAAATATTGTGAATCAGATTTTCGTCGGATTTACACATTTTAGGGGTCAGAGAACCCGAAAAACGTGGTTTTACAAAATGTCCATCTGTGAATATGTCAGTCTGTCTCTATGTTATAAAAATTTTGTGGTACTCAAGACGTCTTGCACGGAATTACCGAAAAATATAGATTCTGTTAGACCTTGATGTAAATCATATCTGATTAGTTTTTGGTGTACATCGCTCAATAGGTGGCGCTGCCATGCTGAATTATTCACAGTTTCCATAATAGCCAAATCTCAAGAACAAGTGCATGGATTTTCAGAAAGCTTTACATTTAGTTAGTACTTGTATGACATGGTGCTGATTATGTTTTGATTAAATCGCTCAACAAATGGCGCTGCATGGTGCATTATTCGTGACTATCGCAATGGCTCTATACCCAAAACTAATCCACGAAATTCTATCAAACTTCAGATTCAATTAGTCAACGATATAGAATAATATTGTTTAGTTTTTGGTGTAAATTGCTTTACAAATGGCGCTGCTAGGCTTCATTTTTCAGTATTACGCAATACATGTATCTCAAGAAGTAATACATGGATTACCACTAAACTTCAGATACATTTAGTACCTGAAAAAAAATTATTCTGATTCGTTTTTGGTGTACATCAACCAACATGTGGTGCTGTTATGTAGATTTTTTTTAAAATAATTTTGCAATAACTCCTCTCAAAAACAAATGTACGGATTTTCATCAAACTTAAAATTCAGTTATAAATTGACATAAGTTGCTTCTGACTAGATTTTGGTTTAAACCAATTAAACTGTAATGCTGTTATGCTGCATTTTCCAAGAAAAGTTCGCAAACATAAGATAGAAATTTTTTTTGAAATTACCAAAAATGACTACACTCGACTCTCGTTAATTCGAAATCGGATAATTCGAATCTTCACTTAATTCGAACTAAGCATGAAATCCCGAAATTTTCAATGGCAGAATAATGTTAAACTTTTTCATTAATTCGAACTCATTTTCTCTTGATATCGTTTAATTCGAACTAACGAGATTTCCGATTTTTCATTCTTCCTTTTATTCTCATGGATTTCAGATCATTTGAATAACTTTCTTTCTTTGATTTTTGTGAAAATTGTTCTGAACGAGTATACATATAATCCCATGCATTTGATATCCACTTTCTAGTGTCCCGTTTGTCCATCAGTGACACTTCAAATTTTCCTCCACTGTGCTTGTTTTTAATCTTTTAATTAGTTTATGTAATTATACATTCTGATTTAATATTAAATCATATTCTAATGATAACAGACATTATAAATAAAAAAAAACACTGTAACATTAATTCCTTTGTAATAGTACCATATTAAGCATGTTCTCATTTCATACTTTTCATAATTCGAACTTCGGATAATTCGAACATTTCTTGTGGTCCCGACGAGTTCGAATTAACGAGAGCCGACTGTATTTTTTTTTTCACTTTACGTATTTTGGAATTTTTAACTTATTCCTGCCTTGATATTTTTGGTGTTCTTCTATAGAAGTTCATTTCATTAAAGAATAGTTTTATTTTTTAAGTTTTCTCTTTTTTCTTTCTTCTTTTCTTTTTTCTTTTCTTTTCTTTTTTTTTAATTTCATGTCCATATTTCCATACGATACAATAAAATGTTTTGCACGATTGCAGCATAAATATTTCTGAAGTTCTGACTTTAATGAAATATTTATTTTGTTTTACTGAAGAAAAACATTTTGGGACAGGAGGTAAGTTAATTAAATTTATTTGACTAAGAATTGAATAAATTAGTCGCTTAGTTTTAGGACGAATATAACTACCCGCAAGAACAGAATTCACCATTGTAATAGCATTTGTCTTCTCCAATTCTTTTCTCTGCACTTTTAGGTAGCTTTCATTACAAAAAGTAAAAAAGCTACCTATTGCAGCCGTCCGGAGGAAAGCATTTCCGGAAAATTTTGGTATATTTTCACCAATCATGACCCCCAGACCCCAAAACCACCCTCCATTCAAATGTATATATACATAATATTAAATTCATTGTGAAAATTTGTAGCGCTGCAGAATTGTAGTAAGGGAGGAAGCCTGTCAAACCCTGCATTCATTTTACTTGATAATTTTTATATTATAAAGGATATTTTATATTTTATGTTGATTTTTTGTTTTTGATGAGTTTAAATATATTTTTTAATTTTGTGTTGATTAAATTGTTTTTAGTTTATTTTCTTATTAAACTTGGCATTTTAGTTCTTAAAATCTTATTTTTGAATGCTGGTTTGGCAGGTGCAAATATGCAGTTATTATTTGTAGTAAAAGATTTTTTTAAATATTTTCTTAGAAAAATATGTAATCGGGCATTCTGGAAATTTGGAAAATGGGAAATGTGAGCATTTGATAGGTATTTTTTTACTGTAAAGTGTTTTAGCCAAACAGAAAGTGGGATAAACGATTAATTTAAATACTGGTAGTATTGTCTAAAACTTCGAATTTGATGATTTGTTTCTATTGTTCTGGATTCATTTTTTTTGGAACACATTTTTAACTTTAGGCAAGTTTAAGTTCAATTTCTTGACGAAAGCTAAATAAAATGTACTGTTATAATTATTTGTTCTTATGCTGTTTAATCAGGGTGAAATATAATTTAAATGTTATGATTTGGAAACCTTACGTCATGTATATTAGTTGCTTGGACACAGTTATTCTAATGATGTCATGTTAGAGAAAGTGGTCACAAAGAGATCCAGTTAAATGGCCATACGCCTACATTGCCCGGAAAATATTCCCTTTTCATTGTTTATAATAAAACACAGCTCAACAGGGATTTCAGGGAGAAGATATGTCGGGACAATAACTATTCCAGAGAAAGGTTTGCACTCCACATTTGCTGTCTGGATGTCTTTTGAGAGCATCTATATTCCTCTATTTGTCATACTTTTTACATTTATCATGTAACAATTTTTGTGTAAAATAGTACAAAACATAATATTTATTTTTAATGCGTATATCTGTCGCTTGTGTTGGTTAAATATTTCATCCTGAATGAATCTGATTTGTTCATTTATCATTTGCTGGTCACTTTATTGAGCTTACGCAAGTAAAGTCGCTATTTTGTAGTTTTTCTTAAAAAAATAAATAAAGTGCACATTTTAAATTTTAATATATATATATATACAGGGTGGTCATAAAAAATTTGCCGGTATATGGAGCTCTAGCGGCCAGTCCGTTCAACCGATCGAGGTGAAATTTCAGATATAGCTATACAGAGGTATGAGCTCGTGATTCTCTGAAAGGCAACAAAATGGCGCTCATGGTTACGGTTGTAGTCGCAGAAACTCAAAATTTTCCAATGACAACACCCATTTATTTCATCGCAAAATGCTCAGCGCATGCGAAAACCTTAAAAAGCGTTGGAACCATACGTGTATACCATGAAACGGATACATTATGCACGGACAAATGCGAATCCCCCCCCCTATAAAAACACGATTGGGGTGCAAGGTGTAATTTGTATATCACACAGAGTCAGTACACTGATCTCTGATTACATCACAGATAGGATAAAACTTTTATTTTGATTACACATTTTCCACATAGGTATATTCACAGGCAATTACATATTGCCTAGTGGCAACTGTGGACAATACAGCCGAACATTACATCACACGAGGGATGTTTGCAATCTCACGTTTAATAGAATCTTTCAAATCCAGCAAAGTTTTCGGATTGCACAAGTACACTCTAGATTTTAGATATTCCCAGAACCTGAAACCCATATGAGTGAGGTCGGGGGATCGCGGAGGCCATTGACGTTAATAGTTAAGGTGAAATGTGCCTCGTCCGTTCATAATATGCGAAGATGTCGATCGTTATCTTCACCATATTGGATGAGAAATTCATTAACAAACTCTATATGTTGTTGATGGTCTCTCACTTCCAACATCTGGGCACGCTGGTATCGGTAAAGGAAAATGCGGATTACAGAACGCAGCAACATTAAGACCATTGATTTTGGATATCAAATATACGAGGTGTACCTTTTGTAGTTTGCATGCGTCCTGTGGTCACTATGTGATGCACTTCCATAACAATATCCTCCGGAACAGTTGGTCGTCCGGATCTCAGAGTATCACAGGTTTTAATTTCTTCGTTTAACAGGTTTAATTTCTTCGAATTTCATTACTAAATCACGAAGAGCTTGTGAAATGTATAGGTCACGTATTTGGCGATGGTTTCGACGAAAAACGCGCCAGGTTTTCAGAGCATTCATCTCATTTTGATAATAGTTTTACCAACTCACCACGAACGAAGTCATTTTTTTGGCATCAGTGAGCTCCGACTGAAGAACTAACATTCCCACGCTACTTTTTACCTGTTTTCTACGCTGACTATTTGGCAAACGATGTTCTGTGATTGGTATTTTTTCTCTGTCATATTTAAATTTTCTTTGTGAGCCTTGGCCGTATTTTTTGGGGCCGTTCGTAGAGCTGATTTTGTGCGAGCATAACGCGTCTGTTTATTGCAATAACCATCTCCTTTTTTTTTACTGAAATTCATTTGGTCATTCTTCAATAGTGTATCAAATTTATGGTGCGCCTTATATACGAGATTTTAAGAAATCGCCATTTTTACTTGTAAAGTAGGGGTGCGCCTTATACACGCGTGCGCCTTATACACGAGTAAATACGGTAATAAAAATATTAATAAAAAATCGAAATAAAAATCACCTAAATTGACATTATAAAACACGTGAATCGTATTTAATGTCATTGAATGTGACATTCACAATCATCCACTATTGGCATTTAATCTTATAGTTTGGCGATAATTTTTTGGTCAACAGGGTAACCTAGTAGTACCATTTTTTTCAAAGGAAGAAAGTTTTCTTTAATATTTTTCATGAATAAAGAAGTTAGTATCGTGAATAAAAACGTTAGTATAATTAAAAAGCCGCTTTTTTAATAATTAATGAGGATCTATCTGATATAGAAAATGAAAATTTTGAAGAAAAGAGCAAGGAAAGTGCGCAAAATATTTCAAATACAGATGAAACTCCCAACTCAAGTTTAAAATTTCTTTATCTGGATGCAAAGGATTCAGTCAATCCTGTTAACATTTCTTTAGGTAATAAGCATTAAAAGCTGAACTTAAAAATAAAGATCAATTAGAAGATAAAACTATTGAAGAATTGCCTGATTTAGAAAAAGTAAGTTTAGAGAAAAATCAGAAAAAAATGTTAAAATCACCATAAAATACAAAATAATTTATGACTTTATCTGCTTTAGTATACATTTTTTCATTAGTTGATGACGCGCTGTTAAAATTTTCTATTCGAAACGCATATTGTATATTAATCAGAATTTTATTTTGATTTTAACAATGATATATTTATCTAATTCGGATATAACGCTAGTTTTTCAGTATTATTTCATCTTCAGAGAACAATGTTAACTTATGCAAAAAATGTTTAAAATTTCTGAAGCACAACAAATTAAAAAAGATTCTTGTATAAATAACTTAAAAAGTATTATCATTTACAATATCATTTACCGCATTAACTATACCCCATTTGACATGACATTTAGAGAAACTTTTTCTTCTCTTTCTGATTTTTAGACCTTATGAGAACTTTATATTATTTTGTAACGAAAAATATAGAGAACTTAGATATATTAGATTATAGATAATTTAAAGATCAAACAAATTTTTATTCACGCCAAAAAATTGGAACTTCAGTAAATACAAAAACATACATGAAATGGACAATACAAATTAAATAAATATTAAAAACTGAACACCCAATAGAAATTGAATAACTGTTCAAATATAATTATTAATAATAGAAGTAATAAATTTTTCTTTTCCATTTAATATTTCTGACAAACATTTTTTGATTAAATTTATTATTAAAATCTTCAATAAATTCAAGATGACCTCTTTCGTGATCTCTAAACATGAAAAGAAATTAAAATAAAAGGAATAAATAATTATAACTCAGCATTTAGTACGTCAAGAATCTGCAATTGCATTCATCACGAAATTTGTTTCTCGCAAAATTTCAGGACGGCAGAAATATGAATTAATAATGTAATTACTTTCTTAATATAAATCAATAATTAAATTAATTTTCTGAATTAATTTAGAATAAAGCATTTGTCGGTTTTCGATAATTTTGTTAGTGAATTGTCCAGTCAAATTAGAATGTCACTATAGCGTTTTCAAGGTGTCTTACTAAGTTAAAATATTTGTGTTTTTGTAAATCAAACCAAATCTGTACAAAGCTACTCTTAAATGTTTTGTGCTTCGTCAATTTGTGTTATATTATAATAATACCGAGATAATTACAGAAAATAAATTTCGTCAAAATATTTTTTTTCTTAGTTATCTATTAATAATCAAACTAATATTCTGCACAAATGTAGGCATTCAAATATGAGTGCAGGTTCTGCTTCAGATTCATCTGAAAAATTAAATTAATCTGTCTGTTTGAGGTTTTCACAGAGTATTATTAGATCATAATATATATGTTCCTTTAAATTAAGATGGAAATATTTCTGGAATAAATCATTGCTGCTCTTTATGTATTTTGTCAGATTTTTATATTATTACATCAAGATTTGGGAAAACAGAAAATAAAATGCAGAAAGTAGATTTTTTATGATATTTCATTAATAAGTAAATTAATTTTCTGTGAAAATGTAGTCCTTGAAATATACTTTTTTTTAAATTTGTAATTTTACCAATCGATACAATTATCGCTGTAAATGGTGCAGCTTTTATACAATCATCCATTATAAATGAGGACTCCAGAAACCAAAGGGTATAAGTGTCAAAATTGAAAAAAATATATATAAACTAAGTACCTAGAAACTTGGGAATATGCTTTAGTACTTTGAAATATGCTTTTGTCTTTTCAGGTAAAGAAATATAAGTGATTTTCTTATTATGTAATGCGTTATAGAGATAAACCATTTTTTTCGAAAAACAATCAACAAAGAGAAAAAAAAAATAAAATCTACCTTTTTTTCCAGTTATTGAAATAAGAGTTCAAAGATCACAATGAGACAAGTTTCATAATTCAACTCAGTCAATTATTATTGAAGCTTAAATTGAATTTCAGTTATCTTTAATCTGAATTTGCTCTGAATCGAATTTTCGTCACTTGTACTCCTTGGCTCCTTAGGACATTAAATAATACAATAATACAGTATTGGTTAAAGATGTCCTTTATGCAGGTTCAGATATTCAGATGATTCCCATACGTTTCCTTTCCTTCCATTTTTTCGTATATTTATGATGTATATCGGCCAATAGATTAAGCTTTCCTGCTACTTAACTCACGATATTTTCCCATAAATGAGGAAAAACAATTTTTTCCGTCTAAAATATTAGCAAAAAATAAATAAAACAATAATAAATATTTATTAGAACATTTATCTTTATTTAACAAAAATAATTTATTAGCTAATAAATTTTCCATAAGTTAACAATATATATATATATATATATATAATTAAATATTTAACAAATGTATCATTAATTTATTAACAAAAATATTTCTATGAAATTAATTTAATAACGACTGTATTATTAGTTTATTAGCAAAGATTTTTATCTGTTAAGATATAAATCGCAAATTAATTTATTAGCTAAATTAGTTTCAATATTTTTTTGTTTTTTAAAAAGCATTTCCAAATTGATTGATTCATATGTTTTACGTGTAAATTGCAATTTACTCAAATTTATTAACAGTCTGCGTTTTCTCTCCTAGTGTAGAAATTAATGAAACCATTGTGTCATCTCTCAGCAGCCGATGCACAAATTCTCCAAGTTCGATAGTAGGGATTGCTGGCATTTTATTTAAACAGGACCGATTTTAAAACGAAAAACTTTTATTCACACCGTTAGTCAGGTTCAATAGCTTAAGAGAAATGATTGAAGTTTAAATTATTTTGTATTATTGATATTCTTTAAAATCTCTGATAAACAGTTGTGAAAATTCAAGTAGGACGGAGACAAAACAGCAAAATAGCAATGCCTTATCTAAAGCGCTAACATTTAACTAGACACTCCGTTACTGTCACACTGTAAAATAATGTCTTTAAAGTTTTTAAACTTTTTCTAAGAAATTTGGATTCTTATAACTTTTGATGTAACTATATTAGAAAAAAAATCGTGTAACAGAACCGGTTTCGTGACTTGTTACCATTACTTAAAAAGTTGTAGGAATCGCAGTTTCCTTGAATAAAATTAACAACATTGCAGATTTTTTTTTTACAATGTGTTGAACAACTACATGGAGTCTAAAACTACTGGAGTTTACTCTACTCCTTCCTCCTATTGCTCTTTGTGGGCTATTCAGCAACGCAATCTGTTTTTGTTTTACGATATATAAATAAACTGTAAAAGAAGTTTACGAATGATACCTTTTCATGTGCAAAACAGTGGGTTTATTTCCAAGCAAAAGTCAAGACGAGTATTTCACAACTGCTAATTAAAGCCATTGCCTACTCTCTTAAACCCGCAGCCACAAGTTAACTCAATTTAAACCGCAATTCACTAATCTCCTGATTTCAAACGGCAATTTCTCAAAAAGAGTTGAAACAACTCGAGTTCGAGTTGTTCGTAAGCAATTTAAATCAAGATGAGTAGTTTAAAATATCAATTTAAACCAAGACGCGTAAAACGTTTTAAAAATAACTCATTCACGATCCAATAAATTACAGCGCTTTCCTGATCCACTCTTTTGGTTTAAGAGTGTATAAGTCAATTAAGTGCTGATCTACAAATCACAAAGCCTAAACTGCAATTATACATGTAGTGGAAAATATTTAGTGATATAACTTCACAATTTAGAGTTTAGAGTTTAAATTGAAATTTTAAAAATTCTCTTTCATTACGCATGAGATAAATGTCTATGGAAGGCTACAATGTCTGTCATCCAAGACGCGCCATTAACTCACACTGCAAAATGACTGGTGTAATAGAATTTAAGATTTTTTTTTATTTTGATTTGAAGGGCTTTTAGAATATAGGCATATAAAACAACGCGTAGGCATATTAAACATAGTAACTTTACAAATAATTGCAGATTAGTTTCGGTAGCGTTCAGCATAACTTCATCCGTGCAAAGAATTAAAGAATTTTGTCTATACGTATATCAAAGATATGGATTTTACGACTACGATTATTAATCAGTTAATAAATGGCCTACTTTCTAATAATTATAGACTAGTTTTAGTAGCGTTCGACGTAACGTCATCAGTGGAAAGATTCTACGATATGGTTTATTGACAAATGAATGATTAATGAATGAATGGCCATATTCCCTAATTTGAATAATCTGTTTTTTCGCGTTGGTTTATACTTTCTCAAAATTAATCAAATGTAATGTCACTGCTTTACTACTTTTCTAAATTGTCATTTAGAAAATACTTTGGATATGCTAATCCCAAAATTTTCTTCTACACTACATGGACAAAGAGGACCGTCCACTTGCGATTTTAAACATTTTGTTAAATATCTCAAAACATACATGAGGAATTATCCTGAAACTTTAAGTGTGTAAACATAATAGTACAGGTCATACATTTCCGTGGAGTTTTTTTCCCGAAACTCCATAGGGGATCATCAACAAATTGAAAAAAAACGAATATCTTTTGGATAACAATGTCAAAACTAATGTAGCAAAAGAGTTCAAACTGTATATTATAATTAAGTGGCTTATTTTAATATGCTGAACTCATTTTTATGCGGATAGCATGTATACTCGTTAAAAAATTAAGGTTTTTATAAAAACAGTCCCAATTTTTTCCAAAATGTTTGCTTATAATTTTCAGTGTTCTTAATATAAAATAATGTTCTTTTCTGAAAATATGACAAACAACATTGTACACAATACCCTGTAATCAAAATTAAAAAATAATAAAAATTGTATGAAAAATGAAAAAGTATACTAAATAATTTTTCATTGCGCATGCGTGAAGGCTATCAAAATTTCATTTGCATATTATGTTAGCTAAATGAATAGGGCAATTTTTGTGAAAGTCTCAAAAACGTAGCTTGAAAATTCTGAAAGTGTTCGTCGATAGAATAAACTTAAATTCCGTTATTCCCAAAATGAGACAAAAATATGAGACTACATTAGTTTTGACAGGGTTATCCAAAAGATGTTCGTTTTTTTCAATTTGTTGATGGTCCCCTACGAAGTTTCGGCAAAAAACCTTCACGAAAATGTATGACCTGTACTATTATGTTCACACACTTAAAGTTTCAGGATAATTCTTCATGTATTTTTTGAGATATTTAACAAAATGTCTAAAATCGCAAGTGGACGGTCATTTTTGGCCATGTAGTGTATCTCATACATCATGGCGGGTGTCTGAAAAATGACTGATGGATTTTTAAATTCAATAACTTGCAAACGGTGACAGCTATTTAAAAATTTTTTGCAGGAGGGTTATGTATAATGTCAGGAGTTTTTTTTTACCATAATTTTTTATTTTAGTTCGAATTTCAAACAGTAGGTGGCGCTGACGGCGATTGAAGGCCAAGTCGACGTTTCACTCAGCATTGATCACCTGGCCTTCAATCACCGTCAGCGCCACCTACTATTTGAAATTCGAACTAAAATAAAAAATTATGGTAAAAAAAAACTCCTGACATTATACATAACCCTCCTGCAAAAAATTTTTTAAATAGCTGTCACCATTTGCAAGTTATTGAATTTTAAAATCCATCAGTCATTTTTGGGACACCCGGTATAATGTTCCAAAAATACTTACAAATATTAAAAACTCATTATTATTTCAATATCATACCAAATTTTTCGTTCATCCTAAATTCCGGTTCATTAAATTAATAGAAATAAAAACGACCTAATTTTTATAATAATGTTTTATAAAATCTAGATATTTTTGTTATTTGATTGTACATTAGCTGTCTATATGAATAAGTGGCTTATACAGATGCAAAGTTCTCATGGCGGCGATCACCGCCGATGCATTATAGAATTACGAAAAATCGAGCACATTATACAAAAATTGCTATTAGACCACCTCCTTTGGGATAAGCATTTTAAATTTTAAGGATGACCTTTGATATACTCAAAAACATACATAAAAAGTTGATTAAATCCCATCCCTAATTCCATACACTTTTCGATAAAAAAATAATGAAAAAAAAATCATAAAAAGCCCCTTCGCTCATTCTGGTTTTATATTTCTAAACTGTAGGTGGGATTGTTGTCCATAGCCAAAAACAAACAAAAAAATTCGTTTAATTCTGTGCATAACTCCATACATTTTCGATAGAACATTGGTGACACACAGATAAACAAACAAATTTCATAAATATTTCTGAGAGTAATCCCTGCTACCTAAAATGTGTAAATGCTTCAATAATTCAAAATCGAAAAACATTTGGATTACAATACTTTCTTCTATTGGATAAAGATCATAGAAAGTAATAAAATATCTACTTAAAGTGACATAATCAATCATACTTAATTGCTCAGCTTAATGAATGTAAAAGTAGATATTTTTCGTAAAGTGTAGGAGACACCCACACGATTTTTCAAACAAAATGCGTAATAAATACAATAATTACGACCAAGCAACAAAGTATCTAGTGAAATTCTATTTCGTATAGTGTGACAGAAAATATTTTGTTTTATAGATAACTAGCAGCTTTTGCTTTCTAGTAGTTTGGTCTTTTTCGCTTGGTTGGTTTCTCTAAAAGAATCTTGAATCAAACGAAGTATATAAAGCAAAGGAGAAATTTAAGAAATATTAATAATTTATCGAATATCCATAATTATTGACTTATTTATATAATTTTAAAGTTGATATTGGAAACATAATAAACGAAAAAAACTCTTGTTTAACTAGGTTGTTTTAGCAGGTTTGCTATTTTGAATTTTACGTTCCACATAAAATTGTTGCTGAGATATGGCAAAATGCAATTTAATTTTGACCACTTCTTTTATAAATATAGATAAGATGAAGGACATGACTTTTAAACTCACTGAAACTTGTTTTTAATTATTTATAAATATATTTTTTTATCCTGAATTTCTCGCTCCTACCTAAAATTGGTGCTGAGACGTGGCAAAATGACTTTAAATTTCTGATTACTCCCATTAAACACCTGAGTATGTCTAAAATCTATAAATAATATGTTTAAGAAAGTTTTAGTACATCAGTAATACTAAAACTTATGCCTCTACCTAAAATAGTTGCTGGTATATGGCAAAATGACCCAAAAGTAAACCGAAAAACCCAACCTTCTTAATACTCTGAATTGATTTTTTTAATATGTTTATTATTTTGAATTTCATGCTCTTGTCCAAAACTATGGCTTGGTATTTAATAGCTTGGGTATAGCCAAATATCCTAAAATTTTCTACTCGCCTTTACTACGTATCTTTTAGGGGGACATTAAAAAGTATTTTAAATATATGTTTATTCATTTTTAGATAATTTTAATTTTCTGGAACTCCATCATCCTACATAAAAAACTGATGAGCTATCATAAGTATTCTAAAATTTTTGCCACCTGCCCTTTTAAAACCATAGTGGGGAGGAAATTTCTAAAATTGTGGAAATACATAATTATTTTTTTAAGTAGAGATTTATTTCCTGGAATTCCGCTTGTCTTTTTAACATGACTGCTGGAGATATCCTAAATATTCTAAAATTTTTTACCACCTCCTATAATTCCCTTATAACCCCCTTATATGGAGTAATGGTAGATCTAAAATCGAGAAGATTTCTAAAATCGCTGAAATAGTATTTAATTATTTCTTAGTAAATTTATTTTCTTGAATTTTATATATTTTTATTTTACAGAGATGTTGAGAAATGTCAAATATTCTAAAATCTTCGACCTCTATTTTATCCCCTTAAAATCATTGAAATTTTTCACATATTTAATTATTTATTGTAAATTTATTTTTTACAATTTCATGCTTCTACCTAAAATGTATAGCAGGATATGTTAAATATTCGAAAATATTTGACCCATTCTGTTAACCACATTAGTAAAAGGACTTCTGAATCCGTAATATATGTTTAGTTATTTTTCTTTTCTTTTATTTCGTTTGTAGAATTTCATTTATGAAATTTCACGTTCCTTTTCAAGACGGTTAATAAGATATGCAAAAATATTTAAAGTTTTTGACCCTCTCTTTTCACAACCTTAGAAGATAAAACTTCTGAAATCTTTGAATTACAAATTTATTTTTGCAGATATTTTTTCTGGAAGTTAACGTTTTTCCCTAAAAAGAAATCTGAGTTATACCAAATATTATAAAATTTTCGAATCCCTGCTTTTTCAATCCCTTATCGGAGATATTTGTAAAATCTTTGAGATACATGTTTAATTAGATTTTTATAGTATATTTATAATCCGGAATTTCACATTGCTACGTAATATGACTGATGAGATATGGCCAGATGTTCTAAAGTTTTCGACTCCTGCATGAACCCTCAAAGGAGGCGATTTCCGAAAATCTTTTCTTAGTGCCCATTAAGAAGTATTCTCCCTAGTTTTCATGTTTCAAGGTTTAACAGATTGGGCCTTGCTTTGATTAAGAGTCAGATTAAAAAAACTCTTGCATAATACACGAACATTAATTTAAGCTAACAAGTTGACTGGCCAGTTGATGAAACGTTATTACTTTGAGGACACGCTTAGTATAAGGGAAGTATTATAATTATAGTAAAAAGATAATTATAGAAATTTCGGTATAATTTTATATTTTGAGATTCTGACTATCAATTATTTACTTTTATTTACTTTTTATTTTTCCCTCCTCAAATTATGCGATGAAATATAATGAGCTGAAATACAAGATTGGGTATGGAATGAAATAGGAGTTAAATATAAGATGAAATGTGGAATAAAATTAGTGATGAATTTCAAATAAGAGATGAAATGTGAAATGAAATAAGGGAAGAATTTTTAATTACAGGATAAAATTATTATGTATACTACGCTTATTGTATGTACTAGATTTCTAAATTATTTAACTAGTAAAGAAAGTAAATTGGGGGGGGGGGGGTCCCAAAGCACATACACTATTATCAACTGGCAAAATCACCTGAATTTATCCTATTCAAATTTGGGGCCTTCTGAGTAAAATAAATAAGTTTGCAATATGCAAGCTTATGACTATAAATAGTTAATACAAAAATCAGAAAAATTAAGCTATTTTGACATAACCATTCTAAATTTCTTTGATTTAAAAATGACATTCTTCGCACACATTCTTTGGTACGTATATGAAAATACTATACAATTATAATGACAAAAAGGGGAAAGAGGTAAAAACACAAATGGCTATAATTTAATGAAATTTATATGACTGGGCTGTATTAATATTAATTTAATAAGAGCAAGTGACATTCACTGATGATAAAATTTTATTAGTGTCAGAACACATATAATATAAGAAACATATTCTATCCGGTTTGAAAAACCGATTATAGAAATCTTACTATCTTTTTCCAGCCATCGTAATATTTACCCATCTTACATATACATGATATAAGATATGAAAATAAAATACGCGTAAACTATTTATAAAATGCATAGCAGCTCCAAAAGAAAAATTAAATGAATATTTAAATTCTTTTTATACATAATAATGCTCTATTGCTGAGTTTCGGGTATGATTTTATTATCCTATTGACCAATTTCGACAATTACGCAAACCGCCAAACTACTCATAATATATGAAAATTAACATAGTTTTCATTTTAAATGACAAACAAGTAAGAAAAATCATGCGTTAAGCATAGATTATGAAGCACTTTCCAACGCTTCATGAAATCTTTAACAAAACTTCGTTATTTAGGTAAATAAAGATATAAAGCCAAATATGTATTCCAGTACTATTGAATAGCCCTGTATTTGATCTGACTGGAAAAATTTAGTTTACAAAAATGCCTAGTAGCTTGAAATTTCTCTTTCAGAAATTTATATTAATAGATGGAAACATACTTCAATACTTTGTTCAGCCTTGTAGTTTACCTAGTACCTTTATTACACATCAGTGTTACGATAAAATTTATTTTAAACTAAAACACTCTTAAAACAACTGGAATCACTTTCCCATAAATTATAATTCATAGGCTCCATGTACCCAATTCTTTGCGTGGCCTTGTATATCATTTTATGTGTATTCTGCAAACATTTTTTAGTCAATTCTGTTCAGTGTTGCAGTTCTGTGTAAAAATGATGAATTTATTTAAGAATCCCCTTTTAGTAATTTATGCTCATATTCAGTAACGTTTGTGAGCTCTTTTGGGTAGCTCTGTATATTAACTATAGCATTTATACACGCCATATAATATGCATAAACTTAGTGAAACTTATACGCACATATCATAATTAAAATGCATTTCATCCATCCATCAGCTATCATCGGATACATATACGCTTCTTCGGAAAGAATGTACTATTTAAAATCTTTTCTGTGTCCCTGTAAATACTATGTATTTATATTAGGGAACGCAGTATCGTATATATTAAGCCAAATTGACATACATCAATTTTATTATACATAAAACAGTTTAATATATTTAAAATATGTCACACAGAATTCCCCCTTTTATTATTATCTAATGGAACTCTTTTGTGTGGCCCTGTAAATGAATAATAGCTACATTTTCACCTTATATTTTATAGAATGCATATTTTAATGCACCTCGTAAAAGCATATAAATTTTAATATGTTTGACAGTGTATTACATCTTTAAAATTCCTTTGAAACGATTTTTCCTCATAGAGCGTAATGTAATAGGAAACTTTTGATTATCCCTGTAGATAAACTAATCGTGGTAGAAACTTCATTTTCAATAGGTTTCGTGCTAGAATAAACGTCAATAACGTCCTAAAATTTCATAGCAATCCGAGTATATTTACGTGAGTTAGAGCGCGGACAGACGGCCAGACAAAAAGAATGCATAAGCACTTTTCAACTTTGTTGGAAAGTGCTAAAAAGCAAATAAATTAGTATAAGATTCATGAAAACACAAGTAAAACGTCAGATTAAATATCTCTTGATGAAGTAGCATACACGTGTAACGTGTTTTATGTGAAGTGAGTGTGACATTTATAATAAGTAATTATTGGCATTTAATTTTATAGTTTCGTGAAAGTTTTTTAGTCGACAGAATAACTCAGCAGTACCGAAATGCATAAAAGAAACTTCCTTATAACTGCTAAGATAATAATCTTATTAACTAACATTTTACTGCGCCGGATTAAACGTCTGTTGTCCAATCAAAATGTATACTTGAATTGAAATTTGAATGATAGGGTCATAAAAAACCTAAGAGTGTCAAAAATATGATTATCTCGGTATCTAATTATCCTATTAACTTCATTCTTTAAGAAAATTTGTGTTTTTTTTATTGTCTTTTACATTCTCTCCTTAAATTAAAAAAAAAAAAATGAAAATTTTTACATACCATATATCCTCAGAATGAAATTTCGAAAGTGGAAACAATAATTGCGGATAATCGAAATTAGTCATATTCAATGGGCTTCTTTTCATTATTACTTACTAAGTATACACTAAATTTCAAGTCTCTATTTCAATTTGTTTGGGGGATTGAGCTTTTACAAAGACAGATGGACGGAATTATTTTTTTCTAAAATTATGTTTTTCGGAATCTTCAATGCCTGAAAATTGTTAAATCAGTCAGAAAAAAAAATATTTTTTTAAACGATTGGAATATTTACCCTATACTTTTGTATGATGGGTAAGTGTAAGTGATATAAAATAAATAGGAAACAAAACATCACAGCCGTTTATTTAGATTAAATTTGTCAACTTACTGCTTGCGTTTATTGGCAGGTGACGATACATTGAAAAAACGGTGCAAAATAAATAGGAAACAAACCGTAACATCTGTTTATTCAAATTCAATTTGACGAAGCATTGAAAGCATTTGATGGAAAGTGACGACACATTAAAAAAAGTATTCCATTTTTTCACGAATATTTTTCGATTTTTTCATGAATATTTTTCTACATTTCTAATATTAAGTCTGCATTATAATACCAAATTCATTCAAATGAAGGCGGTTCGACGTTTCAAGACACTTATAATAATTTTATTTAATTATATGTAAGAAAATTTTTAAATCATTGCAAAATAACGTCATTTAAGGATTTAAAAATGTTGCGAGTGAATCAGAATTGCTATTGACATGTAAAATATTATCCAGACACAAATTCTTTTTTGTGACAGCAGGAAATAGATAAGTAGAAAATAAATGCACAAAGATTTATAAAATGATAAACTACAATGAAAAATCTACAATGATTACACGAAAACAGACTTTTTCTGATTATTTTAGTTCTTTTAGGTCTCTCATTTATATAAACTTTTCTACCAAAAATTGAACCGACTTCAAAAACTACTGCAAAGTGAAAAATAATTTTTTTACATAATAGTAATAAGAAATTAAATTAAAAGCATAGTATTTACCATGCGAATTATTATATATATGTACATTAATTTGATTTTTTGGAGTCGGTGCCAGCCAATCCTTTATTCTTTTAGGAATTGAATTGGATATTTAATTTTAATTTTGAAATTGGCTTGGCTGGCACTGACCCCAAAAAATCAAATTAATGTGCATAAATATAATAATACGCATGGTAAATACTATGCTCTTAATTTAATTTTTTATTACTATTATGTAAAAAAATTATTCTTCACTTTGCGGTAGTTTTTGAAGTCGGTTCAATTTTTAGTAGAAAAGTTTATTTTTCTCTTTTTAGTTAAAAGTTAACGATTTTTTGAAGTCAGTTAATAAAAATTATAATACGTAAAAAAATATTGTAAATTGTACATGGATGTAAATTTTGTCAGAAATAGGGTTCGAACGCACGCTCTCTTTCCAGCATCAGAGCTTAAATCTGGCTCCTTAAACCGCTGGGTCATCCTGACTGCACTCCAATTGGCGAGTTTATTCAAAGTCCATGTTATTTTTAATTTGCGAAAAATCACCAATTTTATTAAATTTTGCCTAATTACTAAAAAAGTACTAAACCAATTTCCATGAAATGGAAGTGGTACCAATTCGAGAGTAGCCTCTTTTATTTAACAAAAAAGAAAACTAATCGGTTGGATTGTTTAGGAGTAATCGGTGAACATACATAGAAAAAAAATACATAATAAATATTATAATACGGAAAAAATATTATAAATTATACATGGATGTAAGTTATGTCAGGAGTGGGGTTTGAACCCTTGCTTTCTTCCGAGAACAAGTAGTAAAGTCTGGCACCTTAGAACGCTACAGCCGGCGAGCTTATTCAAAGTCCATGTTACTTTTAATTTGCGAGAAATCACAAATTTTGTTAAATTTTGCCTAATTACTAAAAAAGTACTGAACCAATTTCAATGAAATGGAAGTGGTACCAATTGGAGAGTAGCCTCTTTTATTAAATACAAAAACCAAATTAATCGGTTGGATAGTTTCAGAGTAATTGGTGAACATACATAGAAAAAAAATACATACGCGTCGAATTGTTAACTTCCTCTTCCTTTTCTGAAGCCGGTTAAAAATAAAAATTGTAATACGGAAAAAAATTGTAAATTTTACATAGATGTAAATATTGTCAGGAGCGGGGTTCGAACCCACGCTTCCTTTCGCAAAACAGAGTTTCAATCTAGCGCCTTAAACCGCTCGGCCCTGTCTACAGTCCATTCAGCGAACGTATTCAACACTTTTAATTAGCGAAAAATCACTAATTTTATTAGTTTTTGCCTAATTACTAAAAAAGTACTGAACCAATTTCAATGAAACTGAAGTGGTACCAATTCGAGAGCATCGTCTTTCTTTTAACACCAAAACCAAGTTAATCGGTTGCATGGTTTCGGAGTAATCTGTGAACATACATAAAAAAAATACATACTCGTCAAATTGATAACCTCCTCTCCTTTTTGGAAATCGGTTAAAAATTATAATACGTAAAAAAATATTCTAAATTATAGATGGGTGTAAATTTTGTCAGAAATAGGGTTCGAACGCAAGCTCTCTTTCCAGCATCAGAGCTTAAATCTGGCTCCTTAAACCGCTGGGTCATCCTGACTGCACTCCAGTCGGCGAATTTATTCAAAGTCCATGTTATTTTTAATTTACACTAATTTTATTAGTTTTTGCCTAATTACTAAAAAAGTACCGAACCAATTTCTATGAAACGGAAGTGGTACCAATTCGAGAGCATCGTCTTTCATTTAACACCAAAACCAAGTTAATCGGTTGCATGGTTTCGGAGTAATCTGTGAACATACATTATATATATATATATATATATATATATATATATATATATATAAACATGCGCGTCGTATTGATAACTCCTCTCCTTTTTGGAAGTCGGTTAAAAATGATGGTTGGCTTTTAAAAAAGAGGTACTGGTTTGTCTGATAATTTTTTAATCTTTACAGTAATTTTAATCATATTCTAAAGCATATCTATTTCAATTTTCGTGCAAATCAGACAAAAATTGTCGATTTTTATAACAAACAAACAAACAAAAAAGGAATTTTATTTAGATAGATTTCTTTATGGTTATTTCTGTGCAGTGTATTTTAAATTTAAATAAATGTTTAGCATTGTATGATAATGTATCTTAAAAACTGTATACTATGCTGAAATGCATTTTGAAAATAAATTAAAGTTAAAATTTCATTTAGAAATAACTTGGCAAATTATTAGAGATATGTATTTTAAAATATAATCATGGAAATCTGCGTGCGCTTTAAATAAAACAAAAAAAAAGTTAGAAAGCTTTATTAATTGTTATGTTCAAAAAGGTATTACTTGCTATTTTCTAAAAAATGTTATTTGAATTGAACATTTACAGTTAAAGTTTTTGAAATTGCATTGGAAATAATATACACTTAAATATATTGACAACAAACAATGTTTCAAATTATATTTTATCTTTTTCCAAAAATAAAACGTTGAATTAAAATGTATTTTTGAATTTTTTATTTAAATTTTTGCTTTGTAAAAAAAAAAAAAAAAAAAAGAAATTAAAAAAGGCGTTTTAAAATTGATTAAGGAAAGTTTTTTTATAACTTTCTATAAACCTTGTGTTTCTGATTGAAATACTGCTTAATATTTCGTGTTTTAGAAAGCAGCCTGCACAATATTTATTTCTGTAACGATATATTTGAAACATCTATTAATTAAATAAACTACAAATATTGAAATATTGCTAATATTCTTAAAAATTAAACAGTGACCGATTTTATCATAGAAAAATTTTAAAATGAACAAAAAAATATGTGACATATGTTCAAACGAAGATCATTTTTAATAAGATGAATTTTTATATAATAATAATAATAAAAATATAAATAAAACACACTCAATATTTTTCAATAATTTATTATAAACTGTTTAAAGTGGTGTCTGTTTGAAGGTGAAAAAAATCCATCATAAAACTTTGAGCTGCTTGTAATAGAATCCCCAAAAATAGGAAATAATTCTGAAGAAAAAAATGTATATATACTTTAATTTTTATTTTGAATTTTTACTAATAAAAAAACAAATAATTATGTCTGTGTGTGCGACGGTTAGCAAAAACTACAAAACACGCAAGCCTTTCTTTCTTCCTTTCTTTCTTTCTTTCTTTCTTCCTTTCTTTCTTTCTTTCTTCCTTTCTTTCTTTCTTTCTTTTCTTTTTTTTTTTTTAAGTTAGTCCAAGGGTTTTTTTATGTACCTGAAACTCAGAATTTTTATTTTTTAATAGTTGCAGATATATTAATTACGAAGTGAAACTCACTCTCATTAAAAAGTCATTTTTTTTTTATGCTTGGAAAACGAAAACGTGCGCAAACACATTTACACAAAGAAACGACGGCGACGGAAGAAACATTTTTCCGATATTATTTCTGTTTCAGGATCATTTTATTTAAATTGAAGTCAACCAAACAGCTCGATGCAATTAAACGTGAAATATATTTCTCAAAAAATCGTACTTTTAGGTCTCAAATGCTATAACCAATTCGAAAAAATGTTGCAGTTAACGCTTTGATTTTTTTTCTTAAAGGGTCGTTTCTCCCCAAATCATTTTTCTGTCTTTTGTCGACGCTTCTTTAAGGCGCAATTTTTAAGACGTAAACAAACTAAAAATATCATCTTAAATTTGAAACTTTCTTCTAATTGAATGATACAGTAGGTTTTTAAAAATACGGATTTTAACCCTTTCAAATGTACTGGCAATAGGAGGTCATTTTTGCGACTCACGGAGTGATTTATATTTTGGATGCTAAAATTATCTAAACTTGCATATTTCTACATAATCTTTTAAAAGCACCTTAATAGTCGAGATTTACTCACCTTACAAAAATTTCAAAACGTCCTTACGGTAGAAATATGTTTTACAAAACAAAATGTGTGAAAAATTTGATGAAATCAGTAAAAAGCAGATCGTTTCATAGCGATTTCGCCTCTGCAGAACGCAATCCTATAGGTACCGATAAGCCAAAAATATATTCTTAAAGCATAAACATTCTTATAATCTGTAGAATGATAGTTTTTTTTTTTTTTTTTTTTTTTTTTTTTTTTTTTTTTTAAATATGAGATTTAATCTTTTCAAATACACCAGCAAAAGGGTCATTCTCAGATAAAGGGAAAATTTATGTCCTTGACTAAAAAAAAAAAAAAAAAAAAAAAAAAAAAATTAACGAGTCTAATATGAATGTTTTAGTTTTATTTTTAAAAATAGATAAAGAACTACATTGTACAACAGTTTAAACATGGGAAAAATAATAATTTGAATATTAAAAAAAATTAAAAAGTTACAAATGTCATTACCATAGCATGTCCCTAACTTCAAATTTAATAATTCATAATTATATTTTGAAGTGCTGGAAAGTTTTTGAGCAAAAACAACAACAGTATAATAAGTTTTTATATCTGTACATATATTACAATTTATGTTTTAGCTTCAAAAAATTTTTTCCTCCTAATTTTAGTTAATTAAACTTTGTCCCCGGAGTTAATGATCATTACCATGGTGCAAAGTGTTTTCGTTCATCGCTTATTAATAGAGGGCGCTAAAATATACTTTTAAGCACTGTAGTGTAGGGCAGCTCATGTTTTTACAAGCAGTAGCGTATAACCTTTTTGAAATAGGTATATACTGTTTCATTTTGATAATTTTATTGAAAAACTGAGAACAGTGTTTTTTAATGTGCCATTACCATTTTTCATTTTACTAAAATATAACAATACAAATTATAAAGTGTATTAATTGAATTATATAGATCCCTAGGACTATTTTGAAAGTAAATGTATTGTAATCCTTTAATTTCTATAATTTAGCCTAAAATGAGGTTAAACATTGAAAATATCATTACAATGGTAGTCATTACCATGTCTTTTAACAAACATGGAATGCCCAACAGGCCATGGAAATGAGAAATTTCAAGAATTTTTGTATTTTCTAATATTATTTTAGAAAAATTTTCATCAATAACATAAATATGAGTTAGTATAAAGATTTAAATTTACTGATTTATTTTTTACTGATTTACTGTTTAAAAATTAATTAAATCCGATTTTACAAAACAATAATTTTCATTTATCTTTGTGAACAAAAACGATTTCTCTTTTACATTGTTAATGTTTATATTTATTTCATGAATGATAATAACGCGCGGGTCAATGATTAAATATAAATTTCTTAATTTTTAATTTACTTATATTTTATGAAATTGAATTATCCTTATATATATTATAAATGTGAAAGTGTGTCCGAAAAATTGGAATGAACTTGGCTTCAAAACGGATGGATTAATGTCTTTAAATCTTTGCATATATATAGATTATAGGAGTGGATTGAACATAGGCTAATTTTTATTTATTTTATTCAAATATTTTCCTTAATAAGGCAAAATTTTATTATTTTTCATAGAAAATCAATAGGCATTTTTCAGATAAAATCTAACCATTTTCCTTTCCTGTTGCCAAGAAAATAAAAAATTGGAATAATAATTTTTCAGCGGAAATGAATTTTTAATAAAAAACTTCCACGCGAAAAATTATAATAAAATAATTTAAAAGAAAATAAATATGACGTCATGTTTGAAATAAAAATAAAAGGTATATTTTTTATAATATATTTAACAAGGATATTTGTTTAGTTAATGGGAATTTTTGTGTAATATATGGCGCCATAAATTAAAAGTAAAAAGAATGAAAAAGAATTATATTTTTAACAAAATAGTTCACTTATGAAAATTTGACGTCATAGTTGAAATAAAACAGGTACTTTATAGCAGTCGTTAAAAATACAAGGGGTATGAATATCAGTAGCTAATGAAGCGAGATAAATAATGACGTCATATTTAAAATGACTCAGAAAATTTTTTTACTTATACTAATAGTATAAATAGTATAAATAGTATAACTATAAATATTATAAATAATTTTAATAAGTTATAAGTTACGTACAAATGAATATTTTTATTCAAAACTCATAATTATCAATGGAAGAAATTTTTTGTGGGGAAAAGGCGGAAAATAAAACTACTCATTAATATATTTTTGACTCGATTTTTTAACACTTTCGAACAAAGTTGAAAAGTTATTATGCTTTCGGTTTGTCTGTCAGTCTGGTCGCTTTCTAACTTTCGTAAATATACTCCGATTTCCATGAAATTTTTGGACGTTATTAACGTTTACCTAGCACGAATACCTATTGAAAATGGAGTTTCTTCCATAATTAGTTTATTTACAGGGATAGTCAAAAAATTTCCTTACATTACGGCATTATGGGGAAAAATCGTTTTAATTAAATTTAACGATGTTACACCCTGTGAAACATATTCAAATTTTTATGCATTTAGAAAGTGCACTAAAATATGCATTTTATAAAGTATGTAGTGAAAAGGACACTTATTATTCATTTACAGGGTCACACAGAAGAATTCCATTGCATAAGAATAAAGGGAGGAACAGTTTCCGACATATTTTAATTATGGTAAATGATTTCATGTATAATCAAATTGATAAACGTTGCTGAGGCTTAATGTGAGTTATTTCATGCATAATACGAAGTGCATAGCATTTACAGGGCACACAAAAGATTTCAAATAGTATATATTCTATCCGAAGTACTGTATATGATGGATGATCACTGTTGCATGAATGAAATGCATTTTGAATTATGATATGTGCTTTGAAGTTTCGCTAAATGTATGCATATTAAATGGAGAGTATAAATGGTAATAGTTTAAATAGTTAAATTTAGATATACAGGGTTACACAAAAGATCTTGGAAAGGTTACTGAATATGAGCGTAATTTACTCAAAGGTGGTTTTTAAATAAAATATGCATTTTTATTTTGAACTGCATTTAGTAAACTAAGAAATGTTTGTAATACATATATAAAATGATATACAGGGTCCCGCAAAGAACTGGATACAAGGTTGTCTTCGGATGATAATTTCTGAAAATGTAATTTAGGTGGTAATAAGAAACATTTTTGTTTGAACTAAATTTTAGAAAGATACTTTTGTGTATTAAAGGCACTTGGAAAACTACAGGGCTGAACAAAAGTATTCAAGAATGTTTCTATCTATTAGTATTAATCGCTGAAAGGAAAATTTTAACCAGCAAAAAAATTAGCAAATAGGTATTATCAGAAGTTTTTTACCATAAATTAGCGATAAAAAGTTAATTACACATGCTCGAAATTTTTTGCTTGATTGATCAATTATTTCTGCTTTAAATGTTATGTGAACGAAGTCACGGGTAACTGCTAGTAAAGTAATAAGGTTGATCTTCCAATTATTAATGCGGGTTTCTATAAATTAAGGCCATAAATAAAGCTAACGATTTCTGCTGATATTTTCCTCATAATGTCAGACATATAACCATTCCATTATTTAAAAAAAAAAAAAAAAAAAAAAAAAAAAAAAAAAAAAAAAAAAACAGAAAATTAAAAACAAGAATTTTTTTTTCAATGACAAAATTACCCTTTATCTGAGAATGACCCTAAAGGATTCACTTTGCGACTCATAAATAGAATATTTTTTTAAATTTAAAAGTATCTAAACGTACATATTTTAGCAAAATATTTTAAAAACATCTCAATAGACTTGATTTACACCCCCTAGAAAAATTTCGAAACGTTCGGACGGGTAGAAATATTTTGTACTAAATAAAATGTGCGAAAAATTTGACGAAATCAATAAAAACCAGAAAGTGTCATTGCGGTTTTGCCTCTGCAAGGCGCAATTCTATGATTACCGACAAACCAAAAATATATTCTTAAAGCTAGAGCATTCTTAGAAACTATGGCGTAATCGCTTTAAAAAATATGTGACTTAACACGTTCAAATTCATCTGTAAATACGAATCACATCGCGGCTCATGGATAGTATAATTTTACTAAGCTAAAATTAAGTAAATATCGGTACTTTAACACAATCTTTTTAGAGCATTTCAATGAACCAGATTTACATCACTTACAAAATTTTTGAAACGTTTAGATCGATTATTTTTTACAAAATAAGATGTGCGAAAATTTCTACGTATTTAGTAAAAATCTGAGTATTCCGTCGCGGTGTCTTTCGCGTTCGGTACATATGAGTTACAAAAATCAAATTAGTATAAAATAAAATACTAAACAGCACATACTTTCAATTCAATACATTTTTGGGATTTTTCCACTTAAAAATATAAGTTCTGATAAAATGAACTCAAAGAGAGAAAATAAAAATTTGAGTTTTCATTTAAGGGTCATTTAGAAAACAGATAATACATTTGAAAACTGAATAACATCACGGCCTCGGGCAACGCTTTGCAGGTCAGCTAGTAAATGTATTAAAATCGTTTTTATTTAATTTAAAGCAATTTCATTGTAGATGCAAAACACAACTATTATAATTTGTAAATATAATAAATAATGAAGTATATAATTTGAAGATTTTTTTAGAGCATATATTTTATAGAGATACAACACTTTAATAGGATTACCAAACAGTTTCAGTAATTTTGAAAATACTAGGTGTTATATATCAGAAACAAGACAACAAGTAAAATGCTATAATCTTTTTATTTTTACAGAAGTATTTCATTTTGGTTTTTAAAAAAGGAATTTATGCATTAGCAGTTGTTCACCTAAATAAAATCAGTAGTGGAAAAAGTTTCTTTATTGAATACTAAGCATACTAAGCATACTAAGCATAATAGTAACAATTAGTAAGTATAATAATATCAGATAAACATTTTTAGGTTTCAGCAATAATATTTTGAACTTTCTTTTAGGAGGAATACAGGTATAAAGCTTAAATAAATACTAATTGTTAATATAAATCATTTTATATTTCTTTTCGTTATCGAGGCTACAGGGTCTAAAGAGAAGCAAAATAATAATAATAATAATAATTTAATTTCTAATTGATTTTAAAAAATAATAATATAAGCCTTTTTTTTTCTTTGCGAAATTGAAGAAAGTTTCTATACTTCTTTAAAAAATCTGAAATGATTTTCTCTGAAAATGATGTTTCTAGATTTGATGGTCATTTCAGGAAAGTTAGTAACTAAGAAATCATCTTCAAATACAAACTGAAGCTACAAGAGACATGATCTTATCTGGCAAATCATTAAAATTTTATTTATGTACGCTTTTTAGTGACAAATCGCAGGATTTAACAAAATATTTTATTCTAAAATTTTAAATGAAAATTAAAAGCAAAAAGTAATACTCAATGTGTTTGATCTAGTATGTTTGACATAAATGATACTACCTGGTTGTCCCATTAAAAAGTTTATTGTGACAAAAAATGGTTTGTCAAATTTTTAGATAAAAAGAGTTGTATTCTTTTATTCTTTAATATCGTTAACGAGCAATAAGATCTAATTTGTCTAAAAGGTTTTGTGTTGAGCAAAGTGCCCTAATGGTCTGATTAGTTTATTTTTCTGAAATTTGCTGCTTAGAACTTGTCTAATCAATCTCCATGTTATAATAACTTTCACCCCCACCAAGAGAAAAAAAAACTTATTTTGGCAATGAATGACTCGGCAAACTTTTACATATTTTTAAGTATTTTTATGCTTGTTTATTTCAGCGAATTCATCAAACCATAATACTCACCTTTCAAACTGTTTTGAGAAAAATTCTTGTTCCGAACGTCCAGATGATGAGATTGATTTTACTTTTTTAAATTTACATTTCTACGTAAAACAATGTCTATTTCCATGTTAAAATTATTTTAACTCTGCTACTACAAAAAAATAATAAATAAATAAATAAAAATAAATAAAAACTTCACGGACAGTGAACAATTTTCCAAATTTTTACACATTTTTAAGAATTTTATAATCTTTGTTCATTTAAGCGCCATCATCAAGCCATAATGCTTATCTTTCGAAACGGTTTTATGAAGGAAAAATTTCTTGTACAGAATGTCCAGATGATCTGATTGCTTTTACTTACTTTAAGTTTGTTTTTAAAATTTGGTCTAATATAATGTATATCTCCATATTAAAATAAATTTGAACTCTGGCACCTCAAAATAGAAATAAGAACTTAATGTGACAATGAATAATTTTCCAAATTTTTACATTTTTTTAAGAATTTTATAATTTTTGTTTATTTTAACTCCGTCATCAAACCATAATGGCTACCTTTCTAAATGGTTTTCTGATAGAAAAATTTCTTGTTCAGAACATCCAGATGATCTAATTGATTTTGCTTATTTTAAATTTTGTATTTAAAATTTTGTCTAATATAATATCTATCTCCGGGTTTAATTAAATTTTGACTCTGCCATCACAAAAAAGAAATAAAAACTTAGTGTGACACTTAGTGAATAAATTTCCAAATGTTTACATATTTTTAAGAATTTTATAATCCTTTTTTATTTCAGCGCCTTCATCAAACCATATTGTTCACTTTTCTGAATGGCTTTGTGATGGAAAAATTTCTTGTTTCGGAGCATCTAGATGATCTGATTGATTTTATTTATTTTAAATTTGTGTTTAAAATTTGGTCCAGTATAACGTCAATCTGTACATTGTAAAACAATTGTGCAACGTTACTCCGTAAAATTGGCGGCATCCAAATTTTATTGAGTACTTTAACCAATATAACCGGTGTAACATTGTAATCTTACACCAGTAATATACGTCTAAATTACTCCATTACATAAATAAAAAAATACTCCATAAAATAGACGTAGCAACTTCCACCAATTTTATAGAGTAACATTATGTAATATAGTAACAATGTATGTTAAAATAATTTTTAATTCCCAACCACAGAAAAGAAAGAAAACCTTACTATGTATGGTTAGCTAAATTTTTATAACTTTTAAAAATTTATTTTAGTACTGTTAGCAAACAAGGACCCATCTATTTAAAGCATCCATACTTACTCTTTTTTACTCACGGGCTGAAAACATATGTTTTCAACGTTAGGCGTGCCGAAAAGCACTTTTAAAAGTGTAACAAAAACTATAGCATAATAAATAAAATAATATATGTAGTATAATAAAGTAAACACCATTAGTAGATTTAAACGTTTATCTCAAAAGAAATGTTTCCAAGAATTTCACTCATTTTTATTTCCGAATGTAAATTTTGTGATACAAATCTTTTGCAAATGATGCATAAATATGCCCCAGATTGTTAGAAATAAATGTATAAAAAATTTGGTGCCATATTTAAAAAACTAATGTTTAACCATTAATTATAGTATTCATTATAAAATATATACAAAAAATAATCTCTTTATTTTAAAAAGAAAAAAAAACAAATAGTGCTTTCACCACGCGTCGCTGACAATGAATTCTTTGCGACCTAGGGTAGTTATTTGCTTAAAATAAAAAAACTACCGCACACACACACACAAAAAAAAGAAAATTGGAAGTATTATAGAAAAATTTTAGATAATCACACCGATGCATGCGAATTTCAAATTAAAGAATTATTTTAAGACATAGTTCCTTATGTTCTGAAAAAAAAGTAACTACTGCTGTCACCGCCGCTGACAAAGAATTTCTTGGACCTAAGATATTTCTTCGCTACTTTTAAGAAAACTACTGCAAATGAAGCTATAAAAATTTGTAGTATTATAGAGAAATATTTGAGAAACCACTTACAGTACACATACTTAAAACTCCCAGAATACTTCATTATTCCCATCAGTTACATTTTATTTTAAATTTTACCCTATTAAATTGAAGCATTTTCGCGATTCAAGCATACAAAATTTTCTGTCTTTAAAACCGGTAGCTAAAGAAGAAAAATTAAGTTAAGTGCTCTCTTCGCAAAGGAAAAAGAAATGTTATCACTAAAAGAAAATCGTTGATGAAAGTATAATAAGAACTTGTAAAAAACTATACAAAGTAGGGTTGGTTATAACTGTATATATTCGAAAAATATGAATGGGTAGACCATAAAAGTTTAAAAAGATATGAACCTAAATAATATCAAATATTGTTATTCCGTATAGCTCTTTTTTAAATCTTATCTATATCTATTTATAAGAAACCAGTAACTCGGTAATGAGGGTAAAAACTAGTGCATATTTAACCTTCGTTTGGCATTTCATAAAACTAAATTCGGCGTATTAATAACCTTTTCTTTTTCCAGTGTAGCTCACACAAAACCTTTTATCGATATTTAAATGGTTCAACAGATTTAAAAAGGGTAATTTTACTTCTTAAAAAAAATTGTGGAAGTTTTACACTAATTCAGAAGTAAAATATTGTTACGAATTTTGTAAATAGTTAGTGTTTGTACTGTAAAATAATGTAAATAATCTTATTAAGCTCCATTCCTTTACTAATATTAATTTTTGTTACATTGTATCTGTTATCAAGCAAACTTGTCTATTATTTTCAGTGTATGTCTACGGCAGATTGGCGAAATAATAAAGATATCGCCAAGTTGGCGTCACTTTTGGCGACTAATTTTGGTCGCCAAATTTGGCGATATATCGCTAAGTTGGCGACAAACTTGGCGATTGTTGGCGATGGTAACCCTTCCCTCTCAATGGTAACCCCCCTTTAGATATACTGATACATTGTTTGTTGTTCCGTGGATTTTTCGAGTAGGTTCTAGAAATTTTCAGCACATGCTACGAGCCTATATAAGAAGAGAAGCGATGCGAGCTGTTATTATTATTTACCAGTCAGTCATTGAGTGAACAACGCGTTTGTTAAGCAAGTTTGCTTGAGTCTTATTTACGTTATTTTGAATGTGATTTAGTGTAGAGACGTTGTATAAAGAGTCTCTGGAACCTATATCTGCACTTATGCGATAGATTTGAACAATTATTTTTGAATATCTAGAAATATTTGTGAGTTTCGAGGACTTTGTTGTTCTGAAGTTCTGTAAATAAATTATTTTCTACTTTTCTAAGAGCAAAGAGTTTGAAGTTGTCTAAGCATAAGATCGAAAGAACCCCATATACGCTGGAACAATATTAAACAAAATATGAAGCATATTTTATATGTGCGTCATTTTGAAATTCGTTTCTTGTGATGTTCTCGAATAAGATTTTGTTTGATTTCCGATATATTTCTCAGTAATATTTCTAATTTCTAAAATATTTTTTTTAAATTCTTGATTTTTTCTTTCTATTTTTAGGTCTTATATTTTAATTTTGTTTAGAGAAACATGTTTCCAATGTAGTAGCTTAAATTCCATGTAATGTTCAGTTTTATTTGTTACTTTATGGAAGCCATAAAAATAACATAATAAAAGACTATTCAATTTTTACAAAGACTTCATTAACATTATTTTCAAAGAAATATCTAAAACATCTTGCTGGTAGCTATGATCTTGCTTCTACTGTCTTGAATTATGTCAAAAATAATAAAAGATTGATTTGCAGCACCATACTTATAGATGATAAAGAAGTAAAATGCAGGTCAGGAATATGACATTCATTTCCTGTGACAATCGTATTTTAATTATGTAAAACTATTTGCAAAATACAGAATTTGTTACCTTCCTTATATATTTGTTTTATGAGTTATAAATATTATTAAAAAATAATAATAAAAAAACTCCTTGAACAATCTTTTTATACAGTATAACAAAAGGCTCTTTACTTTGCACACAACACAATGTGGCATGCTAGGAAAATCACAATCTGAAATTTCTAAGTCTTTTAATTGCTTTATTTATGTTATTAGAAATGTAATGTCTCTTGAAAATATTTCTAAGGGTATTTTTTATCAAAATATATCAAAAGAAATTGCATTATGTAACATTTAGTAGAAATGTTATTGCGCAGTCTGCAAGTTTCATATTTCCTGATATTCACCCTTTAAAATAATTTATCATATATTTTTATTTTCTTGTAACTTCAATCGACGAAAAAAAAAAAAAATATTGCAATCAATTTTTTTTTCGACTCCCGTATTTTGACGGATTTAAAAGCTTTAGGGGGTTTTAGGTTTCAAAAACATGTTTTCACAAAATTTCTATCTGTCCGTGTGTGTCTTTGTGAGTGTCCGTATGTCACCATTCAACCATCAAAAAATGTTTAAAGATATGCATAGAATTGAAAAAAAATATTATGAATGTTTTTAGCTGTGGCCAGCAGATCTTTTTCAATTTTGAAATATTTCACCGGAAAGGGGTATGCAATAGTGATTTTTGTGTCATTTTCAATATTGTACCACATAAAAGTGTATGAAGTTATGCATAGATTTTAATAAAATTTTGTGTGTAAGTGTTTAACTATAGCTAGTACGTTTACCCTAAATTTGAAAAAAAAAAAAAAAAAAAAAAAACGGCGGGGGAGGGGGGAGCGCTGTAATAGCGATTTTCTGTCTTTTCCAGTATTGTACCATTATTATGTATGGAATTAAACCAAATTTTTTGCGCAAGTGTTTGCTGCGTAAATGATCAGCAAACCGACTCTGAATTTGAAGAAAAAGCACTGGAAGGGGAAACTACAATCGCGATGTTGGTGCTATTATTGTTATTTTACCATCAAAAATTGTATGAAGTTATGCATAGAACAACTAAATGTTTGTGTGTGATTATTTTTGGCATTGCAAGTCCTCTCTGAATTAGAAAAAAAAATATCCTGGAAAGGGGCTCTGTAAAAGCGATTTCCGTATTATTTTCATTATTGTATCATAAAAAATGTATACATTAATAAACAAAATTGTACCAAATTTTTTGTGTATATTTTTTGGCTATGCTAACAAATATTTCATGAATTTGGAAATATTTCGTGAGAAAGAAGCATTGTTAGAGAGTATTGTTTTTTTGTACCATTTTCTTAATTCGTCATCGTTCTAATGTCTATCGACTCGTGCATAGACATTTGCAATCATTTGATGATAACGTAATAAAGATAAACTATTGATTTTAACAAATATCCTGATATTTTTGCTCCTATTAATTGACTGAAGGAGGAATTTTAAATGGAAATCAAAGTTGGTATAGTAGTGAATTAACAATATTAAAGTATTAACATTTGCAATTACTGTTTGAAATATTAGTAGTGAATTAACAATATTAAAGATATAACATTTGAAATTACTATTTAAAATATTAAATGTATGTATGAGATAGAAAAAAGTTTTGGAATTGGCACATCATGCTAACTTTAGATATTTAACAAAATGAGTAAAATCACAAATGACAGGTCACCTTTGGTCATATAGTACAGTATAAGAGAACAAAGTCGACGAAATTGGCCTCACATGGACATGTGTTTACATCGTCTGATGAAGAGCTGATAAAATTTCCTGTTCGAAATACATCGTATGTCCTTTTTTTATTTATTTTTATTTTACGGTTCTTATTTAAAGTTTTATTATTTTAATTGTTACTTCTTGGTTACTTATTAATTGTCATGTTTCCCAGTGCTGTTTTTTTTTTAAATAAATTAAGCGTTAGTTTTTTGCAGCTTCCGTGTTAATAGCTATAAGGACAAATGCAAACGAAGAGACATCGTTCCTGAATTTCATATATTATTCAGTATTAAAAGTTTAAAGTTATTTTCGAAAGGCATTGCGCCTGAACATAAATTAATTTTTTTGCGTGCATTAGTGTAACTATTAGTGTAACGTTTTCTCAATGTAAAGAAAGAAAATTGCTACGAAAGTAAATAAAAAATCCGGCATAAAATCAAAGAGGCAGCTCTTCTTGCGTTGGTGTAAAAAATAATTGTCAATTTTATAAAATATAGTAAATTAAACTAAAACTTTAATTAAACTATATAAAACTATAATTATATTTAAAAGAAAAGATATAATTTTAATAAATTTTTATGATATATTTACTTTAAATACAATTTAACCAAAAAGAAAAAAGTAATAAAACAAACTATAAATACAATTAAACTATAAACTTATAATACACAGTACATACAATAAAGGAAACTATAAGCATAATTAAACTATAAAATATATAGAGTTTTCTTTAACTTTTAGACACGTAGCATGCGGAAAAAATACCAAAAGGAAAGCAATAAGACAGATCTCCTCAATTTTATATATTGTTAGATGGAAAGCACATACAGTGCCTGAGCATGAAAAAAAAATGTTCTTTTTTGCGTGTCTGGTGTAAACTGTAATTATTTTCTTAAAGTAAGGAAATAAATCCAAATAATTCCTTTTGTTGCATTTTGCATTCCTCTCAGCCACAAAAGTACACGAGTTTGGTGAACGTACGAATTTTTCCAAATAGCATCTGCCTTAAGCATCTTTCACACACGAACGCGTTTTCGTGTCAACTGAAATATGTTGACCGTCTCCCCTAATTGGAAACTGAGATTTTCTACGCTCACTGACCCAGTTCGTGCACACATTCAACGGAAGGAAGGAAGAGAAATAACCAGAGAGGAGACAGGAACTGGAATCACCGCCGCAGTCAAGTTCGATAACTAGATGTCAGTCACGGAATTAATGAATATTTTAGATGATATTTTTCATTTATGAATGAAGTTTAGATGTAGTGCCATGTTTAATATATTAATCCAACAAATCACAATGATACATACTGATTAGATTATACATTTATCATCACTTATATGAGGATATGCTTTTGGGAAAAGCATACACGTTCAAGAAATGATGACAATTTACTACGTTTTATTACCTCAGAGTTTTAATTTGATTAAAAGAATAAAAAACTTTGAAAAAATACTGTGATAAAATATTCTAAAAAATAATTTGCTCTGATAAAATATACTGATAAAATACTCTGAAAAATCTGAGAAAATGCAATTTATAAAAAGGTGGAAATGTTATAAAATTTTGTTTGCGCAGCTAAAATATTAAATTTGAAAAATGTGTTATTGACTTGTAAGAAAGTTTCACACATTGTAAAATAAGACCAATATTCCTTAAATTTCCAAAATTTTGCAAATTAAAACATACAATATTTTTTTCGGAGTCACCCATATTTCTGAAACGCATTCCTTCATCTTTAGAATTCTCACACTCGAATTTAACTTTGAAATTTAAAGAAGAATTTATAAAAATAAATTTCAATAGCTGCCCGTAGTTTTCAGAAAACGTGTCCGAGTTGCTTTTTCAATACATTAACCAGTTTTCTTTACCCAGAAAACTGGCTTTTCGGTTGCTATGAGGTCTCAGGTAAATATTTTCGTGTTGAGAAAATTTATTTAACTGGAAAACATATCAAATTAACAGAATTAACATTACCATTAAAATTAATTTTTTTCTGCAAAAACTGCATGTCCATTTTCAGTTATGCAAATAAAAATGGTTAATTGAGGTTTAATAGCAACCGAAAAAATAACTTTTAGGGTAAACGGAACTGATTAATGTATTGTAAAAGTTACTTGAAGTTAATTTCGAAAATTACGGCAGCCAAAAACTGGGTGTAACTTTTTGTCTTTTTTCGTTAATATTAAGAAAACTACTGCACACAAAAATATGAAAAAAAAGTATTATTGAGAAATGTTTGATTAAAACGTCGGTGTAGACAGTTTTTAAATCGAATAACTATTTTTAGAGATGTTTAATGCTAAAGTTGATCAAAATAGTTCCATTAAAAAGGTTTTATAGGAGCAAAAACTATAAATACGAATCTAGTTATTTTACGTCATTTTATACATTAGAATGTCCCGGTGTGCAGATTGCATTTTGTTTTAATTTGACGCATTTTTTTTTAGAATTCATTTCCATTTTAAATTAAACAGTTTAAGCATTTTGACAGATATTTTTTTTTCATATTTTAGAAAAGAAAATTATTTTAACCTGTTGCCCTGTATAAAAAAAGCTCAAAAAATAAAAGTACCTCCAAATTAAAAAATTATTGAGACATGTATATTTTAAATAGAAGGATATTTTGATTTAAATATAAAAGTGTATTGCATAATTAAAGCAGGAAAATATTGAAATTTGCGTCAGCGGAAAAAAATTTGTAAAGTAATAAATTCATCAATATGCGTTAAATTAAAAAAGAATGAAAAATTACACCAGATTTAAAAATTAAATAAGACAGTGCAAGTAATAATATTTCTTTCTAATAATAAAAATATTTTCGCTTGAATCCTTATATTTAAAAAAAACCCCTCACGATTGGGAAATGGACTAAGGACAATCGCGCAAATACCGCAAGGGGTGGAGCCCGTTTCTGTTACCAAATGTCGCCAAATTTTACCACAAACTTGGTGATATATCACCAAAATTTACGACAAATATTAATCGCCAAAAGTGACGCCAACTTGGCGATATTTCTAATATTTCGCCACGATCAATGAATTCAGTGCGTTCATTCTATCGAGTGGAAATCAACAGGTGTGCACGCTTGCAGAAAATAAAAAAAATGAAGCATTATAATGCAACAAAAACTAATATTAGCTCATGAATAGGCTAAACCACTCAACTGATTTGCTCGCACGGCGTACGTTCAAGAAAAGTTTGCTTGATTCATCTCTTAAAGCTTTTTGACAACATTAAATTGTTGAAATACAATTTCATACTATTCAATGGCAGAAATATTTAGAACAGACGTTAACCCCTTCGGGACAAGCGACCGGTATACGTGCCGGCACCGTTGCCACTCACATCCCGAGAGATCAGTATACTCGACAGCGTTGTTGTCACTCAGATCACTAGCGACTAGTATTCGTGCCGACCGTTTGGAACGTTTTAAATATATGAATATAGCGTATAAAAAATTATCTTAATCGTATTTGACTTTATATTAAGGAAGAAAACATTTACTTCTAACCTGGAAAGTAAGTAAAATCAATGATTTTTTTTTTAAATCCATGTTAATTTATTTTTCAAAAAAAAAAAAAAAAAAAAAAAAAAAAACAATATTGCAGTGAAAAGAAAATGTGATTATAAGTGTAAGTTTTTTTGAAAGAAACATGAAACGAAATCCTGTATGCGATTTGCGATCACACTTATCCACGTGTTGTATGTAAATATTGAATTTTTAAATCGATTTTTAACCCGCCTCTTGCTATATTAGTATTATAAAAATTAGTTTCACCTGACTGTCTAAGATGACAATACGTCACTTTAATATATTTACAATTTAATTATTAATTAATTAATAATTTTTAAGGCCTTTTTCTAACTAGGCCGCAGCAGACGATAAATCGCGAAATGCTCTTTGGAACTCGTTCAATATTATAGAGATTGAAAAAAAATAGATTTAATTTTAGATCAATAAATGCTCACGAAAAATATGCCAAAGCGTTCTAAAACGGTAACAATGAAGCATTTTAAAGTTTGAAAATATTAAACATATAAAATTAATCATTAGTGAAAAATTAATAGTCTAATAAAAATATTCTTTTATCAATTAGTAACTCAATAATAATTAATTTACAATTATATAGAGAAAAATGCATTTAGAAATCATAACAATATAGCTGTTTTATTAGCTGTCTTGTTCGCTTTTTTATAAATAAAATGAGAAAAAAAATCTACATTTTAAAAATAAATTAATTTGCTTAAATTTTTTCACAAGCATAAGAAAAACAATGCATTTTGCCTTACCAAGTTAATTGCCCAACTCAAGTAAATGTATAATAACTGAAGTTTAGGGATTTGCAGTTTACAGAAAAGGAGGTATTTTGAAGATGACCGTTGAATGCGTCTAAAACAGTTCCGGTCCAAAAGTACTCAAAATTGAGAAACACATGTACTTATTTTTTAAATTGTGTTCAACTATTAATCGTTATATACACCCTCCCCATCCCCACCCCCTGAACCAAAAAATGAAAGTATAAAATGCAGTAACATCTAGTTTTTGTTCAAAATGATATTAAAAAAAGTTTTATTGATTTTTTATTAAATAAAATAGCAAAATTATTGGCAAAATACCTAAATCGAATACCTTTATGACAAGAGCATTATTTGCAATTATTTTTAAGCTATTTCATTCACTATAAGTGAGTTCATTCTTGATCACTTAATTCGATATGAGTATATTGAATTATTCACTTTTGAGTACTTCAATTTTTTTCAGTGCATGTATTGGAAATACGTTATAATACACCTGAGTGTACCACTTGATTAAAAATGGATAAAATCGCAAGTATATCTCCTACCCCCCCCTGACTTTCCAGCAAAAGGGTAAAGTTTAATTTATAATTTTCAAAAATGCTAAAAACGATTGTTTTTTTCAACATGATATCAAAAAATACAGATATGAATATAACCTTTTATGCGTTAATTATTGATCATTCTATAAAAACTGCATTATATCACTAGAATTACATTAATTTAAGTAACGATCCTACCGAAGAAATACTTGCTGCTTAATGAAAGGATATACCTGTGGTTTCCGATAATAACCAGGTAAGGCACATTTTTTATATTTTGAGTAATTAACGTCTAAAGTTTTCAAATGTCTTTTTTTTTTTGTTATCACTTTTATAAAATAGATTAGAACTTAATAATTTTTACTACATTCAATTAGGAAAAATCTCTTTTTTTGCCAAAATATTTATATGAAAATGGTTTTTATTTATGGAGAACTAATTAAAAAAATTTTCAATTTTTAAATGAAAATTTATAGTCGTCCCTATGATTAGAAATATTCAATTTTCATTTTTCAGTACTATGGCAGTATTCAGTACTATGAAAGTATTCTTTAAAAGTTACATTTACTCAAATTATCTCTTTTTTTTTCAAAAATGTGCTTTCCTGGTTATTACCGGAAGTCATAGATATAAGTTCCCAGCGGTGAGAAGATTAATTCACTAATGTTACAAACATTTTCAAAAAAAAAAAAAAAAAAAAAAAAAATCAATTTATAAAAATATCATTTGTAGAATAGCAATTAGGTTAGGCATTTGATTTACAATGAATTATATGCATGCATATTAAAATATGAATTAAATTTTTTATAGGATCACTTTTTCAATAGCTTTAAGAAGTATTTCAGTTTATTTACTACCAAAACTTATCGAGATATGGTACTTTGAATTTTATGAAATTTTAATGTTTTCTGGTATTAAATATACGTCCTAAAATCCACAAGACCATTTAATTTGAAAGAACAACGATAGTATAACATGCAAATATTTTTTTCTGGAAAGAGAAAGAGTTTTAAAACGAGTGCAAGAAGAAAGGAAATGAGAAGTCGAAAATTTCATTTATTGGGAAAGAAATGTTTATTTTGATTGTGAAGAGACGGTATATTTTTAGTCTTTAAAAATTTAAAAATATATAATTTTCAATAACTTCCTACAATGTTTCATTTTCCTCAATCACGCAATAAAGGCATTTTTACTACTAAACTTCATATATTACAATATGTATTAAGACTACTTACTGGTTATTTAACTGAAAACTTATTAAAATTCTGATAGCTTTATCTTTTTTATGTGCATAAACAGCATGTTTGTAATAAAAACTGTGTTTTATCAAGTTCCATGTACCTTTATTTATTTGTAATCTCTTTCTGCCGATCGTTTTTTCAATATGATTTAATATATTTTAATATGTATTGTACAGAAAATTCATTGATTATTTTTTTCTAATAACCTTCTGTTTAGCAAACATGAAATGTTTAATATCCGTCGCATTTTAAATATTCTACATGAATTTCGTTATATATTTTCATAACACTGAAAAATGTTTCTAATATTTCATTTGAAAATGGGATCAAATTTTGAAATGCATTTCTTATTTTATTTTATTTTATTTTTACTGTTTTAAAACTTATTAAAAGTAAGTAATTTTTGCATACCTAATGTCAGTAATTATCAATTTACCACGAATTAATGTGCAAGCTCAGCGAGGGGCAGTTACACTATAAAAGGCCAGTTTTCATATAGATTTTGTTTATTATTATTATTTCTTTTTAAAAACTTTAAATATTTATGAGAGCAAAAAAAATTTGCAATTTTCAATTTGTTTCTATACCAATACCAAAATTTTGAATATAATAAAAAAAAGGAAAATGACTAAGAAAAATTATCCATCGCAATATATATATATATATATATATATATATGTATATATATATATATATATTTTAAATGACGCACAAGCTTTATTACAATTCATAATTTTCTTTGTTTTGTTTCTCTTTCATTTCTTTCTCGCGATTCTACTTTTGGATATCGTTTTTTAGCAAATCATTCAGAAAAAAATAATCTCTGATTTTTTTTTTTTTAATCTTTTATAAAACAAAAATTCCTTTTTTCATCAAAATATGCACGTACTGATAAGATATAAGGGGTGCCGAAATAAAAAGTAGACACGGAGTAAAAAAAAAGTATGTATTTTACTACAACACAAGAAATAATCACCATAATTGTCGAGATATTTATTACATCATGTAAATAGCAGGTCAATATCTTTCGACGCGATATGTCTGAAGAATGTCTATATTCTCTACACTGTTAAAAATTAATCGGTGAATTCACAGTAAAACTACTGGCAGAAAAATTGCCGGAATTTTTCCATTCCGTTAGTATATTTTACATTTTGGGAAATAAAAGAAGAAAAAACTCCGTTTGAAGAAGCGGTAACTTTCCTTATAAACTTCAAAGTTAGAAAAAGTTAGCAGAAAAGTAAACATGTGAACAATATGTAAGCGTATTTGGAATCTCTCATTATGCATAAAAAGGAAAAAAAAAAAAAAAAAAGACGCTGGTGTAGCCATCTTTTGATAGCTTCGGTAACACCTATATTTATTAATATGCGAAATTTATGTAGGACAGGGTTGTCGAACCTTTTTGTTGTCGCGTGCCAAATTTAATGAAAAAATATTTTACAAGACCATGGCTTGCCAACCAAAAAACAAATTTATTGGAAAATAATAGATTAAAATTATCTATTAATATTTTTTTTAAAAGGAAGATAATTTGTACGTATTATACAGTGTAATAATTATAGAAGCAATTATATTTTTGAATTAAATACAAAAATTAATTCGCTTTAAATTGATTTTTATCTATTCTTTAAATTGTTTCATATTAATATCAATTTAATTTTGATACAATCTGTACCGGATTTATCTTACAAGTGCTTTCAATTTTAATTTCTTTAAATAGCTCTGTAAAATAAATTCAAAGCTGTAATTATTTTACCGACGGAATTTAGAAATTGGCTAATAACCGATTCCTTCGATCAAATATTAGTTTTCAAATACCGTCTTTGATTCAAAAAATTGTGACACGATAATTAGATTACAATATAATATGCCGTAATTAAATTTTTCAATTTCCATTTAATCGAATTTAGAAAAGATGAGTCGCGATTTTGTGTAATTTCACTTGTTTTTAAAATTTATTTATGTATTTAAAGCGACAAACAGTGCCGTGCCAAAAATGGCACACGTGCCATAGGTTCGCCGTATCTGATGTAGGATTTTCTTTTTCTGCTACGAGGTCAGAATTCACTACTCGGGATAAGGAAAACTAATGATTTTCCTACCTTGCTATTGGAATTATATTGTTAAACAATTTTAAATTCAGGTAATGGATGATGAAGCTAATTCTAATGAGTGTTGATAATTGTATAAGATATAATGTAAATTTATGAATACTGCTACTATTCCCCAAGTTTCAGTTAATAAGTTTAGTTTATTATTAGGGTTCATCTATCGTAAATGGATAATTAGAATACGATTGATTAATATAATTCCTTACTTCAATTTCCTTATCTAAGTTACTTGTTTGAATACGACCTGAATTATTTGTTGTAAAGAAATAAACAATTTTGTAGTATTTTTGGATAGAGTTTATCAATTTCAGGTGTGGATTGAGATTTAAAAACTGTTTTAAAATTTCAGTGTTTATTGGGGGGGGGGGGGATCAATTATGCATATTTTCAATTCGATCATTATGAACAAGATTCTTAAATTTAAAAAAAAGTTCTGTGAATTTTGAAATTTAACTGATTAAATTTTCTTTTTGGCCAATTAAAAAAAAAAAAAAATACAGTATTTATTTATTTTGTGTTTATTTTTTATAAAAAAAAATTAAATGATTAAACACTGAGAGAATGGTCATTTAAAACTATTAAGATGGGAACAAAACGTTTTTTCTTAAAAATCTTTCATGGAAATTAATTTTAAGGAGATTTTTAGATTTGTTTGTTAAAACGTTATCTAAAACGATTGGACAAATGATATATTGAATATTTGTTCTAATAGCCCGAAAATGGAATGCAACGCCTCTGGATTTTAAAATTTAGTAAACTATATTTTTTCTCTGGTTTTATTAAACTCAGTTATCCTAATTTTTTGAGTAACTTACAAAAATAAATAATGGTCCATGGTCAGTGTTTAATTCAGGTCACAGTGACGATTCTCTTCCCCCCCCCCACACACAAGGTTTTGGAATTTAATAAGCAAAAATTCACTTTTTCCCCAATTTTTTAGATACATAGTAAACTTATAATTTCCAAGTAAGTTAATATAATTGAAATGAAAAAAACTTCTTTAAACACCATAAAATAAGTTAACTGCGCAAGGCCTTTCGAAAGAACTTAGTCTTTCTTCGTCAGGCGCAAAAAAGACGTGCGTCCACAATGAATGTAGCGGCACGACTGTCGTGCCGCTACATTCATTGTGGACGCACGTCTTTTTTGCGCCTGACGAAGAAAGACTAAGTTCTTTCGAAAGGCCTTGCGCAGTTAACTTATTTTATGGTGTTTAAAGAAGTTTTTTTCATTTCAATTGTGTATAACACCAGTTTCAATTTTATACATAAGTTAATATAATTTCACTTTATATGGAAGATCGGTTAAACATTTCCTTCGGAGGGGGGGGGGGGTAATAAAAGATTCAGATAATTTTCCTAAATATTTATACTTTTGAAATATCAAAAAATATTTAGTTTTTATGCACTTATTGTATACAATCCATTAGTTTTTGTAAAAAAGGGCAAACTTCGTCTAGCTGAGCTGGTAAGGAGTTGACATTATAAAGTTGTTATGTAGTTTTTAAAGAATATAATAATATTAAATTTCTATGACAAAAAGCAATATAGTTGCAATTCAGTAGCACTATACAAGTCTCAAAGAAAAGAATCAGGATTCTTTAAGTGAGTTATTATTATTAATATTATTATTATATCTGCGCATAAATATATATGTATATAAATGTCAGTTTTGTCAACATTCAAAATACATTTGCTGTAAATAACGGGGTATCTCCGTTGTTTCCTTCTATATTCGCCCGTTTCGATGATTTCAGAAAATATGATGAAAGTTTCTGATTTTTAACGTAAAATGTCCTTTCTCCGTGTAAAGGGACTTTTTCTGTAAAATTCAGGAAAAAAATGTCCCTAAATTCAGTAATTTTTTTTTTTTTTTCCGAAGAAAACCGATGACCAAAGAGTATTACTTAAGGCTGTTCTCAAATCCCAAAGGGCAACTTTATGACATGAGCTTTAACACACTTTTGTTCGAAAATGCATGAAACTAACAGGTTTTGTTGTTCAGGAACCGGACAATCAAAATGTATTTTCCGTATTTTTGAATTGCAAAAAATCGTTCAGAAAACATTGTCAAAGTGATTTGAATTTTGAACCAAATTTCCACACAAAATAAGAAAGTAAAAATCGCTTATAACTCAATGTCTACTTTATTTATACAATTTTGGAAGAAATAATATATAATAAATATGAAAAACAAAGCAATTGGTTCTTACTAAATATTATTAACACTCGTAACAAAATTCGAATAAAAGAAAATAAAGGGTTAATATTTACCTATCACCATGAAAATTCTTTAAAGAAATTGAAGATTATATTAAACATGAAAAAGCTTTTATTATACATTATTTTGATTGTTGATGATAGAAAGCTCTTAACTGAACTATGTAATTATCAGTTGAAGAGGAAAACATTGTTTAATACAACAGAGATAATAGAAGACTTATCATATTACAATTCATTCATCAATCATCTTATCTACATTTATTACCTTACAAATAATTAAATGTTAAAAATAAATTAGTTAATTAAATTTTCCAGGAATTATACTGATATTTCATACTTTATTGAATTTTTGTAAGTGTATTAGTTATTATGAAATGGATTAAAAAATAGCATATATAAAAAGTAACTTTTAAAAAATATTGAAGTTTAATTATGTAATCATGTCTTTTATTTAATTCTTTCCCACAAACGGTGTATTTTAAATAAGAAGTTTATAGTAAAAACAAGTTGGTAATTGCACGTAAAGCGTAGCAAATGAGGTGCGTTCGTTGATAACGAAGTTTTAAAGTATTCAGATCTTGCTGATATAGTAGAGCGTACTTTGGATACAGTATATCGAAATCTTTGTGCACTGTAAAAATAAATATGTTAAGGTACTAAATATTTTCTAGGAAACTGGGATTCCAATAACTTTTCATGTAACGACAACAAGAAAAATTCATGTAATCGATTCTGAAACTTAAATTTTTGCTGTTACCGTTGCAGGAAAAGTTCTAGGAATCCCAGTTTCCTAGAAAAAGTTTAATATCTTTACAGATTTTTTTTACAGTGTGTTCCTGTAAATATGCAGGGAATAATTTTTATTATACTTCATTAACGTATATCTTATTCATAAAATGTGAAGTAGTTTAATATACTAATTAAAACACCCCCCAAACAATGTTTCCCCATATAACATTATTTAGTGGAATACATTTGTGTGGCCCTGTAATTTAATAATAAATATTCTTTGCATCACAGATTATACAAAATGTATTTTTAGTACATTTTTCATAGATTCATGTCAATTCTGTTATATTCAAATGAGTGTAACACCATTAAAATGCATTTGAAACTTTTTTCCCATTGACCGTAATGTAACGGAATACTTTTTGTGTGTCCCTGTAATTGATCAATGCATCCGATTTTCTTAACATTTGAAATGACTCGACAAAATTATGTAATAAATATACGTTTTAAATTTCAAACGATTAAAATGCATTTGAAACTTTTTCCCCATTGACCGTAATGTAACGGAATTCTTTTGATTGTCCCTGTAATTGATCTATCCATACGATTTTCATAAAATTTGAAATGACTCGACAAAATTATGTAATATTTATGTATTTTAAATTTCAAACGATTCGGTTGGGTAGTTTTTGCGTTGTTATATGCGGACGGACAAACAGACAGACAGACGGACAGACGGACGGACTGAGCGACAACAATAGGTGCTACGGATTTACATAATTACGAACGCACCTAAAAAGAGGGGAGGGGATTTTAAGGAGACTGTGGTGGTAATCGGGACACCACGCAGTGGTCCCAAATCGTATTTCTGTGGCCAAAAATCAGAAAATCGAAGTTTCGTATTTCGAAATAAAAAACCCTTTGCAGTATTCAGAAGTATTTGAAGATTTATATTCTTAAATATTTCGGTTTTATAAGTACTGGTGAATTCGCACTGCTTATTTAAAGTTGGGACTTCTGAACGATTTCGGGGGTTGCGTGAATTTTAGGCAAATTAGCTGCGATCACACGCTAATTAAGCCCTTTTCACATTAATTTCTTCTTTTTTTTCTGAAACAACACTACATTACACACTTAATTTGATTTTTTGATTGCAAAATGTCACAAAAAATGAGAAACTTTTATAAAGTTACACAAATTTAAGGCATTTTTGTTCATGAAAAAGAATAAATATAAAAAAATCATCTTAGTCCATTTGACATTCCTAATACACAATGTAGAATGAACATTCTAAAATCAAATACCGATCGAGATCTATTGCGACAGTAGTTTGAAATCGGATATTGAATATTGCCAGCATTACTGAAACATCAGTAATCGGGTTTAAGATCTAATTTTCGTCCTGACCAAAAAATTGACACTTTTTAATAAAATGTAACATTTTAATTAACGTTACATTGTGATTTTTTTTTATTATTTACAAAGGATTGGGGCAAGATTTGTAATTTTTTAGATATTATTTGTTTTTACACTATGGACTCGTTTATATTAAAATATTAATAAAATCTAATTTTATTTTTAAAAAAAATCATTTTAAACGTTAATTTATAGATATATTTATTAAATTTTACCAATATGCAGGCGCGCGGAATTTAATCAATAGCAAAACATCATTCGATTTTATAAATTTCATGATTTTTACAGAAACTGCTTTTTTCCTACTTACAAAGTAATTTGATTAAACGTATATATTTTCACATATCGTCATATAAATATATTGTAAAAAAAATATTAAGGGTATTTTTTCTCGCAGTTTCTTATTTGAGCTTTATTTAATTACATTTACTTACATGTTTAAATGAATCATTTAATTTTGATTTTCTACCCTATATGAATTTTATACATATTTACATTTATTCTCATGAAACAAAGAAATATATGATACCGCCACCATCCATCAACCGCTATTTCTAATCCATCTGCAACAGCTAAAGCAACAGGATTTAATCATGATTTTGGGGAGACTGGGGCACATGTGATCATTTTACACAAACATAGTTTTTTTTCATAACTGAGTTAATTTCTAAAAACAAAAAATTCTCTCTATGGTAAACAAAATTTTATTTTACATATGATATTTTTTTAATTAGATTTGTAGTTCTTTTTACATTTTTCAATAGTTTTATAAATACAATAGTTTTCTCTTATTATCTTCTCAATAGTTATCTGTTAAATTCACTATAAAGAAAAAAATACATGTGTATTTCTGTAGTTTTGGGGGGATATGTTTAAGCAAAAGATTATAAAATGAAAGTAAATAGATTTGAAGGAGCGGGCTTAGATGATTAATAAAATATTGCTGCAAAGTAACGCAATTTTGAAGTAATGTTGTTTATTTTGTCGAGTGGCAATTAGGTTAATATCGAACATTTTGAGTCATATCGCAATAGATCTTTTTTTTAGTAATAAAAAAAACTGCACACTTGAAATCCACTAACATATACCATTTATAAAGTTGTAGAATATAAAATATATCTCACCAGCATCCACACATATAGGGAAACTGTCGTAGGAGGCGCTAGAGGCAAAAAATAAAAACAAAAAACAGACATCAGAACTTACAAAATTTTTTCAGCAGAAAGTCAAGAACAAAACTGAACATCAACGCTTTATTTTGCTGACTGCTTCTGTTTTTAGGCATCATAATTTCTCCCATTCGTATGTTGCTACAAAAACGTACGCATAAATCTGCCCCATAAATAAAAAAAAGTTTACAATCACTACTGATTTTTAATAAGGAATAATGCCATGTTTTAAAACATACATGTATTTGTTTAATTATAAAAAATCCCTGTCGGCTTGGCCTATAGGCGGAGGTAGATTTCGAAGAGTGCTCATTTCAACAACAAAAAAAAAAAAATAAATTTGATTACAGATAAACCCAGTTTGACAACTTTATTTGTCCTCTTTTGAAAAATTTTTAATTTCTTTATTCTGTAAGGACTGGTTTTATCAGAATCATCTTAAGCTAAATTCGGATCAAATGCCCATTTTGACAACCTATTTTGAAATAATTCTGACTTTATTAAAAAAAATCAACTAATACGGCACATTATATAGTTCCTAAAAAACAAAAGACTGTCAATTGAATGCGTTTGAGAGCAAAATTGAATTTAAAAATGAGTTATAAAATAACCAATTTTGAATATAACCTCAGTTCTTAATCATGATAGCTTCGGGAAATTTTGCGCGAAGTGCCCAATTCGACAGCATTTTAAAAAATATATTCAGCCTGTATCAAAAAACTGACCAATACGGGATATTATACAGCTCCTATATAAGACAACCTGTCAATTGGATGCGTTTGAGAGCAAAACTGAATTTAAAAAATTAGTCAGAAAAAACGGAATTTGTTATTTCAATGCTTCCTCAAATTTTCAATCACAACTTCTGTTCAAAATACCCTCTTTGGCAGCCTTTTTTGAAATATATTCTGTCTTTATCAAAAAATTGACCAACGCGTCACATTATACAGTTCCAAAATAAGAGGACTTGTAAATTGGATGCGTTTGAGAGTAAAAATGGATTTAAAAATGAGTCAGGAAAAACGCAATTTGTTATTTGAATACTTCTTCAAATTTCCTATCACTGTCACTTCGGGAAATTCTGTTCAAAATACTCTTTTTGGCAGCCTTTTTTGAAATATATTCTGTCTTTATCAAAAAATTGACCAATGCGTCATATTATACAGTTCCTAAATAAGAGGTCTTGTAAACTGGATGCGTTTGAGAGTAAAAATGGATTTAAAAATGAGTCAGGAAAAACGCAATTTGTTATTTGAATACTTCTTCAAATTTCCTATCACTGTCACTTCGGGAAATTCTGTTCAAAATACCCTTTTTGGCAGCCTTTTTTTAAATAGATTCTGTCTTTATCAAAAATATGGCCAATGTTTCACATAATATAGTTCCTAAATAAGAGGATCTGCCATTTGGATGCGTTTAAAATAAAAAATGAATTTATAAAACGATTCAGAATGTAAGCAGTTTGGATTAGAGGTTTTTTCTCCAACTCCAATTTTTGTTTAATTTATTTTTGCTATAAGAATTGATCCTATGAAAAACTTGTCAACATAAAAGTTGTAGATATTATTGAGAAGATGTAAAATAAATTTAATTGGATTTGATAGTTTAAGAATTGACAAAGTTATGGATTTTTTTCTTTTTCGAAAGCCCTTTTTATTTTCGTTTTTAATTTTTTTTTTACCGGTAAAAGTTAGTCCTATCAAAAACTTGCAAATACAAAAGTTTTAGATAATTTTGAGAATGTTTATAAAAAATTTAGATGGAGAATTGAGAATGTTATGATTTTTTCTCCCAAAAACCCTTTTTTTTTCGCCCCTTGAGCCCATTTTTAACTTTATCAAAAATCTGTCATGCATAAACTTTTGGCCCGTTATTTAGAAGTAATATAAACTTTAAACTGATTCGATATCTATTTTCATTAAGAAGTTATGGGCTTTTTTCTGTTTTCACAAAAACGCCCCCTATTTCGACCCCCTTGGTCCAATTTTGCCCCTTAACGAACTTAGCCGAGATTTTATCCCCTTTGATTTTATGTACGAGTTTGGTGGAGAATTATAGAAGTTATCGTGTCCATAAAAAAGTGATATATATATATTATATATATATATATATGTATACATACACTGGTGTCCAAAAGTTAAGCATAATTGGTAATTAAGTAATCATTTTTAAGTAATGAAAGAAATAAAAATCGAAATGTGGTGAAACTCTAGGTGTGTAAACAAAATAGTTCGCGTCATATATTTTCACGAAGAGTTTTCCCCGAAATCAAACAGGGGACCGTCAACAAATTGAAAAAGAACGAAGATCTTTTGGATAACCCTGTCAAAACTAATATAACAAAAGTGTTCAAACTGCACATTATGATTAATTTGCTTATTGTAATGTACTGTGTTTATTTTTATAAGGATAGCATGTACAGTCGAAGAGAAATTAAGGTTTTTATAAAAACAGTCCTAAATTTTTCCAAGTCTTTTGCTTATAATTTGCAGAGTTCTTATTATAAAATAATGTTCTTTTCTGAAAATATGACAAACATCATTGTACACAATACCCTGTCATCAGAATTTAAAAATAATAAAAATTGTATGAAAAATGAGTATGTTTAGTAAATAATTTTTCATTGCGCATGCGTCAGCGATATCAAAATGTCATTTACATATTGTGTTAGCTAAATGTATAGAGCAACTTCTGTAAAAGTTTCAAAAACATACTTGAAAATTCTGAAAATGGTCGCCTATAGAATCAACTCAAAATCCGTTATTCCTAAAGGAAGCAAAAAAATCAGGGGTTTTACCTAAATATAGTTGTACGTGCAATATTGTGTAGGCACTAAACAATGGAATATGGATACAGCCCCTCATCTTTTTGCTTCATTTAGGGAATAAAGGATTTTGATCTCATTCTATCAACGATAATTTTCAGAATTTTTAAGCTATGTTTTTGAGACTTTCACAAAAGTTGCTCTATACATTTAACTAACATAATATGCAAATGAAATTTTAATAGCGTTCACGCATGTGGTGAATTCCATTTTGTGACAGACATGACTGAGAGAACTTTTTTGTTCATCTTTAAGTACTAAATATTAATTGATAGTTAAAAAATTGCATGGGGTGATGTAAATACAGGCCTTATGCTATAAAAAAACACTAAACTTTTAATTCAAGGAAAAACTTAATTTAATTGGGGGTTAAAACCTGTCGTGACAGACATGACAAAATTTAGACATAGATTTTGACTAGACACATGTTATCATAATTTGCTCTTAATTGGTATGTATACCAAGACCAGAATTTTTTAGGAAACAAAATAAGACTTGGATATGTGAAGCAGAAAGAAAAATATTGAAAAATTTGCAAATAGAAAAATATAAAAAAATATTTATCAGCGTGACAGACATGACAAAGTTTTGTGACAGACATGACACGTGTACAATTTTCTATGAATTTAAGTATTTTTTTCTTAAATATTACTTTCTTTACTTTTATCACAACTTGGAGATTAGAATATGATATAACATTGGTATATTATGTTAAAAAAATTTTAAAAAAAATTAAAATTAAAATTTATAAAATTTTTTGGAAGTTTTCTCTGAAATGAGTTTGTACCAGAAATTTTCTAATTGGCAGATTTTCTTTTAAATAGTAGAAAACTTTAGATTGTGTACGTTTCACATGAAGAAATACCATAGCCATCAATTCCAAGTTAAATAATAACAACTTTCAAATCACAAGATTAAAGCAAAACTGTTTGAAAAAATAATTGTGACAGATAATATATCTGAAACAAAGAAATTGGTATCAACATAATTATCTGGTAACTATGACATGTATTCTAAATTTAAGCATTTTGTTGAGTTGAGTTGTAAAGAAATATTATTGGCATCAATATTAAGTTAAACAAGTTGGAAATTGCACTTGAAGCGTAGCAAATGAGGTGCGTTTGTACTATAAGTTTTAAAATATTCAGATTTTGCTGATATAGTAGAGCGTACTTTGGATACAGTATAGTGGTCGAAATCTTTGTGTTCCTGTAAATATGCAGGGAGTAATTTTTATTATACTTCATTAACGTATATCTTATTCATAAAATGAAAAGTAGGTTAATATAATTAAAACACGCCCCAAACAATGTTTCCCTGTATAAATTATTTAGTGAAATACATTTGTGTGGCCCTGTAATTTAATAATAAATATTCTCTGCATCCCAGATTGTACAAGGTAGATTTTAGTACATACATCATAGATTCATGTCAATTATATTATGTTCAAATGAGTGTAACACCCTTAAAATGCATTTGAAACATTTTTTCCCATTGATCGTAATGTAACGGAATACTTTTGATTGTCCCTGTAACTGGTCTATGCATCCGATTTTCATAACATTTGAAATGACTCGACAAAATTATGTAATAATTAAACGTTTTAAATTTCAAACGATTAAAATGCATTTGAAACTTTTTTTTTCCCGATTGACGTAATGTAACGGAATCCTTTTGATTGTCCCTGTAATTGATCTATCCATCTGATTTTCATAAAATTTGAAATGACTCGACAAAATTATGTAATAATTTTATATTTTAAATTTCAAACGATTAGGTTGGATAGATTTTGCGTTGTTATATGCGGACGGACAGATAGACAGACGGACGGACAGACAGACGGACAGACTGAGCGGCAACAATAGGTGCTATGTATTTACATAATTACGAACGCACCTAAAAATTACAAAAATAACTTTCCAGGAAAGAGATTAAGGTAAAGTTGCTTGAAAAACTAATTGTGACAGACATGACTAGCGTGACAGACATGACAAATGTGACAGACATGACAAAATGTAATGCTTTATATTTCACTCAAATTTTAAATTTATCTTTCAATTTTTTTATGAACTGTTCCTTTTGACATATAAAAAGAGAAAATAAAGTGTTTAAAATTTTTATCAAGTAGATTTTTTTGAAAATAAAAAATTCGACATTTTCTGTGACAGACATGACATGAAGACTAATATAAAGTTTGGGGGCAATAGCAAAATAATTAAAATGTTTCAGGTGAAAATTTTGGTGTTTTTAAACAAACTGTTAGCCAATTTTTTAAAAGATATATTTGTTTCAAAAATCTATGTAATATTTAAATGCTTCAAAGGACATTAAACTAGAGATAAAAATAGCAGATTTTTGATTTCAAAGTTAGTCTTGATAATAATTAACTATAAAAATTTATTTTTACAATTATTTTATTATATCTTGTTATTTTCATAAAATTTGACTTATTTTCTATCAATTGGAACAAAAAAATACTAATTTAGTTCAAATTTAAAAAATGATGTCCATGTCGCATTTTCATGGAATTCACCATGTACAGTAAAAAATTATTTAGTAAACCTGCTCATTTGTCATACAATTTTTATTATTTTTTAATTCTGATGACAGGGTATTGTGTACAATGATGTTTGTCATTTTTTCAAAAAAGAACATTATTTTATATTAAGAACTCTGCAAATTGTAAGCAAAAAACTTAGGACTGTTTTTATAAAAACCTTATTTTCTCTACGAGTATACGTGCTATCCTTGTAAAAATTAACACAGTACCTTACAATAAGCCAATTAATCATAATGTTCAGTTTGAACGCTTTTGCTACATTAGTTTTGACAGGGTTATCCAAAAGATCTTCGTTCTTTTTCAATTTGTTGACGGTCCCCTGCTCGATTTCGGGGAAAACTCTTCGCGAAAATATGTGACGCGTACTATTTTGTTTACACACTTGGAGTTTCAGCACATTCCGATTCATATTTCTTTCATTACTTAAAATAATTACTTAATTACCAATTATGCTTAACTTTTGGACACCAGTGTATATATATATATTGTTGAAGCGTATATAGGGTTCTTTCGATCTTATGGTTAGACAACTTAAAACTCTTTTCTCTTAGAAAAGTAGGAGATAATTTATTTACAGATTTTCAGAACAACAGTCTTCGAAATTCAACAGTATTCAAAAATAACTGTTCAAATCTATCGTACAAGTGCAGATATAGGTCCCAGAGACTCTTTATACAACGTCTCAACACTAAAATCACATTCAAAATAACGTAAATAAGACTCAATACATCAAGCAAACTTTCTTAGACAATCTCTAGTAGCTCACTCAATGCCTGACTGGTAAATAATAACAACAGCTCGCATCGGCTCTCCTATATATAGTCTCGCCGCATGCGGTGGAAATTTCTACAACCTTCTAGAAAAATCCGGAAAACCACGGAACAACATTCAATGTATCAGTATATCTAAGGGGGGTTACCATAGAGAGGAAAGGGTTAAATCGCCAACAATCGCCAAGTTTGTCCCCAACTTGGCGATATATCTCCAAATTTGGCGACCAAAATTAGTCGTCAAAAGTGACGCCAACTTGGCGATATCTTTATTATTTCGCCAAGCTGCCATAGACATACACTGAAAATAATAGACAAGTTTGCTTGATAACAGAGACAATGTAACAAAAACTAATATCAGTAAAGGAATGGAGCTTAATAAGATTATTTACATTATTTTACAGTACAAACACTAACTATTTACAAAATTCGTAACAATATATATAAACTGGTGCGATTGCAATCGGTAGTATTTCTTACGAAATCTACCTAAAAGAAAGACAAAAAATTTTTAAAAATTCCTTTTCCCCTCAGGATAAAATTTTATTTTTACTTAAAATTTACGAATGCGCAATTTCTGAAAAGTTATTATAAAATGTTTTATTTTAATTTTTGACATAATATTATAAAATAATAAAATATAATTTTGTTTGTAAAAAGTTTAAAATTTTAAATGATGTTACATATTTTATACTTGAGGAGGTAGGGGGAGGAGAAAAAAAGCGAAAATTTATAATATACTGAGAAACTGAATAAATAATTATGTATTTAATATTACAATAATAAAGTATCAAAGGCAGAATTTTCATTTTTTATTGGAATGTCAAAAGTAATATTCTCTCTGTAATAAATAGGCAAAAGAAGGAGAGGGAACGAAAATTTTGGAAATAATCTAATTAATGAATTGTATGATGCATTATTAATTCATAGTAAAGAAAAGTATCTAAAACTAAAAAAAAAAAAAAAAAAATCCATACACTTTTTAAATTTTCTATGCTATAGAGATTAATTGGGGATAGGGAGATATCATGTTGTGTGTGTAGAAAGGGTATGAGCAAAATTCATCAAAAAATGTGCTGTGGGGGGACAAAATTTAAATAATTATTTTGATTATATATGCAATTTATTAATTGCTTTCGTCCGTTATTGATACTTGTTACTTTGCAATAACATTAGAAAGATAAAAAAATAACATTTCAAACTATAAATTATGAGAATTTGGAGAAATGAAAATTTACGGGGAGACTGAATTAGATGATCTGCTTTAAAAATGTAAAATATTAATTATTTAAAAAATATATCTCATTCCTATAAAAAAAAAGCTGTAAAAATAAAAATTAAAATTTAATAAAAATTTGCCCCCTGTTTTGCTCCCACAAGCCCCTCTCCGGTAACCCCCAATTACATTTAATTTAAATGCACATTGTAATGTCATTTAGAATATTGTAAAATTAAAATTGAATCATATGCATCCTCCAGAAAAAACAGAAATTATTTTTGCCATTTGCTCCAATTTGGGACCACTGTGCGCAGTATAATTCTCTGTATTTTAAAGGAATGATTTCTCTAAATTTCTGAAAATACTTTTTTTTTGGGGGGGGGGGGGATAAAAAGTAAAGTTTTCTTGAAATTACGGGAATTTTTCCGTTAAAAAACAGCGAAATGTGCTGCAGTCACGATTACCATTATTATCTTCGTACAATATATATATATTTCTTTTTTTTAAGAGTGTCTTTTGAAAAAAAATGTACTCTAATCATCCGAATTATTAATAATTCCGATCGCTAAATATCTCCATCGCTTTCAAAAAATACAACTTTGCATTTAAAGACAAATATCGTTTTTTTATATATAAATTTCATCCACATGGGAAACACTTCAATTCGTTAAAAATTACATCTATTGAAAAATGTGTCTGTCCATAACGCTGTCATCATTTTCAAGTCGACAATAACAAACGAATTAATTTAACCTTTATAAAATTTTATTTCAGTTTACAAAAATTGTAAATATTGCATATTTCCAATTATTACACCGTCGAATATGGAAAAAAATTGAATTTTTAAATGCATTTTTTAAAAAGTATGTCACAGTTACTCACTTTTATTGTTTTCAAAAAATTTTCAAGCATGGATTTTTTTTTTCAAATTTATCGTGTATACTGATTATGAAAATTAAATATGTTTCTTATTAAATTAATACAAAAATAATTTAACAAATTACACAACCATTTGAAATTGACGTTTTTGTAGACTAAAATTTAAGTCTTATATTATATATTAATAAATATATTATATGTATATTAATTATATATATATATATATAAATTAATTATTATATATATGTAAATTATATATTAATAATTATATTATATATATATTAATAAATAAATAAAAATAAAAAAAGGTCATTCACTATGAATTGGTTCAATATTAGATTTTTTTTCCTTTTTCGTGATCTTAGCAGATTTCGCAAACGATGGCCTCGATAATCAGACTTCGTTTTTATGGTTTTTTACTTAAAAAGGGAAAGTAGAACCATTATAAAATCACTCCCGTGTCGGTCTGTCCGTCTGTCACAGTCATTTTACTCGTAAATATGATACATGGAAAGCTCAAATTGGGGAAAGTAATAAAGTCTAGTGACCCACATATTTAAAGATTATTAAACATTTGCAAATATATTTAGAAGGCTTGTTAAAAGTCTTAAAAAAATATTTTTTCTTTATGCAGTGTGGAGCAACTTGTAAAAGTTTTCGTTACGCTAAACTCAAATCTATATTTCTTTTGATTTTAAGTATTATATTTTCAGAGATATCGTCGAAAATATATGTTCCCCCCATCTAATTCCGGATCTACTTAAATTAAAATTATGAAAAAATTAGCAGTTCTAGATATTATTTCAAACCACCTTGCAGGAAAACAATAGCGATTACTTTAGATCGCGTAGTTTTTGAGAAAAGCAAATTTTTCTGTTACACATAAATTTCGATTTGTAGGCATTAAACAAAGGTGTTGAGAGCATTGAAAGTACCTATCGTAGCAGAAGTATAAAAGCATAGTTGATAATGATTTTTGAAAAAATTCGTCGGTAATTATCAGAAATATTAACCTTTAAAAACAGGGACGGTTTGGACATAAATAATGACGGGGGCGGTGTACTTTGCTTACCGTCGGTTTTTAAATCCTAGATAACAACTTTAAATTATATATTTGTTTAATTCAATACCTTGTATCAGTATAAAAGCAATAAATTTAGTAGTATTGCAAATATACTAATTTAGTTAGAAATAATCTCACGAATCAAGGTTCGTACTCATAATAATAAAATAAAAAAAATTATCCTTTTCAGTACAAGGATTTTTTTAAATATAGTTTGAGTTATTTTATGAAAGTTCCTTACTTCGGATATAGCGGTCACTACGTTACGAAATTTTTGGTATTCGAATGTCTAATTTTTTATGTATGTGAGTCCTTTATAAATACTAATTCGTACTAGTTTCCATTGAGTAGTCCTCTCATTAGGATTCTTCTGTATTTAAAAGTTAATTAAAAATCCATCTAGAAAAATGCGTCGCGGGTTTACAAATTTACGATTTCCTTTCAACACAAGCTTCTTTAGCACAATGCCGAGTTAAAAAGCGTGTTGAGCCTTTGAAAGCATGTTTAAACTAATTTCGATTTTTTACAAATTCAAATTACATATATAGGTGTAACAATACTCTCTCTCTCTCTTTTTTTAACAGTGTATTTATTAGTTGTAATAAATATGAGTTAATAGTAAGTATGTGATTTAAAACAATCATTTGTAAATTTTAACAGGGTGGATTTTTGAGATGTTAAATTCTTTTTTTTTATTGAAAAATTACAGTAGAATACTTTGACAATAATGTAATATGAAAAGTAACATTAGAAAAAAGAATTTTGCGGCTGCGCAGTGGGCTCTTGCTTGCATTCAGAAATCTATATAATTGCTTATCATTTTTTTTTCATTTATCAGTCTATTTGATTTTGTTTTAATACTTTAGAGACATGTGCTTATAAATTTCGAATATGAATAAAATCATAATAAGAAATTTAAGAAATGTAGAAATATAAAAAGATTTATTTTTTGATGCAAATGTATTCCTTTTTCTAAATCATTCAAATGATAGTCTCTTTTATATCAACAGGTATGCTGATAATTTTTTACGAGAAATTTTCCGATATTAAAAGTTAAAATATTATTTATATAAGTAAATATGCGACGCAAATTTTCTTTTAATATATCATATTTTAAAACGTTCAAATATTTTTACCTTGTACGGTCAATTTTACTTTAATAATTTAGATATTTGTAGAAAGAGTGATTTATTCAGTATGTAATCTAGTTTATTTGAGTAAGTATGAAATCAATATTCTAGCGTTTTGATGTCAATATCATGCAATGTTACCTTATGCAGTCAAAAATATCTGTGTTATGGCCTATATATATTATCGAATTTGCTTCACTTGTAGCATATATACTCATTCACATTATACATTGATTTTAATGTATTGTTAAGTATTCTCTACGTATATGGGAGAGCAGAGACTGGTAATGTATTTAGTTTCAATACCAATTCCAGAGAAGATGAAATAGTACTATCAATGAATGGAAACATGGTATGATGCACATACAATGTGATTTGACACGAATTCCTTTTATTGAATATTGCATCGTATTAAATATTGGAAATAATCTTAATTAATAAGATCCAACAAATATTTTGAGTTGACAGAAGGACATGTAATCAGGTGGTATATTACTGAAAACAACACAGATCATTTTATGATAGTAAAGAACATAATAGCATAATATAAAAAGTACTTTGTTTATGTATGTTGAAGTCAATATATATGGCTAGCATATTTGTGAAGGCATGAAAAACCTCTTTTATCTTATTTTGTATGAAAGAGACTTGCGATTTTTAAGTATCATTAATTCAGAACATAAATTTTCGCTTTTTTAAACATTATTTTTCCTCAAAATCAGGTTTCGTGATCAGGTAATCACTGTTGTTAACTTATGGAAATTTAGTGTGCGTCATTTTCTCCAGCTAGACGTTTTTATTAGATTGCCGAATTCAAGCAAATGTAGCAAAGAAGATACGCAAAACAATTATTAAGTACAATAGAACATATTTAAACCTAAGAAAAAACTGCAAAAAAAAAAAAAAAATATGTTGTTGTTGTTATTTTAAAAGAAAAAACAACCATAATTCTTAATAACTAAGTATTTGAGATTTTTGAAATAAACTCAAATACTAAAACAGGTTTTTTAAATTATAATTTTTTCGGGTAAAATTGTATAATCGAGTTCACATTGGCATACTTGTGCCCGCGTGTCTTTCTGAAAAAATATGTTCAGAATTGACACTTTGAGAGATCAAAGCTTATGTGGACGAAATATTCAGATCTCGTCCATACCTTACACTACAGGTATAGCCAATTGATTTTGTTATATGCATGCCAAAGCGAAATACTGTCCAAATTCATGAGAATGGGTTTGAAAAGAAAACAGAAAAGCTTATGTAAAGGCCAGCATGCACTGCCCATTTACATCCGATTGAGTATATATAGAACACACTCGAACGACGAATTACATTCCTTTTTGGCGTTTTCAAAATTTTTATATATCCTTTTTTGAACAGAGAATTTCCAAAATTATTTTCAAAAAGATGTAGATATTATGTTATTATGTATATTAACTATTTAAGGGGACCATACAAAAAATTCCTCATTCTACTCAACCATTTTGATTTGTGCCATTTTTCGGTACTAAAATTGATCTATAGCGTACGTTTGTATTCTTGACGCCATTTCAATGAGTTCAAATTCAGATACAAGTATACAAGATATTTTAGTGCTTTATTATCAGCATTACTGTTATTTATTGAATACTTTAAATTTTATACCTATGCATGGCTACTTTGAATAGTTTGCTTTCCCATTTTTTTTTAACCGTATACAGAAATTTTTTATATAATATTTTGCAATTCTACTATTTACTTTGGTTATTTTTGTCATTTTAATTTGTGGCAGTATGTAATCAATTAAAGATAGCTTCTCTCTTTCTCCTTTTTTTTCTTTTCGAAAATTATTATTAAATTTATGTTCTCAGCAATATCGCTCAAACAAATTCCTTTGAGAAAAGTCCTTATTTAGATTATTTTCAATTTGATGTAGAATTTGTTGTAATTAGTCTGAATTAAACTGTTTTAATACATCATTAAAACTGGGATATTTTTTATGAATACAGTGCACGCTATAATAACAAATAAAACTATAGTGCCAAAATGTACAGAGATATTGAGAAATGCACAAATAATGTGTGAAAAGGTACCAAACAGCTGTTTTGAATCTACTATTGAGATTCCTCATTGGTGCAAGACATACCGTGCTAGAAAAAACAAAGCTGAAAAATCATAAAAATTAGCAAATCTCAACTTTATTTTTTCTAGCACGCTATGTCTTGCACTGATGAAAAATCTCGATAGCAGATTGGGAACGGCTGTTTGCTATATTTTCATTTATTATTTGTGAATTTCGCAATGTTGGTTTTTTTAATCTTTATACATTGCATGTTAAATTTATGTTCTATATAGCTATTTTTATATTGAGTTTTAATTTCGTATTTCATTTCCATTATAGAATTTTAAACTGGAAAAAAATGCTGAATTTTTTACATTGTCTTGAATTTATATTAATTAGGTTTAACGTATATTTAAAAATATTTATGTTTGAAATTTCTTTAAGAAGAAACCGTTCAAAATCAATAAACTGAGATACAGTTTTCAAAAAACTTGAATTTAAATGTCTTTTTTAATACGACGATATAAAATTTGAAATTATAAGATATTAGTAAGTTAAATGAAATTACAGTAAAAACGAAATTTATTGGTGAGATTTTTGTTTGTGGGTATGAGGTTAACGTTTTTCACAGATTGATTTTTCTTTATCTAAGATACAAAAATGAAAATTTGTCTGTCTGTTTGTAATTCCTTACAAATCTACAGTTTGGAAACCAGAATTGTGAAATGTTACGTGCATATGTATTAAAACACGGAGAAAGCAACTAAGAGTATTCCTGAATCAAAATAATTGATAGTTAATTTTTAATTAATACAAAATTATCAATTTAATAAGCAATTTCCTATTATATTAAAAAATTTTTCGTTATAGCAGTTGCCATCAATTAAAAACACACAGTAAAATTCTTACCAGAATAACTGTTTTTCTATTGCAAAATTTTTACTTGAAAAATGAAAATGAAATAAATAATAAAACGGGTTTAAAACAAAATGAATAATACGTCATATTTTTTTCTATTGCAAGACTTCCATGTAAAAATATATAAAAAAATAAATAGTTTGACGTATTTAAAGAAAAATGAACATTGCATCATATTAGAAGTAAAATGGAGGTCAGTAGGTAAATTAATAGGCGGAGGAAGCACAGACAAACACTTTATCGAGTTCACGGATGAAAATCTAGCAATAGTTAAATCTTGGTTCACATATTTAAATGAAAGCGGTCTGACAAGCCGTATCTTGGTGGAAATCGCCTAAAAATCGGATTTTAGCGGTTGACTTTAAGTTTTACAATTGTGCTTCAATTGTACCTGTACCCAAAAGTGGAAAACATAAAAGATTGAGAGCAAGAAAACGTAATGGTAAACTTATGAGTTAACCGCTAAAATAAGGTTTTTATGTTTTTCCACTAAGATACGATTTTGAAGACTGATTGCATTTTAGTATGCGAATCGAGATTTAACTAATTCTAGGTTTTTTTCCATGTAAAACACGAGGTGATTATGTGTGCAGCCACCTCTTTGTCTTTCATTTTGAATAAAGGTACTGAAATGTGATAAAAATCAAATTATAGAAATATTGTCAGATTTTAACATTTTGAGGCTCTTTGAATTTGTCTTCGTCATTTATAAATCAATTCCGGTTGTGTATGCGTGTATGTTAGGATTTCCACAAAGGCTTTTGTTACTAGATCTCAATTTTTATTGTTTTTAACACTTTCTGATAAAGTTGAAAAGTGTTTATGTATTCGGTTTGTCTGTCTATCTGTCCATCTGTCCACGCTCTAATTTCCGTCAATATACTCGGATTTTCAAGCAACTGGTATGCTTGGTATTATACATGAAGTGTGATGGATTAATAGTTCATTTACAGGGGAACCCAAACGAATTCCATTACATTCTATTCTATGATAGAAAATCGCTTGCAGAGTATTTTAATGACGTTACGGTATTACAAAAGCAGTGAAATCGAAAAAAACCAGTGAATTTCACTACCATTACGTTAGAAAAGGACATTCAAAGAATTTTGAATCCTTTTACAAAGACACACCAAAGAAAACGGCTACAATACTTTCTTTGAGTAATGATTGCTGTAAATGGGATTTAATTTTCGACATGGGCTTTTAAATTTTAATGTTTTTAGTTGCATTTGTAACAATATGAATACGTAACACCTATAGTCGTCGTCCGATCCACCCGTCTATATGTCCACATATAACGGCACAAAACTACCGAAATGAATTGCTCTAAATTTTAGATATGAATTTCTTACAGGATTTTGTTCATCTTTTAATTCAAATTTTATTAAAATCGGATATATAATTCAAATACATGTACAATAAGAAATATTCTGTTATATTATACCATGTGGGATAAAATAGTTTTAAGTGATTTTTAATTATGTTACACCCATCAAAACATAATGAAAGTGATATGCATTTATGATGGAATTTATACTATACATTTTGTAGAATTTGCTGCATAAAGAGTATTTATTATTCATTTACAGGGCTACACAAAAGAATTTTGCTGCATAACTGTATAGGGCAAGCGACATTATTTGCAGCATACTTTAGTTATTTAAACTATTTCACATATAATAAAGTGGATATACGTTACTTAGGATTACTACAAGTTACTTCCTGTGTGAAAGAAAATGCGTTTCTCTGTTGTTGAATTAGATATAATATTTTAACTTATTAAATAGTGCAGTTTTGTAAAAAATTTTTTAATGTGTTGGAAATGGTTTCGTAATCTGTACCCTATGGGTGATTTTTTTTTATTGTTTTTTATTGTTTGTTTTGTACTATATGTTTAAATTTGAAACTTATTTTTCAAATCAGACACTTTTTTAATTTCGAGAAACGTCGGGTACTTTGGCTAGTAATGTAATATCTTTGCTTTATAATAAAAGACAATTCTTAATGAATTCTAAAAAAATAAATAATTAAAATAATTAATTTTAAACATAATAATTAATTTTAAAAACTTATATGTAAATGTTTCACTATGACAAACATTATATAATACCATGGAATATTTCTTAAGAAAATATGGTAATTTATCATATAAAGTTTTCTCTTAACTTTGTAAATAAAGTTTTTATGCTAATGTCGCATTCGAGTTCATTTATAAAAATTTAGTTGTTTGTGACAAATTCCGCGAAAATCAAGTTCATATATTATTCAGCAAATAACAAAAAGAGTCTATATCATTCATTGTTATTCAATTTCAATTTCTTTTTTGAATACCAATATTTCATTTCGTCAGAAAAACCTATTTTAATTCTTTTGTGCGAATCGAAATATTTTATTCATTTCTTCCAACTTAATTTAATGCTATATATTTCAAAAACTTTCAGGGATTTATTCTTCGCGTCTAATGCACTTCAAATATTTATTTTTTTATAAATAAAGCAAGTTGACATTACTATTCATGAATGCATATATTATATTTACATTCGAAAAGGACTTCTATTATTTACTATTTCTTACTGTATGCATTGCATTGTTGGTTGTACGTAAGTGGATAAAAATGTACATGTATGAATTTGCAATATTGAAGAACTTCAGTAACATTTATTATGCCCGTAACGAGATATTTTTAGGGCTCCATACTTATAAACAAATAAAAAATTTTTAAAAAATCATGCGTCAAGTATAATTATTAAGCACTTTCCAACACATTCAGAAAATGTAACAAAACTGCAATGTTTAAAAAATTAAAATATCACATCTCATTTCACGATATTTAGAAATGTATAACGCATTTCAAAACCGAATTTCTGCTGTTTCAACGTACAGTTGAAAAAATATCCGAATTTTTCAGCAGCCCTGAAAATGATATAGAGATTTTTATCTATTAACAAAATGCGTTCCAAAATTTAGTTCATTTAAGAAATGCATATAATTTCAGCTCAAAGCGGATATCGAATTTCAAAATTTACTCTCAAGCAAATATTACGCAAAAACATTATTGTAACCGATTTCTTTTGGTGTCCCTGTAAGTTAATAAAAAATGCTATTAATCCTGTTTTAATGTGATCGTAGGAAAATTCAGTGATTTATATGAATTTAAATGCATTTGAAATAGCGTAATGTTATCAAAATACACTCCAACCTTTTTCCCCTATATACCATAATGTTATCGAATTTTTTTGAGCGTCCTTGTAAATGAACCATAAATTGTACACACTTCATATTTTGATGATCCTAAATAAGCATTAACAATCGCATGAAAATCCGAGTATTTTTACAAGAGATAGGGCGTGGAGAGATAGCCAGGTGGACAGATGGACTGACGGACAGAAAAACAAAATGCATAAAAACTGTTCAATTTTTTTTTTTTTTTTTTTTTTTTTTTGAAAACGGAAAACTACACATTAAAAACGGAAACATCATAAAACCGTTTCTGTGTCTGTCTTTCACAAGCGTTTTATTCGTAAACTATGGAACATGAAAAATTCAAATTGGGATAAGTAATAAAGTCTATTTGCATACATGTTTAAGAGAAATATAGAAAGCTAATTGAGATGCTTGAAAAAAAATCTTTGTATATTGTGACAGTTACCTAATCTTTGTATGGCGTGGAAAAGTTTCGCAATAATTATAAAAAAATACCCTTTTTTAATTTTAAGCATTATATTTTCAGAGGTATTTTCGAAAATGTAGTGCAAAAATTTGTTTCCTCTTTTCCATTTCTGAATATGTTGAAACTCATTGTGAAAAGATTAGTCGTTAAAAGTTTATTAAAACCTATCTGGAAACACGCTGGAAACACGCGTTCTTACGATAACAAAGTTTTAAAAAATATCAGTCTCATATATCAATCTCATAAAATTGCAGATAGTTAATTACAATTAAAATGCGTACCAAACAATTTTCTCCCTATACCATTATGTAATGAATACTTTTGTGCGGCCTTGTAAATTAATAACAAATGTTCCTTGCCTTATAAATTATGCAAATAGTATATCATAATATGTACTTTATAGATACATAACAATTTTATTATGTTCGAATGAGTGTAACACCATTAAAACTCATTTGAAACATTTTTCAAATTGACCGTAATGTAATATATATTATTGACCCTGTAATTGAACACCATGCATCCGATTTTCACAAAATTTGAATTGACTCGACAAAATTATGTAATAATTATATATTTTAAATTTTAAACGATTAGGTTGCGTAGTTTTTGCATTGTTATATACAGACGGACGGACAGACGGAGAGACTGAAAGACAACTATAGGTGCTACGTATTTACATAATTATGAACGCACCTAAAAATAAGTTAAATAAAAGCTAATAAAGATCTTAATAAAAAGATTATATAATATAATTAAAACAAATTTAATTTCTTTTTATTAAAGTGAATAAAGCAGAGCTTGTTAAATTCACTTTATTTCAATAAAATTAGCAACTGTAAAGAATAAAAAGAAAAGAAAGAAAGAAAGAACTGTTTTGTTTAGAAAATTCCACCATCACAATAGAATGTTAAAAGGGGGATTAAAAGTAAGGTTTTTTTTCTTTGGAGGGGAAGTAAAAAATTATTTACTTATTTTTTCACAAAGTTATTTACTATTTCAGGTTATTTTACATTGGTTAAAGGTTAAACCTTGTATGTGCTCACTCAGGATGAAGGTGAGGAGGGTAGCAAAACGAAAAATGCAATTTTAAGGAGGAGAAAATGAAATAATAAGGAGCAAAAAATGAAATTTTAAGGAAGGGATTTTAGATCCTTGAATTAAAAAAGATCTCAAATACAATAATTAAAAAAATGTTAAAATTTTTTTAAATGTATTTTAGAACACTGAATTCCGTTATGTAATAATTTATTCAAAAATTTAAAATGATTGGTGTTAAGATCGTTCCACAATTTGGACATGCAATTAAATAATGTTTTTGAGTATATTTTTCCCTAAGAAAACTTTTTAAACTATATAAAAATGCAAAAGATCACTAATGAATAACTTTTGGAACAAATAAGAAAAGTTTTATTATTAATTTTAAATTATATTTTTAAATGATCATGTCCGAAATTTAACAACAATTGCAGCGACTGCTACTTTGTGTCGACTGTACACGTGAAAGTTGCGCATGCTTCTAAGTAAAAGCATATTATTACAGGTACTAAATACGCTTTATTTACACAAAACACATAAATATTTATGATAAAACATCATAATAAATATATTGCTATACGTATCAGAACATCGAATCATTTTTAAAAATTAAATTTACGGGAAAATATCCGGCGTTTTAATCGTTACGCAATTCGGACATCCCAGTTTCTTATTTGAGAAAAGTGCATTTTTTGCAAAAGAAAAGTTACGAAAGCACGTATAGATACTTTTAAATTAACCAGAAATGATTTTAAAGATAGATAACAGAATTTAAAGTATTTAATGTGTTTTGCGTGGAAATAACAGCTTTGTTTCGATCGTTACTTTTGGGCATAGGAAAATACAGAAAAATTATTTCTATAAAATTCCTTCTAACTTCAAAACGCAATAAATCAGTACTTCCATTTGTTAACAGAATTATCAAACAATCACCCATTTCATTTATGCATTCGTTTTTTTTTTTCTTTAGAACTGGAAACAAATTAAAACTTTTTTTCTTGGTAGATTGAAACAGATAAAACTTATGAATGCCTAAAATTGGTCACTTTAGACAAAATGTAATAAAATTTTAAGATATTTATACAAAACATTTTCAATAAATTATATTAATTTTTGCCTCTGAACAGAATTAAAAATCGAGTGAAAGAAAGTTAAAGTCAATGATGATTAAATTTATTTATTGAAAAGCTTAAAGTTATGATGTGTGTACAGTGCCCACCTTTTGAAAACTGCTTATGTGTGTGTCACAATAAAAGATTCGTTCTTCTTTTCCGTAAAAAAATAAAAATATATATTAATATGAGAACTATAACAGAAATTATCTTACATCCACACTTTAATATTTAAATATATATATATATATATATATATATATATAACAAAAAAAAAATAATTTGCGCCACTTTGCCCTCTCTGAGTTTTTAATTCTAAAATTGTGGAACATATTTTAAATCTTAGTTTCGTAATATATTAATCTTTTAACAGCTAAAGTCCTTTTTCTTTTTTTATTTAACTTATTAATAATCTATTGCTTGTTTCTCAAAAAGACGGGAAATTATCTCGTAATATTTCCTTTCAGAATATTCTCGAGATTTTTAATTTTATTTTTTATTGATTACCTGATCTGTGTTAATGCGCGAAGATGTTAAAAGGCTTCTCTATTTGCGAGACGTGAAGTAATTCCTACCCGAAGTTCGCACCTCCTAGGCCAATCAGAGGTGATCATTTTTATTACGTAGAGTCAGATTAATCCTGGTTGGATTTTTAAAATGATTGACGCGGAGTGAGGAGGAGCTAGTTTGTCGTGAAAATGTGGCTTTCTCATTTGGGTTTTTAGGAGCTCAGAATGCATCTTTCCTTTCAACTGCCTGGACACCCGACAAATTTTTTCGATAAATTGTAAGATTGGATGACGTAACTTAATCACGAAGTTGGCAAGGTGGAAGTTATTCGATGAGAGTGCAAAGGTGATGGCGGGAAAGAACTTAACTTATTTATGAGTTCTAATAAAATTAATTTAAAGACTGCTTGATTGAACTTTCTCATGGGGAAATACCCCAATAAACCCATCCACTGCTGGTCAAACTGTCGGAACGACTGCTCAGCTCATTCCACTGTTGATTTTTAGTGAGTAGAAGAATGTTCGCCATCGTCGTATCATGACATATGTGTGTAAAATAAATTTTGAGTAATGTGGATGGTTTAAAAATTTAATAATTGTGAAAATGCAAAAATAAATTCAATTAATAATAAGTCTATTATAAATTGTTAGCTGCAACCATAAATTTCAGGGTTTTAGACTCAAACAGATAACAATAAAATAATGAAAAATGTTAAACATCGTGTTCTTAAATAAACAAATAAAATAAAATAGAAAATACTACATATCGATATATTAAAAAAATTGAGATTTTCGTAAATTTATTTTTGCTTCCCTCTACCGATACGCAAAAAATGTACTAATAAAAAAAAAAAATAGGCTAAAGTTTTGCATTGAATTAACGCTTAAACATAAATAAAAGAGTTATATAATTTTTGCTACATTTTGTATGATCATTATAAAAAAATATATGTGTATATGTACTAAGAAAAATATTAATAAATCTTTGTATTAAAAAAGGGGGAAAGTAGAGAGAAACAAAGAAAAAGTAATTAAAAAATGGATGAAAATGTAAAAGAAAATTCAAGTAACAAGAACTTAGTAATTATTAGCCATAAAGAGCCAATTTCGAGTTCAGGGTTTTCGAGACAGATCTATAAAAATAAAATTCTTGAAAATCCTTACAAATCGCATCATTAAAAAGTAAACAGCATCAACATCAAAACCACCAAAAAAATGTTAAACTGACGGTTTTTGAAACGGTTGTAAAATTTAATTAAACATCTGACATGTATTCTAAAATTCAAAAAAGTATAAATATTCGAACAATATTTTGTCAATAGCGGCAACAATCATCCTCATTCCTGTCATACACGTACAGTGTCTCACATAAGTGATGGGACACTTGTGCTTTACAAAAGGAAACTAATCAAATAAATTAAAAAAAACATGTACACATTTTTTGTGGGTGTGTTTCATACTTAAATTTAGTAAAGATTATTACATAACATATATTTTGTCAAAATATTAAAATATTAATTTAATAAAAATACAAATGTTTAGAACGGAGCAAAAAATAGCTCACATAAGTGATGGGACACCATTATATATGCAACAAAAATTGTCTGAAATAAGCAATAAAAATATATTTTGGGGTTTTATTTTTACTTAAAAGCAATTGGCAATAATTTATAAAATCGCCTGTAGTATTTCTCTCCAGTTTGCTTTGAAATTTTTGTGTTTTTTAGCTCTGTGTAGCCATGAATGCTAAACGAAAAGAAACTTCGCCTGAAATTCGAAAATTAGTTATTAATTTGCATATTGAACGTGGAAAATCTATTAGAAAAACTGCTGAAACAGTTAACTTGAGTCGTTCAACAGTTTTCAGTATCCTTAAACGATATAAACAGAATCATATGATTCAGGATAAAAGAAGACCTGGCCGACCATCAAAGCTATCCAATGGAATAAAGCGAAATATCATTCGAAATATTAAAAAAAAAATCCAAGAAATAGTGCTTCAAAAGTTGCTGCTGATTTACAAGCATTATATGGAATAATTGTTAATCCTGAGATTATTAGAAGGGTAATTCGATCTGCTGAATATCACGGTAGAGTAGCCTGGAAAAAATTCTTCGTAAGTGAAAAGAATAGAAAACTCAGACTAGCTTTCGCAAAATCCAACATAAATAAGAATTCTGATTACTGGAATAAAGTTATATTTGCTAATGAGAGTAAATTTAATATATTTGGTTCTGACGGTAGAATCTTGGTGTGGAGAAACCCCAGGGAAGAATTTCGCAAACAGAACTTGGTACCAACAGTAAAACATGGTGGAGGAGGAGTTATGGTATGGGGGTGTATGTCGTCCGCTGGAGTTGGTAATCTTGTTTTTATTGACAGTATAATGGATCAGTACAAGAATATTGATATTTTAAAGCAAAATTTGAAATCTTCAGCACGAAAATTGAACCTTCATAACGATTTTAAATTCTACCAGGACAATGACCCCAAGCACACTGCTCTGAACGTTAGACTCTGGCTGCTATATAACTGTTCTGAAATAATAAAAACATCATCACAATTTCCAGACTTAAATCCCATAGAGAATATTTGGCAAGAATTGGAATCAAGAATTCGCAAACACGACATTTCTTCAAAACAACAACTACAAACGGTGCTTCAAGAAGAATGGGGTAAAATTACTCCAGAAATCACAAAAAAATTAGTCGAATCCATCCCAAAAAGATTAAATCATGTTTTAAAAGTAAAAGGAAATCCAACAAAATATTGAAACCTTTTAAAAAGTAAAATTTTTGGATAAATATTTGATGGAAAAGTAAGTGTCCCATCACTTATGTGAGCCATTTTTTGCTCCGTTCTGAACAATTGTATTTTTACTAAATTAGTATTTTAATATTTTGACAAAATGTATGTTATGTAATAATTGTTACTAACTTTAAATATGAAACACACCCAAAATATTTTTGCACATGTTTGTTTATTTATTTTATTGCAGTTTCTTTTTGTAAAGCACAAGTGTCCCATCACTTTTGTGAGACACTGTAGAAGCTCAAAAAAAAATACACCATTTGTAAATGGTAAGATATATGATTTATATAAATTAATACATGTTATATATCATTTTGACTATACATTAAATAATTTCTAACTAAATCACCGATTATCATTTTGAAGTAATGTCTGAATCTTTAATATTGTGAAGTCTGCTAAAATATTATAGAATTCGGGGGGAAAAGGGAAAATAAAGAAGAGAAACAGGAGGCAAGAAAATAATCATGAGAATTATAATCGAATTACTTTTATACCCATGGTTTAGTAATTAAATAATGTATGTAAAGGTTATGAAAAATTTAATTTATTATTAAAATATATTATAAATCGTTATTTGGCTGTACGAAATTTTAAGTTTAGGGGTTTAAAGTGAGGCTGATAAAAATAAAATTAATAAAAACTTTTAAATGTAATTTTAAAAAATATATAAAATACTAAATATTGTTTTTTTTTCAAAAGTTTGAGAAATACTCCCCCCCCCCAAAAAAAATAACCTTTCAATTAATTTTAGTTATATTTGTGATAATAAGCAAGTGTAGTTAAAATTACACACTTAAAATTATTCCACATGATTTTTTTAGTAGGTTAAACTGACAGAACAATCTAACTTCTTGAATCTCTGGGAATCAATTAGATAAAATAGAACTAAATCAAGTTTTCAAAACTCAATTCACAAGTAACTAATTAAGATGAATCATTCAAGATAGTTATCGTCAAATCTTGACGGGTACCATCTAGTAGTTTTTATTTTGTGTTTGACGTTGGATGTAAATAACCTTTCATAATACTGAATCGACTCATTATAATCAAAAGCAAGCAAAATACTACAATATAGAGATTAAAAACTGTCAATATGTTGAAGCACTTTGATAACTACATACTGCTTTCTACTTCAAAGACTGATCATACATCAGATCCCATACGGAAACGGACGCCGCGGCGTGTGAGTCCGTATGGAGGTGCGCCGTTCCACGCTGTACTACGTGAACAATTAAAACAATCTGACAAACAAGCGAAACTTCCAGTTCTTATGCTGAGGTAGACTGTTCCCGATCAATTATTATATTATATTACATTATTATTATATTTTAATATTCACTTAAGAGTTTCATTATAATATCGATTTATTCTTTTATATAATTTGTATTGTAAGGGTACACACAAAAAATAAATACAATAAACGCAACTGCATTGAAATCTTAGCCAGAGCCTGGAATCGAACTTGGGACCACAGCACTCCAGGGGGTTGTTCTAACGACTGAGCTACTCCGCCTGATGACTGCGTCTGCAATTTTTCCCTTATTAACCAAGTCGGGGAAAATCATCTTCTATCATTAAGATAGACTAAGATGACGAAACAACGATGAATAGGTTAACTATTCCATTGATCTACGATACATATTAAAACACACATACGCACTCAAATAACGCCTGCATTCAAATCATAAAGGTTTTCACTTCAGTTGGGTTTATTGTATTTATTGTTTGTATGTCTGTTTATCATTTGTGTGTACCTTTATGATTGAATGTCGGCGTTATTTGTGTGTGTATGTGTGTTTTAATAATTTGTATTGTTATGTGTAATTACATCCCTACTTATATATACATGGCATCCTATCATGTTTGCTTAGTATTGTAACTTCATTACTGGTAAGGGAGTAATATAGCTGTAAATAAATGTAAATAATAGTAATCAAAATATTATCGACAACAGAAAAGGTGTCATGCATCTGGCAACAGAATAAATTGTTGTTTCAAAGAATAGTTTTTTTTGAATCAAGTTGTTTTTGAAGTTTATAATTAAAAATAGTATTAAATTAGCAAATTTGGTAATTTGAGTGCATTGTACGTATTATTGAACACACATTTTCAAAGAAACTGGCATCGCTAGAGTTGGCGACCTTTTAATGTGCAGAAAGCCGGATAATGTAGAACAATTCACGTCTAAAGACGGAGTAGCCAAAGTTAGAGTTAAAATACCCCCTTTTTTGATCCCACTTTTAGCCCCCTTTTCGGGCTAAGAAACTCAGAAATTTGGTTCTTTCAAATCGAAGAGTAATTTTCAACTTGTAGATTAATCCCCCTCTCCCGTGAAAAGAGAAATATTATTTAGTTTCGCACATAGAAGGAAAATTTGAGGAAAGTTTGTATGTTAGAATGAACGATGCTAGTGCAACTAAATAGGCTGCTGCTAAATTTAGGCATATTAAGACTTTCAAAAAAGGGAAAATAAATGACTACAAAGAGTGCTAACGGACATTGATTTAAGGGATCTCAAGAAAACGACCTAGTACAAAAGATGCGAACACTCGTTATTGATGGAGTTTCGGATAAAGTCCTTAAAACTCTATTTCTGAGTTTTCTTAAAATTCTGTTCTATATATGAGTATTTTTGGTATTTTTTGGTTACCCGGGGATAGTGTTGTATATACCTATATATAGAGGATGTATCTAAACTCTTGGGAAAAACTTTAAGGGGTGACAGTACACATCAAGACAAGTAATATTAAAAGGGAAACTAAGGGTTCCAAACGTCTTCCGAAGGAAGGTGATATGCGCCATTAAAGTTTAGGGTCCAAAATTTCAAATAAACATAAAAAACGGAAAAATTGGTCAATTGATTTGCGGTTTTCACTAAAACTATTCTTTATGTCAGTATTTTCAAGAAAATAAATTATGAAGATAATTTTCAAAAAATGTCAATACAGGGCAGGGCGCTTTAGACTTTGGAATGACGGACAACTATTTTTTGCCTTTATTTTTTGCATCTCATTAAATGTTTTCGGAAGATTAGATTTAAACTTAAATTTTGAGCTCAAAATCTGAATAGGGTAACACCCCCAGTGATTGGCACATCCTACAAACATGTCCTAAAATAAGATTTATATCCAGTCTTTTAAAAATGCAAAACCATATACCAGTTATATGCTCATTTACAAGATTATAACTTTGATTTATGCTACTAGATGACAATAGTGTCTAGAAAAGAGAAACAATAATGGCTTGTATGAAATTAGCCATTTTTGTTGCAAATGCTTCTTCTTTGGTTTAAGGTAGGCATGCTTTTCAATTCATTATTATATGATTTATAATATATTTTAAATTTTAATTGACAACGGTTTTGTTTAGTTAAAAATGGTTACTTTAATTGTGTAAAAGTATTTTCGATACAATTATTTGGATTTCTGAATTAATGATAGATGCCTATTAATGGTGCTTCAATTTTGCTAGTTCCAAGTAATTGGCACCTATTATAATTACAAGGGATTCGCAAGGAATTTGAGATTAAACCACTTATTTTGGAAGTACTTTTAAAGTTATAGACTAATTTTGCTTATCATTTGTTTTTATTTGAAAATATGAAATATTATCAGTAACTGGAATCCATTAAAGCTTCATATGACAATTACTGGGGACAGCATGACAATTACTGGGTATTAATATAAGTATATTGTATTGTTTTAAATTGTTCACATTTCAGACTAATATGCTGATTTCTTACTCTCAAAAATCTGAAATATGGCATCTTCATCTACAGTAAATTCATTTAAAGCGATTAAACCCAATGCAAAATGTAAAGTTTTTTTATAATATAAACTTGTGCCAATTACTGGATCACAAGGTGTCATACATTGGTGCTCTAGATGCCAATTACTGGTGATTTCAGCAACTTTTTATAAATATATTTTTATAAAAATACTTTTTCAAAATTTTTTGCTTTTAGTGGGCAAAATAGATGCACAGATATACATTCTTTGATTTAAAAATATTTCCAAGTAAATATCTTATTTCTTTGTAATGAAAATTGAAGTAAGTTTAAAGACAAATTCTTAAAGTGTCAATTACTGGGGATGTTACCCTAGTTGGAAGTGGTTAAGTATCACAAACTTAACTGTGTTCAGGGGGTTTAAATTTCAAACGATTATAAAAAACGGAAAAATTAATCGATTGATTTGCTGTTTTCACTAAAACTATTATTTATGTCGGTATTTTATTGAAAATGAATTATAAAGATAAATTTCAAAAAATGCCGGTAGAGGGCGCTTTAAACTTTTGAGTAACGAACAACTAATTTTTACGTTATTTTTTGCATCTGATTAAATGTTTTCGTAAACTTAGACTTAAACTTAAATTTTGATCTCAAAATCTGAATAGTTGGGAGTGGTTAAGTAGCGCAAACTGAACTGTATCCAGAGGTTCAAATTTCAAATGATTATAAGAAACGGAAAAATTGGTCGATTCGTTTGTGGTTTTTGCTAAAACTACTCTTTAAATCAGTATTTTCTTGAAAATAAATTTTAGAGATAAATTTCAAAAAAGGCCGATAGAGGGCGCTTTAGACTTTGGAGTAACGAACAACTATTTTTTGCGGTTATCTTTTGCATCGCATTAAATCTTTTTAGAAACTTAGACATAAATTTAAATTTGTGTTCAAAATCTGAATCATTGGGAATGGTTAAGTGGCGCAAACTGGACTGTGTTCAAGGGAGGGGGGGGAGGGGCTCAAATTTCAAATGATTATAAAAAACGGAAAAATTAGTCGATTCGTTTGCCGTTTTCGCTAAAACTATTCTTTATATCAATATTTTATTGCAAATAAGTTTAAAAATAAATTTCAATAAATTTTTTTAGAGGGTGCGTTAAACTTAAGAATAACCAACAACTATTTTTAACCGTTATTTTTTGTATCTAATTAAATGCTTGCAAAAGCTTAGACTTAAATTTTGAGCTCAAATTCTGAATCGTTGGAAGCAGTTTAAAAGCGCAAATTGAACTGTGTTCAGAAGTTGAAATTTAACCGCCCCCTCCCCTTCGAACATAGTTGAATTTTGCACTACTTAATTACTCCCAACAATTCAGTCTTTAAGCTGAAAATTTAAGTCTATGCTTTTGCAAGCATTTAATGAGATTAGAAAAATAACGGTTAAAAATAGTTGTACGTTACTCCAAAGTTTAGGGCGCTCTCTATCGGCATTTTTTTTTAATTTATCTTTAAAATTTATTTTCAAGAAAATACTGATTTAAAGAATGTTTTTAGCGAAAACCACAAATGAATCGACCAATTTTTCCGTTTTTTATAGTCATTTGAAATTCTAACCTTAGAACACGGTTCAATTTGTGCTACTTAACCACTCCCAACTATTCAGATTTTGAGCTTAAAACTTAAGTTTAAGTCTAAGCTTCCGAAAACTTTTAATGAGATGCAAAAAATAACGGCAAAAAATAGTTGTACGTTACTCCAAAGTCTAAAGCGCCCTCTATCTGCATTTTTTTAAATTTATCTTTATAATTTATTTTTAAGAAACTACTGACATAAGGAGTAGTTTTAGGGAAAACCTCAAATCAATCAACCAATTTTTCAGTTTTTTATGCTTATTTGAAATTTTGGACCCTAAACTTTAATGGCGCCTATCTCCTTCGGAAAACGTTTGGACCCTTGGTTTTCTATTTAATATTATTTGTCTTGATGTGTACTATCACCCCTTAAAGTTTTTCCCAAGAGTTTAGATACCCCTGTATATATGTATATTTACATATACATTTACATATATTGTGTATATACCATTTATACATATATATATATATACATATATATAATATCCACACATATAGGTATATGTATATACATGTATAAAGACCTATATATGTATATATAACACTGGCACCCAGGTAATTAAAAAATACTTTTTTTTTCTAAATTTAAATATTTTGCAACAAATATGTTGTTTCTAGAAGTAAAAGTCTGGATTTTGCGGGCAATCAGACAAGAATCTCATGTAAAGAATGAAAATGTTTTTGCAAAATTGTAACTGGCAAACATGACATCAAATTTGGATTATGAATATGACACCAAATTAGTTATTAATAGTCTATAGCACGTTAAAATATTTTTATTAGTGAATATGAATATGAAAAGTATGAATTTAAATTTTGCGACGGAGGAAAGGTGTTATTTTTTTATTTCGTTGGAAATAAATATTAAAATCGTATCATATAGGCGCAACTTTCGTATTTTTTTCCTTACATAATAGCTTAAAACAAAGACACAATAAAAAAATTCATAATTTCATTATATTAATGGAGTTTCGGATAAAGTCCTTAAAACTCCATTTTTAAATTTCCTTAAAGTTCTGTTCTATATATGAGTATTTTTAGTATTTTCCGATTACCCAGGTGTAGTGTTTTATATACTTACATATATATATATATATATATATATATATATTTACATATACTTTTACATATATTGTATATATATATAGATATATATATATATATGTGTGTGTATGTGTGTATCCCATATATGTAACCCAATATGTAGAAATAAAATTTAATTTTTCAATAATGTGAAAAGTTGAAATTAATCTTTAGTTAAAATAATATTTGTTTTAAAAATTAGGCAACCCAGTTTATAATTTATTATTTATTGCAATTATGTTTGTGTTTTTTATTAATTAAATCAATCAGTTCTTTTAAACATTATCTTCATTTGAATTCGACGGGTTTCCAATCATTTATTTTTTAAGATACAGATGCATTTTACAATATTTCTGCATGATTTTTGGCCTTATGGATTTTATTCATTTTTTATATCTATAAAATTGAATCAAGAGTAAAGTATAATTAATTTAATAATTTTTCATATGTTCCATGTATTTTTTCTACTTTATTCACTTGCGTTTAGAGTAAAATGTAAGAAATCTATGCTTTATAGAAAATTTTTACAAAAATTTCAACTATTAAAAAATATAACAAAATAATGTCTGTATTTAAAACACCTTGTATGTTTACTCGTTTAACTTTTACATTATTTCATGCATAATAAATTGTGACTTCTATGGGCTTTTGAACTTCATAAGAAAATTCTTACATATTTTTTTCTCCCGCAATCTGCTTTAGTTTACTCAAAGCTTCAAACTGTGTTTCTTTCACAGTTTCCAGTGTTTTTAAAAATAATAATCAAGCAAAGAGTTTTCATTAAACTATGTTTTTGTATGCAGTCAAATAAAAATTATTTTATAACATAACTGCGAGATGTCTTTTTTTTATTTCAAATATTTTAAATGAAAAATTGAAATTTCCTTCAAATATATTATAAATTTTTAGTGTTAGTTTTTACACGAAGGTAGTATATTTTTTAAAATATAATTATCTAGACTATGGGACTCAAAAGCGAAAGATTTTTCTTATTTCAATTCATTCTAAAATCCTTCACAAAGTAAATACTGCATCGAACAGCTGTATTTTATTTGAAATGAAATATATATTTCTAGGAATAGTCATATTAAGGGATAGTTAGTACAAACTTTATTTCCAGTAATCCATTATAACTTCAAAATCCAATAAGAGAATCTGAGACACAAAAACTTCAAATTTTCCATAAAAAATTCATTGCAGAAATATTGTAACATATAATTGTAACAAATGTAATGTTGAACATTGTAAAAAATTCCTTTTTTTAATGTTGAAATTGACGTTAAAAAAAATTCTATCTTAATTGGAAGAGGGAATATTAATTACCCTACTCAACAAAAAATAACTTTTTTTATATCGCAAATAATATTATGTGATTCGTGTTCTGTGCGCTAGAAGTAGTGTAGAAAGTCAACTACAACATTTCTATCACATCACAATTTTATGATACATGAATATTTATTTATTTTTTTATATTTTTTTACAAATTTTAATCTTAAACTAATTTATTTCTGATAAAAAAAAAAAAAACAACTTCTTTTTTCATTTCTTTTCTTTGTTGATGGTACTTTGCAGTTGAGATTTCCCTAATTACCAACCAGCTGTAGTCTGCCAACATCGCAGGGTTCCAATTTCCTTGATATCGTTTTTCAATAACAGCTATATCTGGGTGAAATCGCTCTCCTTGTTCATTACTCATAGCTCCCATATTTTTATTTATTTTTTTTTTGGGGGGGGGAATCTAAATGCGAATCCAAAAAATGTATTTTCAAAGACATGTTGCACTTCATTTCATGAAAAGCTTGTAATATTTTCAAAACAAAATTAATATATTGCGGGGATTTATGATTCCCTAAAATGTTTTCAGTGACTACAACGAAATAAAAGATCCAACATTCACTTCATGCTTAAATGATGTAGAAAAGGAAGCGTGGACATCGATCGTTGCAGTCACTGAAAACTTTTTAGGGAATCATAAATCCCCGCAATATGTTAATTTTGTTGAGAAAATGTTACAAGCTTTTCATAAAAAGAATTGCAACGTGTCTTTGAAAATGAATTTTTTGAATTAGCATTTAGATTTTTTCCCCGAAAATATGGGAGCTATGAGGGATAAACTCGGAGTGCGATTTCACCAAGATGTAGCTGTTATTGAAAAAGATATCAAGGAAAATGGAACCCTGCGATGTTGGAAGACTACTGCTGGTTGGTAATTAGGGAAACCTCAACAGCAAAGTACCATCGACAAACAAACAAAAAAAAAAAAAAAAAAAAGAAAAAAAAAAAAAAGAAAAAGGAAGTTTTTTTTTTATCCGAAATAAATTAGTTTAAAATTATAATTTCTAAAAAATGTAAAAAAATAAATATTGATACATCATAAAATTGTGACATGATAGAAATGTTTTTTTTTTGACATTCTAGACTACTTCTAGCACACAGAATATGAATCACATAAAATTATTTGCGATGTAAAAAAAGTTACTCTTTTGTTGACTAGTGTTATTTCGTTTTGGTTTGTTTTGAAAATCCAGCTTTCAAGCAATGATTGTCATAAAAATGACTTCTTGTATTTTTTTTTCCATGATGGGTTTTTACATGATTTCTTGGATTAAAATTATTCTAACTCAAAAATCGTTAAAGATAAACCTTTAAATTTAGAACTTATCTTTTTTATTACTTAGTTTTATTTAGCATATTTAAATATATATATACATATATATGTATATATTACAAATTTTAAATTTTTTTCGCCAAAACTAACCTTTATACTATCTTAATTTTCTTATAATAATATTCCATACTTACTTCAAATTATTAAATTAAAATCTTGTTTCTAGATCTAATCTGTTAATCTTTATGCAGACGATATAAATTCTTAATTTGCCTTAAAAAACATTATTCCAGTATGCGTAAATTTAAAAAGATGGCTCGAAATTTAAAATATTTTTAATTAAACTTTATTTCTTAATATTCCAAATAAAACTCATTTCTTCTATGTTTTTATCAACCCTTTTTAAGGAAGTCTTATTAAATTTATTCCAAAACCACACCTTTCAAAAAATATCATTATTTTATTTTATCTATCTATTTATTTTCCCTCCGTCAACCTTTGATAGTGTGCATATCAATAAATTCATTTCTTTTCTTTTTTTCTTAAAATTAATCATCTATAACAATCGTCTGCCTAAGAAGTTCTAAGTCGATTATAAATTGGTTAAATAATATTTTTTTAAAAATAAAATTATCGTCTGTGGAAAATAGTCTCGTAGCTGGACAAGAATTCTGTTACATAAAAGAATGATGGTTTGAGGTTAGAAGACTACTGCTAGAATTTTCTAGAATCTTCTTTTTAGATTTGAAAGAGGAAGTCCGAGAGGTGGTAAGGGAGATGAGAAGAAGGATTCTTGGTTGCGCTCTTGCATGAGTACGACTTGATGTAGTAAAGCATGGAATATTTCTTGGATGTTTCGGTAATATATCGTCTGCAACAAGAGCTTTTCCCTCTATCATAGCTACAGTTTAATAAAATGAACTTGCAGGAGCCAAGAAGTGATTATTTTGACCTTCTACATTTATTTATTTTGTTTCTTTTCTCACTGTCCGTGACTTCTGTGCGGAGTAAGGGAAACCTGGCGATGATGTTTCTGCTCCCCTAACTTCAAAATGTCACACACACACACACACACACACACACACAGATATATATATATATATATATATATACATTTACTTTCGAAAATATGATATTTTTAGTAAAAGTTACATCATTTTTTCTTCAAAATTTCAACTTAAATTGCTTTCTGTTTTTTTTTTTTAAATATATTTTTAAAAATGGTGAATTAAAATTAAAATTCAGATATTTCTGTTTATTTAGATATAAGAATTGAAATTATACAAATAATATTTTGAGTTATAACGATTTTAAATTACCCTACTTTTTTAGTGTATTTTATTTTTTGTAAAATGTTTGAAGAAAATCTTGGAAGTTTTATTGTGTTATTTTGTTTACAAATGATATGGTTAATCACCACAAAAAATTCAAAACTTTAACTCAATAAATAAAAATTACTTTAAAATGTGTCCCGGAACCCGTTAAAAATTTATGAATGTTTAACGGTGAGTTTTCTAATGTAAAACATAGGACAATTCACAATGGTTGCTTTTGAATTAGGTTTGATTTTATTTATTGCTGTTGTTAAAAATTTATCTTCTTATTAATCAGTTTACAACAATGGGAAGAAATGAAGTCACTAAACTAACTCGTATTTAAATGCTTCAGCGGTGTGCATTTTTGCCGATCCCACCGAAGCAAGCATAGGGTAGAAATTACAAGCTTCTGATTGGTTGAGTAATTTCGAGAGCACTTTGCTCTGGATCATTTTTGAGTTTACGTTTATTTAATCATCAATTTCTGTTTGAAAATGATTTGAGAGAAAGTTCTGACAAATTTCTTTCTCATTTTACATTTTTATTGAAAAAGAAATATTTTCTTGAATTTAAAATTAAAGAAGTTAATCTTGATGTTTCTTAATTGTTTTCTATTACTTTTAGAAAATAATCAAAATAATTAAAATAATAGTAATTTGAGTAATAATAATAATCATGTTAAAATAATAATAATTTCTTTTTATTATTTTAACATCATATGCACATATATGCTCCTAAAACGTACATCCACATTCTTAACAATTTATTTACAAACAATAATCACATTTCTTTTTTACTGCGCCAATTACGCGATATTTACAAGTACTTTTGTTCTATATTACTTTTTTTTTAAATTACTATTCCTTTTTATTATTATTATTATTTTAGCATGATATATCCATACATACTCCTAATACGTACATATGCATTCAGAACAATTTATTTGCAAACAACGATTGCCCTTTAATTTATTCAACGTATCAGAAGCTCGTATTTTCTTCCCTATGCTAGCTTCGGTGGGATCGGCAAAAATGCCAGCAGTGTTTTATATTCCAATACAAATTACTCTAAAACTTTATACTATAAAAAAAGCGGTTTTTTTTCTTTTTTCAATTTATGTTATGATTTAGCAGAACTAAAGCTGTGAAACCAAATTAAAGCATCAGTACTGTATAAGCAACAAGTGAAGTAAAAATCGAATTATTTAAATCCCGCGCATCATACATAATGTTAAAAATTTCCGTTTATTGACAGGTTGTCTCTGTGAAATTTGACAGAAATTTCCCGTTTTGTTAAAAAATGGCACCTCTATGCAAATCTGTTGCCATTTTAAGATTACAAAGTATCACATATGAAATTATTTCTGCAAAAATCTATCATACAATGAGAATGCTGTATTTTTTATCGCATGCACTTCAAAATACTGTTGCAAAAAACGGAGACTACAAAGACGGAACTTGCCTCAAAAAACGCAAACATTCCGGCATGTCTGCTGCAAGGCCTTTTCCGTAAATTGACGGTTTTTTTAACCCTACAGCCAATATCATCCTGAATTTCCTTAGATTTAAAAATTTTGCAAAATTATTAATGCAGGGCGCGAAATTTCCACTCGCCAGCTCGCCATTGGCGAGTAAATATTTAAGTTTGGCGAGTAAGTTTCGCCTTTTAAAATGTGGTGCTTCAAATCAAACTATACACAGCGATACACGGAAGTATTTCAAAATGAAGCGGTGGTATTTATTTTCCAAAAGAAGTAAAAATGCTCCGTCGCCTATTTCTTCGTCTTTCCTGCGGGGGAATGAAATTTCCCAGTCTTCATTCATCACCCCCCTCCCTTTCGTACCGAGTACGCGTCAATGTTGAATCAGATCGCTCTTCAGTCCTGCGCGAAAAAATTCAGATTTCGTCAAATAAGCGCAGCTGCTTGAAATACGGTAAAAAATACACATTCTCTTTCAAATTTTTTGTTTATTTCGATTTAGCAATTTTCTTGTCCTGTGGTAGTTGGCGATAATTAAAGTGGTGTTTTAGTTATTTATTTTTATTAATGCCACGAAGAAAAGACAAAGGAATAATACAGTGTCCTTTTTTACTTAAAAAAAAAAATTACATCAAACGAAAAATGTTATAAAGATGCGATCACAAATATTGAAAGTAAACACGAGCAAACACAAGCTAAGCAAAGTGAGAATAAATCTGATATTAACAATAATCCCCTTTTCTCCTTTACCAGTTCTACTAAAAGGAAATGTGGCAGTGATTTCGAGTGATTTGAATAGAGAAACAGGTGTTATATTGTAGGCTTGGGTACTGATGGTGCTCCAAATATGGTTGGATACTAATCAGATTTAGCTATGAAAATGAAATATATCTGTCCTAAATTGATAAACATTCACTGCCTTGCAAACCGTTTGCAGTTAGCTGTTTTGAATGCATCTGAGGAAATTGAATATAATAAAATATTTGATTCGATTCTTAAAAGTATTTTTAAATTTTATCATGCCTCTAGTAAAAGACTTTATATGTTAAAAGAAAGGGCAGAAATTCTATGAGAAGAAATTCTTAAACTGAGTGATATTAACACTATTAGATGGTTATCTAGCAAAAAAGTGCAGTAAAAGCTCTGTTACAATCTTGGAACACTCACTGTAAAAATATGCCCTGAATTTCAGAGGTGTTACTCTGTGAATTTTTCTTGATTTAGCTGAACATTTCCGTTTTAGAAAAAACCTGGAACTTTTCCTTTAAATACCGGAAATTTTTATTCCTGGACAGTCGTCTAATTTAAAATTTCCGTTTTTAAAAAAAATCTGCAACTATTCCTGGAATTACCGGAATTGTTTATTATAGGGCAGTCGACTAACTGAACGTTTCCATTTAGGGGAGTAGAACGAAAAACCCTCAGCTCGGTTTTTTCTTCGACGCTTTAGGTCGAAGATAAAATCAGTCCGAGTTCCCGAGTATATTAACAAATTTGCTTGAAAACTGTAAACACAAACGCAACACGTGCATTACTTATAATATTTACTTTGAAGACCGAATTTGTTATACAGAAAAGAGGTTAGTTATTCAATTATAACTTTTTATAATGGATATTATAAGTATTTTAAATAAACGTTGGTTTGAATAAAAATTCTTAAATGCGGTTATTACGCGTTAGGTCTATTGAAATTTTGAAATACATATACTATATAATCAAAACGATTATTGTAAAATAGGATTAAGATGACTAATTCTAAGATTTAGAAGTTAAAACTGATTTTCTGTCGATTTGTAGACAGAAATGCCCAAATGCAAAATATAAAACTAATTTAATGTTTTAGTCACTTGTAAAGGTATTTTAACAAAAATTTTGAAAATATTTTTCGGAGACATTCATGAAAAAATATCAAAATTTATATTTAGGTGTCCCTTTCCGAGTGATTTAAGATACATTGATGTTGAATTCAGGGGGTGTCCGGGGAGGGGGGCATTCCCTCGAGGAATAATAATATGTGTCTCTTGGAAGATTCGAGATTTTGTGATTTTAATGTCAAATGTGCAATCCCCTGGAACTCTATAATACCCCTCCTACCGAAGCCGCTAAAATCCCTCCCGGAGAAAAGTGTCTGAATTCCCCACTGGAGTATATTTATTTTTCCTTTATATGTATTAACTGCAAATTCTCTATTAAACTGAAAGAACTGGAGAGTGGAGGGGATTTTGACAGAGAGAGGCAGATACTTTGACAGTAGCAGTGTTGAATTCAGACACTTTTCTCCGGGAAGGACTTTTGTGTTTTCGGGGGGGGGGGGATTTGCCCTTTTGGACCATTGAAAACTCAAAATATCAATTTTTCCGAGGGGAGGAATTTCACTGCTCTGGGATGAGATGTTCCCCCTGGGCTATTCCCTTGAATTTAACACTGAACAGTAGGATTTTCTTTTTATTTTGTCATTATAAGCATTTCATCAATCGCACACAAGATGAAAAAATGGTAGCCGAATCTTCAGATGAAAAAACATTGGCATGTATAAGCTTACAATTGTCTAAAATAAAAGAATATTTCAAGAAACAAGAATAAATTTGCTTCATATACTTTTTATACATTTTATATATAATGACTTATTTATGCATAGATGTGTTCGTTTTCCTATTTATGAAACATCATACTGTAAATTATCCATTTTTTAAAATAAGTCTAAAATCAACATTTTTGTTTATACAAAAAGTGTGACATAAAACATGGAAGTGGTGAGAAATAGGACATGTCAATTTTTTTTTTCTTTTTTAATAAGATGAACTTTCATTCCAGTCATGAAGATACTGGAATTTTACATTATGGTACATGCTACATAATTAACCTGCAATCATTGTTTGATGGTGTATCTAGCCGACACTATACTATTTGTGTCTTATAGCATTGTTTTATTCCTATATCATACCTTCCTGTATGTGGGGAGGAATGGGACACATTTTGAAACTTGCACTTTCTTTAATTATAAAATAGCTTATGCTTGCTATGTTTCTATATAGTTCAGGGATTTTAAAAAGTGTTTTACCTTACACTGTATAAATAGAAATTTTTGCCTTTGTATCAAACAAAGTTTAATATCTTACTTTATAAAAAGTGTCCCATACCACCCCACTTACCCCTATATTATTAACTAAACGTGCTAAAATATATTTATTTCTAATAAAAATTTAACCCATAACTAATGTTAGCGGTCTGACCGCAGAGTTTTTAAAGTTTCACAGTTTAGCTCGTAATTTTTAGCTTAAATATCGGTACTGGTCGAATTTTGTTTTGTTTGGAGCCTTATTACTATTTCTAGAGATTTTTAAATAGCTGAATTTTATTTATAATAGTCAGATACATAAAGTTTGATACCTGAATAGTATTCTGAGAATTAATGTAACATTTCATTCATCTTTAAATTAAGCGGTCTGACAGACCGCTCACAGTAGTTATGTGACAAATCTTGTCACAGCAGTTAACAGTTAATATTTTTGAAGTAAAATTTCTTAAGTTGTATTTTATCAAATGTTTGTATGAATATTTTGAATCAAAATTAAAATTTGGAATTGCTATTTCTTGAAAGTAAAATTTATAAATTATTGTTATCGTTATTTTAAATGAATTGGAACTGAAAATCGAATTTTCTACTTAATTTTCAGAAAATGGTTAGGTTTATTTATTTTTTTCCCTAGTGGCTTTTTAATTATTGTTGAATAAACTTAAAATTAAATATTTTAAATAGTTTCTAAATATATTTATACATATATATATATATTTATTTATAACTCTGATTATATTTTTGTTTAGCGAACTGTTTTTTCTAGTCACCATATGGCTTTAATGTTCTGAGATCTATAAAAATATTTATTGCAGAAGTATTAAAACCCTGCTACTCTATAAAATCACTGTTTTAGAGGATCCATAACTTTCCATGGTTTCCAATGATGTTTGGGGCACAGGAAGAGTAACACATAGTTGATGGTGCTCTTCCTTGAGCAACAATAAATGTCATGGAGAATCAGACTGGTTTACGTTGATGCTGGGTAACATGTTGAGAATTCAGAGCTTACACTTCAAGGCGACTTGCTGCACGGCATGTAAATTTTGTAGTGCTTATCTAGTTACATATTATTTTATTACAAACTTTCTTTATTTTCATTTTTCAGAATCTTTGGTGACATAAATCGAGATACAGGAGGCAAAATATCCAGGGTAAGTAGAAAAATAATTGTACAGTTGCAAACTGCCAATAAATCTAGTTAATATACATAGTTTATGAAATGTATTTTAATTTGTGATGTTTTAACAATAAAATATTATTGATATTACATTTAGTTTTGCTTTTTTATTTATGCTTTTTTTATATTTTCTACAAAAATTCTATTGTCTTTAAAATATGTAATTTGGATTTACTTAAGTCATCATGATTGCTAATTGATATCAATAGTTTGATCACAATTGCGATTGTTAATCAGTAAACGAGTGAGGGAGGGATTTATGACGACATTGACATGAATTACTGTCAGGATTTTTTTCTAGCTGAATGTATTGAAATAGTTGCATTTTTAATTAAATCCTATTTTATTTTGGGGAATTCACAAGAAATCACAATATGCGCACTCCACCTCCCCCCCCTAAAAGCATAGGAGGGGGGGGTGGAGTGAGCATATTGTGAATTCTTTTTCAGAATTTTGAAGATCTGGGACAAATTTTATTGAATGGTTGATTTGACTCTTGATTTTCAGCAAAATGTTTTGCATTTACTGGGATATTTCGAAAACAGGTCAATTAATTAAAAATCTGAGAACAGCCCTTAGTAACAGATTAATTGTTGCCATGTTTAATACGACTGATATTTCATTGCGTAAACGGTAGTTGTAAAACTGCAATTTTCGATGAACATAGATTTTTTTCAGCGATATTTTTTATTTTGAAATATACATGTAAATAAAATGCTTTATTTTATATATTTACTTAGATTGGTAACAATTAGTTACTATTGAAGTTTTACAGTGTGCAAAGGTAGAATTATTAATCGTGAATAAGTAGGAAAAATGTTAAACTTCTGAATTTCCTGTAAAGAAAAATACTCCTAATTTTAGAGGTTTTGTCAAAAAAGAGTAGTAAGTTTTAAATTACATTGACACAAAGGGCATGTCTAAAATATCCTTATGGCATATACTAAAAAAATTATTTAAACGGATTATGACATCGCAACGATAAATATTCTTCCCTCCAAGATTAAATAAAAGGAACAAAAACAATAGCCTACATATGAATATATACAAAAAGTCTTTATTATCATCAAGTTTGTAAAAGTTAAAAAACTCGGATGTTTTAAGCTTATATACACAAATTCTATATACATTTAAGAAGTACAACTTTTACAATATAAATAGAGTGATTCATTATTAAATTAAAGACTTGAAAATTTAAAGATTTGTGCATAAAAAAGTAAATTTATAGTCAGAAGTGATGATATATTGATTTTCAGAGCTATTAAAGCGTTATATAAGACATGTTTTAATAAATTTTTAATTAATTAAATAAGATTTTCGATAAAAAATATTATTCCAATGAGATCTCTTATTAAATTTTATACATGATTCGTGTGGTTATATATCATTATCTCTATATTAGTAACAAAATTAACCTTTAACTGATGTTAGCAATCTCACTGAAAGCTGCCCCCCCCCCCCAAATTTTAGAATTTAACTTGTATTTTCCAGTCTAACTATATCTACAACTGAAATTCTCTTTCGTTTGGAGTCCTCGTACTATTGTTAGAAATATTTGAATAGATTAAATTTAATTAGAATTAATTCTGTACAAAAAGTTTAGTGCAAGAATAGAATTCTATGATTTTTAATCATTCATCGCTTTTTAACCTTTAACTAATGTTACTGATCTCAAAGACCACTGCTTTTCTTATATTTTTAAAGTTTAACTTGTAATTTCTAGTTTAACTACAAACAGTATTGCAATTTTGTTTCATTTGGAACTTTAGTACTATCACCAGAGACTTTTAAATAGGTGAATATTAAGTATAATAGTCTTGTATAAAAAGTTTAGTACAAAACACAATCCTATGAGTTATTCCGGCCTTTTATACAGCTTTCAATCTTGCGATCTCACAAACCGCATCACATTAATTACGTTACAATTTCTGTCACATCAGTTAAAGATTAAATTTGTAAAATTTTGAAAAACCGAACTCTGGGAAAGCCGACAGTTAAAATTTAGAATTCAATTGAACAATCCCATTGAAATTTAATAGGAACCTGATTTTGAAGATGTTCAAATTAGGACATCGAAAACATTTTGATCTAGATTATTTATAAGAGTTTAAAATTATTTTTTACATTAGTATTAAAAAAAAATAGAGAAATTAGTTTTGGGATTGGACCCCCCCCCCCCCCACCTTAATCTTATCATTTCAACGATGTTAATAATGCTGTCTCATATTAATAAAAAACTCCCTTCGGATGTAGTTCGGCCACTGTTGGGAATTAACCGGGGTAATAACGCCAATCCTTGGCGTTATTACCCCGATATACTTACTGCGTGGTTCATTTTAAACTACAAATTATCCCGAGAAAATATCCAAAATCTTCTACAACATTTTGAAAGTACATGAAATGCACTACAAAATTATCTAATAAACAAAGTATTTCCGGATAAAAAATATAGTCTTCACATCACAAAACGTATCTCGCAAATTTTAGATCAAGCGTTAATTTTAGTTGCTTGTAGAAACAATAAGACCTACAAATGTAACAAATTAACTTTAAGCTGTTTTTTGCGATTTATATGACTTAAAACCCTTCTGCGCAGAGCACAAAGGTGTCATTTACTGGATTATTTCATAATTATGCATAATATTAGCACTTGGCGTTATTACCCCGCCTGGCGTAATTACACCAGAGCACCTTATTTTAGAATTATTTTGAAATTTTGATAACTAAAAAAAAATCATGTAACAGTACACAGAAAAAATTAATTAAAAATAATAGTTTGCTATTTTTAAAAATAAATGTAGGCATTAATCCTCTCCTCTCGTCATACGTATAACATTAGAGTTTGAGATCTCACTATCTCAGTGTGAGACAAATTTTGAACGAATAATTGAATATGGTTGAAAATAACCGGGATAAAACTGAAGATACCAATTTGCAAAATGAAAAAAACCTAGGTTTAAACCTGAAAGCAACAGTTTATAAAATGGAACATTTCAGTTTCTAAAAACAAGCATTTCAATTTTCAAAACAGAACAATTTGGTTTTCAAAACAGTATATTTCAGTTTCCAAGACGGAACATTTCAGATTCCATAACGGAGCATTTCAGTTTCTATAACGTAGCATTTCAATTTCCAAAATAGAACATTTCAGTTTTCAAAACGGAACACTTCATTTTCCAAAAACGGAACATTTCAGTTTCGAAAACGGAAAAGACATAAAAGTAAATTGTACGTGAAAAAATGGAGCAGATACGGCAACTTTGCTGCCAGTACGTTTTCCGTTTTTTCAAGGAAATTTTTTTTACAGTGCTGTTGTAAGCCATCTTGAACAAGTGGAAAAACTATGGAAAAGACAGTGATAGTTCTAAAGCTAAGGACTTGCTGAAAAGTTTGAAGGATTATAAATTTATGAATGTTCAGTACTTCCTCTTGGATTTTTACCGGAAATTGAACCCTTTATGTTTCGAACAAAACAAGGAACTTCTCATTTCATCTTTGAAAATAAAAATTGAACATTGCATCTCAGTTCTAACAGATCTCAAATCTAGTGTCGGACCAACGAACAGGAATTTTTAGACCAACAATCCATTTCAGGGATAATCAACGATGTGCAGCTGAGAAATATAGAAAATTGGGAGGAAGAGTCTCAGACTTTGAAAGGGACATTAATTAAACATGAAAAAATAATCATTACAAAAAGACTGCAAATTATGTTAGGTATGTGTTAGCATGTCTGCGTATTTTTGACACTGTGGGTTGGCCTCCCAAAGAAAAAACTCTTGAATTTGGGGTAGAAGAAATAAAGAAACTCCTTATATATTTGAACCCAAATCTCTTTAATGAAAAAGTAGATATTGCATTGGCAGACTCTAGAATTTAAATTTATGTTTCAGTCACTGACACTGAAAGAGACGCTGGAGAAAGTTTACACTAAAAAATTTTCAGCAGGATTCCCTAATTTGCTTCAGATCCTAACATTTTGTGCTGTTTTACCAGTAAGCACAGCTTTAATGTGAGAGAGGGTTCAGTTGTCACCACAGACTCAAGACAGCATACAGGAACTCTCTGAAGACTGAGACAATGAATGATTTGCTCAGAATTTCTGTTATTGGACCCATCCTGACAGAGTTTGACCCTACAGCTGCAGTTGATAAGTTTTATTTCAGTGCAGAAAGACAGTGCTACACAAACCTGAAGTACAAAAAGTACTGGAACTTATCGCTGGTATGTATTTCTGTAACCATTGAAACCTTATGGCAAGCTTATTTTGAGTTAATGTTTTTTTTTCAGTCTTATTTGCAATTTCGTTTTATCAATTTCTGCATTTTTTTTTCGGTCAATAGAAAATTTTTCATACTACATCTGTTAATATTTTAAAAATATCCCATATTTTTCATAAATGTAAAATATTCTGGATTTAACAGACACCTCTTTCTAACAATCGTCAGTTTAAATTAAATTTGTCAAAAATATTTCCTTCTCTGTGCAAGTGTGGGGGCTGGCATTGTTGTCTGAATGAATGTAAAACAGTGGCGAGTAAAAATTTTAGTCTGGCGAGTACCTTTTAAGGTGAAATTTCATGCCCTGCATTAATGGAAGTAGTTTGTAAAATTTTCGAACACTTGTAACGGCTGCCGGGGTGCCAACATCTTTTATGGCTAATTACAGTCATGTTTCTTGCATTTTATGTTGTGATTTTATGTTGTGATTTTATTTTGTGATTTTTCTGTGAAAAAAAAAATTCAAGCGCAGATGGGGTGAAAGCGAATTCAGGCAACAAGTGAAATGAAAATTAAATAGTTTTTGTTACTAGTACTACGCAACGAATGGTACTTCGACTTTCCCCAGACTTAAGAAATTTTACAGCACTGTTGTTTACAGTAGTTCCTAAATTTTACTGCAACTGTATTGGCAACCTTTAGCTCTTTAAAGCAGGTTTTTTATTTTTTTACTTCGTATATTAGCATAAACATGATAAATAATTTTTTGTTCTAATTAAAATAGAAACATGTTTTAAGCAGAATTTGAAACAAAGAGGCTTAAGATTAATTAGTAATTTTTAATTAAAGTTTTAAAGTACTATATATATATATATATATATATATATATATATGTATGTATACATACATATTTATTTGCATTATTACTCAAACAAGCAGCTCTTAAAAATTAGAAGGACAGTCTATAAATTATCACTTTAAACTCAATGTTTAGTTTTTAAATTCATTGTTAATTTTTAAGAAAGCTGAATGGTAACAGCGTTGAAATTGTTCTGTATTTTTTAAAGCTGATAAGTGATTATCTATATGTATATATAAAACTAGAAGACTTTGCCCGCTACGGGCTACGCTCGCCAATTCCTATTCGGTTATCCCATATTCTAAAAGTATATTAATTTTATACGCTTTAAAAATATTAATTATAGTTTTAGAAATCAGTGGCGATCTTTCTGTACATGGGTTTCCTTTCATTTTCGTTTGATTGGAGACTTTTCAGGCCAAATTAGTCATTGTTAAGAGATACAACGTATGTTTCTTCTTTATTATTTTTTTATGTTAGTTGAAAGATTGAAAATGAGAAAATGCAAAATAAATTAAGTAAACAGTGTCTTTGTCTCTCAGTATTTTTATCAGCACTAAACAACGTTTCTTTAAATGAGATATTTAAACATCTGACATAATTTTCACCAAAGTTTTCTTTCTCTTTTTAATATTAATGTAAAAATACTTTTGTTGATGGAAAGAAAATGTTATTTGCGCTGTCTTATAATTCTCAATAATGTTTTAAAAGATTGTCTCTCAAAAAAAAAATGTTTCGCGCAAATATATTTTTAAATTTAAACTATTTTGCCAACCGTTAATTATTTGGCCATTTTAAATGTAACGCAATTTCCTCTATTTACGACTTTTCAAGCATAATAATAAATTTATTATTTAAACCTATTTAAAATTTACATTTTCAACATTTTAAAAATTTAATATTTTTTTCTCTTTTAAAATTCACATATAAATATCGTTTTTATGGCGTATTTTTCAATATTTTCTTGCTTGCTAAACATAATTATTTGAATTTAATTCAACGTATCCGAACGCCTTTAAAACGTAATTTTCAACCAAAATACAGATTTTTAGTGCGCGTGGTATGATGTATAATTAAGTCAATTGTTTTTGTTACTTAATTCAGTCATAATTATAAATAATATTTAGTGTTTAATCATCTGCGTCTCTACTAAAAATAAAATGTCTTAAAATAATTTATTAACTGAATGAAATATAAACTGGAATTTCTGTTTTTTAATTCATTATTGCAAGATAGAAAATAGAAAGTTGCATATTATCTTTTTCTTTAACCTCCTGATTACAAAACACGTTTTTACCTGACGGATTGGAATTATTTTTTATGCTGCCAACATAGAAAGGAGAGGGGCGTGTCTCCAGCTATTTGCGCAAGAAAGATTTAACAATAGTGTCTTTGAAGAATCGTTCGATTCCTAATGCTTCTTTCGAAAGTCAAAACATGTCATAATCCTAAGATCATAAGTTAGGACTATCAGGAGGGTGATCCAATATTGTCCAATGCATTTTTCCCAAATTTGAGTGAATCGGGTTGGCTATATGGGAACAAGCGAAAAAAAGAACAACAACAACAAAAAGATGTATGGTTACCAAGAATGTTTTAGGAATCTGCGATGCCTAGAAATTTTTATGTAACAGTACATCGGGTTACAAATAAAATTTTTACAAGAATACTGTAACTTTAGTAAACTCTTTTGTAAAGCTATACATTTCTGCAGCTTTACAAAAACTAGTTTTGTTGATTTATTTCTCTCTCTTTTTTTTTTTTTTGGGGGGGGGGGTTACAGTGTATAGATAAAGTCTTAGTAAGCATACAGTCCCTAAACAACATCAGGAATCGTATTAAAAAAATCCTAGATTATGTATGCGTAATTTCCTGTGTATTCGCCGCTGTTTAATTAAGTTTTCTTTATTTTTTTTATTTTTTTTTTCTAATCGGAAATTTTATTGAAAAAAAAAATCATATAAGTGTTAAGCAGAAGCAACACGCATTTCATTTGAAATAAATTCTGATAGAAAATCGAGTTATCTCAGGTGCGGCGGATACGCGTGAAATTATATTATATGATTGTGAAATAGATAATTAAAATAATCCTTTTTTTATATTATAGAACATATATAGATTACTTTACACATTCTTTCTAGCGACCAAAATGCTTTTCTGTAATAAATTTGTAATTACACATATTAGTATAGTGTTGCTATTTGATATAATTTATACTTTTCGTAAATTATAGACAAGAGTTGAAGTGATACTATTTTTCATATTTGTTCATGAACATAGATTCAACAGAATCACGTAATGTTTTCCTTAATAAAAGTATTTTAATTATTGCATTTCAGTAATAAAACCCTTTTTAAAAAATAATAAAAGTTAATATTACAAAACTTTAATTTGCTGTAATCTAACTTGCGATTTTGAGGGTAATTATTATACATGCTTGAAAATTAAATAAATGATTTTCTACTATCACTTAAAGAACTATTGAAATATATTTTCACTTAATACAATTTATTAAAAACAAAATCCAACTTCTATGGTTAAAAGAAAACCTTTCTGATTTTTTTAAAACAATCAATAAAAATGGCATAATAATTTGCAAGCTTGAGAAAATAAAGTTATTCATTTTTATAAATGACAAAATGTGCACATTTTAAAGAATTTAATACTTTGATTAAGATGGAAAAATCTTCTATTAAACTGCTGTACACTATTTAATGTACAAACTTATCATCATTTATATCTCTTTTTACCAACTTAAAGTTGAAAGTTCTTTCAAAGTTCTGGTTTATCTATAAACCAAGTATCCAAATAGCGGGATTAGAATTTTTCAACACTTCAAAGGAAAAAATATATATATAAAAGTAAAATTAGCTAGCTGAAGTCTTTCAAAGGTTTCTTTGAATCCTAAATAAAAAAAAAGAAAAATACTTTAGTCGTAAATAAACTTGACTTTCTTTTTCAATTAAAAGTTACTTCGTATGTTTGAATAAAAAAAAATGCATCATAAAACAAGTACCATTATTATTTATCGATTCAAATGTTTTAAATAAAAAAAAAGCGAGAATGAATACCGATAAAAGATACTTAACTTAGAAACCTAACTAAATTTTGTCTTTAAAAAAGGAAAGTAATCTATTAAAAAACCAATATTAAAGAAATAAAAAAAAAAACAACAATTTTTATCTGTTTTTGAATGATAATTTTTAGCGTAACACCCAGATTAAAGAATGATTAATTTTAAACAAATTCTTTTTTTTTTCAAGTTTACTCTTTTACACTTGTATTATCAAAAGTATACATAGTAAAAGGATTTATATCATTTATGAATTTAAAAGTAAAATGTAAAGCGCAATTTTTATGTCAGTTGTAAATTTTCAAGTGAGTAAAAACAGTCCTAGTCCGGACCAGGTATGTCTAGGCTGAAATAGCTAATGCTCTACCAATTGAGTCTGCCCGAACTAATCTGGAGGACTGAATCACACTATTGGAAATGTATAATTGTTATGATTTATGTACCAGTTGAATAATTGTGTCAAAAATAATCTAATACCGGATGCTTCTAAATGGATATCGGCACCTTTTATTACATAAAAATTAAAATTAATACATAAAATGAAAGACCAACTCAAACAGTTTTACCTACAATCTTACAAGTATTCAATATGAGCATCTTTTGTTATACAGCAGACGTTGATAGCTCAGTTCTTTCCAAACTTTGATTAGCAAAGACGTTCTGTCCAGATACGCATCCGATCTGACGCCATGTGGTTTCTACATATGGGACTTCTTAAAGGATCGTGTGTATGTGCCTCCTTTACTAATTGAACATTGCAGCTATTACAACAAAGACATCACAAAACTAATAAATTTTTGGTTAGAAGTGAACTATCAACTTGATGTGTGCCGTGTGACGCAAGGGCTACAGAATGAACACTTGTAATCTTATAGGTAAAACTCTTTGAGTTGCTCTTTCAAATTATGCATAACATATAATTTTAAGTTTTATGTAATTAATAAGGTAACCTGGGGGTAATAACGCCACGTTAAGGTTCTACCAATTTTCACGGCTCAGTTTTAGTTTGTATTTTTCAAACAAATATATGATTTGATACAGCAACTCATTGACTATCTATATAAAAAAAAATAATTTAACAGATATGTAGTCATAAAATGTAATGGCGTGATTTCTTGACCAATGCATTTGGCGTTATTACCCACCTATATGGATAATAACGCCATGCAAACAAAACTATGAAATAAGATAGAATAACTGCATGTAGATTGCCCAATTCTAAAAATACAAACTCTACAAACTTAGAAATTGACGAATTGCCTTCTAAGCTATTGAAAATGTTCAATTTTGTCTGAAAGTGTAAGAAAATAAAAGTGTGGTGTGTGTGTGGGGGGGGGGGAGAGGATGAGGCAAAAGAATATCAGACCGTGAGCTTCTTTTTGCTTAAAAAGGACCGCTTAAATGGAATTATTAAAAACATTGCACAGTTTTAATTTGTTTATTTGAATCAGTATTTAGGATATAGCTCGGTCATTGTAGGGAATCAATCGGAATATTAATGCCAAGGATTGGCGTTATTAGCCCGTTATAGTTATTGCGCTGTACATTTTAAATTACAAATTATCTCGAGAAGATATCCAAAATCTTCAGCAACATTTTGAAAGTCCATGAAATGTACTACAAATTTATGTAATTATTAAAGTATTTCCGGATAAAAAAATAGTCTTCACATCACAAAACGTACCTCGCAAATTTTAGATCAAGCGTTAATTTTAGTTGCTTGTAAAAACAATAAGACCTAAATATGAAACAAATTAACTTGAAGCTGTTTTTCGCAATTTTTATGACTCAAAACCCTTCTGCGCAGAGCACATGGGTGTCATTTACCAGATTATTTCATAATTATGCAAAATATTAGCACTTGGCGTTATTACTCCGTCTGGCGTTATTACACCAGACCACCTTACTACCAAGAATTAATACTACCAAGCATTCATTTAGGAGCACTCCCTTATAATGACTTATACCGTGTTTACAACAGATCCATAAATAAATTTCGATTTATTCTGTTGAACTCATTCAGATATGAGACCAAATATTGTGATCGTAAAAGGTGAATTGGTTGAATTAGTCCTCCAGTTTCGTTCGGGATGGATCTGTGCAGTAGAGTTTTGATAGATTCAGTCAAGACGTCAGGGGTTTGAATCTTGACCCGTTCTTTTTTCACCTATTTGAAAAAAGTGGGTGAAAAAAGACACAACTGTTAAAATTTATCAATTGAATAATTGTAACACCCATTTTTGTAACACCCTTTTATTATTAATGTTTAAATTATGATGAAATGTTGACTTATATTTAAAATGTGTATGTAATATAAAGGTTATTTATAATGAAACCTCAAAACTGGTTAAATAAATGACACATTCAGTATAATTTCCGTATTTCTGCGAGATTATAACTAATACCATATCTAAAAACTATTATGCAGTATTTATAAATAAAAATCAATGAAGTTGCCACAATGTTCTGTCATTGTGAATTTCGGTAAGTCAATTAAATACGACATAGTTAAAATTTTTGCGGTTTGCTGAATGTACTTTTCGTGCTACAGTAGTTGAAACCTAAATACATTGAAATTTTGTTCCAACATTTGGAGCGATTGAATTTCAAATGTTAAGGGGGCTCATGGGTTGAATACTTTTCAAAAAATCGATTTTTTTATGATCTAGTTTGATTATTCAATTAATTCTTAACTCAATGCAAAAAACCGCATAAAAATATTAGCATTTTTAACGGAGTTATAAGCATTTATGTATCAACACTTACATAGCCGCATCCATATAATTTCAACTTTAAGTCGTGTTTTCTCAAAACTTGATTTTTGACGACTAACACCAAGATTTAAAAAAAACTATTTGATGGAATGGCTTAATTTTTTTTTTGCATGCATATAACATCATAATATAGATTATGAATTAAGGATATAACTATCACTTAATAAAAACAATATTAAAAAATCTCTCTAAGTTGAAAATTTAAAAAAACCCTAAAAAATACAACTTTTTTCCATTAAAAATACTCAAAATATTAAACTATCTAAAATATATTAATTCGTAATCTAGATAATGATGTTATATGCAAGCAAAAAAAAAAAAAAAAAAAAAAAAAAAAAAAAAAAAAAAAACGTCATTACATTAAAGAGTTTTTTTTAAATCCTGGTGTTAGTCATCAAAAACAAGTTTTGAGAAAAGGCGACTTAAAGTTGAAATTATATGGATGCGGCTATGAAAGTGTTGATACATAAATGCTTATAACTCCATTAAAAATGCAAATATTTTTATGCGGTTTTTTGCATTGAGTTAAGAATTAAATGAATAATCAAATTAGATCATAAAAAATCGATTTTTTTTAAAAAGTTTTCAACCCCTGAGCCCCCTTAAGGCAAGATTGCAACCGAACTTACAATAATAGTACTGAAAGCTGGTTCTACTAACAAAGAAATTTTTAACAGTGTAAAAAGTAAAAGGTAAAAGAGAATTTCATTTCAAGTTGTATTTTCAATTAAGCAATTTTGTTTTCATCAGAAAAGTATAGTTTTGGAGTACATTTATTATTTCAGTTGATAAAGAATATTCATATTGACTCAAAAGCATTTACTTTCATGCTAGTAATCTAAAATGGCTTCGTAGTTTTTTATACAATAACTTAAAATTCCATAATAAAATACTCGAAAAGAAATTTTATTCTTTGTAAATATTAGATATTACTATAATAGCGACTAATTATATTAAACCATTAATTTAACTCTCTAATATGATTTGCGTTTTATATTACTTTTCGCACTTTTCTTCTGTAAAAAATATAAAAAATTCTTTTAAAATACTTAATAACGCAAAAATTTGAGATAAATCCAACTTATACTTCCTTAAAAATAAACATAAAATTCTCAAAAGAATCTAAAATGGTACGGATTGAGTTTTACTCATATCCTAAAAATAATTTTGAACAATAAAACTAGATCAAATTTCTTCCATACTTAACAATCCTGAGTAAACTGTTGAGATTGAAAATGTGTCCATTATCTTCTGAACAACATGTGATTCGCACTTGGCTTGTTTATTTTTTTTATCGTCATTAAATGTACAATAATTTTGCATTTTTTTCTTACTATTGAATATATCACTTACAGAATATTAATATTCTCTAAACAATGTAAAAGAAAAAAAACATAAACCAAATAAATTATATTAGTCTTCTTCATAAATAAATTTCGTTTATTGTTTTTTGCATAATATGTAATTTTTAAATAATTTTTAAATAAATTTTCAAATTCAGAAAAAAGCTTAAACGATAACGCAATAAAATTTACTCACATCGTAAAGATAAATATGAGCTATAAAACAAAATCAGATTGCTCTCGTACTTAAAAATTCTTGGTTAATAGCTGAGGCTGAAAATGAGCCAATAATCTTCGGGACAACAAGTGATCCGCTCTTGAGTTGTTTATTTTACTTAAATCCTCACTAAGAATACAACAATTCTGTATTTTTCGTACTATTGAATGTATCTCAGATCATTATACAAATCGTTAACATTCTCCAAAGAAAGAAAAGAAAAGAAATATTCCTAAAAGTTTCAATAATTTTCTTCATAAATAAATTTCGTTTATTGTTTTTTACGTTTTTAAAGAAGATAAATGTAACATTTTTTTAAAATAATTCTTTAAATTTTGGAAAGAAGCTTAAAACATAAAGCAAAACCTTTCTCTCATATCGTAAAGTTTTAACTATACAACAAAATCAAATTCAGTTCTTACTTTATTGTCCTTGATAAACTGTTGAGGCTAAAATGAGCCAATTATCTTCTGAACAGCAAGTGATTCGCAAATGAGTTGTTTATTTTACATCGATCTTCATAAAACATACAATAATTATTTTTTTTTTGTAGCTATCGAAAGTATCACAAATATACAGATCGTAAATATTCTCCAAAATAGAAAAAAGAATGCCTTATAAACTTTAATAATTTTCTTAATAAATAAATTTCGTTTATTCCATTTTACATCTTCAAGTTAGCTAAATTCAATATTTATTTTAAAATAATCTTCAAATTTTCAATAAGAGCTAAAAATTACTGCAAAATATTTTTCACATATCGTAAACATATGTTTGAGCTATAGAACAAAATCAAATACCTTTCGAACTTCATAATCCTTTGTAAACAGTTGAGGCTGAAAATGAGCCAATTTCTTCGAAACAAATAATTCGCACATGAGTTGTATTTTATTTCAAGCCTCATTAAGCATATAATAATTTCGCATGTTTTTGTTACTATCGAAAACATTACAGACATACATATCGTAAACAATGGCCAAAAAAGGATAAAAAGTATCCCTAATAAACTTTAATAATTTTTTTATAAATAAAATTTTTTTAATGTTTTTTGCATTTTGAAGGTAGATAAATTTAACATTTGTTTTTTAAATAATCTTTAAATTTTTAAAAGAAGCCTAAAAGAGAATGCAAAAAATCTCTCCCAAATCGCAAAGATAAGTTTGAATTATACAGCAAAATCAAATTCCTCTCGCACTTCGTAATACTTGGTAAACAGTTGAGGCTGAAAATGAGCCAATTATCTTCTGAATAGCAAGTAATTCGCACATGAGGCTTTTTATTTTATTTTGATACTCACTAAGTGTACAGTAATTCTGTATATTTTTTAAATTATTGAATATATAACAGATCGTTATGCAAATCTTAACATTCGCCAATGAGAAAAAAGAAAGAAAATATTTGTAAGAAACTTTAATAAATTTTCATACATAAATTTTGTTTATTATTTTTTACATTTTTAAGATAGATGAATTTAAAATTCATTTTTAAAATGATCTTCGAATCCTGAAAAGAAGCTTAAAAGATAAAGTAAAAAAAAATCTGTCATATCATAAAAATAAGTTTGAACTATAAAATAAAAAATTCATTTCCTCTTATTCTTTTTCTATTTCATAATCCTTGGAAAAATTATTGAGGCTGAAACTGTGTCAGTTATATTCAGAACAATAAGTGATTCGTACATGGGATGTTTATTTTATTTCGAGCCTCGTTAAGTATACAATGATTTTGTATTCTTTTGTTGCTATTGAAAACATTACAGACACACAGATCGTAAACATTCTCAAAAAAAGAAAAAAAGTATCCTTAATAAACTTCAATAATTTTCTTAATAAATAAATTTCGTTTATTGTTTTTTATACTTTTAAGGTAGAAAATTTTACATTTGTTTTTAAAATAGTCTTTAGATTTTGAAAAGAATCTTAATAGAGATTCCAAAAAATATTTCTCAAATCATAAAGGTAAGTTTGAGCTGTACAGTAACATCGGATTCTTCTCTTACTGCATAATCCTTAGCGATTTGCACATGGGTTGTTTATTTTATTTCGATGTCCATTAAACATACGATAATTTCGTATGTTTTTGTTGCTATTGAAACTATTAAAGACATGTATATCGCCATCTTTCTCAAAAAAAAAAAAAAAAAAAAAAAAAAAGTACTCCTAATAAACTTTAATAAATTTTTTAATAAATAAATTTTGTTTATTATTTTTTTACATTTTTAATTTGGGTAAGTTCAACATTCATTTTTTTTTAAATAATCTTAAAATTCGCAAAAAACCCTTATTTAATAACTCAATAAATCTTATTTTTATCGTATAGGTAAATTTAAGCTATACAATGAAATCAAATTCCACTCGTATTTCCCAATCCTTGGTAAGTTATTTAGGCTGTAAATGAGCCAATTATTTTCAAAACAGCAAGTGATACGAACTTAAGTTGTTTTTCATTTTCAATTTCATTTCAATCCTTTTTAAGTGTGCAAAGAATTTTTATTTTTTTTTCTTATTATTAAAAATGCCACAGACACATATATTATTTTTTTTTTCACAAAAACGTGAAAAAACATAATTGTAATAAATTGTACACTTTTCTAAATAAATGAATTTTGTTTATTGTTTTTTTTGTATTAGTAAATAATTTCGCCTTTTATTTCATAAAATAATTTTCGAATTCTCAAAGGAATCTTAAAAGATAATGCAATAAATCTTACTCATATGGTAAAAATAAATTGTGAGCTATACAACAATACTTCACAATACTTGGTAAACTGTTGACGTTATAAATTAGTAAAATTACTTTGTGAGCAGCAAGTTATTCGCACTTGAGTTTTGTATTTCATTTCGATACTCAATACACATGTCAAAAATTTTTACTTTTTACTTACGATTTAAAATAATCACAGACATATAGATTATTCATATTATCTAAAGCTTATCTAAATATAATAAATAAAAAAATAGTACCTAAACAAAGTAAAAAAAAAAACATAAATCTAACGAAACTTAATAATTTTCTTAATAAATGAATTTCATTTATTGTTTTTTGTATTTCCAACATAAAAAGAAATAAAAAGGAAATTTTACGGAAATTTTACTGGTAATCTAGACTCCAGAACAATTTTCTGTTTTTTAATGGAAATGTTTCCATGGATTCCAAAAAATTTTCCGGTTTTTTTTGAAAAATTTCTGGAATTTACGTAATTTTTTTGTTAAAAAAAAGTGAATTGTACTGGCGCCAGATTACCAATAAAATTTCCGTAAAATCTTTTTTCTTGAGTTTTTATTTTATTTCTATATTCAATAAGTATGCAATGAATTTACATTTTTTCTTACAATTGAATGTATCACAGACATACAGATTATTAATATTCTCTAAACAAAGTAAAATAAAAACAGAAGTCTAATAAAATTTTATAATTTTCTTAAATGTATTTCGTTTATTGCTTTCGTTTATTGTTTCGTAGCATTTTCAAACTAAAAATACTTCAACTTTTTTATAAATAATCTTTAAGTTCTCAAAATAAGAATAAATGGTAACGAAATAAATTTTTCTGATATCGTAAAGATAAATTAGACTTATACAATAGAATCAAATTCAGTTCGTAAATCCCAATTCTTGGTAAACTGTAAATGAGCCAAATAGCTTCTGAAAAGTGAATAATTTGCATGTTAGTTTTTTGTTTTATTTCGATTCTTATTAAGTATATAATGAATTTGAATTTTTTTCTTATTGTTGAAAATATCCCGGACATATAGAATATTAATATTTTCTAAACAAAGTAAAAAAAAAAAAAAAAAAAAAAAAAAAAAAAAATGAAAAAAAACATAAATTTAATAAATTTTAATAATTTTCTCAATAAAGGAATTTTGTTTATTGTTTTTTGCGCATTTTCAAAGAAAATAATTTCAACTTTCATGTCCTAAATTAATATTCAAATTCTCAAAAGAATCTTAAATGGTGAAGCTATAAATTTTACTTATATCGTAAAGATAAATTTAACTTATACAATAAAATCAAATTCATTTCTTACCTCAGTAACCTTGGTAAACTGTTGGGGCTGTAAATGAGACAAAATCTTCTGAACTGCCAGTGATTCGCACTTGGGTTCACTATTAAAACGAAAGAGTGGACGTGGCTTCTCAGGAAAGTGCTGTAATTTATTGGATCATGAATAAATTGTTTTTTAGAAGTTTTACTCATTTTGATTTGAATTGCTTATTTCAATGGCTCAACTTGATCTACATATCTATACAGCAACTGGTTTGTTCGAATTGTTTGAACTCTTTCTAGAAACAAATCGTAAATTCTTCAAATCGTAAGATGAATTGATTTCGACTTAATTTGAGTTATTTTTTGATTAAGGTTTTAAGAGAGTTGCTTATTTATTTTTGATCCTCACTCAGTATGCAATGAATTTCTATTTTTTTTATTAGTATTGAAAATATCACAGACATACAGATCATTAACATTCTCCAGATTAAGTAAAAAATACATATATACTTAATAAATTTTAATATATATTTTTAATAAATAAATTTTGTTTATAATTCTTGCATTTATAGAGTAGATAATTTCAACTTTTATTATTAAACTGTCATTAGCTCTAAAGAAAAGATAAATACATGATTGAAGAATATTCTTTTGGCAGTTCACATTTCTTTAAAAAGTATTCAAACTTTAAATGAACCAATTAAATTCTGAATAACTACACTGTAAAAACTGGATACTTAAAAAAAGGAAAATGTACTCGTTTTTGAGTACTTTCTGATCTTCTAATATCTTCGAGTGCACGACTCTTAAATTCAAGAAACGCACACTCTCTACCCCCCTCCAACCTTTTTTTACTTATTTCTTTAGTACGGATTGTCATTCATATTTGAATTTATATATATACCGGGTGTCCCAAAAATGACTGAAGGATTTTAAAATTCAATAACTTGCAAACGGTGACAGCTATTAAAAACATTTTTGCAGGAGTGTTATGTATAATGTCAGGAGTTTTTTTTTCGTAATTTTTTTATTTTAGTTCGAATTTCAAACAATAGGTAGCGCTGATGGTGACTGAAGGCCAGGTCGACACTTCACTCAGCACTGATCACCTGGCCTTCAATCGCCGTCAGCGCCACCTATTGTTTGTAATTCGAACTAAAATAAAAAATTACGGAAAATACTCCTGACATTATACATAACTCTATTGCAATTTTTTTTTTAAATAGCTGTCACCGTTTGCAAGTTATTGAATTTCAAAATCCATCAGTCATTTTTGGGACATCCGGTATATAACAAGTGCATAAACTTCTCATTTTTAACCCTTTCCGGCACGGGCAAATTCTGTACTAAAATGAGAAATTACCGACTAACACCGGAATTCACAAACGAATTTTTTAAATATTTTAAATTCCTTAATTTAAGCTTTCATTGTAAAAACAATATTTTTCAATATTACAAATTTTACAATATTATTTTTAAAATATTACTGGTGCCGTTTGCAAGTTCGAATTAAAATTTGGTATCCCAGACTGGGCACAGTGTGCCGGAAAGGGTTACGTAAATTATTTTTAAGCGTGTTCATTGTTAAAACTGGACACTTAAACATAAGCTAAGTATACTCATTTTTCAGACTTTTCTATTTAGCTCCAAGTACGCAACCCTTAAATTTGAAAAACGTATGTACTGATTTTGTTTTTGTTTTTAATGGTACTGTAAAAATCCATTTAATTCTATACACTTTTGAATTTTTTAAAAAGAAATCCAAGGCGAGATTTGTGTGCGAGAACAGTGGAATAAGAATTTATTGATTAGAATTAGCACGTATGTGCTAAAATTTTTGATGTATTCTTCCGCGCCATACATTTTTTCAAGGTGTCGTTTATTTATTTAAAGTGTTTACGATAAATATACTTCATGTTCATTATAACTTATACCTCAACTAAATAATTTCTATTGACATTTTTACTATGCGAATCCTTGTGCATAAAAATACTAACGATTTAGAAAATGACCAATGAAAATCTACGTAGATATCGCGGGAGGGGAGTGGGCGGTTCTGTTCTCAAATGTCGCCAAGTTCATCGACAAATTTGGGTACCAAATTTTGTCGCCAAGAGTGACGCCAATTTGGCGATATTTCTAATATTTCTCCAAGTTCCCATAGACATCCAATGTAAACCTATAGACTTGCTTGCTTGCAGAAAATCAACACATTGAGACATTTTAAGGCAATAAAAAATAATATCAGTGCATGAAAACAACTTAATTGGAATATTTACATTATTTATGAGTACAAATACAAACTATTTACAAAATCCTTAGCAATAAATTTATGTGAAATATATTTAGAAGAACTTCTTTGACAAATAAATCCACATGCTAAAAATTATACAATGTTGCATGAATTAATTAGAATTGATAGACAAGAATATTCTTTAAATTTTATATTTCATAAATTTGGTGTCAATCAAAGATATAACAAATCAAATACTTCGGATGTTGCTTTCATAATTGAATAAAAAGGTAATTGTATTCTATGTGTGAGTCTTAAAATTTATTCAATACAAGAAGATGGCCTTGAAACCACTCTTATCAACAAAACCTCACACCATGCAGATCCCCTGACGTTTCCAATTTTATTTCCTCATGGTGATTTAGGATGGACATACAGTATGTTGTCAAAAAATGTAAGAAGTACACTTTTACAGTACTTTGGACATCATTTATCACTGCGGAAAAGTTATTTTAATCCTTCAATTAACCTTGTTTACTTAATTCATTTTACATTAGCTTATTTTAAAATATTTAGCTTTTTAAAAAAGAGTCAAAGACGAAAACAAGCATTGTATCTTTTTACAGTGGCTAATTTGGTCTTAAAAAATCTCTAATCAAAGGAAAATGAATGACAACCCGTTTACAGGGAGATCACCACTTTTCATTTAAGTTATAATTCAATCTCTTTTAAAACCGATAAAATTAGCGTCATTTGAGAATATGGCGTGTCTGAACATTGGTTGGCTAGCGTAGCTCATTGAGTGCAGAGCCTCTAGACATTTAAAAGTTGGCTAGTATAAAGAGATTGCTACGTGATATTGAACGGAACAGCTAAGCGATTACATAGGGGTTAGTGAGCATAGCGAGCAGGGGTACGGAATTCCTCTAAAAAACGAAATAAAAAATAATCGTCACATATATAAATTGGAAATATTTTATGGAAACAAATGACAAATTCTAATTTATCTATCGAAGAATACATTTCAAATTGAAAGTGAATTGAAAATATTATTATTTATAATGACATAAAAATGTGTGTGTTTGAAAGGAATTTTTGTACGGTTGCAGTTATCAATAGCCACATCTTCAAAGTTTGTAACTACATAGCTTGAACTGTCATTTAAATTAAAAGAACAATCCGAATCAAACCTGACAAATAAAAAATGTTTTTAATATTGAAATTAACATCACAAATTTTCAAAATGTACTACACATTTCAGCTCGCTTTATCATGTCTAATAAAAAAAAAAAAAAAAAAAAAAAAAAAAAAAAAAAAACATTTATGCGAAATATAAACATATATAGATGAGTTTTTACAATCCAGAATTATAAAATATATAGGGTAAATATCCAGAGATAAAGACTCTGTTCATTGTGATTTTAATTCATTTTATATTAGTTTATTTTCAAATATTTAACTATTTTTTTTAATCAATGAACTAAAGATGGAAATAATTTTCTAGCAGTGGCTATATTGGTGTCAAAAATCTTCAATCAAAGAGAAATGAATAAAAATTTATTTATAGGGAGATCTCCATTTTTTTTTTTAATTGTAATTCATATTTTTTAAAGCCGATGAAATAGCGTGATTTCAGTATCCTGGGTGTCTGAATGGGATGGGCGAGCGTAGTTCATTGAGTTCAGAGTCCCCTAATACAGCAAAAAGAGATTATATTAATATTTAACGACAAGCTTACTTTTCAGTCAAGATTATCACTCATGTTCGAAAATGTGTACTCGTTTATAAAAAAATTCTTACTTAAAACAGCTCATAGAAGTTTTCAATTTTAGGTAAATATTTTAAAAAGTTTTGTTATTTGCCCTGATAGTTCGTTATTATGGATCTCCAAGTATGCATTGTGCAGCATAAAGTCTACGATCACCCCTATAATTTCTACATGGCAAGATCTAAGTCATAAAAGTGGGGCCTATGTTTTGTAAAGATGTCATGCGTTAAAGAAAGAAACCCTATACGTGCCCTCTTGTTAAAAACTGCGGAGTTGCATTCCTATCATGAAAATGGAAAGAGGTACTAGAAAACAGTGATTTACAAATTTGTAAAGAAACATTGATTTAGTACGGAAAACATCCCTGTAGAGATTAATGCGTAAAATAGATCAGTTAAAACGCCTATTTGTTTTTTCGCCATTTCCTACACTGTGACATTATTAAAATTTAATGGAAAAAGAAATGACTAACTATCAAACAAATGTGCATGCAAATGTTCATTGCAGCTGGGCGATGAGAAGTTTAAACATCTCAAATAGTGGCATATTGCTATAACTCTTATCAAAATGCGTAAAACTACAAAAAAAAAAAAAAAAAAAAAAAAAAAAAAAGTGCGTTTTAACCGTTTTACTCTGTGCATCAATGTGCATCAAAGAATCTTTTCATACTAAATCGATAATGCTCTACAAGTTTTTAAATCATTTTTCCCCCACCTTTTTCTGTTTTCAAGATAAGAATGCTATTTCCACAGTTTTCCACCAGGCGTTTCCTTAGTTAATTTCATTTAGTAGCGCATGGCTACTTTACTATACTTAGACCCCATTGTTATTATTGTAGCTCTTGTCACTGCGAAAATTTTGGGTGACGACATGCTTTTGCGGGCATTCTGTACACAATGACTTTCTGTTTAATATTTTTAGGGTTTCATTTATCTGATGAAACCGTGTTCGTCTTTGTCCTTTGTCTGTCCATTCTTCGCAGAGTCCGTAGACAAAAATTGTATAAGTCAGATACTTCAAATTTTGCGTACGTACCTGCATTTTGGATACTGAATATCTCATGCCACGCGAAAAATCATAAAATTTTGAAAAAGTCTATTCTTTTAATTAAATTAATTTTTTCAATGTCATTCGTTCATTTTTGCAATTTAAAATTCGAACCACGTTAAATGTATAACGTTTCTTGCTGTTATTTTTTTCTCGAAATATTACAAATATATAGATCATGAGCATTTTATCAATAAAATAAAATATTCTTTACCAAATGAATTTTAATTAAGTATATACTTAAAAAATAAATTTCGTATAATTCGTTTTCCTCTTTTCGAAGTAGATAATTTCTGAACAACTAGTGATTCGCCGCGGTGTTTTAGTAATTTTGAACCCTCATTAAATATAAACTTCGGTAACTGGACCATAGGCTATTTTATAAAAAAGCATATATAACTATCTTGAACATTTTTTCTCCCATCTTTACTTCTTAAAACAATGTGTGTTAACCTAATCATAGCTCAGTTTTTTTTTCTTTTATACCCTAGGTTATCGAAAATTCACACATTTTTCTTTCTTAAAAAATAAAAAATAAAATTAAAAAAATGTTAATTTGGTTGAACGTTTTAGGCTTTTAATAAACAGCTTCTTTTTTGAGGATTAAGCATTTAAAATCAGTATTTATTGATTTTGTAGATGCATATTTATTTCAGGCTTTGAATGTAAGGCTGGTGTTCCAGTTACCCTAGGAATTTTTCAAGAATGGGGTAACTGGGACATGGGTCAGGGGTAACTGGACTATGTAAGATCTAGATACTCCGACAATTATAAATACTTTTTTTGAGTTTTCTTATGTATTAATTGCATTGTAAAGTTATTGCATCCATTGTTTTTGCTTGCAGTAAAGGAAATTATATAAACCAGAAAATCTGCAGATCAGGAGCATCAACATCAGCTTTGCAAATCATTGTTTTCAAGAGCCATTATTTTGACATTTAGACAAAAAAGTGATGTTATCGAATATATCCATTGATTAATGGCAATAAAGAATACTCAATATTGCACGTACTACTACATTTGGATAAAATCCCTGATTTTTTATAACGGATTTTTTAAAACCTGATTATAATAACGGATTTTGAGTTGAATTTATAGACAATCGCTTTCAGAATTTTCAAGCTTTTTTTAAAAAACTTTTACAGAAGTTGCTCTATACATTTAGCTAACACAATATTCAAATTAAATATTCATATCGTTGACGCATGTGCAAAGAAAAATTATTTATTAAACCTGCTCATTTTTCATACAATTTTATTATTTTTTAATTCTGATGACAGGGTAATGTGTACAATATTGTTTGTCGTATTTTCAGAAGGGAACATTATTTTATATTCAGAATTCTGCAAATCACAAGCAGAAAACTTGGAAAAACTTGGGACTGTTTTTATAAAAACCTTAATTTATCTACGAGTATACATGCTATCCACATAAAAATAAATACAGTATATTACAATAAGCCACTAAATCATAATCTACAGCTTTCGCGCTTTTGCTACATTAGTTTTGACAGGGTTATCCAATAGATATTCGTTGATTTTCAATTTGTTGACGATCCCCTATAGAGTTTCGGGAAAAAATCTTCGCAGAAATGTGTGACTTGTACTATTTGTTTACACATTTAGAGTTTCAGGATAATTCCTCATGTATTTTTCTAGATATTTAACAAAATGTCTAAAATCTCAAGTGGCTGGTCATCTTCGGCCATATAGTGTATATGAAGTCAAATTCACCTTGTTTTCGTATTTTCGTCTTATTTCCATTATGAAGATGCATTCATGTCTAGTTTTTATTTCATTGTTCTCTTACAGAGAATCTTTCAATCAAGATTAATGTTTAAGGTACTTGTACCCATTATGGACAGTTCTCTCAATATGGACACCCCTAATATTTTTAAAAGTAACAATTTTGAAAGAACGATCGCACTACATGCCCGTGAAGGAAAGCATTGAAATGATAATTAAGCCAGGAAAGTACAAAAAAGTGCGTTGTTCCCCATTAAGAGGGAAACTTGTTGTTTCGTGGTGTGCTGATCTTAATTACAGTTAAGTTTAAATCCTTATTAGATATTGCAAAATTACTCTAAATATTGAAAAATGGAGTGTTTTAGAAAGCTTTTAAAACATATTTTCGATTGCTATTGTTTATATTGCTTAAAAAGTTTTCTTTATTTGTTTATTACAAGAATTAATAAAACTACTCCCGATTCCCAATATGGACACCTTATGTCCACATTGGAAGTACAGCAGGTGAATCTTCAGATTCACAAAAATTGAAAGCTAAGCAAAACGCCTACATTATTTCATAATATTGTGCATAACCGAGGTGCTTTGCATCAGTCTTCGAAGAGCCAAAACCGAAAATAACCCCCCGTTCTAAAATGTACATTCTGAAGATATTTACTGTGTCCTACCCTCCCCCGCAATACTGTAAGATATGATTTTTCCCCCTCTCCTCTAAAATCCATAGACGAGTTGCTCTTCCATACATCCAGTGTGGTATATCAATAAGGAGCCACCTGTCCATTATAGGAGCTAGTGGTTCCTTATATGGACATTTGTAAAAATTTTTTGTTTTTATCATTTAAATTAAACCGGAATAGTTACAAGGTCGCTAATTTTAATAATGATAGTCAACAGCCCAGGGATCATGGACATACATTTTTGGAGACTTATCACGTGTACATGGGGGTGAAAAAAAATTAATTTTCCTTAGGGTGTCCATATAAGGCACAGGTACCTTACGATAAATTATTATTCCGACACTTGATTTTCTCAGCAACAACTACACCGTTTATTTTTTTCAACGGTAAGAAAACAATTAAAAGGTTAAATTTTTATAAAATGGTTAAATTTTATAGTAAAATGTCAATTTATTCCTTATAAAAACAATGAATTTTTTAATTTATAATAAAAATATTTGAAAAAAAAATAAATAGAACATAGTCTGTATTTATTTCTGGGGAAAAATCCATTTGCATATAAAGACACAAAGACATTAATTCATTTATATTTACGTTCATTTGACTTCAAACAACTACATATACTTTCACATTTACAATATTTTTCGGTGTAGTTCCGTTGCTATAGGTAACAGTCAAGCGATAATTAAAACGATGAAATATGTACATTTGAAAGCAATAAATTTATGAAAAAAAATATTTTTATTATTGGAACGCATACATAAAATCCATCCATATGTTATACACCGAATTTAAAAACTATGACAAACATATAAACAAAATTGCAAAATAATATCAATAATGTATGATTCTAATTGGGAAATTTCATCATCCATTATTTATCTTTTAAATCCTACAATCATATAACCCATTTCCTTTCAACAAATAAAAATGGAAATGTCGCTTGAATTGCCATAGAAAAGCATTATTGCGCAAAATAAAATATTCTATGTTTTCTGAACGAAAGAACCAAATATAGCTAAAAACTATACAGCTAAATCCGAATATCTCACCAAGATACCCACTTAATTTCAAATTAATCGGATGCTTTTTGAGGCAGTTATCGCGGAACAGACAGACAGGGCATAGAGATGGACAGACAGACGGAAAAAAAATTTGGTTCTCCACAGTAAGCCTTACCTGACGTTTCGGCAAATATTATTAAAATTACTTAATAAAACATTTTTAAAAGCATCTCAGCGGGTATTAGATCAAATTTCTTAAGTCAGGCAACTAAAGGTCAATATGTTACGACATAGATAAAGAGGGCTACTTTAGACAAAGAGAAATTATTAAAAAACTATCGAAACCAATAAAAATAGTTCTGTTCGATATAAAAACATGATTATATTCTCTGCAGATTTATTGGACTTATCGAATTTTCATTAAGATAAATAAAAAGGAGAATGAGATTTTTAAGGCCATACGAACATCTTTTTTCATAGATTTATCTTGTTTATTTTTTTCTTAAATATCCATTTAACTTTTATATTTATTTCTTATATTGAAGTACATATGTAATTATTTATATCATATGTTTTCTGTATAAATAAATCTAATAACTTTATGCTTTTTGTAGATACTTTGATAATAAAGGTTACCATTTCATTGCTCCTTAGTTAATATATAATTTGCATGATCTACTAGGTTTAATTTTTTTAAAAGTTAACTACACTTTTTAAAATAGAACCGGATAAAAAAACAAAGGCGCGGGGAGAATAGACCTGCCTGATCCAATTGCCCATTCTTTATGGGGCAACTGGACACAGAAAAAACAGAGATGAAATATATAACACATTTATAAAAGATCGGATATTGATTCAAGCAAACATTAGTCTTTGGAAGCTGAATTGCCAGAATTTTTAGTCTGACATTTTAAAAATATGGCCCAGTTGCCTTATGTAATCTTATAAGGTTTCTGAATTTAACAGAAACATTCATTTAACAAGCATTTATCAAATATATAAATTATTGTCATTTTCTGGATAAAGTAAAAATTCTATACCTAATAAGTTCTAATTAAGTATATGCATAATAAATATATTTTGTTAAATTCTTTTTCCATTTCGAAGCAGGTAATTCAAATTTTATTGCCGTAAAAAGTCTTTATATTCAAAGAAAATATTAACATATGATCAGACAAAGTTCTTTTGATGTTTTACATCTCGCATTAAATTTTTAAAAGTTTAAACGAACTATCTGAATGAGTAGTGATTTGCTCTTAGGTTTCGATTACTTTGATTCCAATTGAGTATAAAATATTTTTGCATTATTTAAGTATCACAGTTATGTAAATCACATGCATTTAACAATTTTGAAGAAAAGAGTTATATACGATTAAATAAAGTTCTTTTAACAGTTCGTTTTTCTTGATAAACTGCTAAAGACATGAATGATTCAAGTTCCTTCTGAATAAGTAGCGATTGATTATTTTTCTAAAAGAGCTTTAAAGAAGAGTTATACACGATTAAATAAAGTTCTTTCGACAGGTCACATTTCTTGATAAACTGCTATAGCTATAAATGAATCAAGCATTTTCTGATTAACAAGCGATTGATATTTTGGTTTCTTCTATTCTGGTCCTCATTAGGTATATAATATCTTTGAATCTATTTTGTACTTAAGAGAATACTTATCATAATCATTTTCGGAATAAAATAAAGATTTTTTACCGAATAAGTTTTAATTATTTGCTTAATAAATAGATTTTCTTTACTCAATTTATGACATTCAAAGTAGATAATTTCTACTGTCATGTTCCAAAACAATGCTTAGCATAATGAAAAGGTCTCTGCCCGATTATACAAAGTTCTTTAAATAATTCATATTTCTTGATAAATCATTTAAACTTTAAATGAACTAATCCTCTTTTAAACAGCTACAAATACGTACTTCTTTTTTTCCTACCCAATATGTGAAGACATGAGTTTCAAATATTGCTTTACCCAGGAAACATAATTTTGAGATATCGCGAAAAGCTTCTCATTGTTTTCATTGGTTTTCATTTTAAACCAAGATTTCACAGTGCTAGTAAAACAGGTAAAACTAGTTTTAATACAGATATTAGTATTTTTTTTTCATTGTATGTTCATCAATAGACTAAATTGATTGGGTAAACTTCATTTTTAAAATTTTAGATTATTATTATTATTATTATTATTATTATTATTATTATTATTATTATTATTATTATTATTATTATTATTATTATTATTATTATTATTATTATTATTATTTAAAATACTACAAATTTATTAATTATAAACATTTTTGGAAGGAAAAATTCTTTAACAGCAAATTTTGATATTTGCAATTAAATAAATCTTTTTATATCCTTTTCTTCAAAGTAGACAATTTCAATTTTATTTTCAGAAATATTCTTTAAATAAAAAAAATAATAAGACATTACAGCAACATTAACGCAATAGATTTGACTCATTTTCGCTAAAACATGGCAGTCTTTGTATGCTTATATAGAGAGATCTTTTGATATTTTACATCTTTTGATAAGCTGTCGATAATTTAAGTGAAACAAATTTCTTCTAAATTACTTCTTTCTAAATTTCGCATATTGCATTTCTCATATTTTGATAAGCTGTTGAAGCTTTAAAAAAGCATTTTGCATTAACATTCTATATAAAAATTTCGTTTTATTTTCATATACTTGAAAGAAGATAATTTCTAATTTTTTCCCTGAAATACATTTAAAATTGAGAAAAGACACTATGAAAATACAGTAAATTTGACCAATTTTGCCAAAAGAAGTTACAATCTATAGATGAAAGTTCTTTTGGTACTTCGCATTTCTTGAGAAACTATTGAAGCTTTAAAAGAGCCAATTATCTGCAATACGGCTGATGATTCCCACTTTAGTTTCTTTTATTTCTATCCAGGATAGATATAGACTATTTTTTATGTTTAATAACAAAAAGAATAAAATCATAAACTTTTTTTAAATAAAAGAAATAATCTTTAACTTTTAATATTTAATTATTTATATATAATATATAATTTTCGGCTATTATAATAAATAAATTTCGGCTTGGCTATTTTATTTTGATATTCATTAATTACGTAAACTCTCCTCATTTTAAAAATTTCTTAGATATGCAGGATAGCTGTCTCAAAAATATCCAATGATTACATTAGTTACAGAAATATTGTTAAAATTAGAAAAATATTTTGAATGTGGTAAAAGATATTTTTTGAAATCTTTCTGATATCAAAAAATCATAAAAGTTACGAAAATAAAGTTATAAGAGGTCCCAGGTTTTAATTGATATTTATTGAATATTTTCTATCACACTAACAAGTAAGATAAAATGAAAGTCCTATTCATCTGATACTAAAATTGACTGAGTTATGAAACTTTGAATTGCATGACTTAAGCCAATTTTCAACATCAGAACACAAATGTCTTGGACCATGCTTCAACAGATTGCATACAATGTGCTTAAAATATAAAGAGGATTTATTTCGCTCGTATATTTTTGCACTGTAGTTGAAAGAAATCACATCGAACAAGTTTTCAGATAATGTTAATTTTTATTAATTAAGTTTTCGATTAGAAAATCAAATAGCATTTCAATATGTGCATCCTTTTATAAAAAAAATGCGACTGTTATTTTTCATCATTTTATTTAACAAAATATCTCTTATTTTTAATCTGATAATTTAATTTTAGCTGAAATTTTTTATTACAAGTTACATATGTCTTCAATATGTCAAAATGAAAGTAGATTTCAAAATTTCATTTTAATGTTAATTTTAATGCGACTGTTATTTTACTATATCAGCCAATTATTTATATTTTTCAAGTTGTTGAATGCCATTTATTTCACAGCAAAAAAAGGGTGCTTCAATTTTATAACAACTATTATTTGGTGTGTTTTAATCTCAGAAGAACGAGACTGTCTTTTTCCTTACTGTAATAAGATAAAAGAAAAAGGACAGTATGAATATTTAAATTTCGAATATTTTAATTTACTGTAATATCTAGATTTTTATTGACTTCAGTTATCGTCAGTTTCATTTGTTCATCAATTCTGTCTGCGAAAATTTGTTTCAGATTTCGTCGGCGCAACCAGCGGGAACGCCATACAATGTCCATAAACAAATGTGGCAACATGCATTCTCCTCCGCGTAGAAAATTTCGTTCGTTAGTTCTTGAGATAGAGCTATTGTGATAATCACAAATTGGACGAACATTGGCAGCGCCATCTGTTGAGCGATTTGCAGCAAAACGCAATCGGCACGGCATTGTTTTTCATCTCGTTTCCATCCCTCCGCGCTTCAGAGCAAATAAATTTTGTTCATTTCCGCTGTTCTTCGTGCTTTTTTTTTATTAATTGAGAATGATCGATCATGGGACCAAAGAAAGTTTTCAAATCCATCCAGCACTTTAAGGAAGAACGATAGAAATGTGGTCGAATTAAAGAAGGACATAATTAAAAAATACGAGAGACACATAAGGATTTATGAAATCAGACGCGTGTATGGGAAATCACCATCGAAGATAAGTTCCACTGGGCGAAAAAAGAAACAATGTAAAAGGATAATGTAGCAAAATCTGTGGATGTGCGAACGGAAGAATGATTACAAATAACTGAAGATGCCGAACAATTATTATATTTTGGATTAATCAAAAACTGTTAGATCACTATCAGAAATGAAAAATCCAGATTATTGTATTCTGATCTTATTCCTGAAATTCGTCGGAAGAGTGGTAGTTATAATGATTTTAGGGCTATAAAAGGCTATTTTGAAAAATTCAAGAAATGCTTTGGAATACACAGTCATGAAAAAGTTGCGATTTTAGAGAAATTTTGGGCGAATTTGTGTTCAAATTTAAAGAATATGTAGAGGTTTATGGACTAATCCCACAACAAGTTTTTAATTGTTATCGAATTGGCCTCTTTTACAAGGAGATGCCAAAGTGGACGTTCATTACACATTAAGGGAGAAAAATTCACTGCCAAGACATAAGCCTGTGAAAGATAGGCTCTTTTGTTGTGTGTTAAAGCTAGTGATGGTTATAAATCGAAGCCATGATTGATGTACTAAATAGAATTTCCTAGAGAGTTTATTATTGGAAGTAAATTGTATGATATGTGGTGCCAAGTAACAAATCATGAGTCACGAGATCAATTTTCTATTGAGTGAATGAATAAAATATTTGTCCCGATTGTCAGAAAATACGTCCAATGTAATCAGGTGTCAATTAAGTGCTTCTTAATAACGGAACATGCTTCTGCACATCCTCCGGACTTGAAAGACGCATCTTTATTTGAGTTCAATTTTATCGCATTTGAATTTTCCCTCTTTCCTAATTCCGTACATCCAATTCACAGTCTAGAATATCGTTTCATTTTCAGAAGAAAATCTACACAAAAGTAAACCATCGATTTTAAATTTCGGCGGTTTTTTTGGGGAGGGGAGGGGGAGCGAAGACAGATTATTAACAAAAACGGAGTGTTACTGTTATCTTTTATTAACACTAAATCCATTTTAAAATTATTCTTTAAATCATTTAAAACATTTTTGTAACTGAAACTGCCTGTCTGTGCCTAACGGTTTAAAAATTGGTTATTGGGCAATGGTAATATCTGAAGAAAGAAATAATAATAATAATAATAATAATAAAGCATTAATATTGCTAATATCAGCCGCATGTCTGGGAAATCACCCTCTAACATAAGTTCCCTTGCGGAAAAAAGAGAAGGAAATGTAGGAGATTAATGCAGCGAAAGTTGTGAATACAGGGTGTCCCAAAAGGTCGTTTACAAACTTAACATGCTGGTCTGTCATATCATGATGAACAATATTAAATAGGAAACTAAGGGTGCCAAGCGTCTTCCAAAGGAGATATGCTCCATTAAAGTTTAGGGTCCAAAAATTCAAATGATTATAAAAAACAGAAAAATTGGTCGATTCGTTTGCAGTTTTCACTAAAACTATTCTATATGTCAGTATTTTCTTGAAAATAAATTATAAAGATAAATTTCATAAAATGTCGATAAATGTCTTTAGACTTTGGAGTAACAATAAATTAGTTTTTACCATTATTTTTTACAACTCATTAATTTTTTTTTTAGAAGCTTAGATATAAACTTAAATTTTGAGATAAAAATCTGAATCATTGGGTTTGGTTAAGTAGCGCAAACTGAACTGTGTTCAATGGGGGTGGGGAGGTTCAAATTTCAAATGATTAAAAAAACCGGAAAAATTGGTCGATTCAATTGCCGTTTTCCCTAAAACTATTCTTTATGTCAGTATTTTCTTGAAAATAAATTTTACAGATATCTTTCAAAAAATTCCGTCAGAGGGCGCCTTAAACTTTATAGTAACCAACATCTATTTTTAACCATTATTTTCTGTATCTATAAAATGCTTGTATAAGTTCAAACTTAAATTTTGTGCTCAGAAACTGCATCGTTGTGAGTAATTAAGCGGCCAAAAATTGAACTGCGTTCGAGGGATGGGGAAGGTAACATTTCAACTCCTGAACACAGTTCAGTTTGCGCTTCTTAACCCCTCCTATCGATTTAGATTTTGAGCACAAAATTTAAGTCTAAACTTTTGCAAGCATTTAATTAAAAAAAAAAAAAGATTAAAAATAATTGTTGGTTAATCTAAAGTTTAAGGCGCCCTCTAACGGATCTTTTAAATTTAACTTTAAAATTTATTTTCAAGGAAATATTGACATAAAGAATAATTTTAGCGAAAACCGACCAATTTTTCCGTTTGTTATAATCATTTGAAATTTGAACCTCCCCACCCCCATTGAACACAGTTCAGATTGCGCTACTTTACCACTCCCAACGATTCAGATTTTCATCTCAAAATTTAAGTTTATGCCTAAGCTTTTAAAAAAGATTATGAGATACAAAAAATAATGGAAAAAAAAGTAGTTGTACGTTACTCCAAAGTCTAAAGCGCCCTCTATCGGCATTTTTTGAATTTTATCTTTATAAATTATTTTCAAGATAATACTGACATAAAGAATAATTTTATTGAAAATCGCAAATCAATTGACCAATTTTTCCGGTTTTTATAATCATTTGAAATTTGAATCGCCCCCCGCAATTCAGTTTGCGCTACTTAACCACTTCCAACGATTTAGATTTTGAGTTCAAAATTTAAGTTTATGTCTAAGCTTCTAAAAAAATTAATGAGATGCAAAAAATAATGGTAAAAACTAGTTTACCGTTACTCCAAAGTCTAAAACGCCCTCTATCGATATTTTTTGAAATTTATCTTTATAATTTTTTTTCAAGAAAATACTGACATAAAGAATAGTTTTAGTGAAAACCGCAAACGAATCGACGAATTTTTCTGTTTTTTATAATCATTTGAATTTTTGGACCCTAAACTTTAATGCCGCATATCTCCTTTGGAAGACGTTTGGTACCCTTAGTTTCCCATTTAATATTGTTCATTATGATATGACAGACCAGCATGTTAAGTTTGTAAACGACCTTTTGGGACACCCTGTATGTGTGTGTGTGTATGCTAACGAAAGAGAGGATCACAAATACTTGAAAATGACGAACAATTATATTTTAGATTAATCAAAAATATACTATTATTTTAACACAATGAAACCAATTGGCAAATTTATCATTGCGCCTTATTATGTCGAGCTATCTGAATGATAGCTAGATTTTATGACCAATGAGGTTATCTGAGCGAAAAATGTCCGCCGATTGTCACCCAGTGCGCTCAAACGGTGAAGCCTTGTAAGACAGGGATCTAGGTTTGATTCACGACTTGGCCAATTGTTAGCTCAGTTGGAAATATTCAATTCGTAAAGTGAAAAACAATTAGATTCCTATCACGAGTGAAAAAGTCAGATCATTCACAAAATTCAAGGGAAGAACGCTAGTTTTAGTGATTTTAAGATTAGAAAAGGTTGTTTTGTAAAATTCAAGAAGCGCACTAGTTTACTCAGTGTTACTAGGCATGAATAAGTTGCAATTTCAGACAATTTCGGGCCGACAAATTTGTGTTCAAATTCAAACAATACATAAGGGTTTATGGACTAATCCCACAACAGGTCTTTGAATGTTATCAAATTCTCTCTTTTCGAAGAAAATGTCAAAGAAGACGTTCATTACTCGGGAGAAAAATTCTCTGGCAGGACATAAGCGTGCAAAAGATAGGCTCTTTTGTTATGTGTTAATGCTAGTGATGGTTGTAAAGTGAAGATATAGTTCGTGTACTAATAAGAATTTTCTAGAGCTTATAGCAGAGACTATGATTGGAAGAAAATTGTATGATATGTGGTGGAAAATAACAAAACATAAGTCATGATGTCAATTTGCTATTGAGTGGATGAATAAAATGTTTGTTCCGATTGTCAGAAAATACCTTCAATATAATCAGGTGTTCCCTAAACGCTTTTAAGAACGGATAATGCTTCTGCACATCTCTGGATTTGAAAGACACATTGTTGGATATGTTCAATTTTATCGCATTTGAATTCTTCCTGCCCCGCAATATCTCACATTCAATCCAAGCTGAGGAATACCATTTCATTTTTCAAGAAAATCATCCTAAAAGTAATCTGCCGGTTTCGAATTCCGCCGAATTTTCTTTATTTGTTGTTGTTGGATTCTCCAAGTATTACTATATTCTATTTTTAATCCAAATGCGTTTTAAAATACTTCTTTGCTTCATTAAATTTTTTTTTGACTTTGAAGGTATGTATATACCTAACGGTTTAAAAATTGGTTATTGGATATTATTAATATTTGTCACTGTGTATAGATTATACAAATTTACTTATTGTGTGACAAAATATTTACGCATTAAATTTATCTAATAAATAAATATTGTGTATTTTCTTTTTCATCAAACTACATCATTTCGAAATTTATTTTTTGTAACCATTGTTTAGGCTTAAAGAAAAAAAAAATAATCGTATTAAATTTAACTCATTTCGCGAAAATTTTGCAAAATGTAGATGATTAAAATAAATTCTTTTCATATTTCACATTTCTTGATAAGCTATTGAAACTTTAAATGAGAAAGATTTATCTTATGAGCGGTTCCTGATTCCCACTTTCATTTATTGTGTTCCTCATGAAATTTATATAATTTTTGTTTGATAATTTATTTATTACTTTCAACAAATATAAGATCTATAAACATTTCCTGAATAAAGTAACAAATCTTCCTAATTATATCAAAAACTATCATGTTTTGATTATTTTTTTAAAAATATTATTTGGGTTTAAAAATTTGAAAAAAAATTCCAATTATATATTAATTTTTTTAATTTACAAGTATAATATATCTCTAATATTTTTTATGAAATTTTAATTCAATCTGAGTAAAGTATACGAGACTGAATATACAAGATTACGTCAAGTATACCAGATTAATAAGAGATAGCCTTTGAAAATTTGAACTAATTCTGAAATTTGTGCCACCAAATATTGCACTGTTTTGTAAGTTCACTGTTGTCTACAAGTAGTTCTGCTAAAAGCTAAAAATTTCGGTTTTTATTTAAACCCTGTGTTCAGTTACGAGCAATGCTTATGTACTAATGATTTTTTTCTTTAAGATGATTGTTTTGATTAACGCAAAGAGTGTTTTTTTAACCATTTGTAAAATATTGTTTCTGTTTGTCCAAAATGAAGAAAACCTCAAGCATATTTGAAGAGATATCGTGATTTTGTTTGCTTTATGACTGGTCCATGTTTGTTTTGAATTTTAATATGATAAAAAATGTTCCTTTCAGAAAATTTGACAAACAACATTTTATGTAATACCCTGTAATCAGAATTTAAAAAAAATTAAAAATGAGCAAGTTTACAAAATAATGTTTTACTACGCATGGGTGAGAGAAATCAATGTATAACTTCTATTTTGTGTTAGCTAAATGTATAGAGTAACTAGAGTAACTTTTATAATATTCTCAAAAACATATCTTGAAAATTCTGAAAGTGTTCGTCTATAGAATGAGCTTAAAATCCGATATTTGCAAAATGAAGCAAAGAGATGAGAGAATGTATCCATATATCAATTGATTTGAGTTAATATAATATACACAATCTAGCACTTACTACTATATTTGTAAACAGACCCTCATCTTTTTTGCTTCATTTTGGGAATAACGGGTTTTGAACTTATTCTATCGACAAACAATTTCAGAATTTTCAAGCTATATTTTTGAGACTTTCATAAAGTGTATCTGCATTTAGATAGTACATTATGCAAATTAAATTTTGATTTGTTTTACGCATACTCAGTAAGAAAATATTTAGTAAGCCTGGTGAGTTTTTCATACAATTTTTTTTTATTATTATTCTGATTACATGGCGTTGTGTACAATGCTGTTTGTGATATTTTATGAAAAGAACACTTTTTTATATTAAGAACTCTGCAAATTATAAGTAAAAAATTTGCCAAAATTTGGTACTTTTCTTTTATAAAAATTAATTTTTTGCGAGTATACATGATATACTCATAAAAATAAACATAGTTTATTACAATAAACCACTTAATTATAATATGGCATTTGAAAGTTTTGGTTACATTAGTTTTGACAGGATTATCCAAAATATTTTCGTTCTATTTCAATTTGTTAACGGCCCCTAAGGGATTTAAGAAATATTTGATTACCGAAATATAAGACCTTTACTATTCTTTTCCCACGTCCAAATTTTCTGAGTAATAGATTAAATTTTTTTCTTGATATTTAAAAAATCGTCGAAAATTGCATGTGGCCTGTTACCTTTGGACATATAGTATAGACTGTATGTTTTTGCTGAAGCAGTAGAAAAGATAGTGCTTACTCAAAAAAAAGCGAGACTGATGCAATCATTACGCAATTATAATTACGGCAAAGAGATATTGTGAAACTCCAGAAATCTTACTTCCTATAATCCGGATTTTTAAATATCCTGAGACAGAAATAAATGAGAAACTATATTTAAAAAAATAATAAGCTATAAGAAGGTTAGAAGATCATTTCACACAAATATTTGAGAGCACGATAAATTAACAATCTGTGAGTTTTTGTGCGAGTAGAGTTGACAGTACCATCTGGAATTTATTTTTTCGGCATACAGTCACATTAAGCGAGTATGTAACTATAGAAATATGTAGCACTTATAATTACCGCCTCTACTGGTTTGTTTAGCCATCTTTTCGGATATATTATTTCCCAAACAAACCAGCCGAATGGTTTATAATTTAATCGATATAACTGTTGCAGAATTTAATGGAATCATATTAAATTTTATGAATTTCAAATTAAAATTTAAGAAGATATTAATAAAATTTTCTTTTATTCTAATAAATCCTATCATACGTATTTAATTCAATGGTATCCAAATACAGACTCTAATTCTAGGTTGCCATGGTGATTATTCCATTAACGTTTACCATGCAAAACTAATTAGGTAGTGATATGTAGAGTTTTTAGGTTGTCATGGTGGTTAGGTCCTATTTAAGTTGGAGTTCTACTATTTCCGTATAACTGAATCTAATATGCATAACCGTAATAGATTTTGTATTCATGTATTTTTCATAAAAGTGCAACAGTTTCTTCACCAAGATCTGAATATTTATAAAATTTATTTATAGCCAGAACACACCTCTTTTGCCATATTTAACGTACAATTTATGTCCTGTATAACTCTTGATCGCTAAAAGAAATTAATGATACCCTTTGAAAAATAAAGTTGAAGATCGGTATCAACAAGAAAAAGTATGCGTAAAAAACTAACTAAGAATAACTAATTTGTGACTATCATCGTTCTTTCCCTTTACGTTAAATGTGAGCTAATGAAAAAGGACATTTTTATATGTAGTGCTCTGGCATTAATGTTTTAATGCTCATTTCAGTTTGAGGAAGCTGACAATAATTCTTTTTTAATTTTTAAATATATATTAACATTTCATCTACTTTTAAAATTTTCGAATAAAGTTATAATAAAAAAATGCAATAAAATAAGCATTCAATAATGCTTGAGGGGAAAATAATAATTATTATTCATTTACAGGGCAACACAAAAAATCTCCACTACATAATGGTAAAAGGGGGAAATTTTTTTTTATAAAAAAATAACATCATTCGTGTATAATGAAATGGGTAACTTGATACTTGATTATCTAAGCTGTTTCACGCATAATATAAATTGCGTAGCAATTACAGGACCGCAAAAGATTTCAAATAGATTTAAATGTATACTCTATCCGAAATATTGTATTATCGATGATGGTTGATGGATGGATGAATTGCATTTTTAATCATGATATGCGGTTTTACGTTTCACTAAATTTATGCATATTATATGATGGGTATAAATACTGTAGTTGATATATAGAGCTACACAAAAGAATTCCTAAGTATTCGAATACATATTCGGCTATGGACTGGATAATAACACCTTATTTTCCTAATTAACGAAGTTTTGTTAAATATTTCTGGAAGTGTTGGAAGACGTGTCTCATAATCTATATTTAACACATGATTTTTCTTACTTGCTTTTAGTATGCAACGATTTCTGTATCAATTAACATAAATATTCAGATCTCACTAAACCTGTGAAAATTTTCTAATTTTTCATTTTAAATGACTTTTAAAAACTCCATTATGTCGAATAAATATTTGCGCTCTTTTGTAAATATTTTGAATATTTTTAAATTATAAGCTTTTTCTGAGAATCTACTTTAATTTCAGACAAATATTGCTTTAAATATGTATTTCAAGTTCTAGTTTAAATTTTCTATTAATATTTACTTCTACAATGACAAAAAAAAAATCCCTATACTTTGATTTATCATTCGAAAATAAAATGTCAGTCTTTGAATTCATTGAAGAGAATATCTTAAATTTTTGTTGAGTTCTGAAATATAATATCGTTTTTTCGACATTAACTTTAATAATATTTTCTTTAAAACCTTCGAGGTATAGTTTTTCATATTGAATAATCTTCAAAGTTTTTCATTTTCAAATATTTAATAGGAAGTTTGATATAATAATATTTTGTCTGTGGTGTATTTTAAGAAATCATTTTAATCAGTTTTTGCAAAAAGTTGTTAATTAATTTCATAGGAACAATTTAATGCTACTGTAAAGTGTAATAATATATTTAATTACTTAAATGTCAACTTATTTAATTCTTAAAAATGCTTGTTCTATGTTAGATTGAAGATATATTTAGAAAAAAATCATTATTTTAAACGTCATAAGCATCATTGTAAAAAAATTCTACTGTAATGTACAGAACTAGAATAAATGTACACTGTAAAAAAAGACTATTTTACGGAGACTATACTGTCAGTTGAAACGCCAGTACTGTTCACTGTTTTAATTTCAGGAAATTTACAGTTTTTCCCGAAAGAAACGGAAAATTTTCCGGAATAACACGATTTTTTTACGTTAAAAAACACAACAATTCTACGTGAACACAGATCACGATTCCAGTACATTCTATAATTGAATTACGTAACATATAAAGGAAAATTATTCTCTCGCGATAATTACAGCTATATGTACTTAACCCTTTATCTGCTTTTGCCAGTAGAAAAATTCCTCAGTACAGTAATGCTTCTGAAGATTCTAACTTGTCCATTATAAAAAAAATGTAACTCTACAAATGTAAAGTAACGAAGATCTGTATACTTAATAAAATTTTATTTATTCTCTAAAAATAAAAATAGAAATAAAATGTAAATCAACAAATCCAGCTTTTCAAAAGCTTCTGAAATCTGCAGCTTTGCAGAAAAACCTGCTAAAACTTCAGTAATCTTACTAATTTTTTTCTGTAAGGCTGGTCATAGTTACATAAAAAAATTCTAGTGATCCAATTTTTTTAAAATCTTTAGCAATTCAACAGAATTTTCTTATAGTCCAAACGTGTATATGTTATAGGAATTTTTGTAGCTGTCATTACATGAAAAGTTATACAAATCCCAGTTTCCTAAACAAATTTTAGTTTATGTATATATATATATATATATATATATATATATATATATATATATAAATATGCACATATATATATATATATATATATATATATATATATATATAAATATGCACATATATATATATATATATATATATATGTGTGTGTGTGTGTGTATACATGCATATATATATATAAATTACAGAGCATACAGTGCGTGTAAAAACAATAAGGATAGAAAAGAATATTAATTCTTTTTTTATAAATTTTAAAACAAATGAAACTTTTTTCTAATGATTTTGTCATTCAAAAGAAAAGAACATAAAATGTCAACAAAATTTAACCGTAAGTATTTTATAATGAAAATAAAGTAATCGTACTATAAGTACTCCCTTTGCCTGTGTAAAAACTTTAAGGATAGCAAAATAAATTCAATATAGTAAAAGGAGAAACAAATGTATTATGCACCGACCTATGAGTTTAATGATTGCAAATATTCCGTCATTGCTCGACATCATTAATTTTTGGCACAGTTTGGGATTGTTTTTCTGCTATTCATCTTCAATTATATATCTTAGTTCGGATTCATATGAAATAAGGCTTCCATTTTTATAAACTCGTCTTGCTAGTTGTCCATATAATTTATCGATGTATTTTCAATTAAGATTTCGGAGCAGACATTATAAAACTTCAACATTTTTCTTATGGAGATATTATTTTATTTCGCGACTTAAATGGATAAGCGAATTATCTTGCTATTATATTACTTTTTTCCTGCCAGAACTATCGTAACAGATGAATTACGGTCAGAAGGAGTTTGTATATATGTGTTTGAATTAAATTTATTTGAAAAATATTCAAGTAACACTAAGTGTTGAACAAAAAGAACAAAAAGCAGCCCCATGTTACAATAAATACGCAAATTAATTGATATTTAATAAAATCTCTTTTTCTTTTCTTAAATCATCCCAAAAATATTTATAGTCATGAGCACCATTTAAGTTTTATTTCTTTTCATCAAAGAAAATTACATTACAACCATTTATCGTCCTAAGTAATCACCTGCGTTATAAACTGTGAACTCTGATCTTTGTAGCTAGTCAGTACAGAGGGGAGTTTAAAAAAATTTTGGTGTATATTAGATATTCCCACATCGATTAATTGTATTGCAAAAACTTTTTTGCACATTTGGAGCCTAATATTTTGTAGAATTTCCTTAGTTAAACATTTTCCAGTATATGCTATATTTAAAACTCTCCTTCGATCATTTGGCGACAAGGCTTTTGGCCTCCTTCCAAAGGTTTTTTTTTATATTGATATTTTAATATGTAACAAATTTTTGATGACGATATTAGATTTTCTTATCCTTTTTCTGGAACAGTCTTACAACTCATTCTTATATAATTCAAAAGATTCCATAGCACCTACTTAATATTCAGTCAATTAACTTTCTCTTGACATTATTGCAAAATTAGCTAGCTACAAATCACAGTACTTAGAGGTTATAACACAAGTGATGACTTGGGACGATATATGGCTTTAAGTAATTTTTTCCGATAAAGAAAAAGGAAACTTAAATGGACCTGATGGCTGGAAATATTTTTGGAATGATTTAAGTAAAGAAAAAGTCATTTCGATAAAACATAAGTTTAGTGGCAAATTTATTGCAACATGGGCCTGCTTTTTATTCAGTTCGTAGTGTCACTTGTATCTCTTTCAGAAAAATTTAATTCAAACCTATATATACAATCTCTTTCTGTCCATCTTTCATTTGCTGTAACACTTCTAGCAGGAAGAAAAAAATGATTTCACAGCGACATAATGTGGCTATCCACACAAGTCAAGAGATAAAAACTTTAGTTCTACAAGGAATATACTGAAGTTTTGCAACGACCGCTCAGAAATTCTGATTTAAATCCTATCGATAACTTATGGGAAGATCTAGCAAGTTTAATTTATAAAAATGGACGGCATTTTTTATGCAACTTTGGAACACAGGTGCACAATTGAAGATGAATAGTATAAAGACAATTTCGAAATGTGACTGTTTGTTACCTCGATTTCTATATTTAGTTTGCTGTCTTTTAATTTGTTACAAGGCAAAAATAGTGATTTTTTATACAATTATTTTATTTTCATAATGAAATTCTCACAGTTGAAATTTGTTGACTTCTCATTAGCTTTTTAGCTTGAGGATACATGTTAACGGGGAAAAAGTTTCTTTTGTTTAGAAATTTATCAAAAAAATTAACATTTGTTTCTGTCCTTTTAGTTTTTACATGCACTGCACTTATGTTTTATCTATTGAAATACTTAAATTTCTATAACAACTTCGAAATACCACATTCATTATGTATGATTAAATGTTAAAGTAATTTATTACCGTGTTATTCAATTTTATATTTTCTAGATTTCCTATCTTATATCTATTTCTTTTATGGAAATGTGTTTCATTTGCTTCAAATGTGAATTCAACTTTTTTTCCTTGCGAAATACTTTTTTCGGTAATTTAATTCTTTCTTGTTAGATTTTTTTTTTAATCACGATGTTAATTTTTACTGATATTCATGTTCAATGATTTGCTTAATAAAAGAATATTTAAATTTTAATTTTTAAACCTGACGTCGTTTTGGCCTAATTTTTCTATTCATTATTTCATTTAATTATAAGATTAATAATTATTAATCTACAATTACTTATTTTAACATAGCTGATATTTATGCTTCATGTGCAAAACAAAATATTTCATTTTTTTTCAAATTTTACATCATATGCATCTTCTTATTTTATTTTATTTTATTTTTTATTTGAATTTTTTTCCTTTTTGGTGAAAAAATTTCAGTTAAAAATAATGTTTCTGTCATATTTCTTTTATTATTAACAGACATTTGTAAATAGACGGCTTGTTACACATATGTCGTCATATTTTTCCAAGCGAAATCATCTCTTATAATTCTTATTATTTCAATACTAAATATGACGCATTTTCAAACAGGAAATCTCTTATTTACGTAACTCATAGCTGCCAACGTTTACGCATTTTTCCTACCACAAAATTTTTATAATAAATATTGCCTTATTTAATCGTCGAAATCTTATGATTAAACAAATGGAAAATCTCTGTACAATTTTAGTGGTAGCAAAAATGCGTAAAAGTTGACAGTTACGTTAGCTGATGTTCTTGATTCTCGCATAATAGAAAAGATTTCGTTTTTTCGTTTCAAATTTTACACCCTATACATCTTGTTATTAATATTTTAAATTTATGTTTTATTTTTATTTTTTATGTGAAAGTACTACAATTTCAAAATTAATGTTTTTTCATGTTTTTATTATTATTATTATTATTATTATTATTATAAACAAACGCTTGAAAATGGACCGTTTGTTACAAATATGTCGACACATTTTGCCTAGTGAAATCATCTCTTATAATTCTTGTCTCATTTTTTAATGATAAATATGACTCCTTTTTCCGCAGAAAACTTCTTTTCAACTTAATTGATATTCATGATTCATATATAATACAAAATATTTTATTTTTTCATTTAAATTTTTACACTATATATATCTTTTTATTATTATTATTTTAATTTTCTATTTAATTTTCCTTTTTTATTGAAGTAGAAGTATTTTATTTAAAAGTTAATTTCCTTGTTATTATTAACAAATGTTAATTTAAAGTTAGACACCATATACATCTTTAAATATTACTTCTTTAATATGGCATTTCATTTTTTTCTTTTTAGATACAAGTATTTCAATTGAAAGAGCTAATAATCTTTTCATTATTAACAAACATTTTAAAATGCTATGCCTATTAGAAATATGTCGACGTATTTTTTTCAAGCGCAAACATATGTTACAATTCTTGGTTTTTTTTAATTTTTTAATTTTTTTTTCTTTTAACGCTAAATAGAATGTTTTTTTAGGCAAAAAACTTTTTCTTGATTTAAAACATAATTCATGTATTATACAATGTACTTTATTTTTTCATTTCAATTTATATGCCATATATACCTTTTAATATATTTTTTTTCAAATTTTGTATATCATTTCCCTTTTATAGGTAGAAGTATTCTAAAGAATGTTAATGTTTCTTTTATTATTAACAAGCTTTTGGAAATGGATGGCTTGTTACAAATTTGTCGAGATGTTTTCCCAACCGAAATAATGTCTTACATTTCTTATCTTTTTAATGCTAAATACGACGAGTTTTTTTTTTTTTTTTCAGAAAATTTCTTTTTAACTTAATTGATAATCATGACTCATGTATCATAGAAAATATCTTTTTTCAATTCTTTTTTTACACCACATGTATTTTTTTAAAAATTATTTTCCTAGTTTTGTATTTCTTTTTCTTTTTTAGGTGGAAGTATTTCAATTGATATTTAATGTTCCTTTTATTATTAACAAACGTTTCAAAAGGGATGGCTTGTTGCAAATATTTCAAAACATTTTTCCAAGCGAAAACATCTGTTACAATGTCTGTTACATATGTCTGTGTCCTTGTTTGTTTTTATTAAAGCGAAATATGACGCCTTTTTCGGCAAAAAACGTCTTCTCAATTTAACTAATAATCATAATTCATGCATAATACAAAATATTTTACTTTACCATTTCGAAGTTACATATTTTTATTACTACATCCCTAAATTTACATTTAATTCTCAATTTTTATTTAGGAATATTTTAATTGAAAGTTAATATTCCTCTTATTCTTTTTTTTTTTTTAAATGGATGACTTGTTATAAATATGTGAACATATTTTTTTTTTTCCAAGCGAAATCATCTTACGTAATTCTTGTTCTCTATATATCTGTGCTTTATAGATTATAAATATGACGTCATTTTCGGCAAGGAACTTCAAATCTTTTAAACTTATATTCATGTTTTATGTATATTTTACCGTTATATAACTTACATTATATACATGTTTTTATGATTTTTTCTAATTTGTGTCCCTATTTTGTGAAGTACTTTAATTGAAAGTTAATTGCTGTGATTTTCCGCAAAAAGGATTAAAAAAAAATACAAGTAACTTTTTTTTTTGAAAGCGTCCATTGATTCTTTATGAAACTGTTAATTTTTTAATTATTATAAAAAACATTTAAATACAATAAAAAATAATAGCTTATATTTTTTCTGGGTTAAAACCAACTTGCATGCAACGATACAAAGGCATTAAATACTCCGTCATGACTGTGGCTTGAGTGAAACCACCCAACAGGCACACACGGAATAACATTTATAGTAATATTATTAGCGATAACTTTAGGATTTCCGTAGTCAATACAGGCAGGTGTGGAATATTTAAATCACGAAAAAACATTTTAATGGGGTCACATTTTAATATATCATAGTTCAGAATATAACGTACATCTGCGTAATCTAAGTTAACATATGCGATATGCAAAATGAATCTGCGTGTAATTGTAAGATACAGCTGTTGTGAAAATATACAAAATAATGTTACAGAACATTAAAAAAATAGTTTTATTTGAAAATATGGTACAATGAAAATGTCTTTGGTATAGCCGTACAATACATGCAAATAAATCAGTAAACACAATTTTTATAAATATTATGAGTAGTTAAAACAAAGTTGAACAGATTGTACCGGGTATCGCCGTAGTCCTAACTTATAACACTAAGTGTTTGTATTAAGTTGATGATGCATTAACTATTTATAATTCTATGTATTTTCATATCAATCCCTGGTTTAATTTCAAAAGATAATCTTCTTTTTAAGTGTTTCTTAGTTATATACATAAGTAGCACTTATAGTCTTCGAGTGGTCCGTCCGTCTGTTTGTATTTATGTGAGCAGATGACAGTGAAAAAAATTATCCAACCGAATGTTTGAAATTAAATGTATACACTCCTTCTAGAATTTTGTCGATTCATTTCAAATTATATGAAAATTGAATCAAAAATGAAAAAGTTAGTGATAAAACTTTCTTCAGTCTTTTAAATCGTATTTTTTGTAACTAATCCAAAGCTATCCTATATTGGGTAATGGCTCTAATTTGACAGATTAATTATGCTGTTAACACATTGGATGCCACATCAGTCACAGGTGACTGACATTAAACTTTCCGTTTTGGTCACATTAATCAACGGTAACTCAAAGTCAGAAATATGATAAAAAAACTAAAAAATGTATACTGTTTTGAGTACTTAAAGAAAATTTATTTAAAATTTACTTAAATTTTATATATTTAGGGTTATACTTTCTTATGATTTACTTAAAACAACATTATTTTTTTTCAGTCTTATATCATATTTTACCTCTGAGTCATCGATGACTGCCGTGGCTTAAACGGAAAATTCAGTGTCAGTCATCGTGGCAATTAACGTGTTGAAACCTATCATAAGCAGTTAATTCAATGATATTATTTTATAGGTCATGAATTTATGTCACCATGGCAATTACATGCTATTAAGGATGGAGTCATACTATTTACCGAATTTAATATGCCTAATTGTAATAGGTTTTATATGCCTGCATTTTTGCATAGATTGCAAGAATTAATGCACCAAGATCTGAATATTTCTAAAAATAGTACAAACTCTCCTTATTTAACACGTTTGACATGTAGTTTTAGTCTTGCTTTATTATTTCATTTGATAAATAACTAACTGACGCAAAAATACATGCTCTTAGATGCAAAAAGCATAGCTGCTAAATAGCTCAAATTATGATAGTAAAATATACTTTTAATAGGTATAGTCATAGAATGCAAGGTTATTTGAATAAATTATTATTAAAATTATCACTACTTAATCAATTGTGAAAATATAGTGGAGGAAGGATTCTATAATTGTTTCTATAAGTACTTTGCAAAGTTTAAGTACTAAAATTGTAAGCTAAATTGTATAATACGTCATTGAAATTTCGCAAAATTTAATTTCTCAGCATAATTCATCTGAAGATAATATATAAAATGTATATCAATTATTTTAAATGAAAATCATTTTGGATATTTTCTTCACGGACTTTTATCCTTAGAAATATATTTTCCATGACGTGTAAAATTTAAAATATAATTTAATATTTCTTACTGTCTGGGAAAGTACAGACATGATATTAAATAAATCTTATATAACGCAAGAATATAATCACTTAACTTTAAATTGAATATTTCGTTCAGAAAATTTAGCAGGGAAAATGTACTTTTCTGTAAGAATGACACGGAGTGTAAATGAAGAATATTTAAAGAAGACAGTTAAATTTTGATTTGCAAAATTTTAACTATTCTGATCACTTTTTTCAGATATTGAAGATCAAATACATAATTAATCTATAAGAATCTATTATAACTATTTGCTACTCGAAGTAATCTTTACGTCCTTAGATTATTTTTGTAAAATTTTCAACTTGTTATTTTGTGTTATGAATAGAAATAAAAGAATTCGAAACTTCAGTAAATACTTTAAACAATCAATCAAAATAAAAAGAGAAGGAAAGTTTGTATCTAACCAAATTAAGTCTTTTGTTCAGATAAATAACTGCAACATCTCTGAGAAACATCTTTAACATGTGAATTTTTTTATTAACAGGACAAAACATTTATATTAACAACGAACGAACACTACTCACATTTGTATTTATAAGCCATCCTTAAACTAGAACTATCCCTCAGTCAAAAATTAGGTACAATTAGTATCTGCTGGCCTTTTTGCATTTCCTAAAAGTATTGAACTACTCTTTTATGAAGGTAGTTAATGGCCAAGTGAGTTTTCAGTTTTTGTGGACCATTGATGTGTTCCAAATAATCTAACATTTATGACAGAAAGGGCTATTTATTCTGTCTTTTCTCGAATTTATTCGATGTTTGTCTAAGTTTACGAAAATCTGATTTTAATGGTTATTTTGTTCAATAATATAATAAACAGGAATCCATGGTTGGTCATTTCTTAGAAATATTGCGGTACGAATTATATTTGACTGGTTTAGAACGATTTCACATTTAGCGGAAATTTAAATCTCGATTTAGACATCATCAAATTTTAGATTTACTTATTCCAGCTGAGTTTTGTAATAACAGAGGAAAAGCAGTTCCACCAGTGCAGTAAGAACTTATGTTTATGATGAAAAGTTATAACCCCTTGGGGACGAGCGACACGTAAACGTGCCGCAAAAAGGCTGAAGAATTCTCGTTTATCCCCACCAGTAAAATTTTACTGTGAATTTGCCTTATTTAATCGGAGCATTTTCTCGAATTAATAAAACACAAGTATCTGTTTTTAAAAACCGGTGACAAAACATTAAAATTTTCTTAAAAAGCTCTCGTCGCGAATAGGTTAAGCGTCCTCTTGACTTCCTTTATAGTGATAGTAAAATGTTTATAGTAACATACCTATAGGGATTGTTTAAAGCTATGTTTTACAGAAGTTTTATTTCACGTTATGTAGAACTATTAATGTGACAATTGATTTGAGTTGCTAGAATTTAGTGTATATGGTAAACCCTCTGTAAAGCGGATTCTGTGTAAGATGAAAATCTATCTGACTGGAAATCATTTCCAAGTCTCTGCGAACCCGTACACACGCAGTAAAATTTATCTTAGGGAGTATATTGTCTATTAGGGAATATTTTCTCGCTCTCGGTTTATTCCGTTATAGACAGAATTTATTGTATCTTGGGGAAAACTTCTTTAACCGACTTTTTTGTCATTTGACCTTATAAGCAGATTTATGAAAAAATACCGAAAAGTTAATAAGTAAAAGAATATGATATATATAACTACAATGCAAACCAGATTATTTCAAGGTAATTATTATCATCTTACTTTAAATCCTTAACTGTGTTGCTTGAACTAGATTTGGGCAAAAAAATTTTGCTTGCTTCGTTACCAAAAGCTTTTCGATGCCACTAATTTGTAGCTGTAAATTTATCTTTATTGATTGTTAGATATTTTTCGATAAACTAATACGTTAGAGTGCCAATTATCCGGTCCTGTTAGGCACAAAGCTGATCCAGTTAATGAAAAATTTGTATAATTGGACAACTTTCAAAATCGGCTACGATAATTTTCTTCTTCGTAACTTCACATATATTCCAGGCTTAGGGCTGCCAACGGCAGTATTCATACTTAATCATATTGCAATTGGCGTGTTTAGAAGTTATTTTTTAACTTTTTTAAAACGTTATTTTCTACAAAATTTATGCAAAGTTATATATAGTACATATTGCATATATATATACATACTCTACAAACAAACATGAATGGAGAGAGGGGAACAGTTTCACTTTCCAAGGACACCAGGGTACTAAAAAGCTATTTTTAGGCCATCTTCAGAGAATCGTAAGATAAAAAAGGATTTTCTAGGGGAAAATATATATATATACATGCGTTAAGGGAGTGTTGCACGTTGGAAGTGCAATTTCTTATATTCTAGAAAAAGATGGTTTTATAATTATTCTCTTTGTACTTCTTGGAAGCTCTATTAATTAAAAATTAAAAAATGCTTAAAGGCCGGTTTTTAGATATCAAACATTTCAGAATGCAAATATTTAAATCTTTAATGCTTATGCGTCCAAAGATTTCACTGAAATTTGAGGGAATGGCAGTAAATTCAGACATAGATAGGATGAGTGTAGATTAAACCCCAATTATTCCTGAATGTCCGCGATTTTATCATTTACAAAATTTAAATTGTTAGTAATCTACATTTGAATTTTTATCAATTCTGTGTATGTTTTTTTTTTTTTTTTTTTTTGTCGAAATTTAGTATTATGCATTAAACCTGTAACCTTGAAGACAAAATTAACTCAAACACAACCCGAAAATTTTTTCCTCGTATAAATGTTGTCAATGAAAGTCGCATGTTTTAACTACCCTCTTTAATTGGTATATTCAAACACGTACGTTACTACGTTGAGTGACACGCTAGGTATCGGTGACTGACACTGAACTTTCCGTTTGGGTCGCAACAATCACAGATCACTGACAGTCTAAAATATGATATAAAATTAAAACAATTGTACTGTTTTAATAAATTACTGAAAATTTATTTAAAATCTACTTAACATTTTCTTATTACAGGGTTATATTTTCTGAAAAATCACTTAAAACAATAGAAGTTTTTAAGTTCTTGTGATATTTTGCATTGTCAGTCATCGATTATTTGGTGACTTAAACGGTACTTTAAGCGTCAGTCAGCTTGGCACTCAAAGTATTAAAATACGTCGGAGTCACATTGTATGTTACAAAGAAAGAGATAACTTTTTAAAAGAGTTTGGTATTGAATAAAGTTTGAGACTTAAGAATACAAAGAAACAGAAAATGCGGTAGATTTGCAATTATACATTTCTCATTTTGTTTCCATTATTTTGTGTACATTGAATAATATTTTGTGTAACCAAAAATAATTTTTGTTTATAGTGAAAATTATAAATACTAATTATATTGATAGACTAATAAAACGAGAAAAACTAAAAGAGTAGACGAAAGTAACTATGAAAACCAAATAATAGAAAAAAAATGTCATATTTACGATTACAAAATCTTATTACGTTTTCAGTATTTTGAGTGCTTTTCTCAATATTTTCAATACATTTCTAAAAGTATTTTGTGTAACCAAAGATTATTTATTACGAAAATTTTAAGTAGCAATAATATTGGTAATTATTATCCTGAATACTACTTGTAATTTTAGAAACTGTGTTATCTGAAAACAATTAATATTTTTTATGTAAACTGTATAGGCTATGCTTAACAATTAATGTGTTATTATGTTAAGCGTTTTTGATTTTGTGTTGTATTTTTATTGTTTTAGGTAATATGAAAATTAATACTTATTTTAATTTTCTATTTATTTTCAGTTTTTATTCGTATTGGTGAATACAAAAAATGATCTTGATACTGAAATTCCAAAATCGCCTAAATAATACTTAATTTTACATTATGTGTTTTTTTCTGGATCAAAGTCACTTATTTAAACTCATTATATATTTTTATATTTAATAACATGCATATTTAACAATAAAAAATTTTCGCCCTTAATTATTTCAATATTCTTATAATATCTAAATTTTCGTTTCCTTCTAATAATATTTTAATATATTTGTCAAATTTTAATTCCATATCTTTAGCCACCGCTTTTTTATTTTTATTTTATTCTAAAAAACAATCTGTTAAAGCAACACTTTCCCCAAAAACACGTTAGATAATTTTATCCTTTTATCTGCTTCATAATGCCTTTTATTTCCAAAAATCTTATTTATGTAATAAATAAATAAATAGAAAACAAAAGAAAAAATAACAAAATAACAAAAATTAAAATATAAAATATGAACAAATGTAAGTTATAATTTAATAAAAACTTGCCCCTTTCTCTTCCTCCCAAATCACTCCTCTGTGGCCCGCAATCAAATTTATTTTAATTGTACATTATAATGTAATTTCTGATGCTGTAAAATCGAAATCGAATCATTTACAACCACTAAGGAAATCAGAAGCGATTTTTGGCTTCTTGACCGCAATTTGGGACCACTGTGTGTCGGTACGAAGTTTAACCGAAGTATTACTTGAAATGTTAATATGATTTCAAAAACGAATGTATGTGTTAAACAAGTTGGAAATTGCATTTGAAGCGTAGCAAATGAGGTGAGTTCGTACGATATCGAAGTTTTAAAAATCTCACTCTCATATATCAATCTCATAAAATTGTAAATAATTACAATTAAAATGCACACCAAACAATGTTCTCCCTATACCATTACGCAATGGAATACTTTTGTGTGGCCTTGTAAATCAATAACAAATATTCTTTGCACCACATATTATGCAAAATGTAATTATAATATGTACTTTATAGGTGCATATCAATTTTATTGCGTTCGAATGTGTGACACCATTAAAATGCATTTGAAACATTTTTCTCATTAACCGTAATGTAACGGAGCACTTTTGATTCTCCCTGTAGTTGAACTATGCATCCGATTTTGATAAAATTTGAAATAACTCGACAAAATTATGTAATAATTATGTATTTAAAATTTCAAACGATTTAAATGCATTTGAAACTTTTTCCCCATTGACCGTAATGTAACGGAATCATTTTGATTGTCCCTGCAATTGATCTATGCATCCAGTTTTCATAAAAATGGAAATGACTCGATATGTATTTTAAATTTCAAACGATTCAGTCGAGTAGTTTTTGCGTTGTTATATGCGGACAGACAGACGGACAGACGGACAGATAGACGAACAGACGGACAGACTGAACGACATTAATAGATTCTACGTATTTACATAATTACGAACGCACCTAAAAAGGGATTTCGTATCTATCTCATTTAAGCGGGAAATACCCAAGTTTTGCCTTGACATCATATGCTAAACGACTGCTGATTCTACGATTAAGAGTTCCTGGTAAATGGTTTAGAGAATTACTTTACATATACATTTATATGGTTCGATTATTTTATGCAATACTATATATTTGATGAAAAAACACCGATCACATAAGCAATAAGTAATAATTATAATAATAAACTTAGTAAAAACCACTTTTAGATACATGAAACAAAACAGGACGCGTTTCGAACTTATAAAATACAGCTCGCCATCAGCTGAAGGAAACACGCGTCCGGAAGGCCACAATGTCAAAGATGAAATAAAAGAAATAGGGTGGAGATAGCAAACAGTGCGACAGGTGATGCTAGATGAAAGAGCAAATGTTTAAGACGAAAAAGATAACAAAACAAATAGAACAAAAAGGTGAAAATAAAATTAACACAAAAAGTTAGTGGAAAATTATAATTATAATAAATGAAATACAATAAAAAATAAAGAAAATTAAAAAATAAAGCAAAATAATGAAAAATTTTATTTTAGATTTTTTTCATTTTTTCATTATTTTGTTTCATTTTTTAATTTTCTTTATTATTTATTTTATTATTATTATCATTGTTATTTTCCAGTTATTTTTTCTGTATTTTATTTTCATCTTTTTTCTCTTTTTATTTTGGTATCACTTTCGTCTTCCGCATTTGCTCTTTCAACTAGCGCCACCTGTCGCACTCTTCGTTATCGTCACGCTCTTTCTTCCAGTTCATCTTTGACCTCGTGATCTTACGGACACGTGTCTTCTTCAGCTGATGAAGAACTGTATTGTTTTAGCTCGTAAAACTATTACGTTTTGAACCAGATTGTCTTGTCTCCTAATCGTCTTTTAGTGCCAACTGGAATATGTTATTTAACTGATAAATTCGTTCATTGACCTCATCACAAATTCCTTCATTATCTTTATACAAATCCTTGTCGAGGATTTCAAAAGAGACATAGGGAAGAGGCTTTTGTAAAATACATAATTTTGTGCTCAGAATGTATGATTAAATATTTCAATTAAATCGATTGATGTATGCTTCAACGAATCTTTGAGCTACATAAAATAACTTTTCAAATATCATTCTGTATTTTGAGTCAGAAATCCAATATGCAAATAATTTTATGAAATTGAATTAACATTACAATAATAATCAATTCCGAAATAAACTCTATTATACGATGACAAATATTAATAATAGAGTGAAATCCTACTTACTCGACCAAACCGAATAATTTGAACTGTAAAAGAGCCGTAATAGAAATAAAGCATTCCCATTAAATACATACGTATAAAATTTAATTATTTATTTATTAATAGTGAAATTTTGAAATCGCAAAAAAGTCCTTCTTACGCATTACTTAATTTTTTTTTCTGGATTGCATCTCACAAATAAGTGTTTATTCAGAAGTAGTTAGTCATTTTTTGGTTGTTTCCTACAGTACATATAATAGAAAACCCATATATTTTTATCATTTCTTGATCATATTGTACTGCATGTTTATATTAGCTATTTAACTGATGAAAATATTAATTGTTCTTTCCAAATAATTTACATTTTTTTCTATTCTTACAAATTCTTCTCGAAAATTTCTAAGGTAGAAGAAAAGTAATGGGTAATAGATTAGCATTTTGCAATTAAACACATATGATGAAATACCTAAATCAAATCATTGTGTTGTAAATTTCAATTATAAAATATTTTCAGATGTTTTATTCTGTACTTTAAAAATGGCTAGCATATGTAAATATTTCTTTAAATATATATATTATTAATCAATATAGACACACACACCCATATATATATATATATATATATATATATATATATATAATATACTGATTTTGCGACCTCTAAAAACATAATAAGTGTACTGTTTAAAAAATATTACCTGATTATGGAAGATTGAATTATATCAATAGCGATATTTCTGCAATAACTTCTGTAATTGGTTTTCCATGTTTTTTTTTCTGTTTGAAAAGCGCATTTTCCAGTATAGGCCTCATCCATCGCTGTCTTATAACTTCCCGGTTTTTTTTTTATAACTGATAAGTAAGATTAATCCCACAATTTAAAATCAGCTTTCGTAAAACGGTTTGGTGAAAAGTGTCACTGTTTTTTTGCCTTATAAGGATGCTATGGACATTATTCTTACTTAGGTTCGCGACTAAAAAACTGTGTCTGCTTGCAAATAGCTCTCAGAACCAAATTACGCTTACATTTTATGCTGTGATCGAGTTTTAAATATTTTCAGGAATAAGTATAGCTTATTGATGAAGACTTTTCTCTATTAAAATACATCATTATGTATATTTTCTGGTTCTTTTTTCAAAGTATATTTATGTTAAATAGTAAGAATATCATTATTATCTAATACGTATTTATAAAATATATAATTTATCGAAAACATTTTATGTTTACATTAACCTGTATTTATGATGCGTCAAGTCATATAATATGCATAAAAATGCTACTCTCACAACTTTTATATCATATCACGTAACATTTATTTTTTTGGAAGTGAAAATCGTTTTAAATATATATATATTAATACATGATATAAGTTTCGCTATTAAAAGCATTTATCCTGTAATAGTTATTTTTTTCCTTTTAATATCCATGGGCACATAGATTATTTAATTTAAAAGTTTTTGGGAATATTTGTTAGTTTTAAAAATAAGACCTAATATTCACCATAATAAGTTTTTCTTGAGTAATAATTAATTATTTCAGGCATTTTAAATATGACGATACTTAATTTTTAAATATTTTACACAAGACGAAATTAACCGTATCCTTCCATTCTGATCAAGGCTATAAAATTCGCCAATTTACCACTGTGACGTCACATGAATACTATTTATTGTAATTACCGCATTTTGTTTGCACTTAAAAGAATGTCGGTTGTTCAACAGTTATTTCCAGTTAGTAATCCATAAAGAAATGGACTCTTTTCTTTCGGTCGGTTCGAGGTTATAAAAATCTCTATTTTATCAATTATGACGTTATAGGATTACTGTCCATTATAACTTTTAATTCGTTTCGTGTGCAAAAATTTCAATATTTTAATGTTTTTGTACTTTTTTCAATATAACGCTTAAAAATTTTGATGTGATTTTTTTCTATTTTAAGTTTTAACATATAATCATTAAATTCTTAATATGAAAGTGTCCATCTAATTTTAATAATTTCACTTTTGAGTTTCACCATGACAACAATAAAAAATCCAAGAATCCGTTTCCTCTTTTCCCCGCCGTAATTTTTTTTTTATTTCAATGGACATTATGTCAAGTTGTAAGATGACAAACGATCTATTGATTTTCAAAAGAAACTGATTCTTGACCATATAATGTGAAAAAAGTTTTTATTTCTGAAATATTTCTGAAAAATATAATGTAATTACAATATTGTCTTAATAATAGATAATTTCAATTTCGATTGAAAAAAAATGGAAAAACAAAAAATATAATAATCTCTTTCGTCCCTTTTTCCCACAAAAATGGAGTTATTTAGTTGCCACCATAATAGAAATAAAAACGAAATTAGAAAAAAAAAATAATTCGAAAGTAATTCTAATTTTTTTAATTTTACTAACAGCTTTGAGATGTGCGGATAAATGCGGTCTTTTGGTGTTAATTTAACCGCATAAAATTACATACTTTAGAAAAAATGCTGTAAAACAAAATCAGTCATTTATTCAATCGTTTCATAAATTCGTTTCATTATGATTTTATATATCTAGGGTATATATATATATATATATATATATATATATATATATATAGGGTGTCTAGGAAATAAGATACGATTTCAAAATTAAATTTTTCAAAAACAAAGATCGATAAAATTATGTGGTAAATGGTTTGTTTATTAGATAAGCTGTAAAAATCTCATACAGAAGTTTTGAACGGTGAATATTTTTAAAAGATTGTGTTCTGGTTGCAAAGAGTGCTTGATTTGACATTTTTCTTGTTTAGATGGCTTGAAAAGAACGTGTTTTTCGGCTTACAGTGCAATTTTTAAAGATTTTTCAAACTAAATTTTTGGAATTTCAAAATTTTAGAAAGTAAAGTTCAAAAAACCGTTAGAAAATCGCACTGTAAGCCGAAAAACCCCGTTCTCTGCAAACAATGTAATTAAGAATAATGTCAAATCAATCCTTCTTTGCTGAAATCGGGAATCGATTTGCTGGACACCCCATGTATATATGTGTCTACATATATACACTCTATACGACCATTAATCACCAGGCACTTTCATTTTCAGACCTTTTGTCGAACATTTAAAGATATATTTGTCAAATTTTCATCTTCAGGGGTATAAGAATTATATTTGACTTCACATTTATCAACAGCAATTTGAACTGCAGGACATTTTGCGGGTCAGCGAGAAAACACAGAAAATTATGATATTTAAGGTCATTCTATAAAATAAAATACAAGAAATAATCCATCACTAACGATTACTAGTATGTAGTTATTATACAATATGGTATTCACTTGTGTAAGATTAACAAGTATATTCATGGGAACATACATTTTTTTAAGTTCAAAAAATTATGGCATGTATTTTGCTCATATCTTTATGTTTTCTACAAAATTTAAAACCAGTTCTGAAAATTTGACCAGTCGTATTATAAAAAGTATAATGCATTTGGAATGCAAAATATTTTGTAAAATATGAACACTTGTATGAAATATTTTTTATCAGCACATGTGTGCTCTATAAAAATATTCTTTTTCGTGATTTAACCCTTTTTTGCGCAAGTGACGGGGTTACGTGCCACATAAGGTGATTAGAGTCCTCCATTATTCTCGCCAGTTATTTCCTCCATTCTCTACAGTAATGTTTATCTTATTTAATCTAAGCATTTTCACTCGATGGAGCAACTCATGATTGAAAAGCCAGTAGAACGTAGTGAAAATTCAGAAAGATATCCGCAATAAACCCGTAAGGCATGGTGACGGCACTGCGACGTCGTTGTGAAGTCACACTGTGACTTTGTGACCATCGATTGTCGATGTGACGTCACAGTCGTTATGGCCGTTTTAGATATCGTTTTTGACGTCACATTGTGACCACTTTGTGAATTCACGGTGTGACAAATTTGTGAACAATGTGTCATTTGTGACTACTTTGACATTAACATCGTGACGCAACTGTGACAAAAGCGACGTTGTGAAAAGGTGTTTTTTAAAGTAAATAACATGTTTTGAAGAATTTTTGTAATTTTCTAAAGATTTTTAAGAAAATCACATCTCAGTCACAATGTGACGTCACTGAGTGGTGGTATTTTGGTGACAAATGTGATGTGACCATGCATGCTATGAGGAAAGTGAGCCAATTTTTAATCGATTTCTAAAAGCTACTGAATGATAAGGGATTTTCCACAAATATAATTTTTCAATAACGACCATTCATGAAAGGTATTTGTAATTAATTAATGTCAATGAGTAGATTTAATAGGAATGCGTAAATATAAATGCGTCTATACATATTTTTTCCTTGGATTAGGCTTCTTCTGCTGGGTTTTAAAGAGAATTAATACATCAATAAAAATGTAAATAAAAGAAAAGTAAAAATTTAAAAAAGTCAATATAAATAAAAAATACAAGCTCCTTATCATGTAATTTTTTTAGGGGTCAAATGAAAATCATCTTTCTTAACAAACGATAACTTCCTGCATTTTAATGATATTTAACTGACTTTTTTTAAGAGTTACTCCATAAGAGAATTCACTATAGAATCACGAAAAAGTTTATATATTTGTTATCGTGCAGATAAAAAAAAATATTTCATCAAATTTTTAATACATTTAATATATTTATATACTAATTGCCCTACATTATTTCTACTAAGTTTCTTGATATTTTCAGAAACTAGCATTAAACTTAGTGGAAAACCCTGAACAATATAAACAAAAAACATTTTAGAAATTTGTGAGCGTTTTTAAAAATTTGATATATTTTCAAGAATATATGCTCAATTCGCGCACATATTATACAATATCCATATGTTTGAAAGCTATAGCGATAGATCATTTAGTGCATTTCATTTTACAGGGTGAACCCAAAATGTTACTATCTTTCTGGGATTTTTTTTTTATTGGCTCACAAATTGTCCCGCAGCTCAAATCGTTATTGATGAATATGAAATCAAGAATATTCTTCTTAATCCTAACGGTCTAGGAAAAAAACGGACGAGTATATTTTTAAGTATTTGGCAAAGTATCGAAAGTCGAATGAATCAGATGATTAATGGTCATCTAAATTATAGAGATACATTTGCTCTAAAAGTAAATTATTGAAGCTGAGATAATGCTGCATCAATTGAATGTACTAAGAAGATTTGATTAATGTGACAATCACACATTGTAAAGCACTTTCTACCGCTTTCAAGATTCTACTATGAAACTTCGAAGTTTAATAATAATAATAACAATCAAAGCAAACGTTGTAGGAAATCATAACATATTTGAATGCCATACCTCAAAAATTACCATTTCTACTCGTAAAAGTAACCGATTTTTTCTTACAGCCTTAATCTACACTTATTTTATTTACAGATTTCTATGCATTCTATATAGTATTCTAAAAATTTATTTTGTAAAAAGATACGTAATAAGTTTTAAATTCAATCCTTCCTAAATCCTTCCTAAATTCATACCCGTATGAGAAATATTCTTTGAAATATTTGTACAGTAATGTATATAACTAGCAGATTCGCTGTTGAGTGTCTATACTATATGGCCAAGGGTGACCAGGCACTTGTGATTTTAGACATTTTACTAAATAGCTCGAAAAAAACATGCGGAATTTTCCGGAAACTAAAAGTATGTAAGCATAATAGTGCAGGACATCTCGTAGAAAAATTAAGGATTTTATTTAAACATTCCTTAATTTTTACTTGTTTTTTGCTTATAATTTGCAGAATTTTGATTATAAAAAAGTTATTTTCAGTAAATATGACAAACAACATTGTACAGTGTACATAATACCTTGTAATAAGAATTAAAAAATGACTAAATTGTACGAAAAATGAGCAGGTTTACTAAATAATTTTTTACTGCACATGCGTGAACGCTATCAAAATTTCATTTACATATTGTGTTAGTTAAATTAATAGAGCAATTTTCGTGAAAGTCTCAAAAACGAGCTTAAAAATTTCGAAGGTGATCGTTGATTTCTATCACACAAATTCACAATTTTTTTGTTCCGAAAATGAAGCAAAAAAGGAAGGGTTGTATCCAAACATACGTTGTATATACAATTGTATGTTACTAAATGTATGTACAACGACTATTAGTACAATTGTATGTCGTTGTACATACAATTGTACGTGCCAAATTATGTATTCTTTATGACACTAATCAATGGTTATATGTATACAGCCCCTCATGTTTATGATTTATATTGGGAATAACGGATTTTGATCTTATTCTATCGACGATCATTTTCAGAATTTTCAATTTATGTTTTGAGACTTTTTACAAAAGTTGCTGAATATATTTAGCTATTACAATATGCAAATGAAATTTTGATAGCGTTCACGCATGCGCAATGAAAAAATATTTAGTAGACCCGCTATTTTTTATACAATTTTAATTATTTTTTAATTTTTATTACAGGGTATTGTGTCAAAAGTTTTTTGTCATATTTTTAGAAAAGTACATTATTTTATATTTAGAGCTCTGCAAATTGTAAGCAAAACACTTGGAAAAATTTTGGATTGTTTTTATAAAAACCTTAAATTTTCTACGAGTATACATGCTATCCACATGAAAAATAAACACAGTTTATTACAATTAGCCACTTAATCAAAATCTACATTTCGAATGCTTGACAAAATTTTCCAAATGATATTCGTTATTTTTAATTTCCTGAGAGTCCCCAATGGAATTTCGAGTAAAAGTCTCACGGAAATGTTTGACATGTACTATTGTGTTGTGTTTAAATACTTAGAGTTTCAAGATAATTCGTCATGTATTTTTCTAGATATGTAACAAAATGTCTAAAATTGCAAGTGGCCGTTCACCTTTGGCCATATAGTGTAGTTCTTTGTGTGGCCCTGTATATGATTTTATTTGTATTATACAAAAATACCTTAATGTACTTAATATAGTCAGGGGTTTAGTCGTAAAAAAACCAGAGGTTATACAATCGATGCGGAGGGCATGCGCTTAGGGCAGAGATTATATCCTAGAGAATACTATGGGTATGGGTTTCATGAGATGGGTTCATGGGTTCCATACTATGGGTTTCATGAGAAACAGAGGTTATACGTCGTTCCATAAAAATATCCAGAAGGTATACGGCGTATACCCCACTATACTCTCAACTACATCCCTGAAAATAGTTCAATCCTCAATAAAAAGACGTCTTGAAACCATTTGCTCTGATAATCCGCAATACTTACTAATAGTTGTCTAAATCCCTATATGCATCGTCAACATCACGATGAGTGAGCAAGAGTTTCACCACAAGAACCGCAACACATTATCGTTAAACTTCTCACAGATGAAGACACAAGACCAGCTGAAATCTTACGAAGTCGTCAGGGGCATTTTGCAAAGACATGACTGAAGAAAATCCAAGTGTATGATTAACACAGAAAGTTTGTGAAGGGACACCCAGAAGTTGAAAACTTACCTCACAACCACCACCCTCGAACAAGTTTGACTAAAGAAAACATTGGCGCCGTTCGAAAGTTTTAAATTAGATTTTTTTTTAAAATGGTAATTTATTTATTTACATTGATTAATGATATAGTATTGAAATTAGCTCAAATTATCCTTTGAAAATTGAACTAAAAATGTAGAACTAAACGAAATCGCTCAAAAATTCAAATTGCGATTTTACCCTCCGAGGTTGCTTTAGCCTTAAACATTCGGTAAACGTTAGCCATTACGAATAGTGGAAAGAGCATGCGCAGTAACAACCTTCATAGGGAGGTTTCGAAGTTTTGATCCATCACTCGTTCGGAGCATTATGGAGGCCTTTGCTTACTACCGAGAGCTGTTGGATAAAACAAAACGTGTTTATCCATAGGAAAGTCACTGATTTCCGAGGAGAAAACTAACCTGACTTACAAAAAGTTGAAAAAGATTCATGGACAATACTGGAACTCCTTCCTCAGGGTCTTGATTTATTTGCTTGTTATGATCACATGCTTGGGCATTTAAAAGAAGCATTGGGATGGGCACGATTCGGCGATGACACTGCTATTGAAGATTTCGTGTGCAATTGGTTGGAGACATGCCCCTCTTCTCTCTATAATGGCAGCGAGATTATGTAGGAAAATAATATGTAGCTTTCTGTTTTGTATTTTGTACTATCTTAAAAAGCTCAAATTCCAATTTATTATGGATTCATCTTCGTTATATATATTAGTACGCGCAAAGAGAATAATCTGTGATTGATTAACACTGTTTTTAAATGATGTTGAGGAAAAAAAGCATTTAATGCTGATATTGCAATGAGAAAAATTTCTGTCATAAAATGTTTCACTTTTTGTATTTTTTATTATTTTTGTTAACTTAGAAATTTTTAATAAAATTTAAAAAGAACATTCTAGAAATTCCTCATTTAGAAATTAGTGTTAAAACAATTCCACTTTATTTTTTTAAAAATCTGATAAATTGTGTATAATTAGGGATTATTTAGATAATTACATCTCTATAAAAGAAAAATTTAGCGTAGGCAAATGGAGAAAATATAGCATTAATAAGTAGAAATAATAACGATAGTAAAATTTTAAATAACTATACATTATGGCGAAAAATAATTATTTTGTCTAGTCTGCTAATTAATCTGAACAAACCTTTATTATATCAAATCCAATTTATATAAAAAATATATACTTGTTATTACAGGGTCTACTTTAGAATAAAATAAATTCACACAGGAATTTTCACCCAAAAAACCTAATTTGCATTTAGTAGCTGTTACAACTTTTAACGAGCTTCAAATATTTTATATATTCATTAAATTATCATTTTAAACATAATTAAATCATCTTACTTTTACATTTTAATATACGATATTAAGATCTATTTTAATTAAAATGCAGCTTCTTTTCTGAGACATCGCTTACGTTGATAAACTTGCTTTTTCGATGTTATAATGCATTTTTATTAAATCAGGAGTGATAACAAATTTATTGCATTTCAATTGTAATTTTTTTACATTTTATAATTTTAACCCTGCTGTTCTGTTCGGGTCTATTTGACCCGAAAATTTTATTGTTCCCTTATAAAAAAAATTAGCGCAGAGATATTTCCATGAAACTTTTTGACTTTGTTCATTAGTAATATAACTATATATTCCTAGAAGTATTTACGTTTATTTATATTTTCAAGAGATATTTTTTAACTTAGTCCTAATGTACTGTTCGGGTCATATTGACCCGAGTTAAAAAATAATTTTATCATGCACTTTTAATTTTGTTTGGAATCATTCAATAAAAATAATTACTGCAACGTATCTATTTCGAAATCTGTTTCGTTGGCACAAGTGCTAGATCCCGTGAAAGGAGAGCAAAGTCAAACGTTGACATCATTGGCGGAAGGGAAAAAAAATGCACCTGTTAGTAGCGTTTCTTTTTTCTTGCTGTATTTCAATTTCTAATAATCTGAAGAACAGTTGTATCTCTGAGTATTAGTGAAAAAATGGCGAATCGTAGAAATTTGAGCAACGCTGATATTGCTAAAATTAATGGAAGCCTCTGACAGCGAAGAGGAAAATGCATCTGAGTATGAAAATCATACAAGTGAGGAAATTGAAAGTGAAAGTTCTGACAACGATTTTGATATTGATATTCAAAAGACGCACAATATACAGAGTATTCAGTCTAAGAATCGTGAAATAGTATAGAAATTGAATCCCCTTCTTCATTCTGGTCGATTAACGTCTACTAATACTATAAAAACTACTCCAGGTTTCACAAGATATGCAACGACAAGGATAACTGACATAAAAAGCGCATTTGCGGCGGTATTCAATTCTACAATCGAGAACGAAATCATAAAAATGACTAATATAGAAGGAAGAAAAGTGTATGAAAAAGAATGGAAAGATATTAGTACTGAAACTTTTCAAGCATACATCGGATTATTATTATTAGCTGGTGTGTACAAATCATATGGAGAATCAACAAAAAGTTTGTGGAATCAAGAAACAGGCAGAAATACATTTCGTGCTACAATGTCCCTCGAAACCTTTCATATAATATCGAGAGTTATTCGTTTTGACAATAAATCTACCAGGCAAGAAAGAAGGTCTGTAGATAAATTAGCTGCTTTTCGCGATATTTGGAAAAAGTGGATAGAAATTCAACCTAAATTGTATAATCTAAGTGAAAATGTTACTGTAGATGAACAATTAGTAGGATTTCGTGGACGATGCCCTTTCAAACAATATATACCTAGTAAACCCTCCAAGTATGGGATAAAAATATGGACTTTATGTGATAGCAAAATTTCGTATGTACTGAATTCATAAATTTATACTGGAAAAAATCAAGGATCAAAGCCAGAGAAAAGTCAGGGTATGCGGGTAGTGAGTGACCTTACTTATGGGTATTCGGGGCACAATGTTACATGTGATAATTTTTTCACATCCTATAACTTGGGAAAACTTCTTCTAAAACGGAAAATGACCATGTTTGGCACCATTAGAAAAAATAAGCCCGAACTTCCCTAGAAAATGCTAAACAAAGAAATGCACAGCTCATCATTTTATTTTACAGAAGATACAACAGTTGTAAACTACATCCCTAAAAAGAACAAAAATGTTATTCTTATGAGCACTTTCCATGAAAATGAAGTTAACGACAGACCTGACAAAAAACCACAAATGATATTAGATTATAATGCAACTAAAGGGGCGGTGGATAGTCTTGATCAACTTTTGAGTACACACACTTGTAAGACGAAAACAAATCGCTGGCCTATGATAGTATTCTATAATATGCTTGATAAATCTGCTTACAATGCATTGATTCTGTGGATTTCAATAAACAGCAAATAGAATGAAAATAAATTAACCAAACGAAGGCTCTTTTTAGAAGAATTGGGGAAATCTCTAATTTTTCCACACATTGAAGTAAGACAGCAACTTCCCAGAAGCGAAGATTCAGTCAAAATTGTGAAGAGAATGCGTAGTAAAAGTGCAAACATACCCTCGGAATCAGATGAGAACACTTCATTGTGTACTAAACGTGCAAGATGCAAGTTCTGCCCATCAACCAACGGCAACAAAACTAATACAATATTAAGTTACAATTGCAAAAAACATACTTGCAAATTTCACGTAAGCTATTTTTGTCGAAATTGTAAATAAAAGTATAAGTATTCAAATATTTTAAAGTTATTTTACTGGTGTTTTGTATTATTTAATATATATTTAAGCTTATTTTACAATTTTTTTTAATTATTTCTAAAATAGTTATTTTCATTTACTGCTAGAAAAGGTAATATTCTAAATCGGGTCACATTGACCCGAACACTACATACGTATAGTAAATGCGAACAGAACAGCAGGGTTAATGAAACAACCGAGAGTTAATTAGTGAGGATTATATCTTTTCTTGTTATTATGCCACTCTTTTGTGCCTGGTTTATGTTTAGCTCATTCCGAAATTTCTTAAAACTAGACAATCAAAAATGCGTGTTTTTATTAATACAAATCTTGTCATAGACACAAGTATATTTTCTAAAAAACTATTACTAAAGTGCCTTATAAATTAATTTTTAATCCAAAACATTACACATTGATATCTTCTGCAGTAGAAAATAGAAACAGTGATGCTTTTATTTTTCTGGTATTTACAAATATATTATTTATGCTAATGAATATTATTTAGTGTCATTTTCCTTATCTTCTTATGTGAGTAATTTATAAATTTTCGAACCTTTTATATATTTTTTAGAAATTATTAGTATGATTTTATCATTTTTTTTTCATTCACAAAGTCTTTTAACTCGTCATCCACTTTATACTAATTTTTCAGTATTGAAACTTTCACTGCACAATTTGTTTCTATTTTTATGAAAAAAATATTTTAAATTTATGTATCGGCCTAGTAATGGGAAAAATAGAAAATGATTAAATCTGAAATTTTTAGCTACAATTTAATATTTTATGGAGTGTACAATGTACACAAAATTAAGGTTTTAAAATAATGTATTGCTACATGTTGCAATTGAACGGTTTTAAATTAATTAATTTCATCTGTTTAACTCTCTTATATTTTAAGTATAAAGCTAACTTGCTTATTTTTTAAGTATTCACCAAAAATAATAAAAGTAAATTTTGCCTTAATAACTTGTTTGAAATTTTTATTTGTTTCTGAAGAATAAATACAAATTTGTTCAAATTTGTCAAATGCAGGCCATTTTACCTAAACAAAATAAGTGTTATTTCATAAGTGAAAAGCAAAAATTATCACTTATCAACGTAAAAAACATTTATTAAAGATTAAAAATTCCTAACGTTTCGAACTCAATCTAATGAGTCATCTTCAGAGGTATATTTTTAAAGGAGAAGTAATTTACATTGGCATATTATAAATTGACAAAAATTATACATAATACATTTAAATACATAATATTTGGTATAATTTTTGTCAATTTATAGTATGCCAATCTGTTTTTAATGTAAATTATTTCTCCTTTAAAAATATACCTCTGAAGATGACTCATTAGATTGAGTTCGAAACGTTAGGAATTTTTAATCTTTAATAAATGTTTTTTACGCTGATAAGTAATAATTTTTGCTTTTAACTTATAATGTTTACAGCGTAAGTCCAAGATTTCATTTGAAGTGTTATTTCATTCTTTTGTCTGTTCTTGACCAGTTACAGTGATCCTATTGGCTAAATTCATGGCACATAGTGGGAATTATAGTGTTTCTAGGTGTGTGCCAGATGTGGCATACACTGTTAAAACTAAAGGTCGCGTATGGCACTCCGAGGGGTGAAACGCTTGTCCCGTGAGCGACACCCCTAAGGGAGCCAGAATTGCACCTTTAGAGGAGCGCTAGGGCACCCCAAGGCACCTCATAGGGTGTCATGTGGGTGCCTTAGGGTACTATGTGGTGCCATTGGGTGACTTAGAGCACCCCTAGTAGTGCAATTCTGGCTCCCTTAGGGGAGTCGCTGACGGGACAAGCATTTCACCCCTAGAAATGCCATACGCGACCTTTAGTTTTAACAGTATATGGTGTGGTGCAGGGTTACATTTTAATTTAATGTCTTAGAATTTTTTTTATTAACATGCGCGCCTTCCTGTGTTTATTATAGGGTGGTGTATGATTATATTTTTATTCAGGTCTCTTTAATCCTCTTTCTAGTGACATCTTTTATAAATTATTGAATGTCATCATTATTCTTCCTTAAACTTTTGATAATATAATTTAAAAAAATTACTTGACAATTATTTTATCAATTATAGTTTAAATACTTCATGCAAATAATCACTTAATGGAAAGAGCCAATTTATATATCTATCTATATATAGATTAAGGTATCGTACGTAGCACAGATATAGCGATTATTTGTTATCTGTTTAATAGTGCTGCCCGACTGAAACGCATCTCGTTGATTATTGTGTAAAAGTGCTTTGGCAGAATTTAGGCCTATGTAAATCGGATTTGTTTACTTTTCACTCTTTTACTGCAATTATAGAGTTTCAAGGTATCATAATTTTAGTTTTTTCTATTTATTCTTTTTTGTTTAAAGTAAATAAATAAATAAATAAATAAATAAATTTCATGAATTTTAAACATTCCAGTTTATAATTAAAGTTATGTATTGTTATGTATATAAAAGTGAAATGAGTGAAAGGATTCTATTTTAAATAAAATTAATGAAATACGAAAAAAATCTACGAGATCAACGTGTTTGTCAATTTATAATCTGCGTTTGGTAAGCATAACTATACAGAGTTTTTGATTTCTGTCGTAGAATCTATGGTTTGGCAAACTGAGCAAGTAAATTAAATTATGAATAAAAGTAATATGATACACTGATTAACATGTACTTATGTGAGACCAAGCTAGTCTACAAGGGCGGCTAATTGTTAAACAATTAGGTGTACATGCATTTCCTTGAATGCGGCTTTTTGGTGAGATTTCTATGCTTGTCCAGACAACTGTAGCGTTTTTTTTTTTAAACTCCCGATAAAACTTTTCGCATTCTGTTATGTTGCCATTTATTTTATTTTTTAAAATCAAATGTTGGTTTGTTAGATGGGTCAATAATATAGATAATGTGCACGTGACGTCACTCACCTGGAAAAAATGTACTTCTCAACATATTGTCTGCAGAAAGTAACAATTCTCACAGAGTTAGTGATTTATAACGCAATATTTCCTACATATAGTATATTATGCAATTGACTATATCCACGTAAAAAAATAACTAAAAAAATCATACAATTTAAATCGAATTTTTACAAGCAGCAAGTTGAATTGTCACGCAAAAAAAACAGTATATTGTCAAACATTGTCTATTTTTTTCCCAAGAGGTTTCATCGTTTATGATTTCGAGTGTACCTACATTGTATAGAAATAATCTTTATAGATTTGCGTTTTAAAAAGAAATCCAGCTAATAAAAATAACTCAACTAAAACCATCCTGGTGTTAAATTTATCTGTTGAGCAGAACATTATTTCTCACAGATTTCATCTTAAGAAGAGATCATCCGTCTTTGAAAGGATTCTCCATATCGTAAAGACAGAGAATCTTGAAACCTTTTTAGAATAACTATGGCAAATATCCTTCGGGCCCAGTCCTTTTTTCCCTTTTGAGAATAAAATTAATTTTATTTTAATAATGTTAATTGCAGCTTTACAAGAAGATTTACTGAATTTTAAAGATTATCCCATTGTATGAAATCTAACGAGTATACTTATTTTGTGTACTAATCAATTCATATTTCTGTGATAAAAGGCTAAGGAAGATATTTTGAAGACGCTTGGAAAATGGAGTACATGGTCAAAAAAATTCGTCAATATACACTAAATTATGCTTATTTTTTGACAAATAGTTTCAGTACTCTCAGAAAACATATTTGATCCGTGTATTCATTTCGAATGTCTAGAAAAGAGGAAGAGATTCCGTTTATTCCTAGCTAGCATGCGTATGGGGTCTATTTGTAACAAATTCCAATTTATTTTTAAAATGAAAAACAAAACAATCTAGATTAAGATGTGTATTTTAGTTTAAAAAGACAAAAATGTTTTGGAATTTAAAAACAAATAACAATTAATTTCTTCGTTCATTATTATTTAAAGTTGAATAAGTTGAATAAAGTTGAATTTACAAAATTATTTATATATAAATATTCTCATTTAAAATGTACACATTTAAAATATATTTTAATTAAAAAAAATAAACGCAAAAAATCAATATTACTCCAAAAATATCTTACGAAATAAAAATAGAACACCTATATTTTACCTCTAGCAGTCTACTTAAATATATTTAAAATTCACATTTTTAAGTTACATTAAAACTATCATATAAAAACTCCAGCCACAATCTCATTAAAGACGAAATCTCCCCGAAATTATCATCGAAGTTAAAAGTTTTTAACTAAATAGACCAAACCACACCCGTATGAAACGAACTCATTTACTTTAAAGCTTTTTTTACTGTACAAAGGTAGCCCCGTGCTAGTGCGCTCGCTTTCCAGCGCTGGCGTAGGTGGTTTCATTCCCACATCCGCCGCTTTTATCTTTTCCAACCTTTTTTTAAATTGACAGATATATTATCTCTTTTAATGGAGAAAAAAATAAACGGATGTCTGCCAAATTACAAAAAATTACTGGCAGCACTGCTGCCAGTAAATTTTATGTGAAAAGAATGAAGCTTTTTTGAGGGTGCCTTATAACAGGATTTGTGATGATATTGCATTTTTCTGATATTTTTTGCGCTTTATCACACGCGATTGATTCACGAAATTAACTTACATTTTAAATTTAAAGATTGAAATATATGCATAAAATAAAGAAATTACGAAAAGTGCAAAGATAATTAAGTAAACTTTTGTTATTTAAATTTTTTTTAATCTCAAAACACAAATGAAATCATAATAAAAATGTCATAGCCATATATCGTCATCTCTGTAAGTCGAAAGTAATTAAGTAATGTTTTTTATCGAGAATTTCCTCTCAAAATATTGTACAATTTTCAATGAAAAGACAACTAAACTAATGCATCAGACCCGAAAGGGTTAGCTTCGGTTTTCATAAAAATATAGAAACGTAAATTTCCTTATGGTCAACCAACCAAAAAGACTTTTAAAAGAACTTTAATGGTAATGTTAGTCAACAAACTCGCGTATTTTATTTTTATGCTATTTTTATTAATTACTGAACACTTATTTTGTTTCAACAAGTAATTATGTAAATATCGAAAGAAGATTGTACATACCTTTCTTCGCTATTGGTCATTTTTTGATCAACGTGTATTTTTTTTCATAAATCAAATTGGAAATAAAAAAGCAACGATTATTTTTCTGCAGTAGTACAAATTCAACTACAGTGCTACAGTGACAATACAATGATTTAAGACAAATTTAAATTTTAGAAGACTCAACTACCAAAAGTTTGAAATTGTTACACCAGTTGCACATATTACTACTGCGTATTGATTGCGCATTACTAATAAAATCTTTGACAATTAAATTATTAACCTTCTCATGCATAAATTGTTTTTCATTGTTCACAAAAAATATCTTTTTTGTGATATATGAGAACCCATTGTAAAATATTTTGTTATTCTGCTGCATGCTAGAAATTTTAGGGAGGTTAGTTTTTTCTATAGGGCAATACTTCTCTGTTTTCATATGAGACCCGTATAAAGCAGAGTTTAAAATTAAAAACAAAATCTGCAGCAAGACATTAAAAATGCTGATATAAAAGTTCCTCGCATTTTGTCAGTTGAGCTTTAAAGTTCTCATCTCCAGAGGGTTTACCAGCATGATGATCTGCTATTTCCTCTCTATAACTCTGAAATCGAATTACAAGGAAAAGTCTTTATTACAACTGCGAGGACCTTTGCATGTGGGAGAATTGATAGCTTTTATTCCTTAAGAAAGATATGCAGCTCTCTTCCACGAATTGGGTTTGTCATCCTTAAAGCAATTCAGGAGTCGAAGTTAAAAAATTAAATAAAAAAATATCAATTTATACCTTTTTAAAACCGCCCCACCAGTAGCTGAGACATTCTGACTTCAAAGCTGGCAGATGGGAAATACTGGATTCAAAACCAATCGCGCCCGTCGGTTTAATCGTTTGAAGTTTCTCGTAGTCTTCTTCGAATCTTGCGTTAATACGGGTTAAGATCTCTTAGAAAGACCCCTTGGAGGGCAATTTCACTCTTCCTATGTTTGTAGCTTATATAATCGGCCACCATAAAGCAAAAACCAACGCATATTTTTTTAAACCAAATTAAAAATTAGTTTCCGCGTATTAAATATCAAAAACGGATATTTTAATCTATAAATTCCTATCGAAACTGGAGTTGTGTTCGATACTCGCGATAAGGAGGAAAGCGAAAATCAATTATTACAGATGTTTCATCTGCAGCTAATAATGAGGAATTCATTCTGCATCCTCAGGCATTATAATTTCAATATGGAATTCACAATTACTCAGTTTAATGATACTGGACGCATTTGTTCTTAAAGTTAAATTATAATAAACTGTAGTTTTTTTTGTAGATGTTTTTTGTGCAATTTTTTATTTAAAAAAATTCAAAAATTTTTAAAAATGAGTCTGCATTCTTGACACTTTTGTTTTCAAAGTTTTGTTTTCAATCATCTTCAGATAAATTATGCATGAAAAAAAAAGGTACGCATATTAGGAAAAAAATATTTTACATTTAAAACAATTCAAGTGTGTCTAAAAAAGTTTTTTTTTTTTCTAAAATCAAGAATATTTAGTTCAAATTCTTAACATTTAAGGCGACAGCAGCAACGCAACGAAGGGTCCAGATTTTAGTTTTCTTTCAAAGACTATTTTTTAAGTTTAAAGTTGAAACTGACAGATACTGATACGGTATCAATTACTGTTGCAGGTACCGTATTAAGATATATTTTTTAAATATCACCTGCATTAATATATGTACATAATATAGGGTGAGCATAACTTTTTGAGCACTTTTAAAAGGTATATCAACAAAGTTAATGAATCCAGCAAACACTACTGTTGCTCAAATGTGAAGGCAATTTAAAAAGTTTGTTTTTTAGTCACAATTTTACTTTCAGCAAGTTGGTGCACGACCACATTGGCGTCCATTGTTAAAGACTACCTACAAGAAATATTTCCAAGACGATGAATTTTTAGAAATGGAACAATTTCTTGGCCTCCGCAGTTACTTGTCATAATAGCACCCCTTTTTTTTGTTTTGGGATTTTTTCAAGATTTTGATGAGTGCAACAGGTGTTTCGATGTTGATTAATTAAAACAACGAATCACTGAGGTTATTGGAAAAAATAACGGCTCAGATGCTTCACAATGTTTGGCGTAAAATTGAATACAGATTCGTAGAGCTCATGCACTTCTTGATTATGTAATAAAACTATATAAAATATGCTTGTAAATAAAATATTAAACAGGTTAATTCAATAATTTCTTTTTTGTTTTGTAGAATTTTGAAATGAGCTCAGTATTTTAATAATAACTCTGCATATACAACGGTGTTCGGTTGAATGCTTTTAGTAAAAATCTAAAAAATTTCAAGTTTAGTTTGAATTGAAATTTTTAACAAACAAACAAGCAAACAAAAAACTCTTTACCTAAATTTAAAATACGATGAATAAAATATTCTTTAAATAATGCCATAAAAAGTAATTTAATCCGGGATAAAAAAAAAAAAAAAAACTTCATAAATGCAAAATCTTCTGCAAACTCGAATACTGCTTGCGAAATTTATGCCCACTTCTGTACGCTATATTCCACTATCGAAGAATCTGTACGCACATGTATTTAAGAATAAAATTTAATACTACTAGCCTGTTTAACAAATTTTTAGACAACTTTATCTGCACTCTCTTTTAATTATTTATCATGATTTTGATTTAAAAAAACTTTTTTATGTCTTTTTCTTTCTTAGTGCCTTCAAAATATTTTTAAAGCAAATAGAAGTTCACTCATATGGAACTGGCGTCATTTTGAACAGATAATGGGCATTTTTTGCATATGACATCAAAAAGTTTTCGAATATTTCGGTTCAAATGAAGTCCGCATTTTAATGTATTTTGATTTAAAACATCTACTGTAGTAGAAACACTTCAATGTATAGGTACTTTCATAGGAAAACAAGAATAAAAATAATTTCCAAACTATGACATTACTTTTAATAAGAAGGTTTCAATGTCACGCCAAAGGACTTTATATGCGGGTTTTTACATTTAACTTACTATTTTGTTTCTATACTACAGGTATACACAGGTCATACCTAAAGTGCATGTGTTTCAAGGGCTTTGCAAGCTAAAATACTTGGAATATTTTAAAGGAATTTGTTATTTATGTAGTATAGAGAATGCGGAAAAAGTTTTTCAATGAAAATCAACAAATAAATAAAATGCAACTTTTTTTTCGATAAATAAGCAACAACAAGAAATAATTCTACTCTGTTAAACTCAAAAATATGTTTAGTAATTATTTTACCTGATACTACCTTCCCAGAATCTAGTTAGTAATTTCAATTACTAAGTTAGTAACGTAAAATCTCTCTAGTATCCTTAAAATTTATAGATACTTCAACTTACATTCTAAGCAATGAAACAATCTTTCCAGATTTTTATGAAAGAATACTGCCTTTAAGAAAATGTATTGAAAGAATTTTCGAGGAGTTACAGCAATGAACAAGTGACCAGCAGTCATCAGTTGTCAATAATCAACATTAGAAAAAAAAAAAAAAAAAAAAAAAAAAAAAAAAACGTTATTCTATCTTTTTCCATACGAATAGAAATATTTGACATTTTCATAAAATTGGAAATAAGATTGCAAATGTGTCAAAAATATTCGATTTCTGGGACAGCATAAAAATAAAATCATTCTCTTAGATTAAGTGCTATTCAGTGTGAGAATAAAAACTCTGTAGTGGAATGTTTTTTTTTAGAATTAAAAAACAAAATCAAGTTATTTTCCATTCAACAGTCTTTCTGCAAGTTATACTTCCGTTGTGAAAAAAAAATAATACTTGTATATGTATATGTATTTAGCATTTCCCATATGAGGTATTGTGCCATTAAACTTTCTACCAATAACCATACATGTATATTTTAAATAAAAGCACAAATACGAAAAGATATAAAGATATAGGATTATATATATATATATATATATATATATGTAGCTGGAGGGTTATGTATGATGTCAGGAGTTTTTTCACCGTGATTTTTTATTTTAGTTCGTATTTCAAACAATAGATGGCTATTGGCGGTCAGTCGAAGCCGAAACTGACCTCACTCAGCATTGATATAAAGAAAGGAGATTAAGGATATGAAGTGCGTCTCATTCGATTTGATTTCAATGGAATGCATTTTTGCCATGGAAGTAACAGATTCTTCGATAGTGCAATACAGCGTTCAAAAATGGGTACAAATTTCGCAAACAGTATTTGAGTTTGCAGGATATTTTACATTTATGAAGTTTTATTTGCCCGGATAAAATTAGTTTCTTATGGCATGATTTAAAGAATATTTTATACATCGTATTTTAAAACTACACTGTTAAAAATTTGAAACCTTTGCTGCATCATCACACCTCCGCTTTTATAGAAAATGATTATTTCACTGTATTATAGAGCATTCTCATTGGCCAAAATAGAGATACTCTATAATAGCAATGGAGTGACGATGCAGCAGAAGTTTCAAAATTTAACAGTGTTGGTGAAGATATTTTGCTACAATCTTGCTTTTAGGACCCGATTCTGAACTCATTCCATGTGATTTAAATAGAATGTGTTGTTGTCATGGAAATTACATATTCTTCCATCGAAAAATGCAGTGTTCGGAATTGGGCATGAACATAACAAGCTGAATTTGAGCTTGAAGGCTGCTTTACATTTATGAGTATTTATGGGAATTTTATCAAACCCATTTAGAAATTTAGCTAAATTTTCCAAAATTTTAGTTTGGAATGAAATTCGAAACTAAGTTATAAAATTCCTAATTTTCCGATTAGAATTTTTTAAAACTTAGTTAAAAGATCTAAAATTTCTTAGAATGTCACAAAAGTTATAAAATTTTTAACAAACAAACAAAAAAAACTCTTTACCTAAATTTAAAATACGATGAATAAAATATTCTTTAAATAATGCCATAAAAAGTAAATTAATCCGGGATAAAAAAAAAAAAAAAAAAAAAAAAACTTCATAAATGCAAAATCTTCTGCAAACTCGAATACTGCTTGCGAAATTTATGCCCACTTCTGTACGCTATATTCCACTATCGAAGAATCTGTAATTTCCATGGCAACAACGCATTTCATTGAAATCTTATCGAAAGAGTTCAGAATCGGGTCCTAAGAGCAAGATTGTAGCAAAATATCTTCACCAACACTGTTAAAATTTGAAACTTTTGCTGCATCGTTACTCCGTTGCTATTATAGAATATCTCTATTTTGACCAATGAGAATGCCCCATAATACAGTGAAGTAATCATTTTCTATAAAAGCGTAGGTGTGATGATGCAGCAAAGGTTTCATATTTTTAGCAGTGTAGTTTTAAAATACGATGCATAAAATAGTCTTTAAATCATGCCATAAGAGAGTAATTTTATCCGGGCAAATAAAACTTCAGAAATGTAAAATCTCCTGCAAACTCAAATACTGTTTGCGAAATTTATACCCGTTTTTGAACGCTTTATTCCACTATCGAAGAATCTGTTACTTCCATGGCAAAAATGCATTCCATAGAAATCAAATCGAATGAGACGCACTCCATATCCTTAATCTCCTTCCGTATCATCAATGCTGAGTGAGGTCAGTTTAGACTTCGACTGAGCTCCAATCGCCGTCAGCGCCATCTATTGTTCGAAATCCGAACTAAAATAAAAAACCACGGCGAAAAAACTGCTGACATCATACATAACCCTCCTGCAATTTTTTTTTAAATAGCTATCACCGTTTTCAAGTTATTGAATTTTAATATCCACTGGGTATTTTTGGAACAGCCGGTATATATACAGTGGTGGTAAAAAGTTTAAGGCCAGCAAAAATGTTTTAGTTAATTCATAAGTATACCTATATGAAGAATAATCTCATCGTGATATTTATACATTTTATAGACCTAGTAGTTAGGAACTTATTTATGGAATAACATATAAATATCAATAAATTCAATTAACAAAATGAAGTTCAAAGAAAAACGCATGTTCTCAAAAGTAAAAGTGTCCGGCCACCTTCGAAGATTAAAAAAAATGGTATTATAATAGAAAATAACAGTGACCAATAATATTTACAATTACTATTTACCTTCATACCTTTAGTGATAAGTACTGTGGTGAGAAAACGGACATTGATTAATCCAACGGATGAAGATCGTCTATGGTACGTTTTGCCACACTTCTTAAGATTTTTTGGAAATTTTGGCTGAAAAAATATTTATAGATCCGCACACGTTTTCCATTTTTTTTCTAAACATTTTCAAGTAAATTCATGTTGGGCCTTTGAACTGGCCATTTCAAAAGTGACTTTTTTTTGGGAAAGACATTGTATACATTCTTTGAGTAATTATCCTCTTGAAACAAATAATTGCGACTACAGTTTTATTTCTAATAAGGCAGCAAATGATATTGCAAGATATTTTTATGCATTGCAAGATTCATCTTGCCGCTGATTTCAAATAACAGACCGACACTTTTTGAAGAAAATACTCCCCACAGTATAACGTATCCACCGCCATGCTTCATTGTAAAAATAACATATGTGGAATCCTATATTTTGTTCTTAGGTCATCGGACATAATGTCTGCCATTATTCCCAACAAGTTTGAACTTCGATTCATGGGAAATTATTACTTTTTTCCAGTTTTCACATAACCAGACTTTCTGCTCCTTGGAAAACGTCAGTCGGGTACGTCGATGTTTTTTTACTTATGAAATATATATATATATATATATGTCACCGACTCTTCCATAAAGATCTGCATCAAGTCAGCATCTTGACACAGTAGACCAACTTTTTTATATAATATATTCATTCCGTAAATCGCAGCATTTTGCAACAGCAATTTTATGCGGGTCATGAACTGCTTTTCTCCTAATTATTCTCTCCACAAGAATAGCCGTTTACCGGGAACTCCAAGACCTCAGGAATTTCTGAACAATTTGGCTATCTTTATGGAGTCCTTTACAGTAGATTAAAAACTATTCTTTACAGTAGATTTAACCGATCGATATATTTGCCGCAATCTCACGAGAAAATATGCCCTTTAACGACACATAAATCACTCATTTACAAACAATAATTGTTGAACTTTTCATTTTTGAATTTAAACTACGCTACTCATGTTGATTCATTCACAAAAACGGCCAAAAACACTTTACGGATGCAAAAAAACTAAAGAATGATGAATGGCTGGGCATTTTTGCACACGCGAATTTCGAATTCTGCCCCTTTCCATAAAGTAGCTTCAGTATTCAATCAAAATGATCACGTTGTCTAAGGAAATTTACATATTTCTAACTTTTAAACCAATTGCGATTCTTCTTAGCTGAAATCTTCCGGTAAACAAATCAAAGAAGCTACTTGGCCGGAAACTTTTGACCACCACTGTATATATATATAATTACATATACAGGATGGTTATAATTTAACTAACAGTACTAACATTGTTAGGCAGTACGATCTAATTGGGAAAATGACGCCAAATTTTGTTTAAAAAAAAAAGAAAAAAAAATGGAAGACTAAGTATTTTGTGAATAAAAATTTAGTTCAAAAAGTCAACGCTAGGAAAATATGTGCTACTAGAAAAATACATGAAAAATTATCCTGAAACTCTAAGTGTATAAGCATAATAGTACAGGTCAAACATTCCCGTGAAGATTTTTTCCCGAAACTCTATAGGGAGCCGTCAACAAATAGATAAAGAAAGAAAATCTTTTGGATAACCCTGTAAATATTAATGTAGCAGAAGCGAAACGAAACTGCAGATTATTATTAAGTGGCTTTTTGTAATAAATTGTGTTAATTTTCATATTTTTATGTGAATAGCATGCAAACTTGTAAAAAAAAAATTAAGGTTTTTTATAAAAATAGCCCCCAAACTCTTCCAGGGTTTTTTTTTAATTTGCAGAGTTCTTACTATAAAATAATGTGGTTTTCAGAAAATATGACAAACAACATTTTACACAACATCTTTTAATCAGAGTTTAAAAAAAATTAAAATTGATGAGAATACATAAATCAGCAGGTTTACAAAATAATTTTTCATTGAGCATGCGTAAAGGCTACCAAAATTACATTTACATATTGTAATAGCTAAATGTATTGAGCGATTTTTGTTAAAGTATTAAAAACACCGCTTGAAAATTCTGCAATTGTTGTCGATAGAATAAGCTCAAAATCCGTTATTCCGAAAATGAAACAAAAAGATGAGGGGCTGTATCTGATAATCCATTGATTAGTATCAATATAGAAAGCACAATATAACACATACTACGGTATTTGGATACAGCCCCTCATTTTTTTGTTCATTTTGGGAACAACGGATTTTGAACTTATTGTACTGACGACTCCTTTTAGAATTTTCTTGCTAAATGTAATTTAAATAGCGTTTTTTGCATGCTCAATGAAAAATTATTTAGTAAACCTGTTCGTTTTTCATAAGAATTTTATTATTTTTTAATTCTTATTATAGGATATTGTGTACAATGTTGTTTGTTATATTTTCGGAAAAGAATATTATTTTAGATTAAACAAACTGCAAATTATAAGAAAAAAAACTTGGAAATATTTGGAACTATTTTTATAAAAACCTTATTTCTTTAAGAGTATACATGCTATCCTCATAAAAATAAATACAGTATATTACAATAAGCCGCTTAATCATAAACTACAGTTTGAGTACTTTTGCTAAATTAGTTTTGATAGAGTTATCCAAAATTTATTCGTTCTTTTTCAATTTGTTGACGGTCCCCTATAGAGCTTCGGGGAAAAAATCTTTACGGAAGCGTATGACCTGTATTATTATATTTATACACTTAGAGTTTCAGGTTAATTCTTCATGTATTTTTCTGATATTTAACAAAATGTCTAAAATCGCAAGTGGCGGGTCACTTTCGGCCATATAATGTACTTCCTAACGGTGACTTTTGGAAACGATCTTTTTCGCGGAATCCCCCTTTCCTCGTTTTGCTTAACCTTTTTACAATTTTTGCCGTTATTATCTCAATTTGATACCGCTACAGAACACTCTGGTTACGGTCATTTTAACTATAACCACCTTGTATATCAAACTTTTAAATAGAATGGCTGTCTGATTTTTTTAATACAGTAGAAACAAGAAAGAAAAAAAAAGCATCAAGCATAAATTATGAAAAATATTCCGACAGATTCAGACTATTATAACGAAATCTTTTCATTGATGAAAGATGATGTTTAATTAAATATTTTGGAAAATGCATAACATATTAAAAAATTCAATTTAAGCAATTCTAGCAATTTAAGAATATATCGTCAAAGAAGAATTAAAATATTCTTGAGTATCCCTACAGAGGATTTATAATTTTGTATATTATACTACATTGCTATAAATCTCTGTATAATCACAGATAAAACGATCGAGAACCTTATATTTATACTAATTCTCTGTTAAATGCACTCTGCTGAGTTTCTCGTACATAATTTTGCTGACTTTTTCCTTATTTTAAATCTAATTCCACGCAGGGATTTCAATGTCTGTATATTGTAAGACATTTTTAACTTTGTGAATTTTTGTAATTCAAAATGTTCACTTTTCAAGTTTTTTTTTTCAATTTTTTTGGAAATATTAAAGAAGAAAATTTTGTTTAAATATTGTTTCGTTAAATAATTTAATAATTGAATACTTTGAAAAGGAAAAATAATGTCATGAGATTTAGAGGGGATTTCACCGTGCTGAATCACAAAAGTAATATTTTGTATTCACAGTCAATATCTTTTGTAGCTTACTCACTAAACTCCTTGTTCAGAGGTTTCGGGTTATAACATCTGGAATGCTAGAAACAAATTATATAAAAATTAAATCATACAGTATTTCAAAATTACCCAAAAAACTCATATACTTTGAATTTTTCTGCAGTTTGAATGATTTACTAATTGAAAAAAAACTATTTCCATTAAAAATAATTTATAAAGTCTTGTGTATTTTTAACGATGTTAATTTACAGAGTCTATTGTAAATTTACCGAATTATTTATCTTTCATTTAACAAAATCTCAGTAACTTTACATACGACATAAGATAATAGATTATCCGTAGATTCTTTGTAATTTCACAGAAAAAAAATTAACTGCATACATAGTATGCTAAAATTTAATTCTTTTATCAAACGCAATATACAGTTGAGAATTACCATTGATGTGACTCCTGTCAATAAACGGATATAAATTCTTTTGTGCAACTCTCGTGCATAGTTTATAGGATTTATTTATAAAAAGTAACATTTAAAATGTTAGTTTAGTAATAAATCGCGCACAACTGGAAATGCAAATCTAGCAATTTATGTTATAATGTTACGGATTATTTTCTGTGTCCCTGTAAACAAGCTATAAATGTTATGCAGTTGCAAGCCCTATTCTACTGTAAGCAACTTGAAATAAACTTCTGAAATATATATCCGTAGTGTAACATTTTATTATTATTTGAATATGTTTTAAATAGTATTACACATTGTAATTTTTTTTCTTGTAGACCATAATGAAACATAATTATTTTGAGTGTCCTTGTAGTCGAAGTTTGATATAAATGTTACGCACTTTGTTTTCAAAGCCAAACATGCCATAGTAATAATCAACATGAGATATCGATGACATGACATACCGTTTACATTTAGAATAGTTAGGATACAAATAGAAACAGATGTACAGACAACCCGATTGTATAAATACTATGTTAGAAAGAATTAAAAAAACGCCCGAAGGAAAATTGGAAAAAGCTACCTTGGACAAAATATCTTTTTTTTTCAAACAAAACTTTTTTTTTCTTTTTTTGATTTTAGTTTGCTAGTTTTAAGTGTTGATAGATTTAAGAGCATTTGCTCTCTGTATATAACTTTATAAAAAACTGTTTCACTCCAATACTTCAATTAAAATGAGTTTTACGAGATGTGGGATGTCATAGAGTATCTAAACTTTCATGTTCATAATTACCCCTTAAACACTATGTAATGAATGCAGACATCTATGTTTGTATCAGAAGGATATATTACAAAAATTATCAAATTCATACACATCATCTGTCCAACAATATGCTCATATAAACAATATCTACCAATTTCTCCACATCTCAGCATTGCCCAAGCCCGTAATAATAATCTTAAATGTACTTAAAATCCATTTTGAATAATTATACATTTAAAAAAATATTGTAAAACGAACCTAATATTTTTATCGTGGTATTACTTATACATCTAAATAAGACATTTTCTAAAAAAGTAAGGGATAACCTTTATAGTGATTGCCGATTTTATTTCTGCATGTAGATACATTAAACCTTCAATTCTGAACAAGGATTCTTGATAAAGCAATAAATTTCCACTACTCAAGCAGTTATGACATCACACAATGCTTAATATGACCTGTACAATCGGCAGCGTAAATCTGTGAATTTGTATGATTTTATATTTTAAAGTTAAAATGAATCCATATGAATATTGAGTTTGGCGATTTATTGCATTCAGCAATTTACATCGGGAGTGCTATTAACGCTCTGGTCTGCTTTGTTTTTCAATTTTTAATTTAAGGGGGTAGGATACCTTTGAACACGTCGAAAAAGCAAAAAATACCACTAGGTTCCAAGCTTCAAAAGATGTGTAATAATTCAAAAATAAAAATCAAACTTCATTTAAATATGAAGCTCATATTTAAATTTATATATATATATATATATATATATATATATATATATATATATATATATATATAAATTCATAAATAAATATTCAAGTGATAAATTAAAAAATATACATAATAATGAGAGAAAAAAAAACAACACGGCTAGCGCGGATGATAAATTTTGAAAGTATGCATATAAAGAAAAAATTTTGGTGAAAATCTATATTATAAAGGCCAAACGTATCTGTGCGTAACGCATACATCATTTTGCGAATGGCAACACTTTCCCCTGCAATTTCGGTTTTGCAATTTTCGCTATTGCAAATTTTATACTTCTGAACATCGTACTTTCTCAATTTTTACATCGGCGTATACAGAAAAAGTTTACTTTTAAATGTAATTTGTTTGAAAGCTGTATCTCAATTTATTTTTGAGGTATTAATTTTTTTTATAGATTTTGCGCAAATTTTTAATCGTGGCAACAGATATGGGCCACTTTCTCTTAAAATTGAAAAAAAAAAATTGAATAAAAATTTCGTACATAAATTTTGAAAAGATGAAAATGATGACGGGTTTAGTTTACACGTTAAATTTTATGATTGTGTCAATTTGATTTTTTTTCATTTTTACCAATTGTAAGAGCCTAAATTGATAACTTCATCATAACAACTTATCTGTATCATGTTTTTGATAGAAACATTGCGCAATTCGTAAATAATTTCCTCCGTTGTGCAACAAGTGACAATTATCATGGCATCATAAATAAAGTTAAGTGCTTGTTAGCATGACCTTGGAAACAGTGATTACGAGTGAACAATTACAGGTTTACAAAACTGTCAAAACTTACAAAATGACTCTTTTTTTATTAATAATTGTTTCTACATTATGATTTATGTGTGCATCGATTTAAATTCATTCTGTTCTCTGTTTTTGTAGCTTGATGTGAGCACTACCCTTTTGCTGTGTTTGTTTTTCTCGCGTGTTAAAAATAAAGTAGAAAATGAAGAAGCGTGGATATAATAATTTGTGTGTGTGTTTTACAGTTACCATATAATAATGTTATATGTCTTTATCAAGATGAATTAGTGCAGTGGATATATCAACATGTGAATATGCCCGGTTCCCTTCCCTTATGGTGGATCTAATTGTTGGACACTTCAATGAAGAAGAATTCATCGGGTGAGTACCATTTACTCTCCTATTTAATTCTGATTAATGATAAGAATTGAAGATAAACAATTATATTGAGGTTATAGTGAGAACTCACGCCGTTATTAAGACAAACGTCTTACAATGATTATGAGTACGATCTAAAAAGATATATCAATTTGATAACATAGTGATATACTAATTTCACACAAATAAAAAATATTGAATAAAAAACAAATAAAAATATAAGATTAGAATGGCCACCTTAAAAGATAATTATTCAATTGAAAAATTGACAGCAACGAATTACAGTACATGGAAATTTAAAATTGAAATGCTCTTAACTAAAGAAGAGCTGTTCCATGTAATAACCGATAATTCACCGACCCCTTTGACCGATCAATGGTCCAAAAATGATAGGAAGGCCCGGGCATTGATAAATCTAACTATTGATGACTCACAAATAACCCACGTTAAAAACTTACAAACTGCTAGACAAACATGGGATGCATTAAAAGAAATCCATGAGAGATCAAATCTCACAAGCAAATTGTTTCTTCTAAGAAAGTTATATAGTATAAAATTAGCAGAAAATGGAAATATGATAAATCATATTACAAAAATAATGGAGCTTGTTGATCATTTGGCAGCTATAGGCGAAATAATTGATAATCACCACATTTCCGCGCTCCTCCTGTGCTCTCTGCCCCAGTCTTATGATAATTTAATTACTGCTCTCGAAAGTAAAGAAGAAGCACAATTAACTCCGTCATATATTAAAAATAAGCTGATTGACGAGTTTAATCGTCGAAATGAAAACTATGAAAGTATTGATAATACAGCGAAAGCTTTTAAAGCTCAGAAAAAGTTTCCAGCTAAAAAAGAATCAAAATATTGTTCGATTTGTAAAATGAGAAGCCATAACACACAAGAATGTTGGCACAATAAAAACAAAACACACACAACACAACAAAATCAACACAACAAAAATTACAAAAAACACTATTCTACATCACTTGCTTTTCAAAGGGGTGAAAACAATATTAAGAATGAACAAGCATCGGAATCGTATAACAGGTTTAATCGCTATGAAGGAAAAAACAATACATGGAGAAACAGCGAAAACAAAGATTATGCATTTATAACACAAGGGATAGAAAATAAAACATTCATTGTGGATAGCGGTAGCTCAAGTCACATTGCATCCTCTGAATCAATGTTTACAGAGATAAAATCGAGGGAAAAAACAAACGTGACTATCGCAAACGGAAAAAAACTTATCGCTTACGGTTCAGGCGATGTAAATTTAAATACGCTGACATCGGATAATAAAATTCATAAAATAACACTTAAAGATGTACTTCTAGTACCTGAAATCGAAACGAATTTACTATCAGTCAGCAAAGCAACCCAAAACGGATGTGAGATTGTATTTAAAAATGACCGATGCACTTTCAAACTTAACGGAGAAATCTGCTTAGAAGCACAAAAGGTAAATAACCTCTATGAAGTCCAGTTGGCTAACGAAAACCACGCGAACATTACACAAACGTGCAACAATAAAAATTGTCTAGAACTATGGCATAAAAGGTTAGGACACAGAAATCTAACATCGATTAAAGAAATTACACAAAAGGAATTAGTAAGAGGTATCCAGATAAACAATTGTAAACATAATATAGATTGCGAACTGTGTATTAAGGCGAAATTAACTGATGAACCCTATCCGAAAGTTGCTCAGTATAGAGCAAGTAAAAGGCTTCAACTTATTCACTCGGATGTTTGTGGATCTTTTCAGACACCCACGATTGGGGGGAAATCATATTTCTTGACTTTTATTGATGACTACTCGCGATTCACAATAATCTATCTATTGAAAAGAAAAAGTGAAGTCTATGAAAAACTCAAAGAGTTCATTGCGCTGATAAGCAACAAATTTGGTGAAAAACCGAAAGAAATCAGAACGGATAATGGGGGAGAATTTACATCAGATGAAATTGAGAATTATCTCAAATCAAATGGGATAAAACATCAACATACAGTCCCATATTGTGCAAGTCAAAATGGGGTGGCTGAACGGAAAAATAGGTCGTTAGTTGAGATGGCTAGGACAATGTTAAATGAATCAAATCTACCTTTAAAGTTCTGGGGGGAAGCAATCTGTACGGCAAACCACCTACAAAATAGACTGCCTACAAAAGCTAATGCAAAAACGCCATATGAATTATGGACAGAAAGACAGCCAAACTTAAGTTACGTTAAAGTATTTGGCTGCAAAGCCTTCGCTTATATTGATAAAGCCAGAAGACAAAAATTAGATAATAAAGCTGTTGAAGGTATTTTTGTGGGATACGACAATGAATCTAAGGGATACCGCATATATGTAGGAGGAAATGAAATAAAAATCGCGAGAACGGTAAAATTTCTTGAAAATAAATTCAAATACGTAAATGATAAGCCTGAAATTGAACAAAAACAAAATGAAGACGAAAAACGCAATTGTAAAAATCTCGTAGAGATAGAAATTTCGAACGGAAAAACAACACCATCTGCGTCTCAACAACAAATTGTGGAACTAAGGCGCTCAGATAGAATAAATAAAGGCGTACCTCCTGATAGGCTAATATATATTGTCAAAGATGACAAAATTAATGAACCAAAGGATTATAAGGAAGTTAAATTAATGGAAAACTCTCCGGTAAAACAGAATTGGATAGAAGCCATGGAGAGCGAAATGAATTCTTTAAGAAAAAATAAAACATGGTCAATTGTAGATCCTCCACCGAATAAGAGAATAATAGGTTGTAAATGGACTTATAAATTAAAGCGTGACAATACCGGAAAAATCCAAAAATATAAGGCACGTTTAGTAGCTAAAGGATATACGCAAAAGTTCGGAGAGGATTATGACGAAACCTACGCACCGGTCGTATCGTATACTACGATAAGAGCATTATTAATAGCGGCGTTGCACCAAAACTTAAATGTTAAGCATATAGATATTAACACCGCGTTCTTACATGGGGAACTTGATGAGGAGATATACATGTCGCAGCCGGAAGGATTCGTTGAACCAAACCAGGAAACCAAAGTTTGTAAATTAAATAAGGCAATCTACGGACTTAAGCAAGCCGCGAGAGCGTGGCATAATAAAATAACAGAAACACTAAAAAACATGAATTTCATTCAAAGTAAAATTGACACATGTCTTTTTACACAAAAAAGGAACAATGAAACAACCTATATAATAACATACGTCGATGACCTCTTAATTGCAGGAAAAAACGAAACCATTGAGGAAATAATCGCGAACTTAAATAAAGAGTATGAATTAAAGAATTTAGGGGACGTAAGCAATTATTTATCCATGAACATTCGAAAGGTAAACAAAAGCTACTTAATTAACCAAACTTCAAAAATTGAAGAGTTAATTAATAAATTCAATTTACAAGAAGCAAAACCATGTAGTACACCCATGGAAACAAATTACACTCACTTTAAAGATGATGACAATATTTTACCAAACAACACACAGTACAGACAAGCCATAGGTGCACTCTTATATCTTGCCACAGTGAGCAGACCTGACATTTGTGCAGCTGTCAACATCTTAAGCCGAAGGAACGAAAAGCCAAGAATGAAAGATTGGAACAGTGTAAAGCGGGTCATGAGGTATCTTAAGACAACAAAAACCTTTAATCTAGTTATAGATGGAAATTCAAAACCAACGCTAGAAGTCTACGCGGACGCTGATTGGGGTGGAGACACAGAATCAAGAAAATCGACAAGTGGTAATGTATATTTGCTAGGTAAAAATCCCATACTTTGGTCAACTAAAAAACAATCCTGCATAGCTTTATCTTCTGCCGAAGCTGAGTACATCTCAGCAGCTAATGCAGCTAATCAAGTCAAATGGCTGGTGAATTTACTTGAAGAACTCAATATCTCACAAACATATCCTATAGAACTCTTCGAGGATAATCAGTCGGCTATCAAAATGATAGAGCTTGAAAAACATTCAAGTAAAACAAAACACATTGAACTTAGATATCATCTCATAAAACAACTGAAACAAGATGGCATAATAAAACTCGTATATTGCCCAACCAAAATCATGATAGCTGACTTATTCACGAAACCCCTGCCCAAACCTCTTTTTGAAATTCACAGGAAGAACTTGCATCTGAGTGACAACACAACTTCAGAAATTAAGGAGGAGTTGATAGAAACATTGCGCAATTCGTAAATAATTTCCTCCGTTGTGCAACAAGTGACAATTATCATGGCATCATAAATAAAGTTAAGTGCTTGTTAGCATGACCTTGGAAACAGTGATTACGAGTGAACAATTACAGGTTTACAAAACTGTCAAAACTTACAAAATGACTCTTTTTTTATTAATAATTGTTTCTACATTATGATTTATGTGTGCATCGATTTAAATTCATTCTGTTCTCTGTTTTTGTAGCTTGATGTGAGCACTACCCTTTTGCTGTGTTTGTTTTTCTCGCGTGTTAAAAATAAAGTAGAAAATGAAGAAGCGTGGATATAATAATTTGTGTGTGTGTTTTACAGTTACCATATAATAATGTTATATGTCTTTATCAAGATGAATTAGTGCAGTGGATATATCAACATGTGAATATGCCCGGTTCCCTTCCCTTATGGTGGATCTAATTGTTGGACACTTCAATGAAGAAGAATTCATCGGGTGAGTACCATTTACTCTCCTATTTAATTCTGATTAATGATAAGAATTGAAGATAAACAATTATATTGAGGTTATAGTGAGAACTCACGCCGTTATTAAGACAAACGTCTTACAGTTTTACTTATTACATATGCGATTAAAGTTTAATTTTAATAATTTGGACAAGTGACTTTTATAGAAATAGTATATTGTTAATTTCAGCTTAAAATAATGTTTCTTTTAGAGTTAAACTGACCAATATAAGATGCATTTTTCACTGTAGCTAATTTTGTGCGTTGTTATAAATCAATGAAATAGTTCCTTCTAAAACATTTTCTTTCGTCGAAATTCGACGGGTTCCACCTCGTAAATACATAATGGATGCATCTTTATACTAAAACCAGAATATTTGTAAAAAATATTGTCTAAATTGAAAAATTTATTTAATAATTTAAAAAATAAAAAATTTTCAATTTTTAAAATATTTTCAAAGAAAAAAACAACAACAAAAAAAACTTATCTTTTTCTGGTTTTAAGTTGTAGATAATATAGAAATGAATATGTGGTAAAAATTTCTTTTGATTGCCATGCATAGTTTTTTAGTAACACTGCACGCAGTATCAAAATTCATCGTTTTGAATAAATGCGACGCAAAGTTTAATTATCACATTTCGCTTATTATTATTGATACATTGAAACGGCCATAATTAATAAACTAATGAAATTTTTTTATAGGGTTTTGTTCAGAAATGATTATAGAATCAAATTATGTAATAAAAAAATTCGAAAATTTTTACGGTTTAAAGGTATCCTACCCCCTTAACTTGTTTCCAAACAAAGCAAATGTTGAAGTCCTACTGCCTTACATTTTATGCAATGATAGTTATACATAAATATTTTTTTTTTAGTTTTTGAGAATTTTCTGTCAATTACCGTTTTTAAAATTTCGATTTGTTAAAAATCGCTGCTAATGAACATTTAAACTTTAAAAGTAACCACCACATGAACTTTAAACTTTTTAATGTCTATAGTTTAAGAGAAATTTTTTTAAATAATATTTTGCTCATGTCCCGTGTTAAATCGTTTAGAAATTTTACTTTTGCGAGCATTTACGCTTTAAAAGAAACAGCCTTTCCATCTGAAGTTTTCTTGTCTTAAAAACTTCAAAAAAGTTGCAAATTTGAATGTTTTTAGAATCTTTTCTGTTTGGATTTCCTTTTACTGTAGTATTCAAAAAATATCAATCGTGCAATTACAAAAACTTGGCAGCTGTGTGTAAAATATCCACTTAATTCATCCTCTGATTAAAATTCGAGTTTTTGAGAAGCAGTTCTGAAACAATATTTGTATCGTATAACTAACCAACATTCCATTTTTTAGGTTTATATTACCAACAGTGATAAAGAAATCGCTAATTTTCATTTTTTATATCCGCTCCCTTCTAGTAGTATTTATATAAAACACAACCTATGATTAATCAGGGATATTTGTCATCGTTTTGCCACTCATATTTTTGAAATCGGAATTGATAGTTCCAGATAATAACACCCACAAGCATATAATGAAACGTTTCTTCTTTGTAATGTTAGTATAGATATAGACATATTTTACTACTTTTTTTTCTCAAACCACACCTTTGAAGTAGTACTTACAGAAAATATAGCCTATGTTGGAGGAGAAATAATTGTTGTGATTTTATCAAACTTATTTTTGAAATCGTTCATGGTTATTTTTAGGTATTATACCCAACAGACAAACAATAAAGCGTTTTTTCTTTGTAATATTGTTATAGATTTAACCATATTTTACTATATTTAAATAATAATAATTTTAATTGTTTCAGTTTGCATCCTAATTTCAATTTACATTTTCAACAAATATGCAATGTTAGTAAGTAAATCTTCGTAAATAAGGCATAATGCCAAGTAAAGGAATTTTATTGAATTTTATGCAGATAACTGTATGCTAATACAATTCGTCAAAAAAAAAAAAAAAAATGAAAAGTACATGCAATCAATTGTCGGAACATCCATGTTATCGGAAGAATATTTTTACTTATTAAAAAAAAAAAAAAAAAAAAAAAAATCAGTCTACTGAATGGAAAATTTCCTGAAATTTTATTTCACAAATTTTATGTTTTGAATTAGAAATATGACGTGCTACAAAAATATGTTTCTAATATGAAAGACACAGCACTGTTGACGAAAAAATATGTAATAAAAAAACAACAGTGAAGCAATTTTTAAAACAAAAAATTCTCCAGTCAAAATTGGCTAAATTTCTGTATTTTGGGATAATTGATTAATATAAGGTAAATTAATTTAATTGTAAAAAAGTAACTCTAATCAGTACGTTTTAGGCGTCAAAATAGCAATTTTATGCCCTGACAACTTAGCAAATTCGAGGAGATTTCCTTTCGTATGCAACCATATAGAACATATTCAATTTGTTTTACATTAGATTAGACATTGTATGCTTTATAATGTATTAATTTGTGTGTGTGTTTTGAACAAAAAATGTCTGTTTTATAATAAAATTTTGTCTTTTATATAAAATAAACAGTTAAATATTAAATTGAACAAATGTAATGACTTTGGTGGCTAGACTTAACAGATATTAGAAAATGGGATTTTCTCGATAAAATACTGCTAGAAACATCTCGTAAAACGTTGTGCACCTAAGACATTTTGGCCAAAATGTACACTTTTGGCAGTATTAAAGAAATACTTTTTGCAAGTATATTTCTGTGTTGCTATACATTTGATGAATGGATCCATTTATTTATTGCCCTCAAAACTACAGATGTGCTTTTACACATCAATTAAAATAGCAGAAATAGTACAAACCTCTGACGATAAAATATTTGTCTTCATTCAGAGTATAGCTCTTCAAAAACTTTTGCACTGCACAAATAAACGGACGATTTTACGAAAATTGTACTATTAATTGGGATGCCAGTAAAATTCACTGCTTTCTAATAGAAAAATTCCCATAAATTCCAGAAATTTTTTCAAAAAACCCGAAACATTTTACCGAATTTTCGGAAAATTTTTCTTTAAAAACAGTGAATTGTACTAGCGTCCCATTTACCAGTGCAATTTCCTGAAAATCGTCCGCTTATTTTCTTTTTACAGTGTGTATTACAGAATGACATTTATAAAGGTTTCATATATTCTCAGAATAACAATGACGAACGCCTTATTGGAACATTAGAAAAATAAAAGTTATGATTCCGAAATCGATGAATAACATATTGTTTTAAATTTTAAATAGTTTATAGTACAAAAAAGAAAAAATTCTCCAAATACTTTATCATGAAATAACATTTTTATATCCTGTTCCATGCTTACCGAAAAATCTATTATGTAGATATAAATGAGTTTTAAAGATGTTGCTCTGTATACATGTAGTTATTACTATCAATTTTATTTGTAAATACCTTTTAAACAAAAAATGACAACGCTAATAATTTTGTTTGTTCCACCGCAACCTACAGATTAAAAAAAAGATTCACAATTTCTTTTATAATGCATATATATCCTGCAATATGTGGTACATTACAATTCTGGCTGAAGTTCAAATTCGAAGGCATTTTATAAAATCATTTTATTTCTTCAAAAAATATGAGTTTGAATTACATATAATAACAAACAAAGCATACACTGGTATGCTTTGTTTGCAAGGAAAAACATATTCCTTAAAAGGCTAATATAGAAAATATTCTTAAATTCATGCATAATTAAATAAAGAAATAAAAAATATCGCTCCTATAAAGTATCAATCATTTTTTTTACAATTATTATTACGATTATAACTACGATTTATTTTTCTTTAGGTGCAATCTGGCATGGAACTAATGCAACATTACAAAACAGGTTATATTTCTCTCTGCTTTTCTTATGTCAAGTTAAATTCTTTTTCATCCACTATAATGTATGCCTTTTAATAAAACCTTTCGATAAATACTTAGTCAGCATTTTCTGACTACTGAAATCTGAATAAATTTCTGAAATGCTTCTTAAAATCTCTAGTTCAATGCAGAGATTCCTTTGACATTACATAACTTTAAAAGCTTATTTTAAAGTGAATCTCGAATTTCTGTTACATTTAGAAGCACGATGTTTGCAACTTTTCGCTTTAGGGTTTAATATTGAAAAATTAAATGCTATCACAAGTTCCACTTGTCTTGAATTTAAGACGCTGGTGATTTCATGAAAACACTGCATTTGAAACAGTAGTTGTCATAATACTTTTCCATAATTCATCTTTGTTAAATCTTTATGTTTCTACAGAAAAAGAATTAAAGTGGTCATGTTTGGAAGGAATATACGGGCAAATATTGTTTTTCGGTAGAAAAAAATCGGGCATTATAGTCATTTTTATTGCGAAAAGATATTTGTATTTCCTAGTTTACACAAATAACGGTGATGATCGAAATAGAAAATATTTGGAAACAATGCTTATATTATATAAATGATTATTGTTTTCACGCACGTTTAAATACATTGTTCTGTATACATGTGATTATTATTATTATCTTGTTTACAGATATATATCATTTTAACAAAAAATGACAACACTAAAAATTTTATCTGCTCCAGTCATTACTGTAAGCTTAGAGATTAAATAAAGGCTCATAAATTCTTTTATAGTGCATAGAAATGCTGTAATGTGTGGTACATAACAATTCTGACTCAAGTTCAAATTCGCTGACATTTTATAATAACATTTTACTTCTTCAAAAAATACAAGTTTGAATTATAATTAATTGTAAAATAAAAATATATACACTTGTATGCTTTGTTTGCATTGAAAAACATACCCCCCCCCCCAAAAAAAAAAAAAAAACCAGTTTAGCTAAAAAGAGAAGAATGTAAAAAATATTCTTAAATTTCATGCATGAGAAAATAAAGAAATAAAAAATATCGGTCCTATAAAATATCGAGCATTTTAAGGATTATTATTACGATTATAACTAGGATTTATTTTACTTTAGGTGCAATCTGACATAAAACTAAAACAAAATTACAAAGTAAGTTATATCTCTCTCTGCTTTTCTTGTATCAAGTTAAATTCTTTTTAGTGCAGTAATATATGTCTTTTAATAAAACCTTTCGATAAATGTTTAGTCAGAATTTTCAAACTACTGAAATCTGAATATATTTCTGAAATGCTTTTTAAATTCTGTAGTTTAATGCAGATATTGCTTTGACATTACTTAACTTTAAAAGCTTATTTTAATGTGCATCTCGAATTTCGGTTACATTTAGAAGCATTAAGTCTGCAACTTTCCGCTTTAGGATTTAATATTAAAAAATTAAATGCTATCTCAAATTCTACTTGTCTGGAATTTAAGACGCTGGTGAATGCAGCAAAACACTGAAATGAAAATATTTATTCTTATAATCCATATTTTCCATAACTTGTCTTTGTGAAATCTTTGTGCTTCTGAAAAAAAAATTAAAGTAGTTATGATTGGAAGGAATATACGAAACAAAATTGTGTTACGATACAAAAACTTTAGGCATTATCTTCATTTTTATTGAAAGGAGATATTTGCATTTCCTAATTCACATAAATAACACTGATGATCAAAACAGAAATTGTTTGGAAGCAATGTTCATATTATATATATGGTTTTGTTTTGATACACATATAATGTAATCCTTACGAAATATTATTGATAAATATTTTTATGGTTTCTTGTTAATTTAAATTTCGGATACATTAACAGGAAGTAAAAAATAAAAAGTGATTTTCCTAAGATAGAAAAGTTCTCTTTCTTAATCTAAAGATTGAAGTTTAGATCTAAATTTAGATCCGAATGCAGGAGTTATTCGCCAAAATCTTCACTGATTCAGAGTTGAAACAAATATATCAAAGATGAAATTTGAAACTGAATATAGAAGTTTCGTTTAAGGCGAAATCTATCTGAATCACAAAAAATTTTTAATCACAGATAATATTTCGCTTCTAAAAAAGTTTGTTGCAATTTAAATCATCATCCGATTTTTTAAAATCTATGCATGATGAAAAGATTTTCGTCTTGCACAGAGTAAGTTTTTGGGCAGTGTTTATCTAAAGTAATTTGATTTTGCCATCTATTGATGAATTGAAAAAGTATTATTGAACTGAATATGATATTCATAAATGTATTCGTAAGCTATGTAAAAAAAGATTAGTTTTTAGGGCTTTTTTCAGTACAAAAACATGTAAGGTATCGACTCATAAACGAATGAGATTAAACGAATATGATGTTTACATATGTACTTATATTACATACATAAAAATAAAATAATTTAATTTTCCTGAAGACTTTTTTTTCAATGCAGCATCATTTAAGGTATTCATTCATTAAAAAGATTAAATATAGATTATACTATAGGGAAATAAACTAATAAGTCATAATAATAAAGGAATTAAATGGCACTGAATACATGAAAATAGTAAACGACCATAGGCAAACAGATGTGGATTCTTGTGATTACTTGTTTACAAGCATTACTGAATGAATATGATTCTTATACATTTACTTATAACCTTAATAACAATAAAATGTGCCTCATTTCTTGAGTGTTGTTTTGCAAGCAATATCATTTAAGGTATTCACTCATGAAAAAGTTAAATAAACAAATTACATAGTTTACTATACATACGTCATTTATAGTTTAATAATTTTAATAGTTATATAGTTTCAATAGTACTTATATAGTTTACTTTTGAGATGATAAAAGCATTATATAAATTTGGTATTTAACAATTATGATAAAATAAGTAAGATGTTTATGTATGTACTTACAGCTTATACAAAAAAAAAAAAAAAAAAGTTCTCAGTTTGTTGAAGGTTGTTTAAAAGTACAACATAATTTAAGGTATTAACTCATGAGATGGTTAAATGAACAAATTATATAGCTTATTCAGATTAATTTTGATTGAGAATGACAGACAATATCTGTTTCCAGAAGAATAGTAAAACTGAATTCGGCTATTTCTAAAATCATGATGTTTAGCCAATTATTTATTGATACACAATCATGCGTATTATTTCTGTTGTCAATGTAATTTTCGAATGCATTTACAAAACTCGTAATACTGTATGGTGTTATTTGACAGACTTTTTAATCAACTTGTGATATAGTATACACACATAACATTCAAACATGTTTTTACTTTCTTCTAACTTAACAAGAAAAAAAATTGGATTTGTGAAAATTTTTTAAAACCGATTTTTAACGGATTTACATGATTATGGGGCCAGAAAACCCCCAAAACATGCTCTCATAAAATGTCTGTCTGTGAGTCTCTGTGCCTATGTGACAAAAATTTTGTCGGTACTCTATTTCAAGAAATATTGCACGGAATTCCACAAAACTTTAGATTCTATTAGACCTTGATAAAAACTGGATCTGATTACTTTTTCATGTATATAGCTCAATAGGTGTCGCAGTTATACATCATTATTTACAATTTTTTCAATAGCCATATCTCGCATGAATCTTCATAAAACTTTAAGTTTGCTAGTCCTATATGTAAATTGGTACTGATTACGTTTTGGTGCAAATCGCTCAACAGGTGGATCTACCATGGTGTATTAGTCGTGAATATCGCAATAGCTCTAACTAAAGAACTAATGCACGGAATTTTCAAAAATTTCAGATTCTGTTAGTCCCTGAGATAGGTTATTGTTGGCTAGTTTCAGGTGCAAATCGCCCGACAGATGGTGCAGTTATGCTGCTTTTTTCATTACTTTGCTATGAATGTATTCCAAAAACTATTGCATGGAGTTTCGTTAAGATTCAGATTCAGTTAGTACCTGATAAAACATTGATCCTGTTTAGTTTTCGTTGTACATCACACAACATGTGGTACTGTTATGAAGTTTTTTAAAAGATTTTCCAATAGTTGTATATCAAAAACTAATGCAAGGATTTTAATCAAACAAATCTTCATCTTTAGATTCAGTTATAAATTGGCATCAGTTGTTGCCGACTAGATTTTTGTTTAAACAACCTAACCGGTAGCGCTACTATGCTGCATGTTTCAGGAATTATTAACATGTTTTAGATAGGAGAAAGTTTGCCACATCTGACTAGTTTGATTAAAGTATGTAGTCTATTTAAAGTTACGCCAGCATTCCTTTATTCATTGAAGTGAAAGTTTTTTCTCAATACACGTTGCATCATATCATGCTTAGAAATTATAAAAAATTGTACCAGAAAGATAAAATATAGTACGAATCAATGATTTCTTAATCTAATGATTGTGTCATGCCCACAACATTGTGATTTTTCAGGAATTTTGTTTCTAATTTTTATTAATTTTTTGAGTTTAATTTCTATATTTAATATTTTATCTTACTTGCTCTGTTTTCTTTAAATATACTTTTACAAAAGGAAAGTATTGGATTTCCAAAAATTTAAGAATTCTGGAATACGAGGGATTTACAAGTTTTAAGGGTCAAAGATTTCAAAAAAAAATTTTTGCAAAAAAATCTGCCTGTGAGTCTGTGTGTCTATGGCAAACAGTTTCTGGGCATTCTATCTCAAGAACTAATACGCGGAATTGAATACAAATTTATACTCAGGTAGTCCCTGATAAAAAATCATTCTGATTTGATTTCGGTGTAAATCACTCAGCAGGTTGCAATGCTGTGGCACATTTTCATGATTTATATAATAGTCTTCCCTCAAAAACATGCATTGATGTTTACCAAACTTCAGATTCAGTTATTCCTTAATATGGGTTAGTTTTAACGAAGTTTTGGTGCATATCACTCCAAAGATAGTGCTATATGCTGCATTTTTCACAATTTCCGTAATAGTACTATTTTAAGAGTTAATACACGAATTTTTATCTAATTTCAGATTCAGTTAGACGTTGACACAAATTGATGCTGATTAGATGTTAGTGTAAATCCTCTTACTGGTGGACTGCTGCATTTTGCAGGATTTACTGGATTTTAACGATAGCTCTTTCTCAAAAATTAATGCAAACATTTCATATCTTGAGTATTCCCATAATAGACATAAATTTTTTTTTAATGTGATAACGAATTTTAAAGCATTAATATTACATATGAAATTAAGGAATATTTTTTTGGAATATTAGAACAGGATTGTTTACATCTTGCTAATGGAACTAAATTTTCATATTTAATAAAATATAAAAACTATAATTTAAGAATTAAAATAAAACGTATACTAAAATGTAATAAAAATGTGAAATAAAATTACATACAAAATAATTTTATTACATAGTTTTAATAAACTAACTAATAAAATAACTAATTACTGGAATTAATTTACCAAAACATTCTTATATTTTTAATAAATATAGTTGTTCGTAAGTTGGTTACGTATGTATTTCCACCTACTTATAAGTTATATATAATTAATTAACAATTACTCTTTATAATTTTATTGCAAACTAAATAATGTAAAAAAAAATTTAACATTTGTTGGCAAAATTAAATGCAACAATAGCAACTTCCAAATGTACTGTAAAAATAGTTCAATATTAGAACTTCTGTAAAATATTACTCTACAAATAGCAGATTTAATTTAAAATATTTATAGTTTAAAATAAAATAAGATTCTTTATGTAAAAATAACAGTAGTCAAATTAATATTTTTTTTTGCTCTAAATTTATTAAATGAATTTAGCGAGAAAATTTAAATATAAACAATACGAACTATATATATTTATATTTTATGTATCTCTCTCTATATATAGATAAATAGTTGCTTTTACGATTGTCTGTGTTTCTTCGAGGGTTAGGTAAATCTATCAAGTATAGCGGCATACGATTTACTAATAATATTTATCTATCTAATAAAAGCCTAAATCATGTGACTGCCATCAACAGTTCTGGGTTGACCGCATCCCTCTTCATACGCCAGGCGACAATTTTAGTACTTCAATATTAGAAGGTGATAAGTCGCCAAGTATTATTCTATCATCATCATTTCATGTATATTATAATAGTCATGTGACTTTCATAAATATCTAACAAGGAAGGTCTCCATACTAGGCATACTCAGAATTTTTAAAAAAAAATACTAATTAAACTACTCATATAGGTAATAAATAATGTATCAGTCACAATTTGCGGCGGAATTACAGAAAAAAAACCTAACAAAAAATAAAATACTTTCGAATATTTGGCGTGAAAAGACGAAAGAATCACGCGATTTGGCGAGCAGCAGTTTTCCCACCCAAAAGCAAATGATTTTAATGCAACTAACAACTTTTGGATTTTCAGAATGCGTGTAAATGGTAAATGAATTTAAACATAAACAATGAGAGAGTTTAATATATTATATGTATGTTACAGGCCAAACCCGATTTAAAGCCAAACTAGATTGTCCCAGGCCAAACCGATCTATCCTAACGCCCATCGGATAAACTAGTTTTTCCTAGGCCAAACCGGTCTATCCTAACGCCCATCGGATAAAATAGTTTTTCCTAGGCTAAACCGGTCTATCCTAACGCCCATCGGATAAACTAGTTTTTCCTAGGCCAAACTAGTCTATCCTAAGGCCCATAGGACATACTAGATATTCCTAGGCCAAACTAGTTTGGCCTAACTCTTATAGGATAAACTAGTTTAGACTGCTGTTTATTGGTCTGAACTAGTTTATCCTAGGCCGATCTAGTTTATCCTAGGCCAGTTCAATTTGGAGTGATTTTATTGAATTCAATGACCGCCTCAACGCCAACATTCTTGTTTGTCCTAGACTGATCTAGTTTATCCTAGGCCAATGTAGTTTTAAGTGTTTTTAGTTTACGGACGAGATTAGTTGTGGACGTTTATTGTTTAAGTCTAAAAGAAAGGGTAATGTATGAAACACAATATAGTTTCGATGAATGGTTTTTGACGGTGAGTTGACGAATTTGCTTCATTTTTTAGATATAGGTTCTTTCTGATAAGGCGATTCCCGGAATAGTTTTGGGGGTTTAATGATTAAGTATGAAGGGGAAAATGAAGGATTACCCTCTTACCTAAGAAAAACTAGTTTATTCTATGCAAATTTAGATAAACAAATCTGGCGTAGGAAAAACTAGTTTTTTCCAACTGGCGTTAGGATAAAATAGTTTGGTCTAGACTAATCTGATTTGGCTCAAAATCGGGTTTGGCCGGTAAAAAACATGTCTTTCACAAGAATAAGTATAAATGTGTGTAAAGAGTCATTGCTTATAACATCAATACTGAAATTTAAAATGTCCACCGTAGACACATGATGCATTAGACATGGTGTTTGGAAGCAATGTTCATATTATATATATGGTTTTGTTTTGATACACATATAATGTAATCCTTACGAAATATTATTGATAAATATTTTTATGGTTTCTTGTTAATTTAAATTTAAATAAGACAGCGTTTTTCACTTTTGAGAAATTAATTACCTGTCGACATACAAGCTATTCTTTTCATGGCGTCAAGTTTTTCTTTTCCGTAAAGTCGTAAGCGGAAATTCGATTCAAAACGTTGTTTTAAAAGTATTTTTCAAAGGTACATCACTTTTATGAAAAAATAGTAAACGCCATTTGAATTACATATTATCTAAGTGAGAATGCCTGTTAATCTTATGGATTTGCGAAAATGAAGTAATTCTTAAATGTATTAGGATGTAGCTTTTTGGATTTGGGAAAAGATTTAAGGAATGACAGGGAAGCATATTCACATATCTACTTTTTACTGAACAGATTCAATAGTTATGATATTTATAACTCTACTTTTTTTCCTTTTGTTGTAAACTACATTAATAGTTTAATGAATCTCTATTTGAATATTGAAAGGTTAAAGAATCTAAATAATAAATAATACATTATGTAAGGTACCCTGGGGTAATAACGCCACGTTAAGGTTCTACCAATTTTCACGGCTTAGTTTTAGATTGTATTTTTCAAACAAATATAGGATCTGATACAGCAACTCATTGACTATCTATATAAAATAAAATAATTTAACAGATATGTATTCATAAAATGTAATGGCGTTTTTTCTTGACCAATGCTATTTGGCGTTATTACCCACCTATATGGGTAATAACGCCATGCAAACAAAACTATGAAATAAGATGGAATAATTGCATGTAGCTTGCCCAATTCTAAAAATACAAACTCTACAAACTTAGAAATTGACAAATTGCATTCTAAGGTATTGAAAATGTTCAATTTTTTGTGAAAGTGTAAAAAAAATAAAGGTGCGGTGTGGGGGGAGGATTAGGCAAAAGAATATCAGACCGTGAGCTTCTTTTTGCTTAAAAAGGACCGCTTAAATAGAATTATTGGAAACATTGCACAGTTTTAACTATGTTTATCTGAATCAGTATTTAGGATGTAGCTAGGTCACTGTAGGGAATCAACCGGGGTATTAATGCCAAAGATTGGCGTTATTACCCCGGGATACTTATTGCGCAGTAAATCCTAAACTACAAATTATCTCGAGAAGATATCCAAAATCTTCTACAACAATTGGAAAGTACATGAAATACACTACAAATTTATGTAATAAACAGAGTATTTCTGGATAAAAAATATAGTCTTCAGATCAAAAACCTTATCTCGCAAATTTTAGATCAAGCGTTAATTTTAGTTGCTTGTAAAAACAATAAGACCTAAAAATGAAACAAATTAACTTGAAGCTGTTTTTTGCGATTTATATGACTCAAAACCCTTCTGCGCAGAGCACAGTGGTGTCATTTACCTGATTATTTCATAATTATGCAAAATATAAGCACTTGGCGTTATTACCCCGCCTGGCGTTATTACCCCAGGGTACCTTATTTACCATTCTGTGAACGCATCGTAATTTAAAAATACATTCATTGTAAATTTATTCAATAAATATGTATGCAGTATTTTTTTAAAGGAATCCTAATCGTATGTTAAGTAAAATCTGAATTTTCGGCAGAAATTGAGTAGGGCCAGATTGAGCCGGACTGAGTCTCTTTTCACTGATTTTTTTACAGGCAGAGCTCGGGCTTAACTTTTAATTTTAACACCAGGTCACAGCAAAATAACTTTTCTTCGGGAAGGGTGGGATCCTAGCCTTGAAATTCCGGCCCGTGCAAACCTCTGACAGTATTCTACAACCCTTCGAATAAAATACATTATATAGGGGTGATGACAAAACCACTTTGCACAAGGTTAGCTATGGAGCAGTAACCGGGATCAATAAAAAAAAGAATATTGAACAATTAAACTGGTGTCCTTGTATTCACAGGCTGTTTACACTAATCGCGTATTACAGCCGTATTTTTTTAAAGAATAACACCCTCGAAAAATGAAGTAAATTGGATTAATTTTTCCCATTTCCATCAATTATACTTAACCATTGAATCCCCAAAACTAATCACAAATACACTTTCTAAAATTAAACAATTATCCAAATTTGAAGCAAATCAGATAATTCTGCTCAAAAACCATTCATCTGATTTAAGGAGGGTAATCCTCCATTCCTCCCTTTATACTTAATCATTAAACCATCAAAACAATTCAGGGATACGTCTTATAAAGAAAAAAACTATATTCAAAATTTACGGCAAATCGGATAAATATGCATAAAAAGCCCTTTATCAAATTTAAGGATGGCAATAAAATGTCCACTAACCCATTATACTTAATCAAAAGAAAAAAACCAAATTAATTAAAGAAGCGCCTGATCAAATGAATTCATGTCTAAAATTTTAAGCAAATAAGATAATTCTGTATTATAACCAATTTATCTAATTTAAGGAAGGAAATAAATTGTAAGTTTCCCCCTTATATTTAACCGAAGAACCACCAAAATTAATCAGTGAAGCGCCTCATCAGAAAGAATAAATCCAAGATTTGCAGCAAATCGGTTAATTCCGCATGAAAAACCCATTTGCCAAAATTAGGCGGGATCCACCCGTTCTTCTTATTCAATTAACTCCCAAAACTAATCAGGGAAACGCTTTACTAGAATGAATTTATTTCAAAAATTTGAAGCAAATCAGTAAATTTTGCGTGAAAAAAAGCATTTACATAAATTATGGGGCATTACCCTATTCTCCCTCCCTTTACTTAAACAATGAACACCCACAACTAATCATGACCTCAAGGTAATGTACCTATATCTAAAATTGAATAAAATATGCTAATAATGCATGGAAACCCATTTATTTGAATTAAGGGAAGGGGCGAATCGACCTCTTTTTCTCTCCCCCCCCCTTTTATACTTCTCCAATGACCTCCCAAAATTAATCAGAAAAGCTCCTCATAAGAATAAACCTATATGAAAGTTTGATGCAAATCGGGTATTTCCATCAAGAATTATTGCGTTACGTACTTACGTACATACATAGATTCAGAACTTACGGGTACATTAGTTCTGAGGCTTTGGTAGCCTGCTGCGATAAAAACACGTCAAATTACATCATTACTATCAAGAGTTATCGCCTTACGCACATACGTACATAGATGCGTACATACATATATACATACAGAACCGGTGAGCCCATTATTTCTTTGGCTTTCACACCCGTGAGCTTAAAACACGTAAAACTACATTGGCCTAGGATAAACTAGATCAGTCTAGGACAAACAAGAATGTTGGCGTTGAGGCGGTCATTGAATTCAATAAAATCACGCCAAATTGAATATGCCTAGATCGGCCTAGGATAAACTAGATCGGCCTAGGATAAACTAGTTCAGACCAATAAACAGCAGTCTAAACTAGTTTATCCTATAAGAGTTAGGCCAAACTAGTTTGGCCTAGGAAATTCTAGTTTGTTCTATGGGCCTTAGGGTAGATTTGTTTGGCCTAGGAAAAACTATTTAGTTTATCCGATGAGCGTTAGGATAAACCGGTTTGGCCTAGGAAAAACTAGTTTATCCGATGGGCGTTAGGATAGGCCGGTTTGGCCTTGAAAAATCTAGTTTATCCGATGGGCGTTAGGATAGACCGGTTTGGACTAGGCCAATCTAGTTTGGCCTAAAATCGGGTTTGGCCTGTAACATATATATAAATACATGTTGTATTGCATATATATATTGTTTGTTGCTGTAGTTATTTAATTTACCTCTGTAAAAATTCTTTTATTTATAAAATATTCATATTTAGAAAAAATATTTTCATACATTTAAGCGTAATTAAAAATAAATGCTAGATGTTTCCATGGTAACAAAATAGAATTGGCAATGTTCAACTAAACTTTGAACTTGAAATAATTTTAATTAATTTAAATTTGAATTGCGTTTTAAATCTTAAATTTTGATGGTTAAATTTGAATAAAATATCGATACAATAAAATTATACTTAAAACAAACTAAAACTGACAAAACCAAAGTTATTTATGTTTTCTAAAAAATGTGAATATTAAACTTTTTTCTTTTAAGATGTTTTCGACATAAAAATTTATTTTTTGAAATTGCTTTTCATCGCCAACCGATGATAAATTGCCAAATAACGAAATTTTAAATATTTTTTTTACGGACAGTGTTCGGGGGTTTCGCCGAAAATTTTTTTATAAACGTATATATCCTCATGAGAAGAACATTCTGTAATTTTTTCAGCTATTTCGGAGTATGTCCCTTATGGAGACCTTCCTTGTAAGAGTTGATTCTATGCTTTACACATTAAAGTTTCAAATTTGATTAAAAAATCAAAATTATTTTTTCGAATAAAATTACATAGAAGATGCTATGATTGCAGAGAATTCTTAATACTTTAATGTTAGTCTGGAACAAATCTCGCCAGTTAATTTTTTTTTCCGCCTGGTAAATTAAAATAATACACTGCTCAAAACAATTAAAGAATATTGCAGTTTTAGGTGGATTTTGTATTTGGGAAACTTTTTAGTTGATTGATACATGGTCGACAGACATGGTAGGTTATATGAGAATAAATTACACATGTTTGGCAGAAAAAAATGCATTTTATTGCGCATTTGTGTACAAAAGGAAAAAAACACAATTTTTGCATATGAGAAAAAAAAAATAAGAAAAGGTGTTTTCTTCAAAGAAAATCATTTTCAGTAGGGGGTATGGTTTCCACGGGCGGCCAGCAACGTTGCACACCTTTGAGGCATGGACTCAATGAGGCTATTAATGACGAGTTGGGGTATTCTGCCCCACTCTTCCAGAAGAGTTCTTTCCAGTTCTTGGAGAGTTTGTGGGGATTGTTGGCAACCCGAAACTCGTCTTCCTAGAGCGTCCCAAACGTGCTCGATTGGATTCATGTCTGGAGAACACGCTGGCCATTTCATTCGAACGATTACTTCCTCGAAAAGGAAATCCTCCACCAGGTTTGCACGATGTGGCCGGCAGTTATCGTCTATTAAAATGAAGTTATCTCCGATTGCTGCCCTTATATTGCATATAAGGGACTATAATAGGTCTGAGGATCTCATCCCTATATCGGCGACCAGTCAGAGCTCCATCTCGAATGATGTAGAGGTCAGTGCGCCCGTCAATGGAGATGCCACCATACACCAACACTCTTCCACCGCCAAATCTGACACTTTCGCGCACGAACGCAGGATTATTCCTACTGCCACGGTCCCTCCAGATGAAAATACGCCTATTATCCGGATGCACAGAAAAACGGGACTCGTCAGAAAACAGAATATTGCTCCATTCATTTCTCCTCCAGTTGACATGCTCGGTTGCCCACTTCCTGCGGTCTCGACGATGCCTTGATGTTAATGTAACACATACCATCGATCGGCGAGCATACAGACCTACAGCATGGAGCCGTTTCGGACAGTCTGAGTTGAAATCGTGGTGCCTGTAGCCGAGCGAAGGTGTTGTTGGAGAAGAGTACCGTTCATGTTTCGGTGTCTCCGAGCTGTTAACGCTAAATACCGATCTTCATTGGGCGTTGTTGCCCGTCTACGACCTTGCCCTGGTCTTCGGCCTGCACATCCACTCTCCGAAAAGCGGTTCAAGATTCTGGAATCGACACTTTGTGACACTCCAATGGCTTGCGCTACTTCGGCTTGAGTTTGGCCCTCTTCTAACATACCAACAATTCTCCAAGCTTCTGAATCTGTCAAATGACTTCGCTGAGACATCGTACACATCGAAAAAAGCAATCACTGAATGTCGATCATCCTTGTCTTCATTCTCTTTTATCCAGTTGAAAGTCAAATTTCATTCGCTGCCACTGAAGCGACGTTTTTGACGTCGAACTCAAAATTTGCATACTCCATGCTCCACAGTTTGAAAACCAGAAAAATTTGCATTTGTGATTCGCTTCTTCTATTTTCGGCAAAAAAAAATTCGTTTATATCTTTATTTTATATAAAACTTCAAATATCCTTTAATTGTTTTGAGCAGTGTACTTTGAAGTTGAAATTAAATATTATGATTTGTGGCATTATTTAATAATTTAGTTCTCGTTTCGTTTCGTACAAAAACGTGAAAAACGATATGAAATTTGAATTTTAGATGTTTTAGTTTTGAATGAGAGTATCGTACTTTTTAAAGAAAATAAATAAAATATTTTTTTTTTTCTTTTTAACAGAAAAAAGATGATGAAAAAGATTTTAACGATTTATCACTTGCGACAAGCTAACATGAAAAAAAGATATCTTGGTTTTTTTTTATCAGAATCCTCCATTTGGCAAAAGAATGAACAAATAATTTGAATTATGAATAAAAGTAACATCTGATATTTTCGTTTCGCATACATTTAAGGAAGACCAAATTGATCGCCAAGGGCGGCTAGTAATAATAATAAATGTTTATATAAGTAGTTATGAGGGATCCTGTATGGCTGTATGTGAATTTGTGAAGAGAACTTTACTCCAAGAACTATGAGATTTAGCGGAAAGGTGTGAATTTATAGTGAGTGTATGAATTTATAGATCTTGAGGAGAGATTCTGAATATTTTTATTACGCTTTTTATATTTAATTTTAAATGTAATTTTCTGAGATTTTGTGTTTTTTTTTCTTTATAAATTAGTATATGGAATTTTGCTTCAAACTTTTAGCTAAATATATTAAATTTCGTCTTTCTAATATAATGTATGTATGTCTAATTAAGGTTATTCGAAATTCGCAGAAAGATTTTGAAATTTTCGCGAAATTTAATGGAATTTGTAGATGTTCTTTTTTCTTTTTTTTCTTCTTCTTCATTCCTAGAAACCATCTAATTTGATTATTTAATCGAATAAAATAAATTTTTGCGATTTTGTGAGTTTCGCGAATTTTTTTATGTGTATTTTAGCGAATTTCATATTTTACAGTGATTTTTTGAAAATTCACAAAAGATATAAATATTTAATTTTTTATCTCCATGTACTAAATTTTGCTCTCTGCTATTTCTTAGTTTTTTGCGAAATTTTTGTGCGCTAATTATTAAATTTTACACTATTGTTCTATGCTTGTTATTGTATTTGGGGCTTAAGAACCTACTCTAGTCTTTCAAAAAGATAATGTTAAGCCTACGAGGGCGTTATCTTAAAATATATCCCTCACAATTTAATATTTTTGAAAATTTTTGCTTAGGGTAGGTGTGTATGATTAGTTTTAGAACTAGTTTTCACTTTTTTAAATTTTGGTTTAAAATTAATAATAATAATAATAATAATAATAATAATAATAATAATAATAATAATAATAATAATAATAATAATAATAATAATAATAATAAACCTGTAAAATTTAAAACCGGTTTAAACAAATTCTGAAATTGAAACTATCCTAATATAAAAAAAAGTAACAAAGAAAATTAAAAATAGCCATCTTCAGTTACCCCATGAAAAAAAAAATCGTTCAAAAGTATTATTATTATTATTATTTTTTTTTTTTTTTTTTTTTTTTTTGATTGACTAATGTGGCTCTAAAAGTTTTTTTTTTTTTTTTAACAAATTAGTATATGGAATTATGTTTCAAACTTTTAGCTCAATATATTAAATTTCGTCTTTCTAATATAATTTATGTATGTCTAATTAAGTTTATTCGAAATTTGCAGAAAGATTTTGAAATTTAATGCAATTTGTAGGTGTCCTTTTTTCTTTTTCTTCATTCATACAAACCTCCTAATTTAACTATTTAATCGAATAAAATAAATTTTTGCGATTTTGTGAGTTTTGCGAAATTTTATGTGTTTTTTAGAGAATTTCATATTTTACAGTGATTTTTTGAACGTTCACAAAAGATATAAATATTTAATTTTCTATCGTCATGTATTAAATTTTGCTCTCTGCTATTTCTTAGTTTTTTGCGAAATTTTTATGTGTTAATTATTAAATTTTACACTATTGTTCTACGCTTGTTATTGTATTTGGGGCTTAAGAGCCTACTCTAGTCTTTCAAAAAGATAATGTTAAGCCTACGTGAGCGTTATCTTCAAATGTATTTCTCACAATTTATTATTTTTGAACATTTTTGCCTAGGGTAGCTGAGTATGATTAGTTTTAGAACTAGTTTTCACTTTTTTAAATTTTCGTTTAATAATAATAATTCGAGAAATTTATTGCAATTTGTAGGTGTTCTTTTTTCTTTTTCTTCATTCCTAGAAACCTTCTAATTAAATTATTTAATCGAATAAAATAAATTTTTGCAATTTTGTGAGTTTTGCGAATTTTTTTTATGTGTTTTTTAGCGAATTTCATATTTTACAATGATTTTTTGAACGTTCACAAAAGATATAATTATTTAATTTTCTATCTCCATGTGTTAAGTTTTGCTCTCTGCTATTTCTTAGTTTTTTGCGAAATTTTTATGCATTAATTATTAAATTTTACACTATAGTTCTACGCTTGTTACTGTATTTGGGGTTTAAGAGACTACTCTAGTCTTTCAAAAAGATAATGTTAAGCCTACGTGGGTGTTATCTTCAAATATATACCTCACAATTTATTATTTTTGAACATTTTTGCTTAGAGTAGTTGAGTATAAATAGTTTTAGAACTAGTTTTCACTTTTTTAAATTTTGGTTTAAAATAATAATAATAATAATAATAATAATAATAATAATAATAATAATAATAATAATAATAATAATAATAATAATAATAATAATAATAAAACCTTTAAAATTTAAAACCGGTTTAAACAAATTCTGAAATTGAAACTATCCTAATATAAAAAAAAGTAACAAAGAAAATTACAAATAGCCGCCTTCAGTTACCCTATGGAAAAAAAAATCGTTCAAAAGTATTATTATTATTTTTTTCTTTTGACTGACTAGTGTGGCTCTAAATGTTTCTGTGTTTTTTTCTTTTTCTTTCTTTTTCTTTTTTTTTTCTTTTTCTTTTTTTTCTTTTTTTTCTTTTTTTTTTTTTTTTTTACAATTTAGTATATGGAATTATGTTTCAAACTTTTAGCTCAATATATTAAATTTCGTCTTTCTAATATAATTTATGTATGTCTAATTAAGTTTATTTGAAAATTTTCGAGAAATTTAATGCAATTTGTAGGTGTTCTTTTTTCTTTTTCTTCATTCCTACAAACCTTCTAATTTAATTATTTAATCGAATAAAATAAATTTTTGTGATTTTGTGAGTTTTGCGAAATTTTTTTATGTGTTTTTTAGCGAATTTCATATTTTACAATGATTTTTTGAACGTTCACAAAAGATATAAATATTTAATTTTCAATCTCCATGTATATAAATTTTGCTCTCTGCTATTTCTTAGGTTTTTGCGAAATTTTTATGCGTTAATTATTAAATTTTACACTATTGTTCTACGCTTGTTATAGTATTCGGGGCTTAAGAGTCTACTCTAGTCTTTCAAAAAGATAATGTTAAGCCTACGTGGGCGTTATCTTCAAATATATTCCTCACAATTTATTATTTTTGAACATTTTTGCTTAGGGTAGCTGAGTATGATTAGTTTTAAAACTAGTTTTCACTTTTTAAAATTTTGGTTTAATAATAATAATAATAATAATAATAATAATAATAATAATAATAATAATAATAATAATAATAATAAAACCTTTAAAACCGGTTTAAACAAGGTAAAGGTTAAAACAAGGGTTGCGAAACCTACGGTGTAATTAATAAAGTTGACATAAAGTTCATCTGTGATCGCCCTACGTTACCTAACCATATCACCGGTCATGAAAGTTTCCCATCATTTCTGTAAAACAATTTTAAAAGAGAGTCTCAACTTTGTCCATTTAAAAAGAACACTGGTAATTTTACCTATTATATTTTTGGAAGCTGTGGCATGATGAAATATAATTTTCGTCTTGATAAGAACAAATCTTTGCGTAAAAATCTGAATAAAACTCTTTTTAACCCAGACAGTTTTCTAAAACTTCTGGAAAACTATCATATTCTAAATAAAAACTTTTCATTTATATATAAGACTATGGCTAAATCACATTTTTTTCTTTTACATTGTATTTACATTGTATACATTTTTCCATTTTTCATTTATTCATTTTGCGTTAATGTATATGTATCTGCGCTGCCTTCAAATAATAAGGAAGTATTTGTAAGTTATAATATTATTTTCTATCAAAATATATATGCGCCACCCTGCCTGCGGTGTCGGGCAGCTTTTTCAGAAAGGCTCAAGTTTTGAGTACTTTATCGCCAAAGTAACGATTGGAGCGAAGATGAATTCAACTCTACGCACCTTTTCTTCATAACGTCAAATGTATAGCAGAGAGCAAACATACAGTAACAGAGTAACAGAACAACTCCATTTCTTTGATGAGAGCTATAAAATATATGGCTTTTGTTCATTTTTCCTTGTAAATGTTATCAAAGAGAGTATATAGTAAAACAGAATGTTATTCCATCGTGATTTACTACTGAATCATAGCTTAAAATAAAGAGGATCTTTAGATTTGTAAGCTTTTAATTTCACATTACATTGAAACAAGTTATTTTTCTCGGTTCAATAATATTCTTTTATTTCATTCATATGCTAAACTCGAAGAAATTGAGAACTAATTTTATTTTTAAGAAAAATAAACACAGAAATAAAGATTTTCTTGTAATGAATATTTTTTTTTATGTATTACCATATTTTTGTTACACAATTGAACTTAATGTAGTTTTATAAGAATTACTGCTGAATTAATGTAGTTATTATTATTATTACTGTTATTATTTTTATTATTATTACTGTTATTATTATTATTATTATTATTATTATTATTATTATTATTATTATTATTATTATTATTATTATTATTATTATTATTATTAAACAGACTACTTGTGTAACGTGTTGCGTGTATCAACAAAACGCATTTTAATTGAATTAAATCATTAAAAATTAATTATTTTTAATTTAAGTGCGAATGGAAGTTAATAGCAAGTTGAAACAAAAATGGATTCATTATAATTAAAATAAAAGATAAATCATAAATTACTTAGCTATATCCAGCAATTAAAACAATACGTTAAAGTAATTTCAATTTAATTCATGCAAATAAATATATCACAATTACATTTTAATGCTGTTATATCCTTATCATTGTTTCAGCTTTTATGAAAAATATATTGATCTGCACCTACTGTACAAAACTTTAAATCTTTAAAATTCTTCAGTTTTTTTATTTAAAGAAAAACTGCTGTGTGATTTAATATTATTTTGAAGTTTTACATGTTATTTCGAAATAATAATTCATCATATTTTAATAAATAACCTCAATTGTTCTCTCCAATGAAATCACCCCCCTCCTCGACCCCCGACACATTCCATTTTTCGTCTTTCTGCTCACAATCCAAAATGTGCAACTATCATAAAAAATAAGTTGACACTATCTATTAATACTATTTATGAAGTTGAAGTGGCAATAGCATAATGATCAATCGTCCCCCCCCCAACTGCGAATTTTCTTTTTCCCCTCCCTGTCCTTGAGTACATTATTTTTTGACAATTTAAAATTCTTTGTTGCCTTGCAGAAAAGATTAATTCGAATTGTCTCTGAGCTGTTTACTATTATCCTTTCACTTATGTATAACAGTCCATAAAATTTACCGAAATTTACTGTTTTGCTCTTTCTATTTATTTTTAAATAAATAAATAATTCACCATAAAAAAAAGAAAAGGAAAGAAATAGAATAAAAGATAAAAAATCTGGATTAACCCTTTGTGCATACATTTTCAATTTTCTTTACTTTTTTTTAAATTCTTTACATTTTTTTATTTAATTTTTATTTGCAATGTTTTCTTAAAATATTCGACTTTATCCTTTGTGCAAATCAGTCAATGGTACAATTTCTTTCGATGAGGATTTCTTTTCATCTAAAAAACATGATTGAAAATATTCGTCTAATTTAGGCATGGACAAGATAATAGTTCTAATAGTTCTAGTTTATCCATTTTGGATCAAAACAAAAACAAGACGACGCCAGGATTGACGTTAGCAGTAGAGTTGGCTCGTTTTCGCCAGCTCGCCAAGGCTGGTGCTGAAAACGTGAGCCTCTCCAAAAAAGCATCCGGACAGCCCTTTTTTTTTGTCTCGTGGACTTACTGCTCTTGTACCTCGCGCTTGACTGTCCACGAGTGGGTGATTTCTGTATTTCTGTTAGACTCATGGTTGATTTTCAATTCTAGATAATGAATAATATAATTTAACAACATATTTATTAACAAAACATTAACAAGTTATATTTTAACAACAACAACATCAACACACTCATACACACACAAACAAAAATATGTAATTTAACAAATTATAATGACTTTTTGGAAAATGATATTTTACAACACTAAAATTTTAGATTTATAAATAAATTCAAAGATTAAAAAAATAACAATAAAAAGCTTCACTTTTAAGATAATTAAAACATGTTTTACGCTGTTAAGTCATATAATTTGCACACCATGGATTAAATATAAATATTCTTGGACCAAGAATAAACAAATTTAAATGATATTCCAGGTTTTTAATTTTCGGTTGTGTGAACTTTTAAACTTCTAAACAATCGCTTTTTTTAAATTTTTACACCGTCGAGTAGGTAAAAAAATATACTTTAAAATGTAATTTTTCAAAAACTGTATCTCTCTCATTTTTTTTTTTTTTTTTTTTTTTTTTTTTGGTTTCAAAAGCTGCATTTCTCTTTTTCTCTCTCTTTTTTCCTTTGAGTTATTATTATTATTATTGTTATTATTATTATTTTTGTATTTTAAAATTTTTTTTGTTATCATGGCAACAGCAGTATTCCCTTCCTGTACAATAACCATGGACCTGTCAGAAATTTTTACACCGTCGAGTAGGTAAAAAAATGTACTTTAAAATGTAATTTTTTAAAAACAGTATCTCTCTCTCTTTTTTTTTTTAAATTTTGAAAGCTGAATCTCTCTTTTTTTCTCTCTCTTTTTTTTTCTTTGCGATATTCGTTTTTTTATACTTTAAAATTTTTTTGTTATCATGGCAACAGCAGTATTCTCTTCCTGGACATTAACTATAGACATATCAAAAAACGAATTAAATGCGGACAGCATAAGATTTCATGTATGCTTCATATGTATATTTTTTTTCACCTACAAAAACCACCAGTTTCCAATTGGTTAATTTTTTTCCTGGATGTCCTTCAAGGACCTTCCTTCTTCCGGCGATTGGTTTTTGGATCTGTCCGAGAATTAAAAAAAAAATTTTCAAGCACAGCCGTGTAAAAGTTTCGTTTATTCTGCGTTTTGAAATTAGAATCGTTTAGTCATTTATGGAATTACGTAAAAATAAAATAAAATAAAATAAAATTTATATTTTTAGGATATCTCATTGGTATCTCTTGCTTAAAAATATATATTTAATAATAATAGTAATAATAATAATAATAATAATAATAATATATATATATATATATATATATATATATATATATATATATATATGGGTTTTCTTTCAGAATTTAAAAAGGGAGAAAGGATGGGATAGGGTTTATAAGATTTTTTAATGATTTTAATGATGCCATTCATAAGATATATATTATTTACTATTAAAAAAAAACAGTTTTTATCAATTTCCTTCTTTCTTCCTTTTATTTTTCCTCTTTAAACTATCATTCCCGTAACCCAAATAGAAAGGTAAATAATAAATTAATAATAATAACAACAACAATAAAAGTTCGCTACTAGAAAACTTTTACTTTCTTATTGTTTAAAAAATATATATGTATGTTCCATAATTCAAAAAATATTTTCTTTAAAATTGTTTGAAGATATTTATCCGTTAGCCGGACGCAAGCATTGTTCCCAATGGACTACTTTTCTTAAATTCCGATTTCTATATTACTGTTTCTTCTTTGGAATTGTAAAATTCCTCTTATTTAATGATATAATAATAAGGGAGAAAAGAAGAAGAATTTTAACATTCCAAAAATGTAGCCAACTAGCAAAACTAGACGAAAGGAAAAATCTCCAAAACTCTTTATGATTACTACTTTCATTTTTACATAAGAACTATGAAGTTAATTATGCACCAAACTTCTTTTGCTTAAATAAATCATCTAGCTGCGAAACTATGACAACAGTTTTTAAACACCATGAAGTCGAAAATACAAATAGCTAGTTAAGGGTGGCAATCCCTAATTATAGTAATTTAGGACCTGATGGTAATTAAAATGTCTGCAATACATCTAGTAATATTATATAGCACCCTAATATATCCTAAAGTAATTAGCATATTAGTTAGCAATAGTAGTATTATCTCCAAATAGTGATAAACATTGTATAATCATGTAATTAATGCTGTTCCCTTTCAAACTTCCCTCCTCCTCTTTTTTTTTTTTTTTTTTTTTTTCAGTCGACTTAGGCCAGCAGTGCAGTAAAACGAGAGAAGGAAGTTTTTATTATTTTTTTCATTTATTATTTTATTTATTTTTATTCTTTATTTAACTAATTTTTAAATTATATTATTTATTATTATTAGTTTTTATTTATTTATTTATTTTTTTTTTTGACAGCTCGCCTCTTTATTTGGTGCGGTAGGACTCTGTCCGTACAAAATACCTGACCCGCTCTAATGGGGCAATCCAGGAGCCAGTTTTTCTCGGTAGGGTACGGTAGAAAGGTGGGTTCTTGTCTCTCTCTCTGCAACGCTCTCATTTGCCTTACTATTTGGCGCAAAAATTTTCCTCCATCAGCGGTACGACTTAGCTTTTCGGCCATTATCTGTTTTTTTTTTATTATTATTATTATTCCCTCAAAATTTTCCCAACTTTCAGCTAAGTTCAGTACCATTGTTTAGGCCCAAAAACATCCAGTCCCACTTCGTCTGGTATGATGAGTACAAGGTGTGCGGCAACAAATCACATAGCTAACCCAATGTGCAATAAACCACAAAGATTACCAACAAATCCCTTAACCTAAACAGCCGACCCGGGTACTTGTCTTAGTGGTTCGCCACTTTTCCGGATAAAATTACATCATGTACGCTAATGGCGCCTGGTACATGTAAAATCCATCGTGGTTGCAAAGTCCTCCAAGTTACCTGTGAATTATACCTCTGGAGGTGCCTTGCCAGTTGAAGGTCTCGTCATCTGATCAAGGCTCTAAATTACGAGACCATCTTGCGAAGCCATTTGCAGTTCAAACAACAGGATGTGCCATTAATTAACAGGCGAAACAAAATATGCTCAACGACAAGCAAGTACTGCAGAAATGGTGGCGTGCGAAGCAAAGAAATCAGGTTTATTGCCCCTACGCGGCAATTAGGCGGTCGACCGCCCCGATACCAGGTATCTAACCCGTTAAGCTGAGGTAACTCGGCAGGTAGGGGCCTGTTCATCGGTTAGAAAGAAAGAAAGAAAGGGTGGCAATCCCAAAACTTTTTTTTATCTTAAGCATTTTAATACTTCCTGAAAAATGCAGAATAGCAGCTTAATCATTATGTGGTTTAAAGTAAAATATAGTTAGCAACAAGTTATGTCATCATATAACTGAATCTGAAGCTTGATGAAAATCCGTGTTTTTGAGGTAGAACTATTGAAAAATCTTTAAAAAAAATCTGAATAACAGCGTCGCGTGTTGGGTGATGTCCACTAAAAATTAATCAGGATCGATAATTTATCATGTATTAACTGAATCTGAAATTTGATGAAAATCGATGCATTAGTTCTTGAGGTATATATATATTGCGAAATTGTGAAAAATGCAGCATTGAAACTTCATCCGATAACTTTCCGGCGATTGCTTTTGGACCTGTCCGAGAATTTAAAAAGCTTTCAATCACAGTCGTGCAAAAGTTCGATTTATTCTGCACTTTGAAACTGGAATCGTTTGGTTGCTTATGAAGTTACGTAAAAGAAAAAATAATCCTTTGTTTCTAGAGTATCTCCTAGGTATCCCTTGCTTAAAATATATTTTAAATATTTACTATTAAATGTATATATATATATATATATATATATATATATATATGTGGGATTAAAGAATGAAGTATTCAGCAATAAAATATAATAAACTCAATGATTTAATGAACGTGATATCCCAAGTGAGACTCATGCGATGATGCGTGGAAAGAACGAGGTGTTCTATAGATTTCACCGATGGCGAGTTTGATGGATTTTTAATGCAAAGCTCAGGGAAGCTTATTTATACTGAATATTATTCAGTTCTACTGTTATCTTTGAATATTACGTACATGTTTTAAGTCTATTAAACCTTTTTATATTTTCAAAAATTTTGGTTTTGCTTAAATCATAAGATAATCACTCAATATCCCACATATATATATATCGAATAGAATATAGGGCTCGAAATATATCGAAATATAGGGCTTTTTTCGCTCAGTTGGAAATATTCAATTCATATATCATATATATATATATATACCCGATGATCGTCTTTCGCACAATTCCTGCGGTGTACCGCACAGTGGATGGAATTGATATTTTAAAAAGGGAGAAAGGCACATTTTTATAATGTTTTTGGATTTTAATTATGCTTTTCATGTAAAGATATATATTGTTTACTATTAAAATAAATCACGTCGTTTATATCTAATTCCTCATTTTTCATCTTTAAACTACCATCCCCGTAAACTGGATAGAAAGGTAAATGAAAAATTAATAATAATAATAATAATAATAATAATAATAATAATAATAATAATAATAATAATAATAATAATAATAATAATAATAATAAAAAGAAGAAGAAGAAGAAGAAGAAGAATGTATTTTTTTCGTTTTTTCAACTTTTTTATTGCGTAAAAATGTATACGGATATTTCATAATTCAAAAAGTATTTTCTTTGAAATCGTCTGAAGATATTTTCCTGTTACACTGTTAAATACTGTTACACTAAAAATCTGCAGCATTTTATCCAGTCATTGGACTATTTTCTACAAAAAAAGTAAAACAACCGTCTTTTTACGTTATTCTGAACTCATTATTACCAATTTTATGGTCAGAATAGAGTTAAATTACGGTTATGTTACTGGTTTTCCAGAAAACGGTGAAATGACTGTACAAAATGCTGCAAGATTTTTAACAGTGTAGCCATACGCAAGCAATGTTACATATGAACCACTTTTCTTCAATTCTCCTTTGATTGGTGCCTCTTTTTTCTAAATTGTGAAATTCCCCTTATTTAATGATACATTAATAAAGAAGAAAACAAGGAGAATTTTAATATTTCAGAAAAGGGTAGAAATGAAAAGAAAATCTGAATTTAAAAAATATAGCCAGCTTGCAACGCTGGACGCATGCATAAATTTCCAAAAATCTTTATGATTTTAGGCTATAATTTTTCAAAACTTTCTTTTTTACACAAGAACAAAGAACTTACTTTTGCGCCAAACTTCTTTTGCTTAAATGAAAAATATGGCTGTAAAAGTACGACAACAATTTTAAACACTAAGAAGTAGAAAATAAAAATTTCCAGTCAGATGCGTCAATCCTTAATCTTTTTTCTACCTTATGCATGTCAATACTTCCTGAAAAATGCAACATAGCAGTTCAACCCTTCAGGTGGTTAAACCAAAATCTAGTCAGCAACAAATTATGTTAACATATAACTAAATTTGAAGTTTGATGAAAATACGTGCATTAAATTTTGAAAACTTTGAAAAAATCAAATTTGTGCCTTTTCCCTGAAAACAAATCAGTCACAACTACTATAAAAATGCGTAGTGTAAAGGCATACCCAGCAACATGAGTTTAAGACTAGGCCACATAGTACCAAAAGTCTAATTCCTGTAGCGTATCACACACATGTAGTGCCACCAAGCACGCCCGCAGAGTAGAAGTGCTGAAAAAATTGATTGTAGTGCAGTGCTGAATGATCAGTGCAATTAACATGTAAAGCGCGATGGAAAGTTCGACTAAAGTACCGCAAATTCATTTTATATGGAAAAAGCGCGAATGTGATTTTTTCAAAGTTGTCATTAATGTGTGTTGCAGCCAAGAAGGAATCACTTGTCCTCCCTCATGCTTAATTATTAATAGAAGCACTTATCAAACCCCTTTTCTTGCTGAAAAACATACTAACCTTTTTTGGTGCTCGTCAAAGCATTTTTTCTTACAAATTGTGAAATCGTCAAAAATACAACATAGCAACTACATCTGATTGCGATTTACACTAATAACTAAACAACACTAATCTGTCATAGGGACCAAATGAATCATAAGTTTTAGAAAATTTCGTGTATTAGTACTTAAGATTGCACTATTGCAATAATCACGAATAATGCACTATAGCAGCGTCACTTGTGAAGCGATTTACACAAAAAAAATATGTTCCGTTTTAAATAAAGTACTAACAAAATGTTAAATTTTATGAAAATCCATTCACTAGTTTAAGACATATGACTATTGTGAAAATTGTGAATAATGCAGCTGTGCTTATGCTGTGCCTCCTGTTGAGCGATATTCATGGAAAACTAATCAAATCTAGTTTGTATCAAGCTCTAACAGAATTTTTGTGAACTTTCGTGCATTAGTTCTTGAGATATAAAACGTCCACAAAATTTTTGTCATATAGAGACATACATTTTGTAAAAACACATTTTTCGAATTCACTGACCCCTAAAATGTGTAAATCCGTCAAAAACTGGATTTCGAAAATTTTCATGAACTCAATACTTTCTTCTTGTAAAGAAATAGGAAATAAAAATTAAGAGTGCAACATGTAAAAAAACTAGTTTATCATTTAATAATTTTATAATAATTAAATTATTTCTATAGATTTAAATAATAAGTTGTACATCCTGAATAAAAAATTTAAAACAATATTTATTACAATTATTATCATTATTATTAATACTATTATTATTATTATTATCATTATTACTTTTTTTTCTGTTTCCAGATATAATAAAAGAAACAGAGAAAATTTTACAATGTTTTTTTTAGAAAAATTAACTATTTCGAGTTTTCTACCAAACGTAAATAAAAACAGTGGATATTCTATACTCTGGATTGATGCCAATTTTAAACTCTTATCCTTGCAGGCAAAGACACTCCCAAACTGATGCCACATCTATTGGTAGGCTATCTTCTGTGCATTTCAGCATTTTTAAATGCATATTCTTTTACATGGATATCTGAGATCTACCTCTACATCGCTCCTTTTTTACTTTTTCGGTTTTGGTTGCAGATATATTTTATGTTTTTACTTTTGCTTTCAAAACCGGTACCAAAAATTAAAGTGATGTTTTAAAAATTATCTGCAACCAATATCGAAAAAGTAAAAAGCATAAAGAGATGGAACTCGTCTATCCAATGCAAAATACATGTATACATATATATTTTAAAATGTTGAAATGCAAACGAGATATTAGAAATACTCTTCATGTAGGATTAGCATTATAATGCTTGGTGAATGTCTTTGCTTGTACGGGCAGGAGCTTTAATGTGTTCTAAAAAATCTTTTGGTAGTGTATGAATTGAAGTCATAAAACTATGCGTGAATTTTAACTTAAACATTTAATGATTTTAAGAGTGTGTCTGAAAAAATGGCATTTATACTTATTTTAAAACAGTTAGAAACAATCAAAATTTATGGGATACTTTAAAAACAAAATATATCGGATATAATATTATATTGAAAAAAGCATATTATATGCTGACATATTGCTTTTATCATCATAGTTTCCATTCCAATATTTATTTTAATAACTATAACATATAAATCAAAAATAAACACTGTTTATCTGATACGCATAATAATTGAAACTTTTTATGACTCGTTATTATGTGTATACTTCATTTATTAAAGCGCAAATATGAGAGCAAATTTTTCTCATTTTGCAGAACAATGAAAACTTTATACAAATTTAGCAGGAAATAGTTCAAGATAAACAAAACATTTTTCAACAATTATAGAAATAATTTCAAATTTAGACTTTTTGTTAAAAAATAAAGAGAGATCAGTGTGAACTAAAACATTTTAATCTAAATTTGATTAAATACATTCAGTTTTTATCTGATGCAGCGCTTTCATTTTCGATACATAGAGATAAAAACAAAAACAAAATCGTAACCAGAGAATAATAGTAATTAAATTAATGATAATAGTAACAATAATAAATGAAATTCTATTACAAAAATTATCAATGCGTTTCATTTAGATAAAAGCAAAGTACATTGAATACAGTCAAATTTCGTTAATGTGAACGCTCACGCTGTTAAAACCTTTCTGTGAAATTACGGAGGATCTACAGCATAGGTTTCCAACCTTTTCTGGTCCACCGCCCCCTTTACAAGAGAAAAAAATGCCAACGCCCCCCCCTCTTCCATAATAATTAATTATACAACATATTAAAATATTATTGCATATTATCTATATTTTATCTGTCTATCTATCTATTAAGAATCATAAAGTAGAAGTTAATTTAAATGACCATCAAATGTAGTAAAACATTGTTTATTAATAATTGAAAAATAAACAGAAAACAAATAAGAATTAAAAAAAATAATAATGAAATGGTAGAGGCTAATGGAGTTTTTGTTCATGATGGATTCAAATTTCTTTAACATCAGTCAAAAATTGTCAGGTTCAAAGATGTCTGTTCCTTTTCTTGTTCAGTAAATTAGCTACTGCACGGAGCCCACTCTCACCCAAATATGATGAAGGAAAAACAATTAAAATTTTATGTTCTCTTGCTTACGGCTATATTGCCTTTTGAAGTTAGAACTCTTGGTATCCATTTCGGAATTTTACTTTTAGTTCTTATTTGCTGTGAATTCCACAATTTCCTCCTCCAAATATGTTGATACTGCTGTATCTCCATTTGAAAAAGGATCTAAAAATAAACTCGGTATATTCATGATGAATATCAATGTCAAGAACTAACCAAGTATGAAGTTTGGTGAAAATCCATACGTGAGTTATTGAGGTAGAGCTGTTGCAGAAATCGTGAAAAAGGCAGCATAGCAGCACAACCTGTTGAGAAATTTTCAGCAAAATGTAAACAGCATCCATTTATATCAAAGACTAACAGAATCTGAAGTTTGGTGAAAACCTGGGCAGTAGTTCTTGGAATAAAGCTGTTGCGTAAATCGAGAAAAAGGCAGGATAGAAGCGTCGCCTGTTCAGTGATTCACACCAAAAACTAATCAGCCTCAATTCATATCAGTGATTACCTGAATATAAATTTTTGTTGAATTCCGTGCAGTAGTTGTTGAGATATAGCGCTAACAAAATTTATGTCACACAAATACAAAATCATATACTCACACAACCTCAGACTCACAGACAGACATTTTGTAAAAACATGCTTCTTGGAATCTCTGACCCCCTAAAACATGTAAATCTGTCAAAAACCGGAATTAGAAAATTTTCTCGAATCCAATATACTTTCTTCTAAAGATAGAAGAAAGTAAAAATAGAACATATGTTTTGTCTTTTCTCTCAGAACTCATTTACTTAAAATGCTCTTGCAGCCTAGAAAGCTCCATGGCTTCATTTGAAAAAAATTTTTGGCAAATTAAGCACATAGTTAACGATTGGTTTGTAGGAGAGTGCTTAGATCCATATTTCAAATACTCAATACTGTACTGACGGTATTTCTTCTTCGATTACCGTAAAATACCGTTAATACGCCCTTACCGATCAAACGTCCTCCCCTAACTTTATATATATAAAAAAGAAAATCCAAAAATCCCAAGAAAGCGTCTCTCCCTAAAGATCTAAAACGGAAAATAAGTCAAAAAACCGCGAAAAAAGGGGGGGGGGAATTTATCTAATGATTGCTGAAAAAACGCTGATTTCGTTATAGAATTTTTTTTATAAAAAAAGAACGCTAATTTCTTCAAATGATCGCAAAAATTCGTTAATTTCTTCGAAGGATGTCGAATCGAACATTTCAGCGAACCAAAATCGAACATTTCAGCAAAAGATTGCAAGAAGAAACGCGAATTACGTCAGATCTAAAAAAATGCTATCAAAAGATCGCTAAAAAACGTGAATTATGTAAAAAAAAGAAGGAAAGAAAACGTGAATTACAGTAAAAAATCACGAAAAAAATCTTAAATTTCTTGAAAGATCGCCAAGAACGCACTTTTTGTCAAAAGATTGCAGGAATAAAACGCGAATATGTCAAATTTATAAAGAAAACACAGTCACGTGATCGCGAAAAAAGTGCACATTTCGTCAAGGATCGCGATAAAAATGCGAATGTCATAAGAAGATCGCAGTAAAAATGCAAAATGTCAAACGATCGCAGAAAAACGCGAATTTCGTCAAAAGATAACAGAAAAGGCGAATTCCGTTTAAAAATCTCGCGAAAAAATGTGGCGTCAAAAAGGCGCTAATTTTGTTTTAAAAAAATCGCCTTAAAAACGCGAATTCCGTTAAAGAATCGCGAAAAAAAACGCCCATTTCATCAGAGGATAACGAAAGAAACGCGCTGAAAAACATAGATTTCTTCAAAAGATTGCGGAAAAATGCAATTTCCGTTAATGAATTGCGAAATAAATGCAAATTCCATCAAATATCGCGAAAAACACCGTAAATTTCGTCAAATATCACGAGAGAATCCCGCAAATATGACAAAACCGCAAATTTTGTGAAAAGATCGCTGGAAAATCCCGTGTAAGCATCTCCACTGAATATTTTCCGATTTTTTGTCACGTTTGGGTTGGGGGGGGGGGGCGAGAACGGTATTTTACGGTAAGACATTTTGAAAGATAAAAATTTTCCCAATTTATGTTTAAATAAACTTACTTTTGAACAAATTTATAGATATAATGATTTTTATCACTTTCACTAAGAACTAACTAATTTCTTGAACTGTTTCAAATCATAGGTTCGTTTAAATGTCTCTGTTCAGGTCTATGCCGTCAAACTACAGAATTTTTCGAATTACAGGTTAATAAAAAATAATTCTGTTTAAAACTTTTAGTCAGCCAATCATCGCGAATTTTGTGCTCCACATTTTCTAAATTCATAATGATTTTTAATGCAATAGCGATTTTTCGTGTTCTGCTGAGATATCTTGACATTCATGAAAGAATTGTAGCTACAATGTTTTTAGCCTAATATAATACAATTTTGTTAGCCGCGATTTTAGCCCTTCTACTTGTTCCACAGAGATTTTCTGACATTAGTAAAATGAATTCACCAACCCTCTCTTCGATATATATTCGTCTTTATAGATTTCCATTTAAAGGTGCAGTTAAGGTTTTTGTCACGGACCGGGCAATGTAGATGAGATCAACTATCTTTATTACATTAGTTCCTAAATAGGTAGGTATGCCATTACCGCCCCCCCCCCCTTGACTGTCCTAACGCCCCTCATTTTTCTCTAGACTCCCTACCGCCCCCCTGGGAGGCTCCAGCGCCCACTGGGGGCCGGTACCGCCCCCGTTGGGAACCTATGATCTACAGGTAATCTATTATCTGAAGTCTTATGTAAAATTACAGAGATTAGAAAAACCAAGATTCTGTTAAATAACAGATAAGTTATTTGGTAAATTCACAATACACTTTGTAAACTTACATAGTTACAAAAAAACTTTATAAATTTATTTTGTATTAAAAATATTTTTTAACATTAGTGAATCACTCAAAATGCAGCAAACCGCAAAGTATCAGAATATTTTGAGTAAGTTAGGAATGCTGTAGTAATTAATTTTTGAATAAGTTTTATCTAGCATTCCAGAGGCTTAAATCCGAGACCTCTGGACGAGAAAATTACTGAGTGAATCAATAAAAATCTTGTGTGAAAAACTACAATCGTTAAAACCAAAGTTTGAACACACAATAATTAAAAACACATAAACAGCGTATGCGTTTCGCGAGTAACTGGGACTCGCTTCTTCAGTATTCAAGCGGTAAAATGTTTAAAATCAACCCCCTCCCCCTCTCCAACTGTTAACCTTTTCAGACCTGAGCATAAAATAACTGTACAAATATATATTTATTGCTTTTGCATAATCGAGATGATACTATAGATGACAGAAAGAGTAATTTTTAAAAATTCTGTACATTAGGGGACTGGTAATTTAGATTTACATGTATGGATATAAAAATACTAATCCCCTTAAAACATCAGTTAAACTATCAATAATATAAATTTACGCAATAACAAAATTAAGGTCTTTAAACAAGTAAATGATACGCAAATCCCCAAACTTTTTTAGTGTAAAGCATTTAAGTTAAATAATCATGAATATTTCTTACTTTCTTGGCCATAGTGTCTTTGAAGGTATTTTCGGAACTCGGATAAAAATAATATTTATTTTATGAGATAATATTCATCAGTGCTGACATTTATTGGTTTTGTTTTAGAGCAAAAAACATTCAGCTGTATAAAAGTAAAGTAAAAATGCAAAAAAATCGAACAGTTTAGTTTTTATGAGGAAAAGAATGGAGGTACACATTTGTGTACCTCAAGTCTGAAGAGGTTAAAAAAACAGAAACCCAAATGATTGCAACCACAGAACCAAAATACCATCAAGTCTCAGTAACCAATAGAATTAATCCGGAAATGAAGTTTCTTGACATAACAAATCTAATATTGTTATAATATTGTTAGATTTGTTATGCCACGAAACTTCATTTCCGGATTAATTCTGATGGTTACTGAGACTTAATGGTATTTTGGTTCTGTGTTTGCAAGCATTTGGGTTTCTGACTTGTTAAAAGTTGGGGGGGGGGGTTATTTTAAACATTTTACTGCTTGAACACTGAGGAAGCGAGTCCCAGTTACTCGTGAAACGCATACGCTGTTTATGTGTTTTTAATTATCGTGTGTTTAAACGTTGGTTTTAATGATTGTACTTACTGAGTCAGTTATAAAAGATATTGACTTTGAAAACAAAATATAACACGGTGATTCAGCGGGGAGAAATTCTCACTAAATCACATGAGATGATTTTTCCTTTTTAAATTATTCATTTGACTCTGAAAGTTTACCTTTAATGATAATAACGTAAATTATTCTTTGAAATCACTAAATCACTCAATTTTTAGTGAGTTTAAAGAAACTGAATTTTCCGAGTAAATTTCAACTGATGTATCACTAAACTTTAACACAATGTGTTTCAAGCCGTCCTGGGATTTATACATGAGGCTTCATGACAATGGAAGAAAACTTTACGGCTGAATTTTTTGAGCTGTTGTTATCGATTACAAAGTATGTGTTTTATGAATCAGCAGGAAAATATCCCCACTAACTCTGATGAGATTACTTTTCTTTTTCTAAGTTATTCTAAGTTTAAAAGAAAAAAAACAATTTTTAAATAAAATTTCAAAAATATTTTAAAATTATGGATTTGAAGTGCCAAAATTTAACAAACATAAAAATATATTTAAATAAAGACATGGAAATCCCTACAAGGAATTGAATATGAGATAAGGGAATTGTGTGTAAAATGATGTCTGGTAAATTCAATCGACTACATTTAACCAAAAACTAGAGTAACTTTACAAAGAATCTCCCTTTTTTTATTTTACTTAATTTTTAACAGTGCATGATAATTTTATTTATTGTGTGTGTTAAAAGTAATTCGCGTCAATCATATCTTAAAAATATGATAGATTCCATGTAACAAGAATATATATGCATGTATACATATACAAAATCAACTGTATTTCTGGTGTTGATTTTTTGTATCCTGAGATGACCCATATAGACCAGGCCTATTCAACCTTTTACTAAGCAGTGGCGCATCTAAGCTTTTGGCAAATGATGAAGGGTTCCATTATTAACATGGTTTCAAAACATGCAAGAAAATCATCTTTAAATATTAGTAGAAATACATGTATGCAAATGCATAACGCAATAAAGACACAATGGTCCTATAGATCTAAAATGCCAAGAAGAAAAAAAAAATCAAAATCAAAATAACTCTAAATTGTAATAAATTTTGAATAATACGTTTTTCTGCGAGAAGCTATCTCAAATATTTTTGATTTGGAAAGACCCAGAAAATGAAATATCGCTTATTATTAGATTAAAATGATAATCGGAGATCAAAATTATCCGAATAATATTTCTCCGATGAAAAGAAGTGAAACTTAAATGGTCCTGTTCGAAAGAAATATGATTTGAGAAAGGAAAAAGAGATTTTATTAAAACATCAGTTAGGTGGCAGATTCATTTGAACATGGAATTGCTTATCGTTCAACGTCGTGGCGTTACTTCTATATCATTTAGGAAAATTTAATTCAAATCCACATATACGAACACTTTCTGATCATCTTTCATTTGTTGCAACACTTCTGACAATATATATATATATATATATATATATATATATATATATATATATATAACAGCTTGATAATTCACTTATCCACATAAGTCTTGAAAAAAACTTTAGTTCTATAAGAAAAATATTGAAGTTTTGCAATGGCAGCTCAGAAAACTGATTTAAGTTCTATCGATAACTTATGGGGAGATCTGGTAAGACGAAATTGTAAAAAGGGCAGGCATTTTTCTTCAGCATAGGAACACAGATCTATAATTGAAGATGAATAGTACAAAAACAATCTCGAACTGAACCAAAAATTAATGATGTCGAGGAATGACAGAATATTTGCAATCATTAAACTCCATAGGTGGTTGAATAACACATTAAATATTTGTTTCTTTGGTTACTATATTAAATTTATTTTACTGTCCATAAAGATTTTACACAGGCAAAAACAGTGATTTTTTGTATAATTACTTTATATTCGTATAAAATACTCGCACTTGAATTTTGTTGACGTTTTTATTAGCTTTTCAGCCTGATGATACATATTATTACGAAAAAAGTTTCTTTTGATTAGAAATTTGTGAAAAAAATTGATACTTTTTGCTGTCCTTATAGTTTTTACACGCGCTGTACGTTTAAAATGTAAATGCTCTTATATAAATGCTTTCTAAAAGATTCGAAATTTAAAATGAACGAAAAGTCTTTTAAAATCGTTCTATATTACAACTTCTAATGAATCTCAGGAAATACTCCATTGATTTCAAAATTGATATTGACGCATTCATGGTGAGAGTACATATTCCATCGTATACTGTAATATACATTGGGGCTACTACTACCAAGAAATGGTAAATCGTTAAAGTAGATGCTTGAAATGTGACACGATTTTACATTTAAGGTGTAAAAGCTTGATAAAACGATTTTTTAAAAATTTAAAGCTTTTAATGAAAACTGAAATGACCGTAAAAGTTTCAAAATACTTTTTAATTTATCATTTATTTAAATTAAATTATACTTTTTCTTATATGTTTTCAATTTTGTCTAAAATAAAGTAATATTAAAGTTTAGGCTGACAGTCTCTTAATTAGTAATTATTAAATTATCCGTTGTAGTATTTTTTTATTAAAAATAGGCACTACCTTTTTTAGTATGTTTCAACTACTATTCGTTCAATACTGCATGTTTTGCTAATATGTAATATTTTATAATAATAACCATTGCAGTTCTCTATTTTAAAACAAATACAGGTATACATAAAATATATTACTTATAAATTAAATCAATAATTTGAGTAGCAATTTTATATTCTTTCATCTCTTTCACATTAACATTCTTATCTATTTTTAGATGAACTGTTTTGTTGCACATATATATTTGTCAATTGTTGTTTAAAATTTATTTTTTGTCTGTATTTGCTACAATACTTAGCTTTTAATTGTAAAATGAAAACATTATTTTTAAAATGCTAATCTTGATTTCAATAAAAGAGTACCAATATTAATACATTGTCAATTTATTTTCATTCTGTAACTATGACGACTATGGTATTTTGCTTATCTAACTAAAAATTTATTTTAGTTTTTCTGGAAAATAAATGTTTCATTTCCGAGTACGAAAAATAATATCTAATAAGGTTGATTTCAGTGTATTTTGAAATTTATTATTTTATTATTGCTTTCTGTCTTTCAAATTTAGCTGTATTTAAAAAGTTTAAAAATTCAAATTTAGCTATATTAAAAAAAGGAACATAAGTATGGAAAACAAATAATTAAAAAAATTATCCAGTTTTTAAAAATTTTCCCTTACTAATCATAATAATATCAGATTTTAAATGCGAATATAAATTACTGAAATTGCTAATGAATTTTTAATTTTTTCCTTTTTAGTATAAAAATTATAAATTATGCAAATTTAATAATGTAATTTTTCAGCATATCGAAATATTAATACTTGAAATTCTACTGCGAAGGGTTTTCTTCAATTAATTTTGCGAAGGATCGTTTATTATAAAGCTGAATATAAATTATTGGGAGCAATTATTCATAACTTCTAATTAATATTTTTTCAAGATGTCATAGCTTTCAATCATTTACTATGATAATAAAATCTGCTCAACATAACATTCAAAGCTTTTTTTGTATGTATAATTGGGAAAAACGTTATATTTATTAAATTTTAAAAGCGAGAAATTTTATTTATTTACTTATTTAAGTTTTATGTATTACTGAAATTGTTATGTTTCTATCTATGCAAAGTTTTTGAAACATTTAATAGCATGCATTTTACTATGGTTATCATAGGTTACAATCCAAATCTCTTTTAAAATGTTTTGTTAAAATCTATATTGTAAATAAATTTTTTTTTCATTTTGAAACACAAAATTTTACCAAGAATAAAAATATAAATTAACATCATCCAAGTTAAGTACGATCGAAAACAACTTACCTTTTTCTTTAAAAATGTCAGAAACCAATGCAATATAGAGATTTAAACAAAAAATTAGAATAAAAAATTATTTCTCTGCATATAATTTTCTGAAGTGTTTTCGAATAATTTTTACATTGAATTGATACATAGAGAAATAATTTTTCGGTTGTATCAAATCTCAAATAAACAAATTTCGTGTTCAATATACAAGCATGCTAAATTAACAGCCTTAAACCATTAACCGCCAAAAATTATATTTTTGAAATTTAAAATTTTTTAGCTGAACGCCGTTTGTCACCTCAAATTCTGAAAAATAATTTTAGCTTTATATCATTGTAAAAAAATCATGGCTTTTTTTATTTATTTTATTTTATTTTATTTTATTTTATTTTTTCTAATGTAAGGTCAATTTTTTGATTAAATTAGTGGTGGGAATGTAAATAATTTAAATATGTGCTTATCTTTTGACCGTTGCGTGAACGCAACATCAGAGGAAAATGGGTTAACATAAACATTAAAATTAGTATTATTGTATATATCTTGTATATATTAATACATTGAAAATTTTCCTGCGTGATTACAATATTTTAAATTAAAATCAAATTTCAATTTGCTTAATAGGTACAGATTCCAGTCTATCGAAAAAGTTTCCATGTCGGAAATCGAATCCGGGCCTTAAGCATAGCAACTAACGTTTTACCGACTAAACGACATGGAATGACGCACAGCCTGGAACTTGTCACTATTACACGTTAACAAGGTTATTGATTCAGTAGGTGATGGATTTTTTTTCCGTGTGTCACCAACCTGGGGCAAATACGAAAGACAAAAAAGTCCAGTGTCGATTGAATATATTAGTACGTGGAAATTTTTCCAGAGATAATTCGTCTTAAATGCAATATTTCAAATGAAAATCAAATTTCAAATTGCTTAAGAGGCGCAAATTTAGAGCAAATTTAAGAGGCGCGTAGTTTCCATCTGAAATACCGTAAAAATGGGGTGAATCGGAACACTTTTCAACTTTAACGTTAAAAAAAAGCAACAAGTGATTTTTTTTATTTTTTTATTTTTCAACTAGAAACCTCGGCTTGTTTTGTTCTTTACTTTTTAAGCGAAAACGAAACATTTTTACTATTTATATATATATTATTTATCTTTTTAATGGTGTTCCGATTCATCCCGCAGATAGGATGTGAATCGGAACAAATGTTATAATCTTCATATATTCCGACTCAAATTTTAATAGGGTTAATAAAAACAGGAAATAATGATAAGAGAGGAATAGAAATACGTACTTACTGTGAAACCAAGCCTTTAATTTATATACAAGTAAAGATATACCTTTTTAAAAATTAGAAAATAACTTTGAAATCAAGAAAAAAAATTTAATTTGAAAAATTATATTCGAATTGCAGAAGTAGAATTTAATACAAATTAAGCTCTGTTCTGTATTATCCTTTACTACTAGTCATTGGGTAAGTGAATCTCTTGAGTAGCCCCAAACGCTGCATGTATTAATACGATCTACTAATACGCCCTCATCCCCAGCCCTTAGTATTGTTTTCATCCCCCTTTTTTTAATTGTTTTTTTTTTCATTTCGAGAGGTTTGTTTAATGTTGTGGATGTCAGAGAATAATTCTGTTCAGTTTTTCTAACTAATTTGCTATTTTTAAATTATTTTATTGTGTGTTCTATGCCTGTTGGATTAGGGGTTGATTTTTTTGTTTAACCAAATAATTTCTGGGCTCCTTTAAACTCTTCAAGTAATTAGAACAAACAAAATATTATTATAATACATATTCATACATATTTTTTCATATATTACATGAAACTATTACTGTATAGAAAAATAAACATATGAGAGAAAACGTGTTCCGATTCACCCCGTAAATCTTAAACCTCTGATGTTACAAGACATTTTTAATTTTTTTGTTATGTAGTTTAGAAATAAGTAGAATTTAATACAGCATATCCTTTACAGGTCTATCATTAATTAAAAATCCCCTCTCTTAGGTTTAGAATACGAAAAATACTGTAGTTACATACAAAGTTTTGAAGACGATTAAACGATTAGACGACAAAAAATGAGGTTTTTGAGAATCCTCTTGAAGTTTTTTTATATACCCCAGTAGTGGTGCCAACGTGTCAAGACTGAATTTCCCAACTCTTAATGTTATTACCTTATTATACAAAAATTGGCAACTGAAAATATCATCACATATATTTATAATGAATTTATTTGTATGACCGGGAAGTTTCGTTCCTATTCACCCCGCTTTTCCTATTCACCCCATTTTACGGTATTCAAATGAGGTTCATTTAAGCCCTTGAGAGTGTTTGCATAAGAATCGATGGCATCCAAAAAACCGATATTTTGTTTGGATAAAACTGTTTAGCTCTCGGATTTTTGGAAATGTTTCTGAGTGGTTTTTACAATGCATTAATGCATTTTCTCAGCCTCAAAAATAGTTTTTCGGCGCTATCAATTCTCAAGTAAACAAATTTCATGTTCAAAATACCACTAAAAAGTCCCATTCATCTAACACTAAAATTGAGTGCAATGTTACTTTCTTTCTTAACTATTATTATTTTATGTCTGACAATTATTTATAGTTTTAATAATTATGTGAATCACCCCCTATTTCCTAGCAAAATAGATTCTTTAACTTTAAACAGCTGTTACTTGGTTATATTTAATTGTAGAAGAGTGGGACTGTTTTATCTTACATTTTAATGTAATAGGATATTATTAGAAAACAAAATCTCTTATGATATTAGGGAGGGGGGAGTATGAAAATTAAAAATCGTCTCTATACATATATACATACACACACGCACACACTAGGGTGGTCCTTAAAATTTGGTTAAAAATATTTTTCACTATTTATACCGGGGCACCCTGCCATTTTGTTCTACTCATTAAAAAGGATTACAGCATTTAAAAAAAGAAAAATTAGTATGATTTTAGGAGTCGCTGCCACTATTTAAAAATTATACTTATTCAAAAATAATAAAGGAAAATACATAATTATTCTTAATAACAAGTAAACACATTTTTATTAAATGTTTCAATAAATTTTACAGCAACTACAATGTTAGGTACATTAATAGGAGAAGAAAAAAGCTATCATTATTATAAAATCCTTACATTTACCTTTTTAAAGAGATCAATAAAGATTTTTTAGAGTCTGGATATTTGCTTCGAAACATGCTTCACTAACAACAATGTACTATTTTTGTTCTTCATCTTTTGAATGAAGTGTATTGTAGTTCTCAATAAGTACTACCCTACGTTATGCTACATCAATAATAACTTTGATTGAAGCCACATAAGCCTTACAAGTTTTGTAAGATTCATTTTTAATCTAATTTGTCATATCTATTTCAAAAAAGTATGAAAGTAATTCCATAATTAAAAAAAAAGAAAAAAAAAGAAAAAACAGAGTATTATTTGTTAGAAAATCTTGCAAGTTCTTTAAGCGTATGTCATCAGGATCAACCCGGCAAGTTTCAATGGTTTCTCATTTTTCATATTTTTTAAAGCACGCACCATTTTTTTTGAATGAGACTTTGTAATCGAAAAATAGAAAAGCAACTAGTTCTTCGGACAAGTACCGAATGTCCCAGAAATATCTTCATAGCACACAAAGAAATGTCTTTATTTACATTTACATATTCTTTCAAGTTTTTAAGGAGCAATAAATCATTTCTAGACGCTTAACAAGCAGATGGTGCCTGATATCAACTGTGAATGTAGATTTTTACCACAAACGAGCAAACGTGACGAACTCCAGATTCTTCGTGCTTAGAAAGTTTGAACTGATCTCTAAATAAATAAAACTTGAGCGAGTATACTGCCTTTGTCATTCATAGTGCTCGATGAAAGCCACGAGGGGCTTTAAAGTGAACACCTCTTTCGGGTACTCTTACTAGGAAAATGATGGCAAGCTCTAACAGTTCTTTGTAATCGTCTCTTGGTTGAAAATCATTAATTTGATTTTGTGCAAACTCTATGATTTCTGAGGCATCTTCTTTTGTTTTTTCTTTGATAAAATTATGAGTTACGGAAGTCTGAAGTATGTCATGATCAAGAGAGTTCACGAAATTTTTAATCGTTTAAATAAGTGTATGTCTGGTCCGTTTGGAACTCCAAGTAACTTAACAACAACTGCTGCCAGCATAATCTCCAGGATGTGAAGACGGCAAGCCAACCAAAGCTTTTCTTTTTTCATTTTCTGTTCCAAAAGAACACAAGCTCTTCTTGATAACCCGGAATTTATATAAGTTGTATCAAAACGCATAAATTTTATTTGCTGTGTAATTCCCCTGAGTCCAAAGTTTTGTTAACAGCAAAAGATATTGCTTCATTGCCTGTTCTTGACTGCAATTTTAGAACTACAAGTGATTGGTCAATATTTTTGCCAAAAATAATAATTGTTAATCTATCAACAGTTTCAGATCCTGAAATGTTTCTAAAATGATGGAATCCCAGTGAACAGTCAACGGAACATTTGCCAAAAATTCTTTTTTTTTTTTTAAATTTTCGGCTCTGTTTGATCTGCTTTTGATTCTAACGCGCTGAATAGAGGATTTGTTAACATTATAATTGGCAGGATCACAACCACACATTTTATTCTTGTAGTCAAAACAATATCTGCATTTCTATCACTTAACTTTGCTGCATCAAGGCTTGCAGCTGCTCTGTTGTCCAAAATTTTTAATCTACCTCTTTTTTTAGGAGGTGGATCACTGTGAGAGCGTGAACTACTTCTTCCTGATTGGAACAAGTTTCATTATCACTTGAGCTTGCTCAATTCACTAGCTAGCAACACACTGAGAAAGAAGCTGGAAAGTATACGAAATGATATTGTCTACATTTTGTATAGAATTATACAAAAACCTTATTTTTTTTTTACTACTCATTAGCTGAATTGCAGTTGTTGCCGTAGCAACCCCAGGTCACACTAAGAGTAGAGGATTATGAACTACCAATACACAAGAAAAGCACCATTTTGGCGAAAACAAATGTTACGCACACAAAAGTCAACAATTTTAATAATAAATATTTATTTAGTGCTTATGAAACATATTTTATTACATAATCATTTATTAAAATTGAAGCTGAATTTTTATTCTTTTCTCATTCTTATTTATTTTTAAATTGATTTAAGCACTATATTATGTTAAATTAGCTAACCTGTCGGCATTGCTCTGGCCCATTAAAGAAACGTACATAAACTCAAATGCATTTAAAAATCGTTGAAAATTTTAAAAACTCAGCATGAATTTTGGAAAAATAATTGAAGCATTCAACAACCTGTACAGTTTAATGTTATACTATGATTCAACTTTGCCGTGACTATGGATATATATTAATAATATAAAAATTAGACTAAAAATATGTCTAATATTCAAACCTTGGTAGCGACCCTTAAAATTTGTTTTAAAATTCTGAAATTTTTGTAGAGGTCTTTTTTTATACATAGAAATGAGAAACAAAGGGGTGCCCCGTACAAATTTTAAAAGTTCATTTTTAAGGACCACCCTAACACACACACACACATATATATATACAGGGTGAGTCAAAAATATCGAAACAACAGGCTGTCTCCTTAAATATTGCCCCTAGGCCCATACTTCCAATTGCAAAAGCTCATAAAAAAAGGTGAAATTTTTGATAAGTTGCAACTCCATGGGGGTCTATTTGAAAAAGTGCGAAAATTAACTTTTTATACGGCCCCCGTAGGATAAAAAATTCCAATTAGGAAAACCTTTCTTATCCACTATTGAATAATACACAAAAAGTTGCATCTTCATGTCCTCAAAATTTGCGGAGTTATAACCGTTTGAATAATTCATCAGGTTTTAAAGGATTAGACAAAAATTGAAATGCGCGCAATTCAAAAGACAATGTCACTTTAACAGTTCTAAGAAACGCGTAAAAAATCGATCTTTTGAGTTAGAATTTTGATTTTTATCTTTTTTTGTGATGGTTAGCCATATAATTTTTTAAGAAAATCCCATCCTAAAATTTATCATAAAATTTATAAAAATTTCATATGGTTAGTACTTGTTTAAATGGGATAATTAAAAATCGTTATAACTCAAAATATTATTTATCGGATTTCAGTTTCTTTCTATTTAATTAAAAATGAAAATCTCATTTTAGTTTTGTTTCGGGGGTTTTGTTTTTTATTATTTATTTTAGAACCATTAAAAATATTTATTTAAAAAATAATGACTTTTAAAAAAATCATATTTTCAAAAGTAAATAATTCATTTTTTTAAAAAACAAAACTAATGTAAAATAATTAAAAATGACATGTTTCAAGTTTGTATTTTTTTTTCCTTTAACAATTCTTAACTTTTAATAATTTAAAAACAAGAAATTGTCGGGGAAAAAAGTCATTATACAGAAAAACGAAATGTAGTGTCTTACTGCCCATCAGTTATTTAAAAGAATGCTTTTCTAAGATGTAGATTAAGTCCTTTTTAAAAATTTAGCTCTCACAACTTCAAGCTTTTTATCGTTCCTGGAGAGGCTTTTAAAAAATCTGTATTCTGGGCTCAGGTCAGATCAGGACCGAGAAGTTACTTTTTTCTGAAGACTCGCCTATCCGGGTCTTATGTATTTTTCATACCAGAGGGGACTGCTTCCTTTTTCCCAGGCCTGCACTTTTAGACCCCAGACGAAATTTTTGCACCCAGACGAAATTTTAAATCCCGGTCACGAACAATCCTCATTAAAATCTAATACGTGCATAAAATAAGTAAAATTTGGTTTAATCAATATTTTTACAAAAGCCACATAAATTTTAAAATCGCTTTTATTTTACAAAAAAAAAAAATAAAAAAATAAAAAAAATAAATAAAAAAAAAATAATTTAAAATTTAAAATTTATTTTTTTAAGTAAAGTAAAAATAAATTAAATGCTAAAAAAATTAAACAAAATAAAACCAGAGAAAAAAAATGTGCCTATGACGGAATTCTGTCTTAAACAGAAAATGTGTTGATCCATGCAAAATAAATAGAATAATACCTGAGAAAAAAAAAAAAAAACTCCATTAAACCCTCCTAGGAACGGCATTTGTCTATTACGTATTTTTTCTTTCCTATGTGATTCCGTCTTAAAAGGTTTTACTGTATAACATTTTTCAAACTCTCCAATGCACGAGATATGGATTAGCGATAATAAAATATAAGTTAAATATTTGCATATAAACAGAGATTCATTGTAAAATAAATATATCACAGCCTTTAAAGCCTTTTTAATAATAAAAAGTATAAATATGGAAAACGAAATTCTATATTAAGTATTTTTGGTCAGAACTCCTCCACGCGAAACAATTTTTAACTATACTGAAGTAAAAAACTATGTAGAAATTCACGGCTGAGCCGGCTATGATTTAAGCTTTTTTCCAGGCTGGTCCTGATTATGATTTTAATATTACTTCATGCCGGGCTGAACTTTTTTCCCTATGGGTCGGTTTAGGACCGGACCTAGTAATTTCGATCTATTCAGACCTCCAGTGCTAATGATCAACATGTTTTGAAAACAAGTTTTGATTTAAATCAATACGCTGCTTTATTATGTCCAAATAAGAGGCATGGTCTTAAACCGACATATAATAACGGACAATTTGTGGACAATCCCTTATTTGCTTTGAAAATGGATGAAATAAACGTCGTTTACTGGCATGGTAAAGTGGTGTAAGTCACGAATTTTTGAGAATTTTGGATTTTAATATCTCTGTCACGTTTTCAGATACGAAGATGAAATTTTTTTTGTTCAATTTAGGAATGGATAAGGAATAATTTCTCAATTGGGAATTTTGCTCTACGGAGGCCGTATAAAAATTTAATTTTCGTATTTTTTCAGATATACCCCCCATGGAGTTGCAACTTAACTTATCAGAAATTTCACTTTTTTTATGAATTTTTGCAATTGGAAGTATGGGTCTAGAGGCAATATTTAAGGAGATAGCCTATTGTTTGGATATTTATGACTCACCCTGTATATATATATGTTCTTAAAACTCCATTTCTGAGTTTCCTTAAAATTATGTTCTACACTGTAAAAAAAAATCTGTAAAGGTACTAAACACTTTCTATGAAACTGGGATTCCAAGAACTTTTCATGTAACGATAACAGGAAAAATCCATGTAACCGATTCTAAAACTTGAGTTTTTGTTGTTACCGTTACAGGAAAAGTTCTTGGAATCCCAGTTTCCTAGATAAAGTATAGTACCTTTACAGTTTTTTTTCACAGTGTATAAATGAGTGTTTTTGGTATTTTTCGGTTACCCGGGGTAGTGTTATTTATACTTACATATACAGGATGTATCTAAACTCTTGGGCAAAACTTTAAGGGGTGATAGTACGCATCAAGACAAATAATATTAAATGGGAAACTAAGCGTCCCAAACGTATTCCGAAGGAAGGCGATATGCACCATTAAAGTTTAGGGACCAAAATTTCAAATAAACATAAAAAACGGAAAAATCGGTCGATTGATTTGCCGTTTTTACTAAAATTATCCTTTATGTCGGCATTTTCTTGAAATTAAATTGTAAAGATAAATTTCAAAATTGTTTCTGTCCGTGTGTCTGTGTGTATGTCGCCATTCTACCATCAAAAAGTGTATGAAGTTATGCATAGAAATGAACCAAATTTCTTGTGAATATTTTTGGCTGTGGCAAGCACGTACTCCTTCAGTTTTGAAATATTCCGCCGGAAGGGAGCGCTGCAATCGCGATTTTTGTGCCATTTTCAATATTGTACCGACCAAAAATATATGAAGTTATACATCGAATTAAACCAAACTTTTTGTGTATGTGTATGACTGCGGCTAGTTGGTCATCCCTGAATTTAAAAAATATCCGTCGGAAGGGGAGCTGCAATCGCGATTTTTGTGCCATTTTCAATATTGTACTGACCAAAACTACATGAAGTTATGCGTCGAATTGAACGAAATTTTTTGTGTAAGTGTATCACTATGGCTAGTTGCATCGCCCTGAATCTGAAAAAAATCCGCCGGCAGGAGGCGCTGTAATAGCGAATTTTATGCCATTTTCAATATTGCACAACATAAAAGTGTATGATGTTAGTTCTAGAACTGAACTAAGTTTTTTGTATATGATTATGTTTTGGTATGGCAAGTAGGACCACCCTGAATTTGAAAAAAATCTGCCTATCATTCTATTGTCCAACGGTTCTTGCAGAGACGGAAATTCGTTTTTACTCCGATTAATTGACTGAAGCAGAAATTTAAGATAAAAATCAAATCATTAAAGCATTAAAATGAGTAACTATTTTTTTAAAATATTAAAATGTACGTATGAGATGGAAGAAAGTTTTGGGATGGGCACATCCAAGTATTTCTTTTGCATCTTATTAAATGCTATCGTAAGCTCAGACTTAAACATAAATTGTGAGCTCAAAATCTGAATTGTTGGGAGTGGTTAAGTAGACAAACTGAACTGTGTTCAGAGGCATCAAATTTCAAATGATTATAAAAAACGGAAAAATTGGTCGATTCGATTGCGGCTTTCGCTAAGACTAATTTTAAAATCAGCATTTTCTTGAAATAAATTTTAAAGATAAATTTCACAAAATGCCGATAGAGGGTGCTTAGACTTTGGAGTAGCGGACAACTACTTTTAATTGTTATTTTTTTAATCTCATGAAATCATTTCAAATGCATAGACTTAAATTTTGGGCTCAAATTCTGAATCGTTGGGAGTGTTTAAGTAGGGAAAAATTGAATTGTGTTCGAGGAGGGGGGAGGGTTAAATTTCAAATCCTGAACACACTTTAGTTTGCGCTTCTTAACCCCTCCCAACAATTCAGAATTTGAGCTCCAAATCTATGTTTAAATCTAAGCTTCCAAAAACATTTAATAAGCTTTAGAAAGCATTTAATTAGAACAAAAAAATATTGGTTGAAGTTAATTGTTGGATACTCTGAAGTTTAAAGCGCCCTCTAACGTAATTTTTTTAAATTTATCTTTAAAATTCATTTTCAAGAAGATACTGACTTAAGAAATAATGTTATTTTAAACCGCAAACGAATCGACCAATTTTTCCATTTTCTATAATTATTTTAAATTTGAACCTCCCCCTTCTTAACACAGTTCAGTTTGTGCTACTTAACCGCTACCTACTATTCAGATTTTGAGCTCAAAATTTAAGTTTAAGTCTAAGCTTCCGAAAACATTTGATGAGGTGCAAAAAATAACGGCAAAAAATAGTTGTTTGTTACTCAAAAGTCTAAAGTGCCCTCTATCGACATTTTTTGAGATTTATCTTTATAATTTATTTTTAAGAAAATACCAACATAAAGAACAGTTTTAATGACAACCGCAAATCAATGAACCCATTTTTCCGTTTTTATAATAATTTGAAATTTGAACCCTCTGAACACAGCCCAATTTGTGCTACTTATCCACTCCCAACTTTTCAGATTTTGAGTTCAAAATTTAAGTTTGAATTTATGCTTACAAAAACACTTAATGAGATGCAAAAAATACCGACAAAAACAGTTGTTCGTAACTCCAAAATCTAAAGCGCCCTCTATCGGCATTTTTTGAAATTTATCTTTATAATTTAATTTTAAGAAAATGCCGACATAAAGAATAGTTTTAGTTAAAACCACAAATCAATCGACCGATTTTTCCGTTTTTTATGTTTATTTGAAATTTTGGTCCCTAAACTTTAATGGCGGCTATCTCCTTCGGAAAACGTTTGGGACCCTTGGTCTCCTATTTAATATTGTTTGACTTGATGTGTACTAATCACCCCCCTTTTATTGTAAAAAAAAATTAGAATCACTCTGTATATATATATATATATATATATATATATATATATATATATAAGAAATGTATTTATTGACTCAAATTACTTTTAAAATACTTATTTATAACATTTAGAACAGTATTGCAATTGACACTGTATGTCTATGCCTAACTATTTAAGGATTATCCATTGAACAATATTAAAAGTTGACACTTTGTTTATTGATTTAAATAATTGTGATAGCACAGCTGAAAAAAAGTTTTCTACAAATACTCTAACACAAAATTTGTGTCAAATTTAAACATGTTTCTTCTATAAGTTATCAAAATTTCTCACAATTTTCTAAAAATATTTCATATGCCTGCATATTAGGGTGAAAAACTTGCCAAAAACATTCATTTTTATAAGAACTACTTTTATTGGCTATACAGTCTTCAAAAATTCGCGATTTGTAGATTTACTTTCGTTGGTTTTATTCCGTTAAAACACGAAAACTTTTGATTCGATTTACCCATCTTTTGCAAAAATACAGGAAATTCACCAATATAATCCAAAATGTACCTAAACCACTCCAATCTAAAGACGTATCTTCGTCAAACCACAAGGATATTCTAACAACTGCGTTAGATTGTGCTTTTTTAGAAATGGAATATGAATTTTTAAGCATGGCCTTTTTCTTCAAAACACGAAAAAGTATCGAACCCAGTGTTAAAAGCTCCGAAAACTCTTCAGTCAAATTATTCACATTTCTTCAATAAGAGAGATATATTTTTTTTTTTCTAATTACAGAAAACTTGTTGTCAATACTTTTCCAGTTTTTTTTTTTTTTTTTTTTTTTTTTTTTTTTTTTTTTTTTTTTGGACAAATTGTTTTGAGAGGGCACCTGTTGTTTTTAAAAACCGGAAACAATCATTACACATAGCAATTTTTTACATGTATATGCACATCAATTACGTTTTTATTCTTTCTTCAGCGTGAATACAAATATTCATGTTTTTAATATTAAATGTTTTGTTGCTAAAATAACTGTTTTGGAGTATCAGTTTTCACTGGAAAGTGTGAGCTAAAGTAACATTTTTGACCTCTTAAATCCTCAGACACAAAATAGCTCCAGTTGAGTCGAAATCAACTTATTTCACGATTTGAAAGTCAGCTTCTCCTAAATAGTTGAAACATCTAGAGTGAACGAGTTGCTTTTAAGTAATTTAAATCAAGATGAGTAAAACATTTAAGAAACAACTTATGCATGATACAATAAATTATAGATTTTTCCTGAGAAGCCAAATTCATTCTTTCGATTTAAGAGTATACGTAGCTATATTTGACCACGTTGAATTCTAGAAATGCACTTGGCTATGCTTCTGTTACTGTTCTACATACTTCGGTTCACCACTACTGTTACAGATTGAATTGTTTTGTTTCTAAAATTTAGTAAGCAGTTGTCGTAAGGCTGATAATTTAAATGTCTTACAACCTTGCACTGATTACAATCAATGCTGAACTGTTTATATATATTGAATTTCAAGGGTAGTATGAGATTAAAAGCTATATATATATATATATATATAACATACAGGTATACATAATGTATACATCAAAAAACCTACTTTTTAATAATGCAATCAATTTCTTAGATATTAAAATTATATTAAAAGAGAACAAATTTATAACTGATATTTATGACAAAAGGAAAGAATTTAATTTTAAAGTTAATACCTTTACTGATTTTAAATCATGTCCTCATAATTCTGTATATCGTAATATAATACTTAACCATTTATATGGAATAAAATGTGTATGTTCTTCCCATTTAATTAATACTAATATTAAAAACCTTGTATATGATGCTATAAATAATGGTTATCCTAAAAAATTCACATATTCTTTAATTTATAATTAGATATTACATGATCTTATAATTAATTCTTTGCGTAAAAAAATGTATAAAAAATTATAAAACATAAAAATAAAAATAATAATAAAAAATTAAAAATGTTAAAAAAGTAATAAAATATATATATACAGGTTGGTTGGGTGGGTAGATTTTAGAGTACGGAGGAGGGTGGTGTTGTCTGGTTAAAACGCAAAGGTTAATTTAAAAAAATTATATAATTGAGCGTGGGTTATTTATTTTAACATTATTTTACCATAATTTTAAACTGTTTAATTGACACCAATATATGGATATTTGTCTAGTTATATCTATAGTGAAATAGCTATATTTTAATTATCAAAATTAGTTTAATGTTATTGATATAATTTATGGTATTATTATTATTATTATTATTATTATTATTATTATTATTATTATTATTATTATTTAAATATTTATTTATTTTTATTTTATTTAATTTTATTTTTTTATTTTTTTATGTTTTTATTTTTTATTTTTTTATTTTATTTTATCTTTTTTAAATTTTTATTATCCTATATTAAGATAATGAGTTTTTACCATCTAAAGTCACAATAAATGTTACTGATTAAAGTAACAAATGGTATTTAAGTTATATGTTAATATGAATGTTATCAATTAATTCTAATTTTAATTATTTTATTAATTTAATTTTATGTTAATATCGCTAATTAATTATTTTTTCCGGTTCAATTATATTTCAATTCAGCTTTATCTTTTTTGTCTGTTATGGATACTACTAAGTCTACATGTGGATTTAACTATTATTTTTACTTACTTTCAACTCCTTTTTGTAAAATAACAATATATATACTGCTACTATTATTAAGTTTCTTTATTGTCTTCAATATCTTGTATCACTTTAAATCATAGCAAGTTTTTTTTTCTCCAAATCATTTATCTAGCCGTTTGGCGCGCTTGGCATTCTTTATTTAAAAAGAGCAGCCCTACTGATTTTGCGAAGATCCGTTGCGTGCATTACTAACGAACTGGTTTTTCTACAGTGTTACTATGTAAGCTTGTATAATTAAATATTGCTTCCTGCATTTGTAATTTATTAATAATTTATTGCGCAGTCTTCTTCATTAATGGTGATAACCAATTAAGTTCTTTTTGTTCTTAATATTTTGTTTTCTTACTTTTTATCCAAATTATATATGAATGTAAAGTTTATCATTTCCACGTGCAAAAATAGGGTTAGTTTGTGCTCATGTTACTGACACTATTTGCTGCACGCTACTGTTTTAATATATATATATATATATATTCATTTTTTCAACTATTTATTACTCTGTTCCTTGTTTAATAATTTGGTTTTTGTGTGCTGGTAGCCCCAAATACGTATTATTTTGCTATTTCATGGCTAATACGTGGATGAAACCGCACACTTCATTTGTAGTTCCAGAGCATTTGGGGCCTGATGATTCTGCTCTGGGGACTACAAATTTCATTTGTATTCATTTTATTTATTTATTTATACAGACATACTCGTTTCACTATTTTTTTTTATTACAATTCCATTCAATTCTAATTCTTCGTTTTGGTTTATTGTTTTATTGATAAAATCCATTGGTGAATCTTGTTTACTTTTAATGGTATTACATATATATATATATATATATATATATATATATATATTTTCCAAATATTATATTTTTAATTGTTTAGTTTTTAATCTTATTTTCTTTAAAAGTTCAAAATCATAAGCAATACAATTTACAGACAGATTTGAAGCATACGATTTACAAAAATTATGCTTCAAACACTTCGATGCTCAAAAATCGTGGAGATATGGGAGATTGCTCATATTTCCCATGCTTTAATTACGTCCTTCTCCAACAAAAATGTCAACCCTTCATTATTATTCGTTAAATAGAGGTGTTAGGTATTCAAGAGTATCTTTTGTTAAGGTTAATGGACATTTCCGACAGCTCTAATTAACGAAGATCTTTCATAATACGCAAAACGTACATATTTGTACTTTTTACTTTACAAAATGAATGCTTTTGTTATTTTTTTATTTAATATAAATATGTTTACTTTTTAAATGTAAATATATTTAAAAATATTTAATATTAATTTTTAAATTTCAGTGATATCAAAATAAAAATACTTGTAAATTAATATATAATTATTATTTTATATATTACACATAAAATTATATATTTACAATATATTATATGAATTATTTATTATTTTATATTACATATATGTTGAATAAAATTATTACATTATCTACATTAATTATTATATTATGATTGCGCTGCTATAAACATTAATATTTTTATATATTATTAATTTATATGTAAAATAATAATACATTATATAATATATTGTAATGCAAATTACGATTATTATAATACACATACATATCTTTGTAAATACCCTAAAGATAAAATAATATTCGTTCTTTTCTCTGCTGAAAAAAGAGTTATTGTTTAGGAAATATGTAAGATTTAAAACATGTTTTATTTAACAAAAAAAAGTAATAAACTAACATTTTCAAAATTGATTCATTGAAAAAACTATTCCTTTAACATGTTTATTTTATTTTTCAAGAATAAGAATTTTATAACTTGAGTCGTTTGTTTATTGATCAACATACATCTGACTTGTGTGCTCGACATGAAGCCTGCTTATAAGCCATCGTCAGTATATAGGGACGAGATAGCACACAAGGAAATATTACAACACAAGAGAAGTACAACCACGAGCTCCCCACAAAGAGTGTGTGCAGTGGAGCCAGTGGGATTCGAACCCACAACCTCACGATTAGCGGCGTGATGACACCACTCAGCCACGGAGGCCCACTTGAGTCGTGTAAAATTTAATTTATTTTCCCAAACAAATGCTCTTGTTCATTTTTCATTTTTTAAACTTTCCAACAAAGTTAAAAATAAAAGTTATCCAATCGCAATTTTCAACAAAGTTAAGTATGTCCGTTTGTCTGTGCTCTAACTTTCATAAATATACTCCGATTGCACTGAATTTTTGGGAAGTTATTGGAGTTTATTCCAATTCAAAACCTATTTGAGTTAAAGTTTCTAGCGTGACTATTTTATTTAGAAAGATTGTCAAAAGTTCCGTTATATTACGGCCTAAGAGAAAAAATCATGTCAAATTCATTTTAAAAATATTATACCCTGTCAAACATAATAAAATTGACACGCATTTACGAAGTGCATCTAAACATATGAACATACATGTAAATATATGAACATAAAATATTCCGTAAAATATGCGGGAAAAATAATAATCATTATTCATTTACCCGGCCACACAAACGAATTCCATTACATAATGTTAAAAGAGGGATGTTTGCGGTTTATTTTAATTATATTAAAGTATTTCATTTATAATAAATTTCATATGCTTTGCTGAGGCTTGATGTAACTTATATCACGAGTAACACGAAGTAAATAGCATTTACAGGAGCACACAAAACATTTACAAAATTGTATTATACACGAAATACTGTATATCAGGTATATGATGGTTGATGGATGAATGAAATTCATTTTTGGTATGACATGAACTTTTAAGTTTCAGTAAATTTATGCATATTATATGTCGTGTATAAATGCTGTAGTTCATATACAGGGTTGTGCAAAAGATTTCCTGAATGCTACTGAATATGAGCGAGAGAGAAGTTTTTATTTGATCTAATGCACTTTTACGCTGGACTGCGTTCCGTTTACTAAGAAATGTTTATAGAATTATATACAGGACCCCAAATAGATTGTGAAACATGGACGTCTATAAATTATAGTTTTTGGAAATGTGATTTCATTAGCTTTGAGAGTATTTTAATTTGAGTTAAATTTTAGCTAATCACTGGCATTAAATAAAGATATTAAGTAAATGACAGGGCTAAACAAAAGTATTCAAATTACTGAAAAAGAAATTTCAATTTGTTAGGTCTTTTTAATTTCTTTCTTTTCTTTGGAGGGGGGGAAGGACTAAACTAAATTACTTCGTAATATAATATATGTATAAACCGACAGAACAAAAACAGGGCTTTTATTAAGTATATTCGAATATTTAATTGGTTAAGGACAGTAAAACCACTTTTTCCTAAAGAAAGTTTTGTTTAATATTCCAGGAAGAATTTAAAAGTGTTTCATAATCTATGCTTAACGCATTGTTTTTCCTACTGTCTTCTTTTTTTATTTTAGTCATGCTTAAAATTTGGTATATCTACTAAAACAACTTATCTTTTGCATATTTGTGAAACCTATTATTATTATTCATTTTTATTTATTTGAGTCATGGGTAAAACTGGACTTATTTCCTGAAACAATTACTCTTTTGGTTCGCTTCTGTAATGGTTGAGTACAGAAGACAACAATAATTTTTCGACGGAATATTTAAACCAATAATAGTAACTGTTATTTTTTTTAAAGGAAATAATTGAAAAATTCTCTCTGCTATACATATATATATATATATATATATATATATATATATATATATATATATATATATATATATATACACAACTGACGCTGTTACCATTGTTGAATTATTTAATGCATTTTTTGTGACCGAGTGACTTTCTTGACTTTCTTTAGTGTAAGTAAAAAGTTGCTGCACACAAAATTATGAAAATCAGAAGTAAAACAAGGAAATACTTCAGAAATACGCTGAAGTAAATTATTTTTAAATCAAAGAATTATTTTTAGAGCTAATTTTATCAACGTCAATAAAAACTGTTGCATTAAAACAGTTTTATATGATTAAAAAAAACTATACATATGTATTTAATTAATTTTTCTCAGAATGTATACACCACAAGTTCACTGAACAAAAAATGATTAGTTTTTTTTATTATTGTATTTGCTGGGATTTTTGCTTTTTTTCAAATTTTCAGTATTTCAAGAAATATTTTTGAGTAATTGTTTTAAAAATGTTATTTTTAAAATTATTGCCTATTGTTAAAACAACGCAAATAATAACACTCACCTTCTAACGATTTTCACGTGAACGTTAAAAAAAGGGAAAAAATTGTAAAATTTACGTCATTTAAAACTTTACTTTAAATTTAAAAGTATCACTTACGTAAAATAATTTTCCTATAGCAGTGTTTAAAAATTCTGGAAGGCAAAAATGTACTATCTTCAGTTTATATTAGCTATTTTTTAGATTTTTGAAGTGAAAACTTCTTTAGCGGCGCTGAGCACTTTTTGTATGGGTAAAAACTTCCAAACTCGCGTCAGGGTCACGTGATGCTGATCGAAAAAGCGTAAGATCGAGGGGAAGGGAGAGGAACTAGTATCTCCCACTCTTTCTACTGTGCCTGAGTGTGCTGCTCCGTTTAGGCGGCACAGGGCGCTTGCGCGAATGTCCGTGTGTGTTTTTTTAAGTTATAGTTGTATTTAAGTTTAACAACTTATACTGTTAATAGATGGAATAAAACGTTATGAAAGAAAAAGTATGACATTGTGCATTGATTATGCTGCAGTTTCCAACTACTTTTTTTCATTTTTTTTATTGTATTTAAATAATAACAACATAAATTGATACCAAATGAAATAAAAAGTTAAGAAAGAAAAAACATGACATTGCACATCAATTATGCTGCACTTTCCAACCATTTTTTTCAATTCCTTAAATTTTCAATTGTATTTAAAGTTTAACAACTTACATTGTTATCAAATTGAATAAAAAGTTAAGAAAGAAAAGACATGACATTGCTCATCGATTATACTACAGTTTTCAACCAATTCTTAAAATTATAATTGTATTTAAAGTTTAACAACATATACTGTTACCAGAAGGAATAAAATGTTAAGAAAGAAAAAAATATGACATTGTGCATCAATTATGTTGCACTTTCCAACCACTTTTTTCAGTTTTTTTAATTTTTGATTGTATTTAAATAGTAACAACATAAATTAATACCAAATGGTATAAAAAGTTAAGAAAGAAAAACATGACATTGCACATCGATTATGCTGCACTTTTAAACCTTTATATATATATATATATATATATATTTTCAATTGTTTTTAAAGTTTAACAACTTATATTGTTATCAAATGGAATAAAATGATAAGAAAGAAAAGACATGATATTGTACATTGATTATGCAGTACTTTCCAACCATTTTTAAAAATTGTAATTGTATTTAAACCTTAACAACTTATACTGTTACCAGAGGGAATAAAATGTTAAGAAAGAAAAAGTATGACATCGCGCATTGATTACATTGCACTTTCCAACCATTTTTCTCTCTTTTTTTTTAATTTTTGATTGTATTTAAATAGTAACAACATAAATTGATACCAAATGGAATAAAAAGTTAAGAAAGTAAAAACATGACATTGCACATCAATTATGCAACATTTCAAAACCATTTTTAAAAATTTTATTTTTTATTGTATTTAAATAATAACAACATAAATTGATACCAAATAGAATAAAAAGTTAAGAAAGAAAAAACATGACATTGCACATCAATTATGCTGCACTTTCCAACCATTTTTTTCAATTCCTTAAATTTTCAATTGTATTTAAAGTTTAACAACTTACATTGTTATCAAATTGAATAAAAAGTTAAGAAAGAAAAGACATGACATTGCTCATCGATTATACTACACTTTTCAACCAATTTTTAAAATTATAATTGTATTTAAAGTTTAACAACATATACTGTTACCAGAAGGAATAAAATGTTAAGAAAGAAAAAATGACATTGTGCATCAATTATGCTGCACTTTCCAACCACTTTTTTCAGTTTTTTTAATTTTTGATTGTATTTAAATAGTAACAACATAAATTGATACCAAATGGTATAAAAAGTTAAGAAAGAAAAACATGACATTGCACATCGATTATGCTGCACTTTTAAACCTTTTTTTATATATATATATTTTTTCAACTGTTTTTAAAGTTTAACAACTTATATTGTTATCAAATGGAATAAAATGATAAGAAAGAAAAGACATGATATTGTACATTGATTATGCAGTACTTTCCAACCAATTTTAAAAATTGTAATTGTATTTAAACCTTAACAACTTATACTGTTACCAGAGGGAATAAAATGTTAAGAACGAAAAAGTATGACATCGCGCATTGATTACATTGCACTTTCCAACCATTTTTCTCTCTTTTTTTTAAATTTTTGATTGTATTTAAATAGTAACAACATAAATTGATACCAAATGGAATAAAAAGTGAAGTAAGAAAAAACATGACATTGCGCATCAATTATGCTACATTTCAAAACCATTTTTAAAAATTTTAATTGCATTTAAAGTTTAACAAAATATACTGTTACCAGATGGAATAAAAAGTTAAGAAAGAAAAATCATGATATTGTGCATCGATTATGCTGCATTTTCCAACCATTTTTTTAAAAATTGTATTTAAAGTTTAACAACTTATATTGTTTGATTACTATTCAATTTGTTGCAAGTTTCAGAAGATACGGTCGTCCAGCAGCAGGAGTAGCTATTTATAAAAGGTTGTTTGATGTAATGGGCATATATTTCCACAATTCATATGAATGTGCATGTGAGGTACACCAGTGTGTTTAGTAGTAATGTTTTTGATATCAGTGATATATGTGTTTGTTGTTGCCACTCTGAAAATGAAAAATTAATTGTATTGGTTGCCATTTATATTTCACCGGATAAGTCTTTAAGTGCAAATGAGAATTTTTGTATGAAAATTTATTTATTTGTTCTAAAGAGGCTTCTGCATTACTTCAAGATAGAATTGGAAAGAGATTTGATGATTTGCCGATAATTTTGAGTAGGGATTTCAACATCAACTTTGTGGATGATGAAAATCTACAATTAATTGAATTTTTAAATAAAACATTTGATTTAACAATGACCAACCATCGCAATCTTAGCACAGAGAGATAAAAAATTACAATTGATGCAGTCATTACAAGATATTTAAATAGAATTGAATCAAAATTGTTTGCTATATATTTTAGTTACCATAAACCTATAATATCAAATCTAGAATATAATGATAATAATGATGATGATGATGGAAGAATTGTTGAAATGGGGATGAAAATTCATAAGTTTTATGGGTATTTATTTCAAAGAATACCAACTGACGATATTTCATATTTCATGCATTTGTAAATTTATGTTTTAAGCAATAGATTGCAATTTTTGTATGTAAAATAATATGCATTATTTTTCATGTACAATAGCGCATTAAATGAAAATTGTAATATAATTTTTGTAGCAGTAGTTTATAATAATGAATAAAAAACACTTCATTTAAAAGTATTTTCTGCACAATAAAATATGTCCAGACGACTAAAAAAATACACACATAATTGTTCAAGTTTTCACTTCTGTCGGCACTCCCGGAGTGCCTTTTTTATTTTTTTTTTATTAATCTTATTTCTTCAAACACGAAAACAATCATTAGATGTCTCAACAGAAGTTGATTCGGCCTTAAATTCTCTCATCAGCACTTTTTAATACGGAAATTACTGTTTCATAGTTTTTATAAAGAACTAAACATTTTGAAGTATGAAAATTTGAATGTATGAAAATTAAAATTTGTCTGTCTGTAATTCTGAATAAACCGACAGTGTGGAAGCCAGAAATGTAAAACGATGTGTGCATATGTATTAAAACTCGGCCTAGCCACTAAAAGCAATCCGAAATCAAACTAATTTGAAAATAATTTTAAATTATTAAACAATCACCAATATAACAACAAATTCCTAAATATTTGGAACATTTTCCTTATAGCAGTTGCTAATATTTAAAAATCTTCAATAAATGTCTTAAGAGAAAACAAGTACTTTTGTACTTAAAGATTTTCTGGAGGAAAATGAAAATTAAATGTATAGTTTAATAATTTTTTTTAAGTAAGCGTTACGTCATAACTTTTTTATTGCAAGATTTTTACATTGATAATGAAAATGAATAAATAGTCTAATGACTTTTTTTCAAAAGGAAAAGGTCCATCTTATTAGAAATATAATGAACGCAATAATAGCAAGTAAATGCATAACATCCTATGAGTTTTAAAAAACGCATTGGAGCATGATAAAAACCTAGTTATGGAAATGTTGGCATATTTTAATATTTTGAAGTTCTCTGAATTTATGTTCGCCTTTTATCTGTTATTGCACCACTGATAAATGGGATTAAATTTACCTATACCTTTATTCCTTTGTGTCTGTTATACAGTGTATCCATTCACAAAAGTGGCCAATGGTTAATTCCTAAACCGTTAGTCACAGACATATAATTCGTATTACAAAAAATGTTTTAAATGAGACAAAGAAATGATTTAAAAGCGATTTGGGTCGATAAAATTATTTTTTAAATAACGAAATTTAAATTTTTATACTGTTTCCCATTCTTATAAGTTATATTTTGTAATTTTTTCTATCAGAAGAACAAATAAGACAAGAAAAAGTCCCGTTCATATAATACTAAAACTGACCGAACTACAAAATTTTAAAAACGCATGACTGATACCACTTTCCTGTATTGTAACAAAAATGAATTCAATCATGATTTGAGAGATCATACACTAAGGCTTACAGTATTTGAAGAACATATTTCATATGTATCTGAGCTTTGAAAAAAAAGTCGTATTATTATTACGATTGAATTAGCTTTTATTAAGTTTCTGATTGCCCAAAATAATTCAATTTTAAGGTTATTTTATTCTGAAAGTATGTGAGACTATTACTCAATTACAAAAATGATTTCTTTTAACAAAGATTATGATATTTTTATAAGTTTTTACTTACCTTCAGCTACCGTATTTATGTTTTTTTTTTTTTTTTTTTTTTTTTTTTTTTTTTTTTTTTTTTGCTCAAAATTTGTACTCGAACTTTAAATCACTTCCAAATATTCGATCGAGATTAAATTTATCTGTCTTCATAAAGAATCAACTTTTTAGTTGCTCTTATTAAAGAACAGTATTATAATTTTTTTTCGTTGTTCAGTAAAAAAATAATAATAATAATACTAAAATAGTTTTAAAATTAAAATTTAAAAATGTTTCCTTTTTTCAAAAAGTTGTTTTAGAAACCACGATAAGCCCCAAGATCGTCATCTTTTACCTTTTAATGCATCAGATTCATTATGACTATAAAGGTTCTTTTGCAACTTTTGTAGCGTTTGAACCGGAAAATACAGAAAATCGTCATCGTCCACATCTCCCAAGTTGCTCAATATGACTTTAAAAATACTTCCACACAGCAACGTTAAAGTATGAGACGGAAAACAAAATATCTTATCGAATGAACACTAGAAATCTGAGCAGATGTCAAATCGGCACTGGTAATCGACTAACTGTCAATTCGAACTAGAATTTTGTTCATAAAATATGCTACAAATGTATTACACTGAAAAAAATTAATTTAAATAATTAACTTAAACTTTTTTAATAAATATCCTGATTTAATATTTTTTACAAAATTTACGCAAAATTTGTCGACGTTCAAGTGTTATGGCAGTTTGTTTTCTAAACCAATATGGTTATTTTCGTGCAGATTATTTAATTGATTTTTCTTTATTAACGGATCTTATTGTAAGGTCATCTTATAAAGAATCTATGCTATAAAACATTTCTTTTTGTTTCCCCGTAAAAATTATGAGGTAGTTTTTAATCAAAATTTTAAAACATTTTCTTTTTCGAAATTTTTGTGTATCAAGCCGTTACAAATCAGTACAATTACGACTGTAAAATTACTTTTACAGCACTAGTAGTTTAACAGCCAGAAAATACCGAATTGTCATCGTTTTAATCTCCAAAAATATACAGTTAGAGCGGGCGGCGGCGACACAAATGATTATGTCATCGAGTTACGAAATGAAATCATGATGTAGGACAAGATTATTAGGTGTAGATTAAGGAATGACTGGTCTGCCTCGGCATTTCTTGGTACGATATGAGTAACAGCGGGCGCCAACTCGCCATTTTGGCGTCACTTTCACGTCATCGAGTTACGGGATGAAATTGGCGCCAAATTAAAGCTAAAATAAAGTATTTTAAGAATATTTCGGTCTGCTTGCGCATATCCTGGTACAAACTCTCGGCAGTCTGAAATTTATAACAAAAAAATGACGTTATAATGTAAAAATCAATACGACTACGTCATCGAGTTACGGGATGAAATCATGATGCAGGACAAGATTATTAGGTGTAGATTAAGGAATGACTGGTCTGCCTCGGCATTTCTTGGTACGATATGAGTAACAGCAGGCGCCAACTCGACATTTTGGCGTCACTTTCACGTCATCGAGTTACGGGATGAAATTGGCGCCAAATTAAAGCTAAAATAAAGTATTTTAAGAATATTTCGGTCTGCCTGCGCATATCCTGGTACAAACTCTCGGCAGTCTGAAATTTATAACAAAAAAATGACGTTATAATGTAAAAATCAATACGACTACGTCATCGAGTTACGGGATGAAATCATGATGCAGGACAAGATTATTAGGTGTAGATTAAGGAATGACTGGTCTGCCTCGGCATTTCTTGGTACGATATGAGTAACAGCGGGCGCCAACTCGCCATTTTGGCGTCACTTTCACGTCATCGAGTTACGTGATGAAATTGGTGCCAAATTAAAGGTAAAATAAAGTATTTTAAAAATATTTCAGTCTGCCTGCGCATATCCTGGAACAAACCCTCGGCAGACTGAAAATTTATAACAAAAAAAGGCGTTATAATGTAAAAATCAAGATGCCTACGTCATCGAGTTACGGGATGAAATCATGATGTAGGACAAGATTATCAGGTGTAGATAAAGGAATGACTGGTCTGCCTCGTCATTTCTTGGTACGATATGAGTAACAGCGGGCGCCAACTCGCCATTTTGGCGTCACTTTTACGTCATCGAGTTACGGGATGAAATTGGTGCCAAATTAAAGGTAAAATAAAGTATTTTAAAAATATTTCGGTCTGCCTGCGCATATCCTGGTAAAAACCCTCGGCAGACTGAGATTTATAACAAAAAATGACGTTATAATGTAAAAATCAATATGACTACGTCATCGAGTTACGGGATGAAATCAGGATGTAGGACACTATTATTAGGTGTAGATAAGGAATGACTGGTCTGCCTCGTCATTTCTTGGTACGATATGAGTAACAGCGGGCGCAAACTCACCATTTTGGCGTCACTTTAACGTCATCGAGTTACGGGATGATATTGGTGATAAATTAAAGCTAAAATAAAGTATTTTAAGAATATTTCGGTCTGCCTGCGCATATCCTGGTACAAACCCTCGGCAGACTGAAATTTATAACAAAAAATGACGTTATAATGTAAAAATCAAGATGCCTACGTCATCGAGTTACCGGATGAAATCATGATGTAGGACAAGATTATTAGGTGTAGATAAAGGAATGACAGGTCTGCCTCGTCATTTCTTGGTACGATATGAGTAACAGCGGGCGCCAACACGCCATTTTGGCGTCACTTTCACGTCATCGAGTTACGTGATGAAATTGGTGCCAAATTAAAGGTAAAATAAAGTATTTTAAAAATATTTCGGTCTGCCTGCGCATATCCTGGTACAAACCCTCAGCAGACTGAAATTTATAACAAAAAATGACGTTATAATGTAAAAATCAATATGACTGCGTCATCGAGTTACGGGATGAAATCATGATGTAGGACAAGATTATTAGGTGTAAATTAAGGAATGACTGGTCTGCCTCGGCATTTCTTGGTACGATATGAGTAACAGCAAGCGCCAACTCGCCATTTTGGCGTCACTATCACGTCATCGAATTACGGGATGAAATTGGTGCCAAATTAAAGCTAAAATAAAGTATTTTAAGAATATTTCGGTCTGCCTGTGCATATCCTGGAACAAACCCTCGGCAGACTGAAAATTTATAACAAAAAATGACGTTATAATGTAAAAATCAAGATGCCTACGTCATCGAGTTACGGGATGAAATCATGATGTAGGACAAGATTATTAGGTGTAGATAAAGGAATGACAGGTCTGCCTCGTCATTTCTTGGTACGATATGAGTAACAGCGGGCGCCAACTCGCCATTTTGGCGTCACTTTCACGTCATCGAGTTACGGGATGAAATTGGTGCCAAATTAAAGGTAAAATAAAGTATTTTAAAAATATTTCGGTCTGCCTACGCATATCCTGGTAAAAACCCTCGGCAGACTGAAATTTATAACAAAAAATGACGTTATAATGTAAAAATCAATATGACTACGTCATCGAGTTACGGGATGAAATCATGATGTAGGACACTATTATTAGGTGTAGATTAAGGAATGACTGGTCTGCCTCGTCATTTCTTGGTACGATATGAGTAACAGCGGGCGCAAACTCACCATTTTGGAGGCACTTTAACGTCATCGAGTTACGGGATGAAATTGGTGCCAAATTAAAGCTAAAATAAAGTATTTTAAGAATATTTCGGTCTGCCTGCGAATATCCTGGTACAAACCCTCGGCAGACTGAAATTTATAACAAAAAATGACGTTATAATGTAAAAATAGAGATGCCTACGTCATCGAGTTACGGGATGAAATCATGATGTAGGACAAGATTATTAGGTGTAGATTAAGGAATGACTCGTCTGCCTCGTCATTTCTTCGTACGATATGAGTAACAGTGGGCGCCAACTCGCCATTTTGGCGTCACTTTCACGTCATCGAGTTACGCGATGAAATTGGTGCCAAATTAAAGCTAAAATAAAGTATTTTAAGAATATTTCGGTCTGCCTGTGCATATCCTGGAACAAACCCTCGGCAGACTGAAAATTTATAACAAAAAATGACGTTATAATGTAAAAATCAAGATGCCTATGTCATCGAGTTACGGGATGAAATCATGGTGTAGGACAAGATTATTAGGTGTAAATTAAGGAATGACTGGTCTGCCTCGGCATTTCTTGGTACGATATGAGTAACAGCAAGCGCCAACTCGCCATTTTGGCGTCACTATCACGTCATCGAATTACGGGATGAAATTGGTGCCAAATTAAAGCTAAAATAAAGTATTTTAAGAACATTTCGGTCTGCCTGTGCATATCCTGGAACAAACCCTCGGCAGACTGAAAATTTATAACAAAAAATGACGTTATAATGTAAAAATCAAGATGCCTACGTCATCGAGTTACGGGATGAAATCATGATGTAGGACAAGATTATTAGGTGTAGATAAAGGAATGACAGGTCTGCCTCGTCATTTCTTGGTACGATATGAGTAACAGCGGGCGCCAACTCGCCATTTTGGCGTCACTTTCACGTCATCGAGTTACGGGATGAAATTGGTGCCAAATTAAAGGTAAAATAAAGTATTTTAAAAATATTTCGGTCTGCCTACGCATATCCTGGTAAAAACCCTCAGCAGACTGAAATTTATAACAAAAAATGACGTTATAATGTAAAAATCAATATGACTACGTCATCGAGTTACGGGATGAAATCATGATGTAGGACACTATTATTAGGTGTAGATTAAGGAATGACTGGTCTGCCTCGTCATTTCTTGGTACGATATGAGTAACAGCGGGCGCAAACTCACCATTTTGGAGTCACTTTAACGTCATCGAGTTACGGGATGAAATTGGTGCCAAATTAAAGCTAAAATAAAGTATTTTAAGAATATTTCGGTCTGCCTGCGCATATCCTGGTACAAACCCTCGGCAGACTGAAATTTATAACAAAAAATGACGTTATAATGTAAAAATCAATATGACTACGTCATCGAGTTACGGGATGAAATCATGATGTAGGACAAGATTATTAGGTGTAGATTAAGGAATGACTCGTCTGCCTCGTCATTTCTTGGTACGATATGAGTAACAGCGGGCGCCAACTCGCCATTTTGGCGTCACTTTCACGTCATCGAGTTACGTGATGAAATTGGTGCCAAATTAAAGGTAAAATAAAGTATTTTAAAAATATTTCGGTCTGCCTGCGCATATCCTGGAACAAACCCTCGGCAGACTGAAAATTTATAACAAAAAATGACGTTATAATGTAAAAATCAAGATGCCTACGTCATCGAGTTACGGGATGAAATCATGATGTAGGACAAGATTATTAGGTGTAGATAAAGGAATGACAGGTCTGCCTCGTCGTTTCTTGGTACGATATGAGTAACAGCAAGCGCCAACTCGCCATTTTGGCGTCACTTTCACGTCATCGAGTTACGGGATGAAATTGGTGCCAAATTAAAGGTAAAATAAAGTATTTTAAAAATATTTCGGTCTGCCTGCGCATATCCTGGTAAAAACCCTCGGTAGACTGAAATTTATAACAAAAAATGACGTTATAATGTAAAAATCAATATGACTACGTCATCGAGTTACGGGATGAAATCATGATGTAGGACACTATTATTAGGTGTAGATTAAGGAATGACTGGTCTGCCTCGTCATTTCTTGGTACGATATGAGTAACAGCGGGCGCAAACTCACCATTTTGGCGTCACTTTAACGTCATCGAGTTACGGGATGAAATTGGTGCCAAATTAAAGCTAAAATAAAGTATTTTAAGAATATTTCGGTCTGCCTGCGCATATCCTGGTACAAACCCTCGGCAGACTGAAATTTATAACAAAAAATGACGTTATAATGTAAAAATCAATATGACTACGTCATCGAGTTACGGGATGAAATCATGATGTAGGACAAGATAATTAGGTGTAGATTAAGGAATGACTCGTCTGCCTCGTCATTTTTTGGTACGATATGAGTCACAGCGGGCGCCAACTCGCCATTTTGGCGTCACTTTCACGTCATCGAGTTACGTGATGAAATTGGTGCCAAATTAAAGGTAAAATAAAGTATTTTAAAAATATTTCGGTCTGCCTGCGCATATCCTGGTACAAACCCTCAGCAGACTGAAATTTATAACAAAAAATGACGTTATAATGTAAAAATCAATATGACTGCGTCATCGAGTTACGGGATGAAATCATGGTGTAGGACAAGATTATTAGGTGTAAATTAAGGAATGACTGGTCTGCCTCGGCATTTCTTGGTACGATATGAGTAACAGCAAGCGCCAACTCGCCATTTTGGCGTCACTATCACGTCATCGAATTACGGGATGAAATTGGTGCCAAATTAAAGCTAAAATAAAGTATTTTAAGAATATTTCGGTCTGCCTGTGCATATCCTGGAACAAACCCTCGGCAGACTGAAAATTTATAACAAAAAATGACGTTATAATGTAAAAATCAAGATGCCTACGTCATCGAGTTACGGGATGAAATCATGATGTAGGACAAGATTATTAGGTGTAGATAAAGGAATGACAGGTCTGCCTCGTCATTTCTTGGTACGATATGAGTAACAGCGGGCGCCAACTCGCCATTTTGGCGTCACTTTCACGTCATCGAGTTACGGGATGAAATTGATGCCAAATTAAAGGTAAAATAAAGTATTTTAAAAATATTTCGGTCTGCCTACGCATATCCTGGTAAAAACCCTCAGCAGACTGAAATTTATAACAAAAAATGACGTTATAATGTAAAAATCAATATGACTACGTCATCGAGTTACGGGATGAAATCATGATGTAGGACACTATTATTAGGTGTAGATTAAGGAATGACTGGTCTGCCTCGTCATTTCTTGGTACGATATGAGTAACAGCGGGCGCAAACTCACCATTTTGGAGTCACTTTAACGTCATCGAGTTACGGGATGAAATTGGTGCCAAATTAAAGCTAAAATAAAGTATTTTAAGAATATTTCGGTCTGCCTGCGCATATCCTGGTACAAACCCTCGGCAGACTGAAATTTATAACAAAAAATGACGTTATAATGTAAAAATCAAGATGCCTACGTCATCGAGTTACGGGATGAAATCATGATGTAGGACAAGATTATTAAGTGTAGATAAAGGAATGACAGGTCTGCCTCGTCATTTCTTGGTACGATATGAGTAACAGCGGGCGCCAACACACCATTTTGGCGTCACTTTCACGTCATCGAGTTACGTGATGAAATTGGTGCCAAATTAAAGGTAAAATAAAGTATTTTAAAAATATTTCGGTCTGACTGCGCATATCCTGGTAAAAACCCTCGGTAGACTGAAATTTATAACAAAAAATGACGTTATAATGTAAAAATCAAGATGCCTACGTCATCGAGTTACGGGATGAAATCATGATGTAGGACAAGATTATTAGGTGTAGATAAAGGAATGACAGGTCTGCCTCGGCATTTCTTGGTACGATATGAGTAACAGCAAGCGCCAACTCGCCATTTTGGCGTCACTATCACGTCATCGAATTACGGGATGAAATTGGTGCCAAATTAAAGCTAAAATAAAGTATTTTAAGAATATTTCGGTCTGCCTGTGCATATCCTGGAACAAACCCTCGGCAGACTGAAAATTTATAACAAAAAATGACGTTATAATGTAAAAATCAAGATGCCTACGTCATCGAGTTACGGGATGAAATCATGATGTAGGACAAGATTATTAGGTGTAGATAAAGGAATGACAGGTCTGCCTCGTCATTTCTTGGTACGATATGAGTAACAGCGGGCGCCAACTCGCCATTTTGGCGTCACTTTCACGTCATCGAGTTACGGGATGAAATTGGTGCCAAATTAAAGGTAAAATAAAGTATTTTAAAAATATTTCGGTCTGCCTACGCATATCCTGGTAAAAACCCTCGGCAGACTGAAATTTATAACAAAAAATGACGTTATAATGTAAAAATCAATATGACTACGTCATCGAGTTACGGGATGAAATCATGATGTAGGACACTATTATTAGGTGTAGATTAAGGAATGACTGGTCTGCCTCGTCATTTCTTGGTACGATATGAGTAACAGCGGGCGCAAACTCACCATTTTGGAGGCACTTTAACGTCATCGAGTTACGGGATGAAATTGGTGCCAAATTAAAGCTAAAATAAAGTATTTTAAGAATATTTCGGTCTGCCTGCGAATATCCTGGTACAAACCCTCGGCAGACTGAAATTTATAACAAAAAATGACGTTATAATGTAAAAATCAAGATGCCTACGTCATCGAGTTACGGGATGAAATCATGGTGTAGGACAAGATTATTAGGTGTAAATTAAGGAATGACTGGTCTGCCTCGGCATTTCTTGGTACGATATGAGTAACAGCAAGCGCCAACTCGCCATTTTGGCGTCACTATCACGTCATCGAATTACGGGATGAAATTGGTGCCAAATTAAAGCTAAAATAAAGTATTTTAAGAATATTTCGGTTTGCCTGTGCATATCCTCGAACAAACCCTCGGCAGACTGAAAATTTATAACAAAAAATGACGTTATAATGTAAAAATAAAGATGCCTACGTCATCGAGTTACGGGATGAAATCATGATGTAGGACAAGATTATTAGGTGTCGATTAAGGAATGACTCGTCTGCCTCGTCATTTCATGGTACGATATGAGTAACAGCGGGCGCCAACTCGCCATTTTGGCGTTACTTTCACGTCATCGAGTTACGGGATGAAATTGGTGCCAAATTAAAGGTAAAATAAAGTATTTTAAAAATATTTCGGTCTGCCTGCGCATATCCTGGTAAAAACCCTCGGTAGACTGAAATTTATAACAAAAAATGACGTTATAATGTAAAAATCAATATGACTACGTCATCGAGTTACGGGATGAAATCATGATGTAGGACACTATTATTAGGTGTAGATTAAGGAATGACTGGTCTGCCTCGTCATTTCTTGGTACGATATGAGTAACAGCGGGCGCAAACTCACCATTTTGGCGTCACTTTAACGTCATCGAGTTACGGGATGAAATTGGTGCCAAATTAAAGCTAAAATAAAGTATTTTAAGAATATTTCGGTCTGCCTGCGCATATCCTGGTACAAACCCTCGGCAGACTGAAATTTATAACAAAAAATGACGTTATAATGTAAAAATCAATATGACTACGTCATCGAGTTACGGGATGAAATCATGATGTAGGACAAGATTATTAGGTGTAGATTAAGGAATGACTCGTCTGCCTCGTCATTTCTTGGTACGATATGAGTAACAGCGGGCGCAAACTCACCATTTTGGCGTCACTTTAACGTCATCGAGTTACGGGATGAAATTGGTGCCAAATTAAAGCTAAAATAAAGTATTTTAAGAATATTTCGGTCTGCCTGCGCATATCCTGGTACAAACCCTCAGCAGACTGAAATTTATAACAAAAAATGACGTTATAATGTAAAAATCAATATGACTGCGTCATCGAGTTACGGGATGAAATCATGGTGTAGGACAAGATTATTAGGTGTAAATTAAGGAATGACTGGTCTGCCTCGGCATTTTTTGGTACGATATGAGTAACAGCAAGCGCCAACTCGCCATTTTGGCGTCACTATCACGTCATCGAATTACGGGATGAAATTGGTGCCAAATTAAAGCTAAAATAAAGTATTTTAAGAATATTTCGGTCTGCCTGTGCATATCCTGGAACAAACCCTCGGCAGACTGAAAATTTATAACAAAAAATGACGTTATAATGTAAAAATCAAGATGCCTACGTCATCGAGTTACGGGATGAAATCATGATGTAGGACAAGATTATTAGGTGTAGATAAAGGAATGACAGGTCTGCCTCGTCATTTCTTGGTACGATATGAGTAACAGCGGGCGCCAACTCGCCATTTTGGCGTCACTTTCACTTCATCGAGTTACGGGATGAAATTGATGCCAAATTAAAGGTAAAATAAAGTATTTTAAAAATATTTCGGTCTGCCTACGCATATCCTGGTAAAAACCCTCAGCAGACTGAAATTTATAACAAAAAATGACGTTATAATGTAAAAATCAATATGACTACGTCATCGAGTTACGGGATGAAATCATGATGTAGGACACTATTATTAGGTGTAGATTAAGGAATGACTGGTCTGCCTCGTCATTTCTTGGTACGATATGAGTAACAGCGGGCGCAAACTCACCATTTTGGAGTCACTTTAACGTCATCGAGTTACGGGATGAAATTGGTGCCAAATTAAAGCTAAAATAAAGTATTTTAAGAATATTTCGGTCTGCCTGCGCATATCCTGGTACAAACCCTCGGCAGACTGGAATTTATAACAAAAAATGACGTTATAATGTAAAAATCAAGATGCCTACTTCATCGAGTTACGGGATGAAATCATGATGTAGGACAAGATTATTAGGTGTAGATAAAGGAATGACAGGTCTGCCTCGTCATTTCTTGGTACGATATGAGTAACAGCGGGCGCCAACTCGCCATTTTGGCGTCACTTTCACGTCATCGAGTTACGGGATGAAATTGGTGCCAAATTAAAGGTAAAATAAAGTATTTTAAAAATATTTCGGTCTGCCTACGCATATCCTGGTAAAAACCCTCGGCAGACTGAAATTTATAACAAAAAATGACGTTATAATGTAAAAATCAATATGACTACGTCATCGAGTTACGGAATGAAATCATGATGTAGGACACTATTATTAGGTGTAGATTAAGGAATGACTGGTCTGCCTCGGCATTTCTTGGTACGATATGAGTAACAGCAAGCGCCAACTCGCCATTTTGGCGTCACTATCACGTCATCGAATTACGGGATGAAATTGGTGCCAAATTAAAGCTAAAATAAAGTATTTTAAGAATATTTCGGTCTGCCTGTGCATATCCTGGAACAAACCCTCGGCAGACTGAAAATTTATAACAAAAAGTGACGTTATAATGTAAAAATCAAGATGCCTACGTCATCGAGTTACGGGATGAAATCATGATGTAGGACAAGATTATTAGGTGTAGATAAAGGAATGACAGGTCTGCCTCGTCATTTCTTGGTACGATATGAGTAACAGCGGGCGCCAACTCGCTATTTTGGCGTCACTTTCACGTCATCGAGTTACGGGATGAAATTGGTGCCAAATTAAAGGTAAAATAAAGTATTTTAAAAATATTTCGGTCTGCCTACGCATATCCTGGTAAAAACCCTCGGCAGACTGAAATTTATAACAAAAAATGACGTTATAATGTAAAAATCAATATGACTACGTCATCGAGTTACGGGATGAAATCATGATGTAGGACACTATTATTAGGTGTAGATTAAGGAATGACTGGTCTGCCTCGTCATTTCTTGGTACGATATGAGTAACAGCGGGCGCAAACTCACCATTTTGGAGGCACTTTAACGTCATCGAGTTACGGGATGAAATTGGTGCCAAATTAAAGCTAAAATAAAGTATTTTAAGAATATTTCGGTCTGCCTGTGCATATCCTTGAACAAACCCTCGGCAGACTGAAATTTATAACAAAAAATGACGTTATAATGTAAAAATAGAGATGCCTACGTCATCGAGTTACGGGATGAAATCATGATGTAGGACAAGATTATTAGGTGTAGATTAAGGAATGACTCGTCTGCCTCGTCATTTCTTCGTACGATATGAGTAACAGTGGGCGCCAACTCGCCATTTTGGCGTCACTTTCACGTCATCGAGTTACGCGATGAAATTGGTGCCAAATTAAAGCTAAAATAAAGTATTTTAAGAATATTTCGGTCTGCCTGTGCATATCCTGGAACAAACCCTCGGCAGACTGAAAATTTATAACAAAAAATGACGTTATAATGTAAAAATCAAGATGCCTGCGTCATCGAGTTACGGGATGAAATTGGTGCCAAATTAAAGTTAAAATAAAGTATTTTAAAAATATTTCGGTCTGCCTGCGCATATCCTGGTAAAAACCCTCGGTAGACTGAAATTTATAACAAAAAATGACGTTATAATGTAAAAATCAATATGACTACGTCATCGAGTTACGGGATGAAATCATGATGTAGGACACTATTATTAGGTGTAGATTAAGAAATGACTGGTCTGCCTCGTCATTTCTTGGTACGATATGAGTAACAGCGGGCGCCAACTCACCATTTTGGCGTCACTTTAACGTCATCGAGTTACGGGATGAAATTGGTGCCAAATTAAAGCTAAAATAAAGTATTTTAAGAATATTTCGGTCTGCCTGCGCATATCCTGGTACAAACCCTCGGCAGACTGAAATTTATAACAAAAAATGACGTTATAATGTAAAAATCAATATGACTACGTCATCGAGTTACGGGATGAAATCATGATGTAGGACAAGATTATTAGGTGTAGATTAAGGAATGACTCGTCTGCCTCGTCATTTCTTGGTACGATATGAGTAACAGCGGGCGCCAACTCGCCATTTTGGCGTCACTTTCACGTCATCGAGTTACGTGATGAAATTGGTGCCAAATTAAAGGTAAAATAAAGTATTTTAAAAATATTTCGGTCTGCCTGCGCATATCCTGGTACAAACCCTCAGCAGACTGAAATTTATAACAAAAAATGTCGTTATAATGTAAAAATCAATATGACTGCGTCATCGAGTTACGGGATGAAATCATGGTGTAGGACAAGATTATTAGGTGTAAATTAAGGAATGACTGGTCTGCCTCGGCATTTCTTGGTACGATATGAGTAACAGCAAGCGCCAACTCGCCATTTTGGCGTCAATATCACGTCATCGAATTACGGGATGAAATTGGTGCCAAATTAAAGCTAAAATAAAGTATTTTAAGAATATTTCGGTCTGCCTGTGCATATCCTGGAACAAATCCTCGGCAGACTGAAAATTTATAACAAAAAATGACGTTATAATGTAAAAATCAAGATGCCTACGTCATCGAGTTACGGGATGAAATCATGATGTAGGACAAGATTATTAGGTGTAGATAAAGGAATGACATGTCTGCCTCGTCATTTCTTGGTACGATATGAGTAACAGCGGGCACCAACTCGCCATTTTGGCGTCACTTTCACGTCATCGAGTTACGGGATGAAATTGGTGCCAAATTAAAGGTAAAATAAAGTATTTTAAAAATATTTCGGTCTGCCTACGCATATCCTGGTAAAAACTCTCAGCAGACTGAAATTTATAACAAAAAATGACGTTATAATGTAAAAATCAATATGACTACGTCATCGAGTTACGGGATGAAATCATGATGTAGGACACTATTATTAGGTGTAGATTAAGGAGTGACTGGTCTGCCTCGTCATTTCTTGGTACGATATGAGTAACAGCGGGCGCAAACTCACCATTTTGGAGTCACTTTAACGTCATCGAGTTACGGGATGAAATTGGTGCCAAATTAAAGCTAAAATAAAGTATTTTAAGAATATTTCGGTCTGCCTGCGCATATCCTGGTACAAACCCTCGGCAGACTGAAATTTATAACAAAAAATGACGTTATAATGTAAAAATCAATATGACTACGTCATCGAGTTACGGGATGAAATCATGATGTAGGACACTATTATTAGGTGTAGATTAAGGAATGACTCGTCTGCCTTGTCATTTCTTCGTAGGATATGAGTAACAGCGGGCGCAAACTCACCATTTTGGCGTCACTTTAACGTCATCGAGTTACGGGATGAAATTGGTGCCAAATTAAAGCTAAAATAAAGTATTTTAAGAATATTTCAGTCTGCCTGCGCATATCCTGGTACAAACCCTCGGCAGACTGAAATTTATAACAAAAAATGACGTTATAATGTAAAAATCAATATGACTACGTCATCGAGTTACGGGATGAAATCATGATGTAGGACAAGATTATTAGGTGTAGATTAAGGAATGACTCGTCTGCCTCGTCATTTCTTGGTACGATATGAGTAACAGCGGGCGCCAACTCGCCATTTTGGCGTCACTTTCACGTCATCGAGTTACGTGATGAAATTGGTGCCAAATTAAAGGTAAAATAAAGTATTTTAAAAATATTTCGGTCTGCCTGCGCATATCCTGGTACAAACCCTCAGCAGACTGAAATTTATAACAAAAAATGACGTTATAATGTAAAAATCAATATGACTGCGTCATCGAGTTACGGGATGAAATCATGGTGTAGGACAAGATTATTAGGTGTAAATTAAGGAATGACTGGTCTGCCTCGGCATTTCTTGGTACGATATGAGTAACAGCAAGCGCCAACTCGCCATTTTGGCGTCACTATCACGTCATCGAATTACGGGATGAAATTGGTGCCAAATTAAATCTAAAATAAAGTATTTTAAGAATATTTCGTTCTGCCTGCGCATATCCTGGTACAAACCCTCGGCAGACTGAAATTTATAACAAAAAATGACGTTATAATGTAAAAATCAATATGACTACGTCATCGAGTTACGGGATGAAATCATGATGTAAGACAAGATTATTAGGTGTAGATTAAGGAATGACTCGTCTGCCTCGTCATTTCTTAGTACGATATGAGTAACAGCGGACGCCAACTCGCCATTTTGGCGTCACTTTCACGTCATCGAGTTACGGGATGAAATTGGTGCCAAATTAAAGGTAAAATAAAGTATTTTAAAAATATTTCGGTCTGCCTGCGAATATCCTGGTACAAACCCTCGGCAGACTGAAATTTATAACAAAAAATAACGTTATAATGTAAGAATAAAGATGCCTACGTCATCGAGTTACGGGATGAAATCATGATGTAGGACAAGATTATTAGGTGTAAATTAAGGAATGACTGGTCTGCCTCGGCATTTCTTGGTACGATATGAGTAACAGCGGGCGCCAACTCGCCATTTTGGCGTCACTTTTACGTCATCGAGTTAGGGGATGAAATTGGTGCCAAATTAAAACTAAAATAAATCCAGTCATTCCTTAATCTACACCTAATAATCTTGTCCTACATCATGATTTCATCCCGTAACTCAATGACGTAGTCGTTTTGAATTTTACATTATAACGTCATTTTTTGTTGTAAATTTCAGTCTGCCGAGAGTTTGTACCAGGATATGCGCAGGCAGACCGAAATATTCTTAAAATACTTTATTTTACCTTTAATTTGGCACCATTTTCATCCCGTAACTCGATGACGTGAAAGTGACGCCAAAATGGCGATTTGGCGCCCGCTGTTACTCATATCGTACCAAGAAATGACAAGGCAGACCAGTCATTCCTTAATTTACACCTAATAATCTTATCTTACATCATGATTTCATCCCGTAACTCGATGACGTAGTCATCTTGAATTTTATATTATAACGTCATTTTTTTGTTATAAATTTCAGTCTGCCGAGAGTTTGTACCAGGATATGCGCAGGCAGACCGAAATATTATTAAAATACTTTATTTTTATTTTAATTTGGCACCAATTTCATCCCGTATCTCGATGACGTGAAAGTGACGCCAAAATTGCGAGTTGGCGCCCGCTGTTTCTCATATCGTACCAAGAAATGACGAGGCAGACCAGTCATTCCTTAATCTACACCTGATAATCTTGTCCTACATCATGATTTCATCCCGTAATTCGATGACGTAGTCATCTTGAATTTTATATTATAACGTCATTTTTTGTTATAAATTTCAGTCTGCCGAGAGGTTGTACCAGGATATGCGCAGGCAGACTGAAATATTCTTAAAATACTTTATTTTACCTTTAATTTGGCACCAATTTAATACCGTAACTCGATGACGTGAAAGTGACCCCAAAATGGCGAGTTGGCGCCCGCTGTTACTCATATCGTACCAAGAAATGACGAGGCACACCAGTCATTTCTTAATCTACACCTGATAATCTTGTCCTACATCATGATTTCATCCCGTAACTCAATGACGTAGTCGTCTTGAATTTTAGATTATTATAATGTCATTTTTTGTTATAAATTTCAGTCTGCCGAGGGTTTGTACCATTATATGCGCAGGCAGACCGAAATATACCTAAAATACTTTATTTTACCTTTAATTTGGCACTAATTTCATCCCGTAACTCGATGACGTGAAAGTGACGCCAAAATGGCGAGTTGGCGCTCGCTGTTACTCATATCGTACCAAGAAATGACGAGGTAGACCAGTCATTCCTTAATCTACACCTAATAATCTTGTCCTACATCATGATTTCATCCCGTAACTCGATGACGTAGTCATTCGTGTCGCCGCCGCCCGGTCTAAGTATGATTGTAAAAAATACTCCCACAGAAAACGTCAAAGCATGAGACAAAAAACAAGAAAACTCGTGAATTTTATCGAATTCAGGCTATTCTCAAATCCAAAAAGGTTGCTTTCTCTAACACTAACTCATTTTTCTTCAGACATATGTTTAATTTGTCAGTTGTTTATATTAAAAAACTGTATAACGAAACTTTTATTTGGATTTCCCGTATAAATATAAAGTAGTATTTAAAGAAAAATTCTAAAATATACATCCTTTTTCAAAATTTTTGCGTACCGGACCACCATAAGCCTCAAGATAGCCATGGTTTTTACCTCTCCATGAACCATATTCATTATGACTGTAAAAGTACTTTTACTGTATTACTAGCGAATGAGCCTGAAAACACAAAAACTCGACACCGTTTTTATTTCCTGAACGATACAATATGACTGTAAAAGTTTTTTCTTCTCAATATTAAAGCATGAATTTGAAAACAAGATAACTCACGAGTTTTATTGGATTACTAGCGAGCTACGCCCGCTAGCTGGGCCACTTTTTCCAAACGAACCTCGGTATTAAGCAATATATAATAAACAAAAAAATTCATTTAATAAGCAAGTCTTGGTGTCCGAATCCTCAGCAGAAAAAAAAAGTAAATTAAAGATCTATGGTTGTTATGCGCCCATTATCACGTTAAAAATATGTGATTTCGCACAGTGGGCGCTACGCGTCCACCGGCCTACCACCCACCGGCGCTACGCGCCATGGTCGCCATCGTTCTGTTAAAAATATTTGGTTTTGCACGGTTGGCGCTGTGCCAACACCCCCTATAGTCAAGGCCTTCACACCGTTTCAAAATGGCCGATCGCGATGTCCGACTTCCCACGTCCATAAAAAAAGGACTTAAAATACAAGTTTTTATAAGAGGCAAAACTGCATTAGATTTGAGCTTTGGATTTTTAAATAGATGTGATTTAATTTAGAAATAGAATATTTCTTTTGCATTATCAATATCACACTATTTTAAATAAGTAGGATAAAAAAAAAAAAAAAAAAAAAATCTATATTAAAACATCAAATGAACTTATACATTGAAGAAAAGAAAGAATGAAAATAATAGAAAGAAAAGAGAAAAAAAAAAAAAAAACTCAGCAAAAAAACTTAAGGTTAAAATTATAACAGTACATCATTTTTTCTAAAAAATATATTAAAATTTATATTTTAAATTAGCTTCATAATCCTGAAGCTAAATTCGTTTACATGACTGTAATTTGATGACTTGATTAAAAAAAAAAAAGATTTGGGGAAAAAATGTACTAAATAATATGTTGTGTGAGAAGAGTTTTTTCATTTCAAATACACCCCCCCCCCCCACACACACACACACACTTTTCACACTCACTCCCATGTGTCTTATTTGTTTACTTTTTTCTTATTTGATGAGAATTATTTAAAGACAGAATGCTAAGTGTTATCTCATTTACTTATGTCATTGTCTTAATATCATTATTATGTAATAATTTCTGTTATACATATGTAAGATATAAAATGTTTTTTATTAAATCAAAGCAAATAATAATAAATAAATAAGGTATATTTTATTTGCTTTCTAGCTTTAACTTTTTTATTATTCAGTATTTCCTTATAAGATTGTTTAATCTTATAAATTAATATTAAATATAATATCAAGTGGCATTGGAACAAAGAAAAAAAAAAAGATGCAACAACTTATCAATTTATAAATTATTTTTAAATTAATATTACTATTCTAAATTATTATTATTATTAAAGAAAGCATCTGTTCCTTATTAATTTATAAATTATTTTTAAATTACAATTATTATTATAAATTATTATTATTAATATTATTGAAAAAAATTTGTCAATTGCCAATCTATAAATTATTAAAGTATAAATTTTAAAGTATTATTATTATTAAGGGAAAAAATGTGTTCAGTAGCAATCTATAAATTATTTTAAAATTATAATTATTATAAATTATTGTTAAAGAAAAAAATCTATTCCTTATCAATCTATAAATTATCTTTAAATTGCTATTATCATTATACATTATTATTATTATTATTATTATTATTAAAGAAAGCATCTGTTCCTTATTAATTTATAATTTATTTTTAAATTACAATTATTATTATAAATTATTATTGAAAAAAATCTGTCAATTGCCAATCTATAAGTTATTAAAGTATAAATTTTAAAGTATTATTATTATCAAGGAAAAAATGTGTTCAGTATAAATCTATAAATTATTTTAAGATTATTATTATAAATTATTATTAAAGAAAAAAAATCTATTCCTTATCAATCTATAAATTATCTTTAAATTGCTATTGTTATTATACATTACTATTATTATTATTATTAAAGAAAGCATCTGTTCCTTATTAATTTATAAATTATTTTTAAATTACAATTATTATTATAAATTATTATTGAAAAAAATCTGTCAATTGCCAATCTATAAATTATTAAAGTATACATTTTAAAGAATTATTATTATTAAGGAAAAAAATGTGTTCAGTATCAATCTATAAATTATTTAAAATTATTATTATTATAAATTATTATTAAAGAACAAAAATCTATTCCTTATCAATCTATAAATTATCTTTGAATTGCTATTATTATTATAATCGCTATTATTATTCAAAAGCAATTTAACAGCTGAAGCTAACTAATATGCTAATGAAAGCCGTAATAGCAATAAACAAACTCTTTGAATATTTTATGAATTAATTTAAACAGCGCACCCACTTATAGTAAACTATTTTTAAACTGATAGCGAGAAAAATTATATAATTTAATAAGTAAATTCGGATTCAAACTAATAAACTGGAATTTAGAAAAATACTTAATAAACAAAGAAATAAACAATTGCTAAAGGGCAGTAATTTTCTGATAAAGATATATTACATATAAATAATAACAAAATCCCTTGAGGAAATACTGAAAGTTAAAATCAACAGGATGAAAATTCAGATAAGAAGCAAAATTATATTTTTTTTATAATTATTTTAAACAAAATACTAATTCACCATAGATGTAAATGATTTGAAAACCACTGTTGCAATACATATAGCTTGAAAACTAAATCGGTAATCACTAATCTTATAAGTGTGTTTAACAGAAATTATCTTTAAAGCTTTGTTAAAACAATGATATAAGGAAAAAGAGATAACACTTACTTTTAGTCTTTATAATATCCAAATTTTGTACAACGCAAAACAAAATAGAAAATGGCGAAACGTCAGATTGAAACATGCCGTACTAGACACTGGACTGACGCACACTGACTAAGGTCACCGGTAAAAAAGTAGTCGGACCTTCGGACTGTAGGGGCAGCCATATTGAAACTTCTGGAATTCGCTGCGGAGGCCTTGACTATAGGGGGTGTTGGCTGTGCGCCCATAAGACATTTTCTCGTATTTTTTGGTTAATCAGAAGCAGACTTTTACGCAGATTCTGAATATGTAATCAGTTTTATCTACTTCAAAAACTGTCTGTATGATGGTTTAAGAAAAAACGCGCAAAAAACGTTTCGGTATTAAAAACTGCAAAAGATTGCTATTTAAAAAAAAATAAGTAATTTCATTAATATTACAAACAACATAACTAACAAATAATTTTGGCAGCTCGTTTTCCGTTTGTACTAACAAAAATTAGTATTAATCGCGTAAATCTTAGGTTACACAATATTCGTGTATGCTACCAAAAAGAAAAAGTATGAAAATAAACCGTGTTTAACATTTTTTACCAAGTACTTTTTCAAAGAACCGAAACGAAAGAAAAAGTCGTTTTCCCGGGAGAAAAGAGAGGTTTTCGGCTGCTTCTTCTTTTAGCCAAAGGGGAAAAGTTCAGGTTCTTCACCGCAAGGTGGCGCAGTGTTCTGCCTTAGAGCTCCGTTTGAGCTCTGTTTGGGAAATTAGACGTTTTCCGTTCCGATTCCCGACTGGTTTTAATTCATAACTTTTTTAATTTTAGTCCCACGGTCTCGAAAATGCCCGAAATGACTTTCCCGGAATTTTTCGAATCGAAAGACACCTCTCGCGACTTCCAACTCGCCCGCGTTGCGAACTGTAATCGGCTTCAAACAGACAGACAGACAGACAGAGGCGCACGGATTTTATTAGTATAGAAGGCTGTTCTCACATCCAAAATATATATTTTCTTACAGATTTTTAAGTTCATTTTTCTTCATAGACGTCTCTTATTATTAGGTGCGCTTATTAAGAAACTATATAAAAGATTTTTTTTCGTTTGCACGTAAAAAAATAACATAGTTTTTAAATCGAAATTATAAAACATTTCCTTTTTTTGAAATTTTTGTATACCGGACCACCATAAGATCTAAGATCGTCATTGTTTTTACCTGTTCATGCATTATATTTATTATGACTGTAAAAGTACTTTTACTGTTCTAATAGAGAAAGAGACGGAAAATTCAAAAACTTGATATCGTTTTTATATCCTAAACTATTCAATATGACTATAGAAGTACTATCATAGCAACGTTAAATCATGAGTTGGAAAACGAGAAAACTCGTTAATTTTATCGGATTAAGGCTATTCTCAAATACAAAACGATTACTTTCTTACACTAATTAAATATTTTTTCAGACAAATATTTGATTGTCAGATGTTATTATTTAGAAACTATATAATAAAACTTTTTTCCCGTAAAAAAAAAAATGTAGTGTTATATTTAAATGAAGATTATAAAATAATTACTTTTTCAAAATTTTTGCGTACCAGACCACCATAAGTCCCAAGATCGTCATCGTTTTTACATCTCCATGTATTATATTCATTATGACCCTAAAAGTACGCTTACAATATTAGTAGCGTATGAGACGAAAATACAAAATTTGATACCGTTTTCATTTCCTGAAATATTCAATATGACTGTAAAGTAATTTCATTACAACGATAAAGGATGAGCCGGAAAACAAGAAAACTCGTTAATTTAAGGCTATTCTCAAACACAAAAAGGTTATTTTCTTACACTAAATCATTTTTTTTTCGGACGTATATTTCATTACCAGATGTTCTTATTGCGAAACTATATAATGTATTTTGTTTTGTTTTCCCGTGAAAAATGTAATATAGTATTTTAATTAAAATTATAAAATATTTCCTTTTTCGAAATTATTGCATGCTGGACCATTATAATCCCCAAATTCGTCATTGTTTTTATCACCCTATGTACACTATTAATCATGACTGTAAAAGTACTTTTACAGCATCAGTAGCGTATGAGCCGGAAAATACTAATCTCGACAGCGTTTTTATTTCCTAGACTTTTCAACATGACCGTAAACGTTTTTTTCGTAGCTATATTAAAGCATGAGTTGGAAAACAAGATAACTCGCGAATTTTATTGGATTAAGGCTGTCCTCAAATCCAAAATAAATATTTTATTACAGACTTTTAAATTCATTTTTCTTCACAAACGTATCTTATTATCAGGCGTGCTTATTAAAAAACTATATAATAGATTTTTTTTTTCGTTTTCACGTAAAAAACATGAAATAAATTTTAAATAAATTAAAAAAAATATTCCTTTTTTTAAATTTTTGTATACCGGACCACCATAAGACCTAAGATCGTCATCCTTTTTTTTTTACCTCTTCGTGCACTATATTTATTATGACTGTAAAGGTACTTTTTACAGTTCTAGTAGCGTATGAACCGAAAGATACAAAAACTTTACCTTGTTTTTAACTCCCAAACTATTCAAGATGACTGTAAAAGTGGTTTCCTAGCAATGTTGAAGCAGGAGCCGGAAAGCAAGATAACCGGCGAGTTTATTTGAATTAAGGCTGCTCTCAATACCAAAATAATTATTTTCTTACAAATTTTTTATTTTTTTTTTCTTCAGGCATGCACCTTATTACCAGGTATTAAGAAACTATATAATAGATTTTTTTTTCATTTTCACATAAAAAGTAGAAAATACTTTTAAAATCAAAATTATAAAATCTTTTCTTTTACGAAATTTTTGTGTACCGGACTACCATAAGATCTATAATCGTCATCGATTTTATCTATCGACCATGCAATATATTCATTATGACTGTAAAAGTACTTTTACAATGTTAGTAGCACACGAGCATGAAAATACAAAATTCGACTTCGTTTTTATCTCCTAAACCGTTTTATATTATTGTAAATGTACTTTTATAGCAAAGTTCAAGAATGAGCCAAATAACAAGATAACTCGCGAATTTTATTGAGTTAAGGCTGTTTTCCAATCCAAAACAGTTGTTTTCTTATAGATTTTTTAATTCATTTTAATTCATGAACGTATATTATCATTATTTGTGCTTGTTAAGAAACTTTATAATATATTTTTTTTTCGTTTCCACGTAAAAAAAAAATATATATAATAGTTTTTAAATCAAAATTTTAAAATCTAGAACCAATTTTTTTGTTTGTTTTTTGTGTGTGCTAATATTTTGCATAATTATGAAATAATTTGGTAAATGACACCCAAGTTCTCTGCGCAGAAGGGTTTTGAGTCATATAAATCGCAAAAAACAGCTTCGAGTTAATTTGTTTCATTTTTAGGTCTTATTGTTTTTACAAGCAACTAAAATTAACGCTTGATCTAAAATTTGCGAGATACGTTTTGTGATGTGAAGACTATTTTTTTTTTATCCGGAAACACTTTTTTAATTACATAAATTTGTAGTACATTTCATGGACTTTCAAAATATTGTTGAAGATTTTGGATATCTTCTCGAGATAATTTGTAATTTAAAATGTACAGCGCAATAACTATAACGGGGTAATAACGCCAATCCTTGGCATTAATACCCGGTTGATTCCCAACAGTGGCAGAGCTACATCCTAAATACCGATTCAAATAAACACCGTTAAAACTGTGCAATGTTTCTAATAATTCTATTTAAACGGTCCTTTTTAAGCAAGAAGAAGCTCACGGTCTGATATTCTTTTGCCCCCCCCCCCCCACACACACACACCACATCTTTATTTTTCTTACACTTTCACAAAAAATTTAACATTTTCAACAGTTTAGAATGCAATTTGTCAATTTTTAAGTTTGTAGAGCTTGCATTTTTAGAATTGGGCAAGCTACATGCAATTATTCCATCTTATCTCATAGTTTTGTTTGCACGGCGTTATTACCCATATAGGTGTATAACAACGCCAAATAGCATTGGTCAAGAAATCCCGCCATTACATTTTATGAATACATATCTGTTGAATTATTTTTTTTTATGTAGATAGTCATTGACTTGCTGTATCAAATCATATATTTGTTTGAAAAATACAAACTAAAACTGAGCCGTGAAAATTGGTAGAACCTTAACGTGGCGTTATTACCCCAGGGTACTTTAGTATTTTAATCGAAATTATAAAATATCCTAAACTATTACATATTACACTAAAAGTATTTTCATAGCAACGTTAAAGTATGAGCCGGAAAACAAGGTTACTCGTGAGTTTTATTGGATTAATGTGTTCTCAAATCCAAAAGTAGTTATTTTCTTACAGATTTTCAATTTGTTTTATTTCCTAGATGAATGTTATTATCGGTTTGCTTATTAAAAAGCTACATAGTACATTTGTTTTTTCATTTTTAAGTAAAAGAACATAAAATAGTTTTTAAATCAAAATTACAAAATGTAGAACTCCTTTTTTAAGTTTTTGTTTTACTGTAAAACATGATCATTATGACGGTAAAAGTACTTTTACAGCGCAATATCTTATGAGCCGAAAAATACAAAAAACATGACACCGTTTTTTTTTTTTTTTTTTTTTTTTTTTTTCTTGCAAACTATTTAATATGACTGTAAAAGTACTTTCACAGCAACTTCAAAGCATCAGATGGAAAACAAGATAGGTTGAAAGTTTTATTGGATTAGGGCTATTTTCAAATCCAAAACAGGTGTTTTTTTACAGATTTTCAATTCATATTTCTTCATAGACGTATCGTACCATCATGTGTGATTATTAAGAAATTGTATAACAGATTTTTTATTTCATTTTCATGTGATAAAAACAAAAGTTTTTAAATGGAAGTTATATAATATAGAACCATTTTTTCCTGTAAAAAATATGAAGTAGTATTTAAATCAAAATTATAATATATTTCTTTTCGAAATTTTTGCGTACCGAATGATCATAAACCCCATGATTGTCAATTTTCTTACCTCCCATACACTATGTGCATTATGACTGTAAAAGTACTTTTACAGCGTAAGTAGCGTATGAGCCGGAAAACACAAATACTCGACATCGTTTATATCTCCTAAAAACTATTTATCATGATTCTAAAAGTACTTTCATAGCAACGTTAAAACATGAGTTGTAAAACAATATAACACACAAGTTTTATTGGATTAAGGATGTTCTTAAAGCGAAAATAGTTATTCTCTTGCAGTTATTTTAATTCACTTTTCTTCACAAGCATATCTCAATATCAGATGCTCTTATTAAAAAATTATATATTGGGATTTTTTCCTGTCATGTAAAAAATTATAAAATTGTTTACTTCCCGATACACCCTGTTCATAATAATTGTAAAAGTACTTTTAAAGTGTTAGGATCGCATGAACCGGAAGATAAGGAAAATCGTCATCGTTTTTATCTCTCAAACTATTTACATGGTTTTATTAAAAAACTATATATATATATATATATATATATATATTCTTCTATTGATTTCATTATTTCAAGAAGACAAGACAATAGATGGAGCACAAATGTACTACAGTGGTATCCTAGAGATGTAAAACAACCAAGAAGACGACCACAAGTAAGATGGAGTGACGAAATTAGAAAAGTGGCTGGTGTAAATTGGATGACGAAAGCACTAGACAGAAAACATTGGAAAAATCTGGGGGAGACCTACATCCAGCAGTAGATCGAAAACGGTTGATGATGATGATGATATATATATATGTGTGTGTGTGTGTATGTATGTATGTATGTATGTATCGTGGTAAAGACAGAAGTTTCTGTCAGTCTGTCAAACTCATTAACTATTATTCCCATTAACTATTTTTTATTATTATTATTTACATGGTTGCAATTGGTTCTGTATATTTGTCAACACATCAAATAATCTAGCAAGCGTATTAATTTGTTATTTTTTCGTTCTCTGATCATAATAATTATTTTAATTGTTACAGAAATATATGGCAAGAGGATACAATTAAAAATAAATAAATGTTTACAGATTAGTGGTTAAATACATCTAAAATTCGCATTTGTGTAACACAGCAGCATCATTGTACACTTAATTTTCTTTTCGTGAAATTACCAAGAATTTATAGGTAATCCATTATCGAAAGTCTTATATAAAATTACAGAGATTAGATAAACAGAAATTCTGTTAAATAACAGAGAAATTATTCGGTTAATTTACAATAGACTCTGTCAATTAATATCATTAAAAACAACAAAGATTATGTAAATTTGCTTTTAATGGTAATAATTTAATTTAGTTTTCAAAATCAGTAAGTCTCTCAAACTTTAAAAAGCCTGATTTTTTTTTCGCGTTATTTTTAGCTGTTGTTTAATTTTTTTACACAGTTTGTTTTTAGCCGTCCTTGAATTTGAACTCAAGATTTCTGGACAGTAGAAAAACATCCTACGTACTAAGATGTAAGAGCTTCTATTGTCTTTTGTTCAAAATGTGTTTTTTATGATTCGGGGGGGGGGGGGGAATCGATAAAAATTCCCACAATACCGAGGATCTTCCTTTTCTAAATTTAAAAAACATTTTTTTTTAAATATTTTTAATAAAGTTGCAAAATAATGGCATAAGTTCTATTTTGAATTATAAGTTTTAACAAGTATAAAAATATTTTTAAATAAAGATGAGATCCCTACAGTGAATTAGACATAATATAATAATGATGACCCAGAAACTAGGTAGAATGTTCGGTCGGAACCGAGAATTAGTGTACATTTTCATAAAGTCTCGCTTTTTTTTTCTGTGTTTTTACAAAAGATTTTAACAGTGTAATGCTCAATAGCACATTAGAAATTATACCATAAGAAATAAATAAATAAATAAATTGACTATAGGATTATGTCATATTAAACCTAGAATTCCATAAAATAATCTAGCATTTGGAATTTTTCACTTATTTACTATCAGTTAATTCCTAAAGATATAGATTTGTACTTTTCCAATCGACTTTTTTTTTCCGTAGTGACACTTTTCGCTTTTTTTCCGCACGGTTGTAAATTTATCAGTTTCCAATAAATTTTATCAGATTGACCCAGCAGTATAACAAACGCTTGAACTTTTATCTTTTTCATTTTCTGTCTATGATAATTCCCGCAAGCTAAAACGCGTATCAGAGAAACATCTGACAAGCAAGTACAATAAAAACACATTAAAATTTGTATCGGAAATAATAAAATCAAAAACAGATAAATCGTCACCTACGTACGCGCCTTTCTAAAAGATATTTAAACGCGATTCGTCCGGTCGATCATGACGTCGGAGCCCAGCCATCCTTCTTCATCCAATCAGCGTGTGGATTCATCTTAAAAGTTGGAGGACTAAAGCTTTCGCATTCATACAATTCACAGTTTTCGGAGAACCTAGTTTTAGAGATTTCTGTGGCACTCAGCTGATTCTTCAACTAGAGTATTTTGGCAGTTGTCCTTCATAATTACATCAGTTCTTAGAAAGATGAACGGCAGGTTAGATTATTGTTATTATTATTACTGTTTAAAATTTATCATATCAATTAAAATTTAATTTTTATTTTTATAAAAAAGAAAATATCTTAATTACTAAATAGCTAATAATGAGTTATTATTTTTTCAATTGAAATATATTTTTTCTCGAAATAATTTAATAAATTCTTAAATACAGAACTTTGAAATATGGGAATGATGAACAACATGTTATTGCATAATAAATTAAGAAATATTTAAAGATAAAGTATAATTCAAAACATAATTCATAAATAATGAATTATTTATTTATTTATTTATTTATTTATTTATTTATTTATTTTTATTTAGACACATTGGCTTTTTTACATTCTTTTAAAATAAAATTATTGTAACAAAATTTAAAGTTTACAAATTGAAATTTCGTAGAAGATATATATATTTTTTCATTTTGTACAAGTTTTCTACTTTTACAATTTCATTTATTTCTAAGGGAAATAATTATTGTATTAATTGTAGTATTGCTATTTTAACTATCAATTTTAAACAGAAAAGTGGCATAATTACAACGTTAATGAAGTACAGTAAATTTAATATTAATGAAAAAATTTAAAATGTAAAAATAATAATAAAATAAACTGCGCCTGGTGTATTAGAGAAAAAATCTGGAAAATATAAAATTATGTTGTTCATTAATAATACAAGAAAATATTTATTGCTTGTATATTTTATATAATTTTTTTAATTACTTATGCATTTCTATTACCAAATAACATTAATAATATAAGATAATTTAATGATAAATTAAAAAAACATACGAATTATATGTCATAATGATAGACGTTATTATTCATCATACTTTAAGAATAAAATGTGGTGTATGCGGAAAAATACTCGTCATTATGCATATTTATTTACAATATTCGATAGGAAAAAAAATTTAACTGAAATCCACGCATGTTTTTGAATCTTAAATAATATGATTTAAAAAAATGTAAATATTAATATTGACAAGTGTGATAAGATAAATTAAAATCGTACGTTTTACTTTAGACTTAAAGCTTTTATCTAAATCGGAAGTTTTATCTGTAAGATGAATACATTATGCCATACTTTATTTATTTATTTTTTTGTTTGTTTTTGTTTCTTTTTTTTATTTTGTTATTGTTTGTTACCGTCACAATGTTGATAATTATGTCTAAATCGCAGTAAAATGAAGTTAGAAGTGAATAGGGAGAGTGGGTATTTGAGAACATCTACATTTTTTGTCACTTTTATTTTTGAAATCTACTCTTCACCTTATATGATCGCAATCAGCAGATATTTTGATATGTGAATATAATTGTAAATCGCGGGAATATATTTGTTTTCAAAATTTTAAGTAGTAAATACGTGTTTTTGAACTCTGTTTTCCTGTCTTGTATCTTTTTATTTTATTTATATTTGTATAAACATTGAAAGTTTACATACGTTGCTCAGAATTAACCCCTCCTCCCCCCCCCCCAAAAAAAAGAACAACCATAGAATTGAATTTTAGAAATTATGCTATTTTTCTTTTCTAGATACAGTAAATTTAGTCAGTATTGTGACAGAGGTTGTTGCCGTTCCACTGTAAAAAAAGGACGATTTTACAGTAAATTGTACTGGTATCAGGATGACAGTACAGTTCGCTGTTTTTTAACGGAAAAATTCTAGAAAATTATCTGTTTTTTCCTGGAATTTATTGGAATTTTTCCGTTAATTAACAGTAAATTTTACTGGCATAGAGATTACCAGTACAATTTAATGTATAATCGTCCGGTTTTCTTACAGTGACGGATATATTGCTCTTTATCCATTGTTTAGCAAAAAAAAAAAAAAATAAATAAATAAATAAATAAAATAAAAAATAAATAAAAAATAAATAAATAAATAAAAATAAATAAATAAATAAATAAATATAATAATAATAATAATAATTTTTAGTCAAATTCAATTTTTAAGTACATTTATATATATGGCAATTATACTAACGTTATTGTCTATTGTTAACTTTTCAACGAAAATGGAATGCATAAAATCTTGTGGCAGAATTTTTTAAAGCTTTCTGCGACAAGCCTCGTTAATAGCAAAAATTTTTCTAAAACAAATTTTATAACAGTTCAAGGAAATTTAGTAAGGAGAACGCTCAAAAATAAAAGTTTATGAAGAAACCCCCAAAATATCAATAAAAAATTACAACTCAAGCCGAGAAATTTTACGAAATCAAGCTAAGTAAAAGTATGAACACAACAATGTTACACTAGTAGCAACAAAAGTATGAAATCTATTTGCTTCCGAATGTCAAAATACCCGATCGTGCCCGTCGACCAATCGTTCGTATTTTTGTGTGTTTTTCTTCAAATTTTTATTTCCTTTTGTAAATGCGGGTTAGGTTCTGTTAGAAAGATCCCCATGAAAGACACTTCTCCTAGTGCCTATATCTCTCGTACAGATAATTGGCCGTTATAAACATGACCGACCAACAACCAACTGATTTTCAAAATATCACAGAAAAGTATATAAAAGTATCAAAGTAAATTGAATGTTCCGTATGTCGAAAAACTATCGTGGACCTCGGAAAAAATAATAATCCAGTTGTAAATCACATTAAATATTTTTAAGATTTGTAAATCGCAGATTTAAAAAATAAGTATATTAGGTTAAGATATTGAATCTGAATTCAGTGTCCGAAAGTAAAATATCGTAAAAATGTAAGTATGCAAAACTATGAAAGTAAATTAAGCTTACGAATTCCGAAAAAATCATGGTGGAACTCAAAAACAAACAGACAAAAAACATAAAAAGACAGTAAAAATCGAATTGTAAATCGCATTAAATACCCTTAATAGTATCCTTCTAAATAGCAGAGATAAAAAAATAGCTATATCAGGATAACAGATTGAAACTAAGTTTCTGAAAGTGAAAAAGAAAAAAAACTGAGAATCTTTATAACTCCCATTAAAATTTGAAGTTTACAAAAATCGTCATAGTATTATGTAAAAAAAAAAAAAAAAAAAAAAAAAAAAAAATCAAAATAAAATAAAGAAAGCACGCTTGAAAGAACGCTAAAATTGCACTGAAAATTAAATTGATCATAAAATACTGAAAACTCACAGGGAGCAATATTCATGATAACGGGTTAAAAAATTGCAATCTGAATTCTTTCATGAATGAGAAAAACACCGACGCAAAAAGGAATAAATCTCAAAAAATCACTAAAATTGCATTAAAAAACATTAAAATTAAGTTTGTCGATATTTAATAGATTTAAATTATATTTAATTACATTAGGCTAAAAGACTGAAACCTAATTTTATTTTACCAGTGTCAAAAAATCACCTCAAAAAGCGAAAAATAAAATAAATCACTTTAAAAATCTCTTAAAATAAAAAAATCTCTGTTAGAATTCCAAAAATACTTTTGAAGAAAAAAATGGATAATATTTACTGTAGGTTAAACTGGATTCTTTATATAATGTGGTAAAATTACATCAAAATGTAAGAAAATGTTAATGAATTAAATAAAAGAATTCTATATAAGAAATACAATATCGGGCTTCGATATACATAATAAAAACACACAGAAATCTTTTTTTTTTTTTTTTCAAATTTTAGTAACATTAAGTTTCAGACATATTTCAATTGGAATCATATATTTCTCAATAACAGATGGCGGGCAAAGGCAGCCTCAAAGTTAACTATACGATACTTATATATTTAATAACTTTAAATGTTTAATCTTTAATTATTTAAAAAATATACCATCAAGTTTTCTTTAAAATCCCTGTTTATTCTCATTTCACTTTTTTTCTTTTTTTTGTAAATAAATAGCTGCGGTGCCATAAGTTCTCTCTTTTTTTTTTTTTTTTTTTTTTTTTTTTGCTTGTAAATAAAATTTCTATGTTATTTTTTCAAAAAAAGAAAACAAAATACACTGCTGTAAAATATTTGCTACTTATGCTCGGAAATTATAACATTTATGTGTCTATAAATTATAAAAGTTACGTGTTTATTGACATAAACGGACGATTTTACTAAAATATTACTAGTAATCTGGACGCCAGTAGAATTTACTGTTTTTTAATGGAAGAATTTCCGGAAGAAATTCCGGAAAATATTCCGTTTTTTTTTTCGAGTTTTTCTCGGAATTTACGTAATTTTTTCCGTTAAAAAACAGAAAATTGTACTGGCGTATAGATTACCAGTAATATTTCCGTAAAATCGGCCATTTTTTTACAGTAAAATTTTCCCTGAATTGTATTTTTTTTTTTTTTTTTTTTTTTTTTTTTTTTTTTTTTATGGAAATAATATTAGGAGATCGCAGATCTGCGGTAAAGTCGCATAACTAATTATTTTTTAATTAAATCACGTACCTATACCATTCTTTCGAAGATTTTATATTGAAATGTGGCATCGCCTGCAGTGTTTCATTAGAAGAAAAAAAATTATTTTCAATTTAAAGATCAGTTTATCAGCGGTAGGATGGGGAGATGGGAATTTCATAAGAATGCTTTATAAAACTTTTAAAAAATAATATTTCAATCAGCTGCATTTATCGATTTGAGGTTGAAAGTTTCCTGAAAGGCACTGTTCCCTTTCTGCTACAGTGTCGCCATGTTTTCGCCACGGAGGCATAAAATATGCTTCGAAGATAAATATAAAAGATTTAACATAAATTTCCATTTTTTATTTTTTTGTTTTTTCAAATACCCTCGGTTATAACAAGTTCTTTTACTTATCTTCCAGCATATTTGATTTAACGAAAGGCTATTTCTATATATAATTAAAAAAAAAAATCCGTGAGTGAAGCTAATGTCTTACTGACTAATTGTGGCAACATCTAAATGGTAAATTTCGCATTTATTGTAATTTTTGTAAAGTTTCTAAATATTGCATGATTCAAATTTTTACAATTACAAATAGTGAGAAAAGGTGTTTAAAAATGCAATTTGTTTGAAAACTGTATCTTAATTTATTATTATTATTAATTTTTTTTGGTTTTTATATAAATTTTAAGCATGGTTTTTCCATAAACCTATGTCTTTTGCGCGCAGCTCAATTTCAAAAGATGTATACATTTGAACTTTCAATAAAGAAAATGATTTAGCATTTGTTTTCGCATAATATTCAATAACAAAATTAAAGCAGGAAAATAAATAATTCACATAATAAAATAATACTTATCAAGTACAGATTTCGTACACATTTAATTGAACTACGTACTGCACTTAAACTACTGAAATTATTAAAATAAAAAAAGGTTGCTTTAAGAAGTGAAATCTTTGGTGGCATATTCGGGCTTTAAGTCTTGGCATACGATTAATACAAAATTGTAACTTTTTATAAATTTCGAAACTTCACTTGAATGAATAATTTATATTTTTCATATAAAAAAGTTTATTGGCTTTCTTATGGATTATTTAATACACACAAATAAAGTTTAGAAAAATCTGCTAAAGTTCAAACACAAAAAAATGATTTTCGCCCAACTTCTGTAGGTTAAAGAAAGGTTAAATGCATACATTTTTTAAACTGAAAAGATGTAATAAACGGAATAATTATCGAATAATTGTTGGAATTAAAATAAATTCATTATCAGAAAGTGCACGATATGAAATTAAAAAAGATCATCGTATTATTTAAAAAGTGACAAAAGTAACAATAACATATAGCCCGGAAGTCCACAGCGCCAACAGTTACTTCATGGAGTTTAGGGCTGAAATTTCAGAATTAGTTATTCGCATATTGAAATACAATCGTTCTGCTTAGTGGAAAATACTTGATAGCCCGATTTTAGTGGTTGGCTCATAAGTTTACCAACGTGTTTTCTGCACATTGTTTTACATTTTTTCATATCTTTGGGTGCAGGAAAACAGTATATTTAATTAATGAGTAAACTTTAGATTAATTTTGAAACACGATAATTCAATCGGTAAATTAATTATATGTAATTTTTCCATTATTCAAATTTGGGTGAACAAAGTCTGGGCCAGGATTCAAACCAGGGATGTATTGGCTGAAGCCGCCAATGCTCTACCAACTGAGCTATCCCGGACACGAACACGGGAGGACTATTTCACCCAGTCAACCTCAACAATCACTTTTATCTGGTCTGATACTCTGGATCAGCACAACAGAATAAATCGAAGGTCAATATATATCGTGTTTCAAAATTAATCTAATGCAATTTCGTATGCAATGATTTTCTGCAGTTCCATATATTGGCCTTCGATTTATTCTGTTGAGCTGATCCAGAGTATCAGACCAGATAAAAGTGATCGTTGAGGTTAATTGGGTGAAATAGTCCTCCAGTGTTCGTGTCCGGGATAGCTCAGTTGGTAGAGCATTGGCGGCTTTAGCCAATACATCCCTGGTTCGAATCCTGGCCCGGAATTTTTTCACCCAAATTTTAATAATAGAAAAATTACATCTGTTATAATGAGTAAACTGTTAAAAATCAGGTTTTCCGTTGTTTTCCACTGAGATTGGCAGACCGATTGCATTTTAATATTCGAATTGAGTTTTAACTAATTCTGCAATTTTAGCTGTAAACTCGATGAGGAAATTGACTGTGCTGCAGCTTCAGGTTTAAAAAATGTTATAAATTCAAATATATATATATATATATATATATATATATATATGCGTTTATTTAAAATTTGTTAGTACTTTTGGTTTGCAATTCCTGTAGTCATTGTCAGAAAATATTTATATTTTTAATTGCTATTCCATTCTGTTCAATCATATTCTGAATAATGGGACAATAATTAATAATAATAATAAAAAAAAAAAAATCTCCGACGATGGCTGCAGGAAATGAAGAGCGAAAGTACTAGGAAATTTTAAGTAAAATTTATATTTTTAATTTGTGACATCTGTATTATAATTATTATATTTGAAATCATTTATATTGTGTATTTTGTAATTGAATCTAAATGGAATATTGAATTTCGTCTTATAATTTTATTTGTAAAGGAAAAAAATACGCACATTTTAAGATTTTATGGATATTTTGGAAATATATGTATATATTTTAATTAATTCAAGTAATATAACTACTTAAAAAATAATTTTTCAAACAAAAAATGAAATAAAAACCAAAATTCACAAAAAAGAAGGAAAGTTTGATTTGTTAAAATAAATAAAATGTAACTGAAAGATTCCGATTCTTAAATCAACAATTAAAGTCTTTTGTATTCAAAGATCGTTTCTTGTGATGAATTTTGTGTCTAAAAAATTTTAAAAAGAATATCTTATTACTTAATTTCATTTCAAATGAATACGCCAGCGTTAGTTTTAGTTTTTTTAATCAACACTGTAATGCTAACATGGTAAACAATCGTATAAAATGTATTTTTTTCCAATAATATATGATATTAACTAAGAATATTTTAAATATTCATTGTTTTATTAATCGATTAAAAAGTATAGAGCCCTTTGTAAGGCAAAAGTTTAACTTTTGAACAATTTTGTTGAGACAAGAATATTAAAATGTAACAAAAATTAAGTAAATATGTAGTTAAATTTTTTAATGCATTTTTAGTTGAATTACAATAAGTTCACAATTTTAATCATGTTTTTTGTTAATCTTGGTTTTTTTATGTGAGATAGTTTATTTTTCCAAGAATTTTGTTTATTTTTTTAATCCTGGTTCAAACAGCGCACTCCTTTCATTTCAAAGCTCCACTAAAAGTACATTTAAAAAATCAACTTGCATATTAAGTTAAAAATTTTAAAAATAAAATAAAAAATTATGAAACTTTTTAAATCCTTACTGTTTATTTTTAATTGATATTTTAACCCTTTTTTATGATTATGATGTATATACTATACAAGACTGCGCATGGATTATAAGATACTTTTGATCTTACATTTAGTACATTTTTTTTACTGACACATATAGTGAAAAACGATAAAATCTAACTCATCTTCACTTTATTTTTTAATAACTTAAAACTATGAAGATTAATTCCATGAGCAGAGTTATCGCATATACATTAACAAATGTACATAAAAAAAAATCAATATATTTCTCTATATCCTATGTTATTCCGTCTTAAAAGGCGAATAGAAAAGGAAAAGACTAATTTTTAACTCTAGGCAAAGGAATTTGAACTCTTTGTACGGGTTCTTTTGCAAATTCTCTCAAATTGTGTTTAAATGTTTTTTGTTTTTAAAAAGTGGTGCGAGGTACCATTAAAAAATATTCGTCTGTAATTGAAACTTTGTGATTATCCCTCCCCCCATGTATATATTATACATGTTTCCTACATTCTTTAAACAAAATTACTCACAAAAACAATTAAATTATGAATAATTATAAATAATGATTTCCTTAATGATTTTAAAAAATATTTTGGTAACAGTAAAAAAAAAAAAAAAAAAAAAAAAAAAAAAAAGATTAATTATATTAATGTAATGATATATTATTATTATTCGCAATATGAAAACAACAATATTTTTTGAAAGCTTTCAATTTGACAGAAAAACCTGAGATAAAGTATTTTAAAATATAAAATATAATATCCTTTAAAATATTAGTAACATGTATTTGTATATATACATTACCATACTACTAAATACTTAATATTCAATTTAAATACTTAAGATATCACTTAAATATTTTTCGGAATTATTATTAACAAAATTATTAACAAATGGAATTAGATTATTAATATTAATAAGTGAAAACTTTATCGGTGATGATAAATAATATTTTGGTAATGGCAAAAAAATTAATATTGTACTGTAAGAAGTAATTTATTATTATTAACAAAATAAAAACATCAAGGCTGTTTTTAAAGAAACAATTCCTTTCTAATACATTACTGAATTAATTTTCATTCCTAAAAATATAAAACTAACCGATATTTTTATTAAAAAATCTTAAAATCAAACTGAGATTTTCATTTTCTTATAAATGCATCGGATCTACCTAAAAATGCTGTCAAATTTGTGATTTGAACTGAATTTCTGGACGTGACACCCAGAGAAATTTTGTAAGAGACAGCAATCTCTTGTAACTCAAACTGTAATGCATTTATATAAGATGGAATAGACAATTCAGTTACAGTTACTTTTAAAGTTTATACGAAATAAATATATTTATGTTTAATAAACATATTCTTGCGTTTAAAAATATGGTGCGACTACAATCTAAATTCTGATTAATGGCGAACTGGCCCTAAAAGTAACACATAAGAGAGGATTTTTATAAATTTTTGACAGTGTGGAATCAACAAGATTAAATCACTGATCGAGACATTTTAAAATACTACTTGCTTAAACCTTACCTCTGTGTTACTGATACTTGGATAGATCGTCGTAATGTTTATTATTATTATTGTGTTAATTTTTTTTTTAATGATTTTCGCAATGCAGAGTTTAAAAATGTTTTAAAAATGTACTAATTTCCTAGCCGTTGGATGACTTTTGCGAAATTCTTCACGGTTCTTGCTAAAGTGGTCTATAGCGTATTTGCCGAATTGGAAATTGGTATTTCTTCTCAAACACATACCCTGTAAAAAAAAAAAAAAAAAAAAAAAAAAAAAAAAAAAAAAAATCCGTTAAATTTACCACACAAACTACTGGCAGGAAGGCTAATGGCTGTTTTTGTCGTAAAAATTACAGCAAGACTAGATGTTAATTTTTTATTACACCTAATTTTGTTGCAATTTTTACAGCAAAAACTGCTGCCAACATTGCTGCCAGCAATTTTTGCCGTAAATTTAACTTTTTTTTTTTTTTTTTTTTTTTTTTTTTTTTTTTTTTACCAGTTTACACAAATTATAATTACAATGCTATTATCACACTATGTGTTCAGAAAGTAAAATAATAATAATGATAGTTTGTGTGCGAAATGAAAATTCGCATTTTGAAATTGGAGTGAAAGTTTTTTTTTTTCAAAAATACCTTAAAAACCACTCTATAGTGTTAAACTATCCTATTTAATGCCTTACAGAAATAGGATTCATCCATAGCGCCTTAGAGAGATTTCGACGCCTTAGCTTGAAAATTCTGATACGGGGAACTTTTCGACGGGAAAATTAAAGTTAAGAATATGATTGACGTTTGCTAGTCAAACTTTTATCCTTTCATCCACACATGTTGGATATAAGTAGTCACTTGATCCAACAAGAAGAGTATAGAATATGGTAACATGTATACCCTGAAACTGAAAAATAAAAAAATAATGAATGAAAAAAAGGAAAAGTATTTTTAACATTAAATACCGGTCTCTAAAATGGAGTCCAGCCATTTTTTCTGAAATCAATCTGAATCTCAGACTGAACAGCTTCACCCCCCCGCATACACACACACAAAAATGTATATTGTTGATTAAAAAATCTTGCCTTTCCAAAACCAGCAGCATCCAGATAAAATATAACTAATGCAGATTTTAAAGTAATTATTGAAAATAGTTTTATAACTGTATCTGTAGCAAAAATTCGAAATTTATTACATATATATATATATATATATATAAATTAAATTCTCAATAATTGAGTAATACGTTAGTCTTTACATGCGTTTGTAATTATAGAAATATATAACACATATAAATGCCGTCTGACCGCATATAACAGCTCAAAAGCAACTCAGCCAAATGGTATGAAATTTGATATATCTAATCATTCAATAACTTTGGTGTTTCACTTCAAATTCTATGATAAATGAATTAATATTTTAAAAACATATATATTAATAAATACTTTTTTTTATTCTGTTTAATCTAGTAATACGTAATTAATTCAGTGCAATTCCACGATAGATATTATTTCTAGGTTGCCATGAGGTTACGTCATATTTAAGATAGACTAATAATGTTTTCATATTACTTAATTTAATATATCTAATAGCAATAAATTTTGTGTTCATGTATTTTTGCCTAAGAGAACGGAAGTTCTGAATATTTATAAAATTAATTATAGCATGAACTCAATTCATTTGCGTTGTTTTACTTACAATTTCGGACTTGTTACACGTTTCTAAAAATACTTCTTTACAAAATATCACTTTAACTTGAAACTAATTCGAGAGATCACGAAAAAGAAAACACATATTCTAAAAAAAAAAAAAAAAAAAAAAAAAAAAAAAAAAAAAAAAAAAAAAAATTTTTAAAAAGAGAAAGAAAGTAAGAAAGAAAAGCTTGGTGATTTTATAACTTGTGTACATATTATTTTATCAGTTCTATTTAAAATATACACTATACTTGAAACCAATAATTAATCAAAACTGACATATTATTTTACAATCATTTCAATTATTAAGAGGTATAAACTTAAATTGATATTGATGAGCGATAGTAATGCATTATAAACACTAAACTGAAATAACAGTGAGTATTATTGGAATCAACTAATTTATTCCAAATGATCAACATCGATTTTAAACTTGGATTTTTTAGAGAAAACCCGAATCTGATTACTCCCACCGTTTTACATCTATAGTAAAGGGTCCCTTTATGGATTCTCTTTCCGTTTTTCATCCTAAAAAAAAAAAAAAAAAAAAAAAAAAAAAAAGCGAAGAAGATAAGAACGACGTCATAAATATGTATTTATAATAAAAAATTAAGATTTTGGTATACATTTAGAAAATAAAGGTAGGTACAAATATTAAAATATTGATAAATTTTTTAAAAGAATTTTTTATACAAATATTATACAATTATACGTATAATAAATCCAACTGGAATAAAAAAAATAGCTAGCACCAGGAAACAAACTCGGTAACACAGCTTACCAGAATGTTCTATCAACTGAGTTACTCCGGTGGATGACTAGGTCGGCAATTTCTCACTGATAAACTAAGTTAAAAAAAATCACCAGCCATCAGTAAGAGAACCCTGCGTGGAAGGACAATAATGAATAGATTTTATTATTTCATCGATCTAATATATAATTAAAATCACATTTACACACACATAATTATTTGTGTGTATATGTGCGTTTCAATATAAATTGTAGATTGGTGGAATAGTAAAATCCATTCCTCACCGTTAATCATAGAAAACTGTCTTAAAAATGGCTGACAACTTTCCCCAACTTGGTAAGCAATAAATTGCAGATCGGGGCATCAACCGGAGTAGCTCAGTGAATAGAGGAACGATCTAGTACGCTACAGTTCTGATTTCAATTCCAGGCTTTGGCTATTTTTCATTTTTATTTCAGTAGGATTTATTGTTTTTAATGCATATATGTCTGTATGATATTTGTGTATACCTTTATGATTTTAATACAGGCATTATTTGTGTATGTATGCGTGTTTTAATTTTAGCAAGAAATTTAATAGTCTAAGGCTATTTTTCTAACATAAATCTAATAAGACACAATCTCCAGTTAAATGACGACTTTTATTTTTTATTTAAAAAAATAATTATTAAAATGGATACATCGCCTTTGTTAACACTTTTCAGCATAGTAGAAAATGTTTAATAAATTTGACTGGTAAGACTGGTTATTTGACGTACTCAAATAGATGTAGCCCGAATGCCATGAAATGGATAAATATTATTTGGTATCACTATGATATGTTCAGTATCGAAAATGAAGTGTGTAGAAGTTACAGTTCATCTACAGGGACACTTAAATAATTCTGTAACATTATGAACTATGCGGAAAAATCAATGGCGATGCTTCTTAATGATATTAAATTATTTTAAACATACTGAAATGGATATATATCAATGATGTGTACTACAAGTCCAGCATAAGATGTGGCGAGCTTAGAATTTGTAGTTTATTTACAGAGACACACAAATGAATTTAGCTACAGAAGAAAATCAACAATATTTGACCTACTAAAGCCTTCGAACAATAATTTTTAGAAGTGCATCTCAGTTACGGTATGCGTTTTTAAATTCAATTATTTTTTTTTAAATATTTCTCAGTTATGCATAAAGTTCACGGATTGCATACAAATCTACACAAAAAATTTTAATGTCCTCCATTATTGATAGGAATTACTGAATGAAAATTTTCAATAGTGCTTAACTGAACTAAAAAGTGTTAACGTGTGTTTAACTGAACTAACTTCGAGCATATTATATAGTATATATACATATATCTAAATATCATATACAGGGCTGCACAAAAAATCACATATTTTCCTCGACTATTTGTAGTATCAGGAAAATTTGAGTTTTGAAATGCATTATAAATTTTTCAAAATGTTAATTCAGACATCATTGTTCACCTCAGCAAGCTGTGTAATTATGGTATAGCCTTCACTCTAAATATGTTCAGAAATACTTCATAATCTATGCCTCCCGCTTGATTTTCCGTGCTTATTCTTTCTTGGTTTCATTTTCTTAATCCGACTGTATACCATCAATCAATTTGTACTATTTTCCTCCTCCCTTTATTTAATGTCTGAATTCAATGAAAAGCTTTTGAAGCAAATCAGTCAATTTCTTATTTCTTAATTAATATTCATTCAATGTTGTTGAGAAAATTACCTTGTCTCGTGCTATTGATTACAAAAGAAATTCAAAATTATTTAACTCATTATTTTTTACATTTTTTCGCTTTATTGTATCAAAGAACAATGATTTATATATTGAACAATAGTTCTTCTGTAAACAAAATCAGTAAGTACATTTAATACCTGTTTTTTGCAAGCTTTTTGAAATAATGGTTTAATAATATAAATTTTAACTTGCATGAATATAGTAAATTTATTAACTTTAAAAATCTATTGTTAATGAGAAAAATAATGTTAAAAACTTACTATAAAATATTTAAAGTTTATTGTTAAAAATTAATTTGAAATTCGAAAAGTATTTATTAGTATTTTATTACTATGAGTGAAAATTTAAAAGACAATTCCTTATATTGCATTAAAAAAATACTCGAATAACATACAATGATTATTTTTAATTTAAAAGAGCCTCCTTATTATGTTAAGAGTAATCGTATACCTAAATTCGATAGTTGCGAATTTCTTAAAATCATTTTATGTGATTGAAAATAATTATGAAGACACTTTCTTTTTAGCTAATTTTTCTTTGCGATAATTATTTAATTGTAAATTCCTGTTCAGTTATTTATCCCCGTCTATTTCAGGCTGTAATAGTTAATTTTAAAACACAAACTAAAGATTTTTTAATGTACGGGTGCTAATGAAACTTTTCCAGTCTAGTCAGAAATCCAAAACTAAAACTCTAGTTTAAAAAAAATTCGGTTTCTGTTATATATATATTACTAATGTAATAGTTAATGTAATGTAATAGTTAATTTTAAAACACAAACTAAAGATTTTTTAATGTACGGGTGCTAATGAAACTTTTCCAGTCTAGTCAGAAATCCAAAACTAAAACTCTAGTTTAAAAAAATTTCGGTTTCTGTTATATATATATTACTTTTTATTTTATTATTACTTAAACCGATTTTTGGTCAAACTAGATTGGCCTAAGCCAAACTAGTTTTCCCTAGGCCAAACTAGTCTATCCTAATGCCCATGGGACACACTAATTTTTCCTAGACCAAATTAGTTTGGCCTAACCATCATAGGACAAACTAGTTTAGGCTGCTATTCATTGGTCTGAACTAGTTTATCATAGTCCAATTCCATTTGACTTGATTTTATTGAATCCAATGACAATCTCAGCGCCAACAAGCCAATGTAATTTCACATATTTTTAGTTCACAGGTGTCAAAGCCAGAGAACTAATGGGTCCGTAGGTTCTGTATATATGTATGTACACAGTTATGTACGTATGTAAGCAAGTACGTACGTAACCGGATAACTCTTGATAGAAATATCCGGTTTCCTTTCAATTTTGGATATAAGTTTATTCTGATAAGGCGTTTTCCTGATTTGTTTTGGGACTTCATTGGATAAGAATAAGAAGGGGTGAATGGGATGCTAATCCCTCACTGTTAATTTAGATAAATGTGTATTTCATTCAGAATTATGAGATTTCAGTCAAAATTTAAATATAAGGTTATTCTGACAACTAAGGTTATTCTGGCTCTTCTGTTTGTTGCTTAAGTATAAAGGGAGGGGTAATGGAAGTATCCCTCACATAATTTAGATAAATGGGTTTTTAACACATAATTTACGGGTTTTCATTGACATTTTGGATATAAGTTCGTTCGGATAAGACGAATTCCTGAATACTTTTGGGGTTTAATGGTTAAATATAAAGGGAAGAATGAAGGATTACCCCTTTACCAATAAAAGACAAGTTTAAAGCTACGAAATAAACACATTTGGCCAGTATTAGACATGTATTTCACGAGAATGCGTGTGTCACAATATGTGTCACAAACATGTGTCACAACTGTGTGTCACAAATGTGTGTCACGAGCCAATGCTCATACACCAGTACAAAAATGTAACATGTCCACCGTAGAGACATGATGTATCGGACATTGTGTCTGCTTATTTATTTATTTATTTTTGGTAGGCTTGTAATGTGCTGAGATCAAACTGGCATTTTTGTCTCTATATATTCGAGCCAGACCTGAACTGAACATAATTGTTCTCAGGTTGTGAAAAGAAAGCAATATGTTTTTTTAAAAAATTTAACAGCGATAGTGAAATTTTGTTAACGTAATCTCTGGAATATACTTAAGGCTGGCTTCAAATTCACTGTTCAAACACACGAAATATTGAAACATTTCCTCACTAACATTTAACTGTAAATACTTAACGTTGACAAGCCTGACTAATAACGGGATTCGGAATCGAACAGCGTTTTCCGTTTTTGATAAATTAATTACCGTTCGATATATAAGATATTCTTGTCACGGCATCAAGTCTTTATTTCGCTACCGTAAATTCAATTCAAAATGTAACTTTAATAGTATTTTCTCCAAAATATATTGCTTTTATCAAAAAATAATTAATGCCATTCGATTATATAGTTTCTGAATGAGAATGCCTGTCAATCTTATGCAGTACCAAAAAAGAATTAACTGAGAGAAATGTCAGATAAAAGTTCTTTTGGATTTGAGAAAATCCTTAAGGAATGGCAGAGAAATATATTCACAAAGTCACCTTTTGTTGAACAGTTTCAAAATTTAAGTTTATAGCCCTTATTTTTTTCTTTTATTTTAAACTGCATTAAATATTTAATGAACCTCTATTTGAATGTTGAAAGTCTAAGAATCTAAGTAATGAATAATATATTGCGTATTTTCTGTTTTGTGCAGTATTTTTTAAAGGAATCTTAATTGCATTTTAAGTAAAATCGGAATTTTTTCCAGAAATGGAGTCAGTTCAGATCGGGTCGAACCGGGCATCTTTTCATTGATTTCTGTAAAGGCAGTTCTCGGCTAAACTTTTAATTTTTACATCGAGTCCGGCTAAAACCCCTTCGGGAAGGGTGGGGCCCGATTCTTGAAATTCCGGACACTGCAGGCCTCTAACAGTATCCTACTATCCCTCGAAGAAAATATGTTATACAGAAGTGATTGTAAAACCACTTTGTACTAGGTTAGCAATGGAGCGGCAGTCGGGATCAATATTGAAGGAATACTACCCAGTTAAACTGATGGCTTTGCGTTCACAGCCTGTTTACACTAATTGTATATTACAGCCTTATTTGTTTGAAAGAATAACCCCCCTCCCCCCCAAAAAAACAAAGTAATCAGAATTAGTTCTCCCATTTATACTTGATCACTGAACCCCCAAAACTAATCATCGATACACTTTATGAAATTGACACATTAAAAAATTTTTGAAGCAAATTGGATAACACAAAAAATCTGCACAAGAAATCCACTTATTTAATTTAAGCGGGGGGGGGGGGGACAATCCCCCATTTCTTCCTTTATACTTAATAATTATGTCCTCAAAACTATCCAGGGATTCACCTTATTAAAAAATCTACATCCAAAATTTGCAGTAAAACGGATAATTTTGCATAAAATCTATTTATCTAATTTAAGCATGTGGATAAATAGTCCACTGCTCCATTACACTTAAAGAAAAATTTACCTAAATTAATCAATGAAATGCATCAGAATGAATTTAGATTTGAAATTTGAAGCAAATCGGATAATTCTACATAAAAACCCATTTATCTAATATAAGGAAGGAGATAACTTGTCCGTATCCCCTTTATACTTAGCCAAAGAATCACCAAAATCATCAATGAAGCGCCTCATCAGAATAAACATGTTAAAAAAAATGAAGCAAATCGGCTAATTCTACATGGAGAACCAATTTGTTTAAATTAAGAGGAAGATTCCCCATTCTTCCCTTTATACTTAATCAATAACCCCCCAAAAATATTAGGGAAACGCTTTACGAGAATAAATTTATATCCAAAATTTGAGGCAAATCAGAGATTTATGCGTGGAAAAACCATTTACTTAAACTATGGGGTTGTTATCCCCATTCTACCCTCCCTTTATACTTAAACAACGAACACCCACAACTAATCATGGAGGCGTCTCATCAGCATGCTGCTATATCTAAAATTCAAATGAGATCTGCTAATTATGCATGAAAACCCTTTTATTTAAATTAATGGGGGGAGTAAATAATAAATTCGCCTCCCGTTCTTCCACCCTCTTATTCTTTTCCGATGAACTCTCGAAACTAAACAGGAACGCGTCTCATTGGAATATCTATAGTCAAAATTTGATGCAAATCTGGTATTTCTATCAAGAATTATTGCGTTACGTACTTACATATTACATACACACAGAACCTGTGGGCACATTAGCTCTCAGGCTTTGATATCCTGATGAGATAAATATACATATCAAATTACATTGATCTAGGTTAAACTAGATCAGCCTAGGATAAACTAGAACGTTGGCGTCGAGACGGGCTTTAGATTCATCAAAATCATGCAAAATGAATCAGTCTAGGATAAACCAGTTCAGACCAATTAGTAGCAGGCTAAACTACTTTATCCTATGAGTATTACGTAAACTGTTTGGCATAGGGAAAACTAGTATGTCCTATGGGCGTTAGGATAGACTAGTTTGGCGTAAGTAAAACTAGTTTGGTCCAAGTAAAACTGGTTTATCGGATGGGTGTTAGGATAAACTAGTTTGGTCTAAAATCGGGTTTTTACGGTAACATATATAAAGTGCAAGGAATTCCAACTTCCAAATAATATTTCAAAATTTTTACATGTTTTTTACGGTGTACTGTGTTACTTAATTTGAAGAAATGGCAATTTAATTGGTTTTCTTTGTTGACCAATCAAATGTAATCAGCAGAGTACACTGGTGTCCAAAATTTAAGCATAATTGGTAATTAAGTAATTATTTTTAAGTAATGAAAGAAATATGAATCGGAATGTGCTGAAACTCCAGGTGTGTAAACAAAATAGCACGCGTCACATATTTTCGCGAAGAGTTTTCCCCGAAATCGAACAGGGGACCGTCAACAAATTGAAAAAAAACGAAGATCTTTTGGATAACCCTGTCAAAACTAATGTAGCAAAAGCGTTCAAACTGCACATTATGATTAATTGACTTATTGTAATGTACTGTGTTAATTTTTACAAGGATAGCATGTATACTCGTAGAGAAATTAAGGTTTTTATAAAAACAGTCCTAAGTTTTTTGCTTATAATTTGCAGAGTTCTTAATATAAAATAGTGATCTTTTTTGAAAAAATGACAAACATCATTGTACACAATACCCTGTCATCAGAATTTAAAAATAATAAAAATTGTATGAAAAATGAGTATGTATAGTAAATAATTTTTCATTGCGCATGCGTCAACGATATCAAAATGTCATTTGCATATTGTGTTAGCTAAATGTATAGAGCAACTTCTGTAAAAGTTTCAAAAACATAGCTTGAAAATTCTGAAAATGGGAGCCTATAGAATCAACTCAAAATCCTTTATTTCCTAAATGAAGCAAAAAGATGAGGGGCTGTATCCATATTCCATTGTTTAGTGCCTACACAATATTGCACGTACAACTATACTTAGGTAAAACCCCTGATTTTTTTGCTTCCTTTAGGAATAACGGATTTTGAGTTGATTCTATAGGCTCCCATTTTCAGAATTTTCAAGCTATGTTTTTGAAACTTTTACAGAAGTTGCTCTATACATTTAGCTAACACAATATGCAAATGACATTTTGATATCGTTGACGCATGCGCAATGAAAAATTATTTACTAAACATAGCCATTTTTCGTACAATTTTTATTATTTTTAAATTCTGATGACAGGGTACTGTGTACAGTACAATGATGTTTGTCATATTTCCAGAAAAGAACATTATTTTATAATAAGAACTCTGCAAATTATAAGCAAAAAACTTGGAAAAATTTAGGACTGTTTTTATTAAAACCTTAATTTCTCTACGAATATACATGCTATCCTTGTAAAAATTAACACAGTACATCACAATAAGCCAATTAATCATAATGTGCAGTTTGAACGCTTTTGCTCCATTAGTTTTGACAGGGTTATCCAAAAAATCTTCGTTCTTTTTCAATTTGTTGACGGTCCCCTGTTCGATTTCGGGGAAAACTCTTCGCGAAAATATGTGACGCGTACTATTTTGTTTACACACCTGGAGTTTCAGCACATTCCGATTCATATTTCTTTCATTACTTAAAAATAATTACTTAATTACCAATTATGCTTAAATTTTGGACACCAGTGTAATTTACATACCTTTACACTGTAAAAAAGAAAAAAAAAGACGAATTTACGGAGTTTGTATTAGCAAATATATTTCCCTGTTTTTTAACGGAAAAATTCCGGTAAATTGCAAAACATTTTGAAAAACGTTTTCTGAAATTTACGGAAATTTTTCAGTTGAAAACATTGAATTCTATAAAGTTGCTGATTTCCAATACAATCTCCATAAAATGTTCCGATTTTTAGGTAGATTTCGTATGAAATGCTACCTATTGCATTGTCTCCCATGTTGGAATTTCTGAAAAATTTTTGCAGATCTACACCGATCATGACTCCTAGACCCCAAAACAACCATCAGTAAAAAAGTTTATATATATATATATCTATCTATCTATCTATCTATCTATCGGTGTATATCACTTTCTTCTAGACACGATAACTTCTATAATTATGCTCAGATCTTCTTCAAACTTTTACATAAAATCAAGGAGCATAAAATCTCGGTTGAGTTCGTTAATGGGCAAAATCGGACCAAGGGGGTGGAAATTGGGAGGGTTTTTGTGAAAAACGAAAAAACGCGATAACTTCTTAAATTAAATAGATATCGAATCAGTTTAAAGTTTATATTACTTCTCAAACATGGGCTAAAAGTATATGCATGACAGATTTTTGGTAAAGTTAAAAATGGGCTCAAGGGGCGAAAAAAACAGGGTTTTTGGGAGAAAAAAATTATAACTTCGTCAATTCTCAAGATATCAAATCCAACTAAATTTTTTATAAATGTACTCAACATTATCTAAAACTTTTGTATTTACAAGTTTTTGATAGGACCAACTTTTACCGACGAAAAAAATTAAAAACGAAAAGAAAAAGGGGGGAGGAAAAAGAAAAAAATCCATAACTTACTCAATTCTTAAGATATCAAATATAATTAAATTTATTTTACATCTTCCCAATAATATCTACAACTTTTATATTAACAAGTTTTTCATAGGACCAATTCTTCTAGCAAAAATAAATTAAACAAATATAGGAGTTGGAGAAAAAACCTCAAATCCAAACTGCTTATATTCAGACTCATTTTTAAATTCATTTTTGATTTTAAACGCATCCAAATGGCAGATTCTCTTATTTAGGAACAGTATAAAATGACGCATTGGTCGACTTTTTAATAAAATCAGAATATATTTCAAAAAAGCCTGCCCAAAAAGGTATTTCGAACAGAATTTTCCGACGTTATGGTGATTGAAAGATTGAACAAGCATAACAGATGGCGTTTTTTCAGACTCATTTTTAAATTCATTTTTTGCTCTCAAACGCATCCAGTTTACAGGTCCTTATATTTAGAAACTATATAATATGACGCATTGGTCAGTTTTTTGATAGAGGCTGAATATATTTTTTAAAATGCTGTCAAAGTGCACACTTCGCACAAAATTTCCCGAAGCGATCATGATAAAGAATTGAGCTTGTATTCAAATAATAATTTGGCTATTTTATAACTCATTTTTAATTTCAATTTTGCTCTCAAAGGCATTCAATTGACAGTTTTTTTTTTTTTTTTTTTTTTTTTTTTTTTTTTTTTTTTTTTTTATTTAGGAACTATATAATGTGCCGTATTGGTCGATTTTTTAATAAAGTCAGAATATATTTTTAAATAGGTTGTCAAAATGGGCATTTGAGTCGAATTTAGCTTAAGATGATTTTGATAAAACTTGTTTCTGCAAAAAAAATTTTATTAAAATTTTTTCAAAAGCGACCGAATCAAGTTATTAAACTGGATTTCTCTGTAATCAAATTTTATTTTTTTTATGTTGAAATGAGCACTCTTCGAAATCTACCTCCGCCTATAGGCCAAGCCGACAGGGATTTTTTTAATATATGGTTGTTGAAAAAAAAAATCATAGTAGTCATAGAAATAAAACACAAGAAAACCTCAGATTGCATCATTTAAATCCTTAAAAACTTTTCTAAATTTAAAAATATATCTTTGTTCTATGGTTTTCTGATAGCTCTATTGTATTTAAATATACTTAATAATAAATCAATATTGACAATATTTATCTTTTTAAATCTTATCGAAAACAAATCTGACGGTTTGTTGATTTTATATAAAACCCAAAGAAAGATTTTATATCATCTTCAATTATCGAATTGAAACATTTGAAGAAAACTCAGAGCTGAAAATCATAGATTTTCATTAGAATCTAAATATTTCATCTTCTGGATGAAGCGATGCATGAAACTGGAAGCGTATTAAGTAAGATCTGGCGCCTTTTAAATGGGTTTAATCGTAAGTTAAAGGAAAATAAATCTCATGTGAATCGAATCTAAAGCAGAATATATCTGAAACATTTAATAGCGGTTTATTTGCTTCTGAAATGGTAAAAATGTTTTCTAAAAGCCGTGTAAAATTTAATCTTTTCTTGCATGACGTTTTAATAATGTAAAATGTAAATACCGTTATTATGAGTCACTTTTTCCTGATTCCACAAACATTTTTATTATAAAAATATTTCATATGACTTATTAACGTCGAAATTGAGTTTTAAAAACAACTTAACATTAAAGAATGAAGCAAACAGTATGATTTTAAAGAGAATTTTCTAAAACTATTTTTAAAGCTACATTAACAAAGCAGACTGCTCTCTTTTTTTTTTTGGTCCGTTCACTTAGTTTAATATAAAATGAATAAACTTAATATGTTGGTATTAAAACCACTTCTAATAGAATCTGTTAATGAATTAACCCTATAAAAATTGATAGTAGTTTTTTTAAGCATTTAAACTCATTTAACTAGTTGTTAATATTACAGACACGAAAATAGTTTTCGTCATGTTATCTTGAGCAACTGGAACCGAAACAATTAATGTAACTTTTTTCTGCAGTAACATTAAAAAAAAATTACTTAAATTTTTTAAAAGAGATTTGGTTGTATAAAAGGCATTGCCCAAAAAATGGAGCTACTTTCGGATAAAAAAAAGGTCTGTCACATACTAGCATCGAAAAACTGATTTTCATGTTAGCTTTATAAAAACATTAACATTTCATATCAAAATAAAATATTAAGGGAAAATTTGTGATCGCACATTGGTTACAGGACACTAAATTACTATTTTGACACTTACTTTATTTGTAGCTCTTATCTAGACTGTTTTACTATAGATAGTTTGGAGAGTTAAAATCTACACACAGAAACAGTTGTTTAGAAACTTATCGTGTTGCTACCAACAAAAACTAAAGTTACCCTAAGCAATTAAAATACTATATAGTAGAATATAAAATATTTTTCATGGGCTAAAACTCCAAATTCTGTTGTACTGTTAGTGCAATGCAAAGAATAGAATTTTCATGTGATGGACCAAAGTAACACTGCAAGGGTCAAAGCACACAAAACAAATTTCTGTTTTTATTGTTAAGATTTTTATTTTTTTACATGGTAAAATGATCTGTATACATTTTTTTATTGCTTCTTTAAGAGTTTAGGGATTACTTCTACTTTGAATAAGTATTTCAGCAAATTTCTTAGATTAAATTCGTATCTCATGCGCCAGTTTAAATGTTTGATCAAGGACTTCAATAGTCTTAATTAGTTATTTGTCGAAGATCTATTGCATATCCTAAACTCCCTTCCTTCTTATATCAATTTTTGTTTAACTGAACAACTTAATTTCTATTGATCATATCTCTTTAAGACTGATTACAAATTACATCAATATCTTAACTATCTCTTTTAAAAAGTCTACAGTTAATTTAAAAGTAGTAACTATAACTATATTTTACTAGACGTTTCACCAAATTCGTAAATTAGAAAATTTCCAGACTCAAATATCGAACGAAATGTCAGTAAAGTTTGAGTTAGGTCCTCCTGTAAGTTCCCGTCTAAGTAGTTTAATCAATGACTCTCGTAGTCATACATAGATTGTCATTTGTCGAAGGGCACCGGTATTTCCTCTATCAATTTCATTCTTAAATCGATTTTTGCATAATTGAGCCCAATCTAGGCAATTCACCTTCTATTATTCACATATTTTTAACATTGATTACAGATTATATTAATATCTTAATTATCTCCTCTCACAATCTACAGTTAATTTATAAATAATAACCATAACAAATTTCAAATAGAAATTTTTCTTTTAGCCCCGTCTCCCTCTTTATTGATTTTTATTTAACTGAGCAGGATATTAAACACTCAATTCATGTTACTCACATCTCTTCAAAACTAATTCTAAATTACATTAATATCTTAAACCGGGAGGGCACGCAGACCCAAAGTGCGTATGGTTTTTGCAATTGTCACCACTACTTTTGAAAAACAATCTTCAACTCTCTTTATCGCAGAATTTGTAACAATCTCCGACTAAATGAGGGGATGATTATTACTTGTGTTCATTAGTGATAAGATAAAAAACTTCAATACACTGCGCAGTTTCGGGGAGTCAAAACAATCTATGACCATCCTGCGAGTTAATTATCACGCTTCACAATCTACAATTAATTTATGAGGGGTAGTTTCAGCAAATTTGTAAATTAGGTCCCTGGCTCAGGTACCAATCCAAATTTCAACCAGGTTTCGAGTTACCAGTCTAAAGATATAATCAAGAACTAATAATATTAATAAATTATTTGACAAAAAACAATTACATCTCTCCTCCACCTACCCCCATTTCTCCCCTCTTAATAAGTTTCTCTCTTATTTGAGCCTCATTCCCTCAACTAACCTACCTCTAGATAGGTTTAATAAAGAAGTTTCGTTCTAATAGAGATTTTTTAGAACAGATTAACGAGTGCACCCCCTCGTAATAAAAAATGAAACTAACAGATTTTGTATCGGGATTTTCAATTTTTTCCCCGTGAAAATGGAAGACGATATTTCTTCGTTTGGAACCAAAATCTATTGTTATTTTTCTGGCAGTTGCATGAATGCACGTTCAACTTCTGATCTTTGCTAGCAAAAAAGTTTTCCAAGTCATTTTTAAAGACCACATTTGAATTAAAAGATTTATCGTCTAGAAAAAAATGTACATCTAGGAACGAGTAATAAATCGAATTTGGTAGATCTTTAAAATATTGTTGGTGTAGTACATCCCATCAAGGCTGTTAAAAGATTTGAACAGAAACAAAAGTTGTAAGCGAGCTCTAATTATCTCAGTATAAACACAATACCTTTTTAATTGATCCATTATGGATCATTAATGCATAATCTGGTGACTTTTAAATAATTTCAATCACAAATTGAAAGAAAATAAAATTTGTGAGAATGAAACCAAAATCCAAAAAGATATAAAGTATTTTACTGTGAATTATTTCGTACTTAAAAAATGAAAAATATTTCCTAAATATAATATAAATTTTAATATAATTTGAATGTGTCAGAGAGAGTCTTTTTGTACAACCACCTGAACCATCTTGAACTATCTATCGGCAAAATAAATTCTAAAAAATATAGATGTGGTCAAAATTTTTTTCTTTGAAGTTGATGCCAAATAGTAAAATATACCCTGTCATATATTTTCACTTGAAGAACGTTTGAAGGGGAAAAAATTATATATTTTCATATTTTATAAAAAGAATTTCAGCAAGTATCCCATCAAGTTTTATGTTTTTAATTTCATTAATAGTAAATAAGCAAATATAAAAGCTCAGTTTAATTTGGAAGCAAATTAAATCCTAAAACACATACTCAAGCATGTTATATGCAAAACAGTTTACTTAAGTTAAATCCACAATACATCTTTTGAAAACGTATATTTTTTTTTCATAAATGTAAATTTAGATTAAAAAAAAGATAAAAAATAACACACATTATTTTCTACAGAATAACTTAAGATTGTTTTGTTGTTCTAAAACGACTAAAAATATAAACAACAGAAAAAAGTAAATAAATAAACGCGAAAAAGCTAAAAAAATATAATTCAATCTGCAAAAAATGTCTAATTTAATAACCTTAAATTTAACGATGAAATATTCTGCCCGTCATATTGTTGATAGGTATACATAAAGTTACCAAAAAGTTGTAAGCGAACTTTTATTATCTTAGTATAAACACAATACCTTTTTTATTGATCCATTGTGGATCATTAATACAGAATCTGGTGACTTTTAAATAATTTCAATCACAAATTGAAAGAAAATAAAATTTGTGAGAATGAAACCAAAATCCTAAAAGATATAAAGCATTTTACTGTGAATTATTTCGTACTTAAAAATGAAAAATATTTCCTAAATATAGTATAAATTTTAATATAATTTGAATGTGTCAGAGTTCAATTTTTGGGCTTAGTATTTTTTTTTTTTTTTTTTTTTTTTTTTTTTTTTTTTTTTGTAGAATTACCTGAACCATCTTGAACTATCTATTGGCAAAATAAATTCTAAAAAATATAGATGTGGACAAAAAAAAATTTTGTTTGAAGTCGATGCCAAATAGTAAAAAAAGCAATATACTTTGTCATATATTTTCACTTGAAGAAACGTTTGAAGGGAAAGAAATTAGATATTTTCATATTTTATAAATAGAATTTCAGCAAGTATCCCATAAAATTTTATGCTTTTAATTTCCTTAATAGTAAATAAGAAAATATAAAAGCTCAGTTTAATTTGGAAGCAAATTAAATCCTAAAACACATACTCAAGCATGTTACAAGAAAAGCAGATTACTTAAGTTAAATCCACAATACATCTTTTAAAAACATATATATATATATTTCATTAACGTAAATTTAGAAAAAAAAAGATAAAAAATAACACACATTATTTTCTACAGAATAACTTAAAATTGTTTTGTTGTTCTAAAACGACTAAAAATATAAACAGAAAAAAGAAAATAAATAAAAGCGAAAAAGCTAAAAAAATATAATTCAATCTGCAAAAAATGTCTAATTTAAGAACCTTAAATTTAACGATGAAATATTCTGCTCGTCATATTGCTGATAGATACACATAATGTAAAACTGAATTTAGTTGGCATTGTTGATTTTAAGGGCACATATAACAAGTAAAATATTCAAATAAAATGACAAATAAAATGAAGCAGATTTTGCAAAATATTTAACATCATGTATTTTACTTATAAATGGAAATACCTTTAAATATATGCACATTTCAGCGCATATATAAATCCAAAAAAATTAATTATATGTATAAATTAGTTTTCAAGAATTAATTAGCTTTTTATGTATCTTGATGGCATTTTTTAACAGTAAACTTGTTTGAAATACTTTTCTAAAAAACTATTGAATGCATTACCTTAAAATTTGTTGTGATGCCAGAAAACATACTATTTAAGAATAATAAGAAGCAATTTTCATTTTGAGTTCAAAGAAATAAAATTATTTTATCTTACAAAAAACTTTGAAAATTCTAATAATCTTAACGCATTTTTTTCATTATTCTAACAAATTTTCACTGAGAGATATAATGTTAATTTTTTTAAAGGAACAAGTTAGTTTCAAAATTTTTAAAAGTTTCAACTGTTTACCTAAATTAGAATTATAGAAAAATGACAAAAGCATAAAAAAAACTCATTTTAAGTAAAAAAGCAAAAAACTATATACACTATCACAGTAATTAAAGTATATTATTTTAAAATTCTGCAGCTTCATAATCTTTTATGGCTATAATAATTTAACACTATAATCTTTTTACACTATATTTTAGGCCGATAAGCGTAAACTGAAAAGGTTAATCCATTCTATATTCTATGTGTTTTTAACACGTTGAGTGCCTTGCTGACTGATACTGAGCTTCCCATTTAGACTGTGTCAATAACCGATGATTGACAGCATAAAATATGATATAAAACTAATATATATAATTGTTTTAAGTAATTATCGGGATAGTATAATCTTGTATTAAATAAAAGTTCAAAAATTTTAAGTTAATGTTCAGTAATTACTTAAAACAACATATTTTTTTTCGTTTTATATCATATTTTAGATTTGACTGTCAGTTACCGGCAATTGGTGCGGCATAAACGGAAAATTACGAGTCAGTCACCAGTGACTAACGCGGCACTCAACGTATTAAATACAATCCAATGATATTTTTACATCATTTTTAGTTTAAATGTTTGAATAGCTGCAGACTTTGATTAGAATTCAAAGATTTGAATTTTATCAGTTGAAAAAAAGCGATGAATAGAAAATTAAGAGGATTAAGTACGATCTAATACATTTTAAACGGGTGTTAATCGCAATTCACATAAATGTGTGTCTTGTGGCTGTAGAAATACAATGCATTTGATTTTGTGTAATTTTGCAATTGAAATGTAAGAACTGTTTTGAAAAATCATTTAAATTTTTGTAATAATTAACTTTGGAATTATAACCGCAAAACTAATGTTAAAACACATTACTATTTGTTTTTTACTTATGGCTCAATTCTAGTTTTGCGTTGTCATAAAAATTTTAAGCCATTAGAAATAAAAAGTCATAGCTTTTACGCATAATCAATAAGAAAATATTTGTAAACGTTATGAATGTTTTATTAGGTGAATTTAATAGGTTTTAATAGGAAAATAATAACAGAAAAGTTAAAAAATTTATATGTATGTCAAATTTTATAGCGTATAACCAGCGCATTGTGTTACATGCTCTTAATATTGGAGACATAAATAGAAATCCAAACAATATTTCAATAAGTAAAATATATAATTTATTTTGTATCCGAAATACAAAAGAAAGTTTTGTACAAACTTTTTTATTTTAAAAGTAAGTAACTTTAAAATAATGAGTGCTAAATTGATGTATATCCCATATGCTTTGGCGGATAATGTATTCCTTGTAATATATAAGCCTAAAAGTTGAGACTATATATTTTCTTAGGTATAAGTATTGTATTACATAGATAAATTCTTTGTAAAAAACAAAATCTTCATGAATTATATAAGACGAAAATAACAAAAGGAACATTAGGACAGAGTATCGGACAGAGTATCCTGGTAAATAATGAGAAAAAAAAAGAAAATTCACTATTCGTTAAAAAGGAAATAAAAAAAACTCCTTCTTATCACTTTTTTAAAATCTATCATTAAAATACATCCTACATCAAATAATTTTATTTTGTTTTGTTTTTTTGCACGAGAAACTTGTGTTATACTCGTATGGTTACATGTGTAAATAAATAGTACTGTCATTTAATAAAATATATTTTATTTAATAATGTGTGAGTAATTTTGAATATGCTTAATTGCTTACTAATAATCAAGCAAGAATCTTAAGATCTTATCCAATTTTTCTTAAAATTTCGTGCAAAAAATATTTTTTGTTTCCTTCTTAAAACAGGTGTTGCACTAACTGGATTTAACTACATTATAAATAGATAAATATGAATCAAATCTCAAACAGACAATGTCTAAAAAACTTAACGAAAGTTTCATTTGCATCTGAAATCTAGTAAAAATATTTCTAGAAGTCATGTAAATTTTAAAAGGAAAGAGACAAAAAGAAATAATGTAGATAATATCAAAATTATCAACCCAGAATTTATGTACAGGATAAATCATAAAGAAGAGAACCCATTGCTCATGCTTAGTTCCTTAAATGTTACCGCTAGATGCATACTTAAATTTGTAAATTTTTTTAAAGAAAATGTGCAAAATTTGATAATACAAGCTTAAATCCCCTGGAGGTTTTATTTGAGAATATACAAAAACTGTGTTTTTATATCGTCGCTGAAAGAGTAAAATTTCAAATCAGGAATTTTTTTTAATCATTTCTAAATGAACCATAAAAGATTAAATCTTGATGCCTGAAACACTTACAGAGAATGTCCTTTTAATTAATTTATCAGGTTTTAATGGACTAGACACGAATTGAAATGCGTGTAACTCGAGAATTACTGTAAAAATCTCACTTTATGTTCTAATTTTCACTAATTGTTCGATTTTCTCAATCTGTGTCCCATGCCTATAATATTTTACGCACTAAACTGTGTAATTATGTAGTATAAACATTTTAAATAGCCTTTGAAATGCGTATAATTCAGTGTAGGATCACTATCTTAAACTAGAAGATAGACCGTCAAAATGACGTGTTTCCATTTTTAAAAGGATGATAAAACATTACAACAACTTTGGTCAATAATAGCCACTTTAGGCTTAAACAATTTTGAAAAATACAAAGATTGAACATGAGGGAAAAATCTAAAAAAAAAATCAATAGAAATCGGTATTTAAAACTATAACAAAACTATCTGGTTGATGGAGAGGGATTGTAATGAACAAATGGTAAATGCATAAATTTTAAAAGAATAAAGTAAGGTAAAATCAGTTATAAAAGAATACATTGTGAAACTACAGCCAAAAAATATTTTAAAATAGTGAGAGAAAATAATAAAAGTATCCAAAATGTATAAAAAATTTTCGCATTTTAGCCATTTCCAGACGAATATGAGAGGGTAGCCAAATTATTAATTGAATGGGTAAAATAATGTTATAGAATATGCCGCTAATGAATTTCACTCACAAAATTACAGCAATTATTTCACAAAAACATGCAAATTAACATGCATTAATAATGCAAAACATGTACTAATAATGCTATTTTAAAACATTTGTGAACTAACTACTTTATACCATTAGCTAATACTTAAAAGAAAATACTTTATAAGATCGAAAAAAAATGTCAAGTATAAAGAGTAAACAATCGTGATTCGTTATGTGACAATGAAGTCATTCACGGCTATAAAAAATAAATAAATAAAGCAACACGAATATAAAAATTCTAACAATATTGTATTTAAAACGCATCTTCGCTTTTCTTAAATAAAAAGTTTTAATTAAACACTGTTAAAAATTTGACTGTTTTGCTGTATCGTCATTACACAGATTTTATAGAAAATGATTACTTTACCGTATTACACTGTTAAAAATTTGACCCATTTGTTGCAGCGTCACTCCACAGCTTTTATAGAATATTCCTTTTATGACCAATGAGAATGCTCCATATCACAGTTAAGTAACTGCTTTATATAAAAGCAATTGAATGATGCTGCAGCAAATGGGTCAAATTTTTAACAGTTGTTGCAGCATCACTCCAACGCTTTTATAGAAAACGGTTATTTTGTGTGTGTTACTTACAGTGTATTCTATAAAAGCTGGGGAGTGAGGATGCAGCAAAAGGGTCAAATTTTTAACAGTGTACTGCTAAAAATTTGACCCATTTACTGTAGCGTCACTCCACAGCTTTTATAGAATGTATCTTTTATGACCAATGAGAATGCTCCATCAGCAAAGTAATCGTTTTCTATAAAAGCGGTGGAGTGATGCTGCAGCAAATGAGTCAAATTTTTAATAGTGTGAATATTGTGTTTGAAATAGGGAAAAGATTTCAAAGCACAGTAAAATGTAGTGACGTCATTTACAGCTCAAACTGTAAATCTGACAAATGAGAACGCTCCATTACGACTCTGGAACGTTTGCATTGAACAAAAAATTGATAGCCTTTAAAATCGGAGATAACTTTTCACAATGGAATTTTTCATTGGTCACGATAAGTGTTTTTCCTCGTGGATGGGTTGACCCCGGAATCGTTATACACGGAGGGATTTTATATATATAATATCAAATGGGTGAATAGCACAAAATGTTAACTATGATGATTCATGTGTAATATTGGAAACATCCATTGATAACAATTCAAAATTTGAAAAGGTAAATTTATTCTTATTAGAAAATAAAGGATTTTCCATGTAAAACTGCTAAATTTTGAGGAGCTTAAATGATCTGTTCATTTTCATGTAATTATATATCATTTCTTGGCATATGTATGTGATGATAATGACAGCTAGAATAATAACAATTTCATTTTAAAAACTTTTTTGCAGTCTTTTATTTTCAGGTTAAAAAATTTAATTTCGATTGTAAGATCTTGTTTTAAATACAGCTGCTCAGATTCTATGTAATGTTCAGTTTTATTTAAAAACTTACGGAAGCCAAAATAAATAATATACTAAAAATCTAGTCAGTTTTCACAAAGACTTTAATCACATTATTTTAAAATAATTTCCTAAAAGATCTTACCGGTAGCTATGATTTTATCATTTCTGGCTTGAACTATGCCAAAAAATAAGAAGAATTACCCTGTCGCACCATATTTATACCTGATAAAAAACTAAAACGCAGGCCGGGAAAATGACATTAATTTTCAGAGACAACCATATTTTATTAGAGAAAAATTATTTGTAAATTACAGAGTTTATCACCTTCCTGGTATATTTGTTTTATAAAATACAAATATTAGCTACAAACTTAAAAAAAAAAATACAAAAGATACTTACATAGTATAACAGAAAGCCCTTTACTTTGCATACAGTGTGACATGCTAGGAAAATGACAATCTGAAATTCTAAGTTTTTTAATTGTTTTATATATTACATTAAAAATATAATGTCTCTTTAAAATACATTTAATGATAATTTTTCTTAGAATGCATCAAAAGAAATTGCATTATATAAAATTGATTAAGAACTTTTCTGAGCAAACTCCAATTTTCGTATTTTTTTTTTATATTCAAACATATACATCAAACTCACTTCACTAAGAGGTGTTTTTAAGAATTTTGGTTTTTTATACCTATTAGCAGACTTCGTCCGCTATGCTGGTAGGTTACTCAGAAAAAAAAAGATATATTGAATAAACTTGAAAAAATTGGCATAAAATCCAACGATTGAAGGATGTGCAATTTATTAAAACCATTTCTGAATTTTTTTACTAACAATAAAGTTTTGCCCAAATCTCTCTGGTAGAATTTTTTAAAGGGTTTTTTTAAGCTAATCTTTCATAATCGGATTCGCTTGAATATAAAATCTTCCTCAAAATTCTATATCTGAGAAAATTAGAAAAATATGCTGCATATCAAAATCTTTCTTAAAAAATATCTATCTAATAGTGCATCTAATAATATATCTAAGTTTGATAAAACTTCATTTGAATTATGTAAATCTGGAATGAAGTTTCTGTTTGTATTTCATGTGCTACATATATATGAGCTTTGAGGTTATAAAAATATATTTTTTTATGTTTCATTTAAGAATGAAAAAGGGAAATTTTAACCTACTTGGGTAGTATAAAAATTTATTACGTGAATTTTCTTAAACAGGTGATTCGGCGGTTGCAACTTATGCTTTTAATTATTGCACCTTTGTTATGAAACTTTGCAACTGCAAATATGCGTATAAGAACAGTAATTAAAGGAATAGTCCATTGGTCCACCTAAACAGTATTATATTTTGCTGAAGTTTCTTTAACGGAATATTAAAAGAACAATTCAGATGATAATGCAATACAGAGTTAAATAACATCTCGATTGTGCAAGGGAAACCCTTTTAGATTGAGGTTTAAAAATCATAACTTACTTATAAAGGAATATAAGGTGGTCTGGTGTAATAACGCTAGGCGGGGTAATAACGCCAAGTGCTAATATTATGCATAATTATGAAATAATCTGGTAAATGACATCCATGTGCTCTGCGCAGAAGGGTTTTGAGTCATAAATCGCAAAAAACAGCTTCACGTTAATTTGTTTCATTTTTAGATCTTACTGTTTTTACAAGTAACTAAAATTAACCCTTGATCTAAAATTTGCGAGATATGTTTTGTGATGTGAAGACTATTTTTTTTATCCGGAAATACTTTGTTAGTTACATAAATTTGTAGTACATTTCATGGACTTTCAAAATGTTATTGAAGATTTTGGGTGTCTTCTTGAGATAATTTGTAATTTAAAATGTACAGCGCAATAACTATAACGGGGTAATAACGCCAATACTTGGCATTAATACTCCGGATGATTCCCTACAGTGGCCGAGCTACATCCTAAATACTGATTCAAATAAACACAGTTAAAACTGTGCAATGTTTCTAATAATTCTATTTAAGCGGTCCTTTTTAAGCAAAAGGAAGCTCACGGTCTGATATTCTTTTGCCTCATCCTCCCCCCCCCCCACACACACACCACACCTTTATTTTTCTTACACTTTCACAAAAAATTGAACATTTTCAATAGCTTAGAATGCATTTTATCAGTTTCTAAGTTTGTAGAGTTCGTATTTTTAGAATTGGGAAATCTACATGCCATTTTTCCATCTTATTTCATAGTTTTGTTTGCATGGCGTTATTGCCCTTATAGGTGGATAATAACGCCAAATAGCATTGATCAAGAAATCACGTCATTACATTTTACGAATACATATCTGTTAATTTTTTTTTTTATATAGATAGTCAAGGAGTTGAATTACACAGGCCATAAGGAGCAATAATTGCACCTAACCTGATGGTCGGAAACCCGAACGTGAAGATGCAATTGTGTCGTGACCATGCCGCATATAAAATACAAGAAAAAGTGTGAAAATACCTTATTTTAGATGAAAATTTAATCCAAGTGCAAAATAGAAATAGAAAATGTTACAAGTTATAACCAGCGCCGAAAGTGTGCATACATTACCCGTTGCACATGCTTCACATTTGAGCCGCTATGAATGACGAACGCATTACGATTGGTCCTTACATTGGTCACAACAATCCCCGGATTTAAAAGCCCTGTATTTTTACCTTTGGCGATATCTTTTATCTGTAGTGTGTAATACACTCATTCCATCGGCCATGGACCTCATGGCAAGGATAGCTGTAGTCGGGAGAGTCCAGACCAATCGTAACGCGTTCCGGATTGTATGCGATGCGAGGCAGGATTCGCGGCTGATGGGGCACATTTTGAGCACTTTTTGTGAGTTGTAACATTTTTCATTTATATTTTGTACGTTGATTACGTTTTTCGAATAATAAAGGTCTGTTTACACTATTTTTTATCATTTCTTTGCTTCGCGGTCGATATGTATTTGCATTGTCATGATTGCGTAGCGAAAATCACATTCATCCAATTCCTATGTAATTTTTGCTCCTTATACCCTGACATACCCACATTTTAGGTTTGGACCCACATGACTGTTTGAGCCACCCTGTATAAATAATTTTTTTAATGTACTTGTTCAGCTTTCGTTTAACTTTGTAGAAATGTTTATTTATAGAAATACATTTTTCTTTAAAATGGTCAATCAGTCCAAATATGAATCAATGTTGAAATTATGTCATTAAATAATTAAAAGAGTTATTTTTTATTTTCTTAAAAAATGAACCAAAAATAAATTAATTAATTAATACTAAAACTTTATTAAAATATAGAAAATGAAGTAGGTTGTTTCAATCACAAAACTTACATCTCTGCCATACATCCAAATATTTAAAAATACGTTATATCAGTAAAAAATTAAAAGACAATCTATGTCCATCAGAAAAAACTTAAAGACATGAAATTTCGTCATGGTCACGATTTAATTGTATTTTCTCAATCATGTTTCAGAAAATCACGTTTACCCATTTCCTATGTAATATTTGTTCCTTATGACCTGACATACTCACATGTGTCATTTGGATATGACTATCTGAAACACCCTCTATGAAAAGTTTTACTTTATGTGTTTGTTCAGCTTTCGTTTAACTTTGTCAAAAAATCTATTTATAAAAGTACGCTTTTCTTTAAAATGTTCAATCATACATCAGTCTAATCATGCATCAATGTTGAAAATATGTCATTTAATAATTAAAAGAGGTATTTTTCATTTTCTTAAAAAATGAACCAAAAATAAATAAATAAATAAATACTAAAACTCTATTAAAATATAAAAAATCAAGTAATATGTCCCAAATACAAAACTTGCATCTATCTCATACATTACGCGTACTCAAATACGTACGCTATATGAGTACAAAATTAAAAGACAATCTATGTCCATCAGAAAGAGTCTGAAGATATGAAATTTCGTGAATTAGTTACTGAGATGTGACTATCTCTAAAATTGTTTAAGTCATGAAAAATGTAACATAGCAGCGCCACCTGTTAGCTGATACAACAAAACCTAATTAGTAACAACTTATGTCAATGTCTAATTGATCTGAACTTTCATGTAAATTTCATGCATTAGATTTTGAGCTATTGGAAAAATCATGTAAAATTCAGTATAGTAGTTCCAACTATTGGACGAATAACAAAAAAGCCCAATCAGCATCAACTTTTGTCAATCTCTACCTTAATTTGACGTTGATTAGATGAAAATTTGCAAATTAGCTTTTAATATAGATCATTGTGAAATTCGTGAAAATGCAGCATAGAACCACAACCTGTTGGGCGATTTATACCAAAACTTGATCAGCAGCAATATTTACAAGATATACAGTGGCGGTCAAAATTTTCCGGCCGGCAAAAATTTTTCAGTTAATTTGTAAATATGCTCATATAAAGAAGAATCTCAACGTGATATTTATACATTTTATTGACATAATAGTTAGGAACATACTTATAGAAAAACATGTAAATATCAATAAATTTAACTGACAAAATTAAGTATAAAGGAAAGCGCATGTTCTCAAAAGTTTCCGGCCACCTTCACAAGTTTGTAAAAAAGTGGTATTATAATAGAAAATTACAATGATCAACAACATTTACAATTAGTATTTTATCTTATTACTATTTTATTAGCTTTATTAATAAGTATTGCGGCACAGCAACGTGACATTCATACAATCAACGATTAAAGATCGTCTATGGTACGTTTTTCCCACATTTCTTGCAATTTTGGCGAAATTTCGCCTGAGTTGGAATATTTATAGTTTCGCAGACTTTTGTCAACTTCTTTTCAAAGATTTTCTATTGAATTCATGTTGGGCGCTTGGGGTGATCATTTCAAAAACGAAATTTTTTGTGCGAAAACCATTGCTTATCGAGGTTCGAAAACATTATTTATGTCGTTATCATGTTAAGAAAACTAGTTGCGACCAAATTTTTTTCTCTAATAAGGCAGAAAATAGTCTTGCAAGATGTACTTATACATTGTATCATCGCCTGGCTGTGTATATCAAATAACGGACCGACAATTTTTGAAGAAAATACTCCCCACGGCATAACGTGTCCTCCATAATGGATCACTGTAGGAATAACATAGGCCGAATCATATATTTTGTTGTTAGGTCATCGGACGTTGTGTCTGCCATCACTTCCAAAACTGTTTCGAATTCGATTGATGGAAAAATAGAACTTTTTTCCGGTTTCACTTGACCAGACTTTGTGTTTTTTGGCAAACGCCAGTCGGGTAGGTTTGTATTTTTTTTAACTCTGAAAAAATTTTAACACCGATTCTTCCATAAAGTTATGCATCACGTCAGCTTGTTGATACGGCATACGGACTTATTTCAGCAATATTTGCATTCCTTAAATCTCCGTATATTGCAGCGGAATTTTTATGCGGATTATCAATTGTTTTTCTCCTGATAATTCTGTCCACAGGAATAGTAATTTTTCGGGATGTCCCGAACCTCTGAAAGTTCTGAAGGCCACGGCCATGTTTATATAATTTTTAAATATCGTTTACGGTCGATTTTGCCGATCGATAACTTTGCCGCAACATCTCGAGAAGATTGGCCTTTTAACGACAAACTAATCACTCATTTAGGAACAATAATTGTTGAACTTTTCAATTTTTAATTCAGACTATGCTATACACGTTGATTAATTCATAAACACAACCAAAAAACAGTTTACCGATAGAAAAAACTAAAGAATGATAAGTGGCCGGAAACTTTTGCACACGCGAACTTCGAATTTTATCCCTTTGCATGAAGAATCTTCAGTGTCCAATCAAAATCATCACGTGGTCAGAGGTCATTCACATATTCCTAACTATTGAAGCAATTGTGCTTCTTCTTTGCTGAAACCTTTGGTAAATAAATCGAAGAAACTAACTGGCCGGAAATTTTTGATCCCACTGTACTTGAATTTAAGCATTGATGATATTTCATGAATACATTTTGATAAAGATATATTGCTGAAATCGCAAAAATATAGCATCTTAGTGCTATTATTTAATGTAAATAGTGCCACGATTTAAACTAAAACATAATCGGCACCGACTCATATGAAGGACTAAATCTTAAGTTTGATGATAATCTGTGTATTAGTTTTTGAGGTAGAGCTATTGCTTAAATCTTGAAAAATGCAAAAATGAAGCACCACCTATAAGGGATAAATTCTAAAAAGTAATCAGCATCAGTTTTTAACAAGACCTAAATGAATCTAACGTTTTGTGAAATTACGAATATTGGTTCTTGAGAAAAAGCACCCACAAAATTTTTGCCACATACGGACAGAAATTTTTTAAAAACCACAAAATCATGTTCAGTATATAATAAAATGTATAGTTCCATCGAAAAAGATCGAAAACTTTAATGAATTCAATGCTTTTTGCTTGCAAAAATAGAAGAAAGTAAAAATTATTATATAGGAGTACATTTTATCTAAATTATAGTTACATTTATAATAGTAGATAGGTTTAAAGAAAGAATTTAGCTATACAAGTTTGTCAGTTCCCAATTCTCTTTATTAAACAGATTTGAAAAAAAAAAATCACATAATTTGTAAAGACAAAAGCAGCGAAAAAAAAAACTGGTGTAGAATCTACAACAAATAAATAAATAGTGAAAATGCATGTTTCATTGATATGCTTGGTATTTTTGTTTTTAAAAATTAAAAAGCTCTTTTCACAGATTATTTGCTGTAAAATTGTATAAATTACCAAACTATTTAGAATCTGCTTATTACTTTTCAATTGCAAAATTGAAATTTGTAATCTTTGAAGCATTATATGTCACTTGTGCCTTAAAGTATTAACTTCTAAATATTTTGAAATTTCTGCAGTTGAAAAATATATTTAGAAAGTTACATTTTGACTGAATTTCTTTTGAAAGATTAGATGTCAAAGTTCCCAGAAGAAAAAAAAATATCAAACTAACTTTCTTTTTTCTCACTTTGAGAGACGTCTATTGGAAAAAATAGTAAAATGTTGATATTTTGACTCTTCAAAAAATGACAAACTGAAAATGTATTTTAAAATGATAACATTGAAAAATTTGCACATTTCGTCTGATTTAGAAATAAAGGATATATAAGTAATTAAAAATTCTAAGCAAATTTGGCGGAAAGGTTTTTCTATGTAATGTAATTTTGAACCTCGAAACCTCATTTTGATTTTTCTTGAATTTATCCGCTATTTTTTCCGTGTTAATAAAAGGCATACAGTTTAAATCTTTTAATCCATTATAAACTTTTCAATAAAGATTATTTGGATTTTACACAGCGATGTTTGATTTTTTGCAAAATTTTTATTCAATTTTTTGAGGTTTTAATATTTTGCAAAATTTCTGTATTAGCAAAAAGAATTTGGTTTCGAACTGTCATTCTAATATAGAACATTTCATGCTCTTCGATTTTTAAATTTTTACAGCTTCGTACTGAGATTTTTATATTAGTACTTTTAGATTTAGCATTTTTGATTTTTTCCAAATTCTAAAAACATTCCGCTCATGATGGTTTAGTTTTCTTTAGTCAGTTTTGACTTTAACGATTTTTTAAATTATTTTCAGCATTTTTTTTTTGCATTACACAGCAATTTTTTGTGAAAGAATTTCGTTTACAAAGTTTTGTGCCATGTTATAAATATTGCCTTCTTTTCATTAAAGTTAACACCGTAATCGTACAGCGATTTTCATATTTTTCTAATTTGTAATTACTTTATTTTTTTTTTTACAATCTAATAAAAATTTTAATTTTACTTAAAGAAGGTGTTATAATAAAAATAAAATACATTGACATGTTTCGGAACCTTCAAATAAGTTCCATAATCATAATATAAATAAAATAAAATTTCCAAAATATTTCTCGGTCAATATAAAAGACAAGCGACAATGAGATATAAATAACAAAAAACACGCGCTCTGTTGTAAAAAATTTAATTAAAATATAGACCATGAAATATTTTGAATATATTGACCGAGAAATATTTTGAAATTTTATTTTATTTATATTATGATTATGGAACTTATTTGAAGGTTCCGAAACATGTCAATGTATTTTATTTTTATTATACCACCTTTCTTAAGCAAAATTAAAATTTTTATTAAAATGTTTATATAAAAGATGAATGTTTTAAAATCTGATGATTTAAAAAATCAGTTGGATTTAATTAACTTTTTATCATAGTTTTTACAATTTTCGCGAAGATTTCTAAAAATCAATTAAAGGAATATAGTGGAATTTGTCCGCATTGATCGTTAAATTTTTCTAAATTTTTATGGGATATTTAATAATTTGTATTGGTTTTTAACGTGTTGTAGCAGTTTTAAGAATTTCTTAAGAATTTTTCAAATAAGGTAGCTTACACTAGTAAATCTTGTATTTTGCTACTTTTGAAATTTTAGTGATTTTTAAAGCATTTTTTATTTCTGTATTTCATTTTTTCTTGATTTATTTTTGTCATTTGGAGAACGGTTGTTGTTTTCGATCGAGAATGGACCTTGTGATGTACGCTTTTTCCTTTCTTTCGTTTCTTTTCCGTTTGTTAGATTGATCCAAGAATAATAATATTAATCCATTCCTTACGTAATATATAACTCCGTAATTACGTAAGACAAGTTTTGATCATTATAAAAATGATATATATATATATATATATATATATATATATATATATATATTATATTTATAGTTATATTTATATATATATATATATGTATATTAAATTGGCATCGTAGATCGCGGAATGGGTGAAAGAAGTTTTGTATAAATTACCACAGTAAAGTGGTTCGATCGTTAAGAAAAAGTTGCATAAGTAATGGGTTGGATGGAACTACTGATGATACTATTTTTGAAGAAAATGATGATGAATTAGATGTTGATGATATTCATTCTGATCTATTCAAACTACAGTCACCGCAAAAAAAATCTTGACACTTGCGATTTCCGATGTTTCGTTAAATATCTAGAAATATACTTGAGGAATGACTCTGAAACTCCAGATGTTTAAACAAAATAGTACAGGTCATACATTTTCCAGAAGATTTTTTTCCAAAATCCAATAGGAGATCGTCAACAAATTTAAAAAGAACGAATATCTTTTGAATAATCCTGTCAAAACTAATGTAGCAAAAGCGTTCAAACTGCAGATTATGATTAAGTGGCTTATGGCAATAAGCAGTTTTCATTTTATGCAGATAGCATGTATACTCGTAAAGAAGATAGGGTTTTAATAAAAAAGGTCCCAAATTTTGCCAAGTTTTATAATTTGCAGAGTTCTTAATGAAAAACAATGTTCTTTTCAGAAAATATGAGAAACAACATTGCACATAATACCCTGTTATCAAAACAAAAAATTCTTAATATCTGTATGAAAAATGAGCAGGATTGCTAAAAAAAAATTTACTGCGCATGCGTCAACTTTATTTAAATTTCATTTGCATATTGTGTTAGCTAAATACATAGAGCAACTTTTGCTAAAGTTTCAAAATCATAGCTTGAAAATTCTGAAAGTTATTGTCGATAGAAGAAGATCAAAATCCGTTATTCCCAAAATGTAGCAAAAAAATTAGGAGCTGTATCCAAATAGTAGTATGTGCAATACTGTGTAGATACTATTCAATGGAATATGGATATTTAGATAATTTTCAGAATTTTCAATCTATGATTTTGAAACTTTAACAAAAGTTGCACTATATATTTAGCTAACACAATATGCAAATGAAATTTTTATAAAGTAGACGCATGCGCAGTAAAAATTTATTTAGTAAACTTGCTTATTTTTCATACAATTATTAATATTTTTTTACATTTGATTACAGATAGTTATGTACAATGTCGTTTCTCATATTTTCTGAAAAGAACATTGTTTTTTATTCAGAACTTTGCAAATTATAATAAAAAAACTTGGCAAAATTTTGAATCATTTTTATAAAAACCTTAATTTTTCTACGAGTATACATGCTATCCGCATAAAAATGAACGCAGTTTATTGCCATAAGCCACTTAATCATAATATGCAGTTTGAACGCTTTTGCTACATCAGTTTCGACAGGGTTATTGAAAAGATATTCGTTCTTTTTCCATTTGTCGACGGTCCCCTATTGGATTTTGGAAAAAAAAATCGTCTCCAAAATATATGACCTGTACTATTTGTTTATATATCTGGAGTTTCAGGGTCAATCCTCGAGTATATTTCTAGATAATTAACAAAATATCTGAAATCGCAAATGTCAAGATTTTTTTTTGCGGTGACTGTATTCTAAGAAGTTGGTTGAAAATTCTGATAAATTCTGATCATGGTAAAAGATAGCAGGTGACTTGTGTATCAGCTAATCGCCTTTATTTTGAGACAAAAAAATCTAAAACACTTCGGCTTATACAAAGAAATATATGTCAATTAATGTTTGCGTTAATAATTATACATTAATTAAGAATTATTATTTACATTAATTAATAATTATTAATTACATTAATTATTATTATTTGCATAAATTATTCATCAATATTTACGTTATTTATTTACAACACAAGGCATTTTCCGCTGAGTAATCATAAAATAGAAAAAACACGGATTCCAGTTCTTAAGTTACTACAAAAGATAAAATTTATTTTACAATTGGTTTTAATAGAGATAATAAAATTTATTTATTTTATCGCAATTTTATCGTACGTTCTGACCTTTTTTCTACCTACCTAAACATACTTACTCTTTTAAATATCAAATTAAAACTCCATTGCATAACATTATTGTTTAAATCAACTATGAAAAATCTAGCATTTTTATTTTAATGTATGATTAGATTTAAATTTAAAATGAAAAATAACTTTTGTAAAAACATGCACTCTCATTCAAATAGAATTTTTCTTTAACATTTACTTCCATTTAAATTAAAAATATATGCTTATTTTAGAATAAATTTTAGTATTTTTTATTAATCTATTTATTATGAATCATATTACAAATATAAGAGAATTAGAGAAAGTGGATTTCTAAAATTTTAATTAAAAACGCTTATTTAATTAATTTAACTGGAATTAATATCAAAAAATTTGCTAGGTTTATTTTGTTTGCTAAAAATTTTATTGATTTTTTATATACATTTTTTTAATTGCCGTTTTAAATATCTGCTGTAGTTTTAATCGAATGAGGTAGAAGTACTAATGCGCATCGTTTATAAGAATAATAAAAAATGAATAGAAATATTTCAAAATGTCATATCAAGCGTTTATTTTTATTAATGTTTCGTGGCATAGAAATTAGAAAATGAAAACCCCGTTTCTTTACTTAAAAAAAAAAATTGATTCCTTTTAAAAGATTAATCACTTAATTTAAAATAACTTTTTTATTTCATGTATCAACAAACTTTAAAATATCTCTTCTTTCATGCATTAGTAAATTGAACACTTTTAAAATGGAACTTTTTTTCCCTAGTTTCATGAAACACAGTTCAAACTTTTCTGTCATAAACTACAATACATGTGTTATTAAGTATGATAATTCCCAAACAAGTTGAAAGAGGAATTTATTAGGAAAAGGAAATTATGCTATATTTTGCATTCTGCGTTCATTAAACTACCAAAGTGTTGTCGTAATACAGAATATTATTATTTTGTGCATAATTTGGGGTATTGAAGCTTAGATAAAATACATTTATTTGAAAAATTCATTATGTGTGAATTGCTGATGTTTCAAAAATTTAAATTGGGCATTAATTATAATATAAATCACATTCTAAAGAAAATTTTTTAACAAAGTATTTATAGAATAAAAATTGAAAATTGAAAATGAATAAAACATTTCTAATAAAAAAGGGAAATATTGTTCCTAGAAAAAGGAAATTGAATTATAGTTTGCATGTGATGTTCATTAAAGCAAATAGGTGTCGCTCTAATGCAAAATGTTTTTTTATTTTGCGCATAATTTGGGGGGTATTTACGATTTAGATGAAATGTAGTTATTAAAAAAACATCATATATGAATTGTTTGTATTTAAAAAAATTAAGCTGGATATGAATTATAATTCAAAAGACTTTCTAAAGAAAAAAAATCAATTCTGTATTTGTAAAATAATAGAATTTCTAAAGATTTTTTTTTACTCTGTATTTATAGAATATTGATTGGGATCTGAAAATGATAAAAAAAAAGTTACTAATAAAATAGAAATTATGTTCCTAGGAAAAGGAAATTAAGCTATGTTTTCCAATTTATTTTCGTTAAATTACATACGTGTAGTTGTAATACAGAATGTTATTGGTTTTGCTCATAATTTGTGATATTTAAGCTTTAAATGAAATACAGTTATTTGAAAAATTCATTATATGTGAATTGTTTATTTAAATAGCAACATAAGACATTTTCCATTGACTAATCATGACGTAGAACAGTTATTGGATTCCACTTCTTAAGCTACCACAAAAGATAAAATTTATTTTACAATCGTCTTTGATGGAAAAATGTAGGAAATTGTGGAATTTTGATGGAAAACGTGCCAGAAAGAAACTTTTTCCTATGTTATAACCTTGTTCTTCCCTAAAAACATATCTACTCTGTTTAAGTATCAAATTAAAAATCCGTTGCATAAAAATATTGTTTAAATCAAACTATGAAAAATCTAACATCATTATTTTAATATATGAATAGATTTAAATTAAAATGAAAAATAACTTCAGTAAAAACATGCACTCTCATTCAAATAGAATTTTCCTTTTATTATATGTGAACATCCCCTTCCATTTAAATTGAAAATAAATGCTTTTTCTAGTACATTTTTTAATATTTTTTGTTGCTGTATTTATTATCCAACATATTACGAATGTAAGAGGATTACAAAAAATGGATCACTAACATTTTAATTAAGAACGCATATTTTATTACTTTTAATTGAATTAATATGAAATATTTACCAAGTTTGCTTTGTTTGACAAATTTTTTATTTAATTTCCTTGTTTCTTTTTATTTTAAATTGTCGTTTTAAATAACTGGTGTGGTTTTAATCTAATAAGGTAGAAGTACTAAAGCTCATCGTTGAAAACATTAAGCAAAAATTAATAGAAATATTTCAAAATGTCATATCAAACATTCCTTTATATTAATGTTTTATGGCATTAATTAGAAATAAAAAAAATTAGAAACCTTTTTTTTAACTTTCTCTTCTAAAATAATTTATTCCTTTTAAAGGATTAATCACTTACTTTAAAACAACTTTTTAATTCCGTATAGGTAAAAGTATCAATAAACTTTAACATTTCTCTTCTTCCATGCATTAGTAAATTGGGCACTTTTAAAATAGATTTTTTTTAAAGCTTTGTGAAACATAATTTATACTTTTTTGTTATAAACTACAATATGTGAGTTATTTTGTTTGATAATTCACAAGCAAATTCAAAGAGAAGTTTACTTGGCAACGGAAATTACGCTATATTTTTTGCATCCTATGCACATTAAACTACATAGGTGTTGTTGTAATACAAAATATTATTGATTTTGAGCGTAATTTGCCATATTAAATCTTTAGATTAAATGTGGCTATTAAAAAAAATCACTATATGTGAATTGTTGTTTTTTCAAAAATTCAAGCTGGATATATTAATATCATATATTATTATTATATATATATATTATATATATTAATACTTTTATAAATACATCCAAAATAATATATATATATACATATTATATAATAAATTAATACAATGTAGAAGACTTTCTAAAGAAAAAAATTCGTAACTCTGTATTTACAAAATACAGATTGTGAATGTAAAAGGTTTAAAAGATTATTAATAAAATGGAAATTTTGTTCCTAGGAAAAAGAAAATTAAGTTATATTTTGCATGCTACATTCATGCATCATTTAAATACATGGGGTTTGTTTTAATACAAAATATTTTTGATTTTAGGGCATGATTCGGTATATTTACTTTTTTATGAAATATATTTATTTAAAAAACTCAATATATATAAATTGATGATGTTTAAAAAATTTAAGCTGGGTATGAATTACAATTTAAAAGACTTTCTAAAGAAAAAAAATAAGACTGTATTTATAGAATAACAGACTTTATAAAGATTTTTTTAAATCACAGAATAAAGATTGTAAATTGAAAATAATATAAAGAATTATTAATAAAATGGAAGTTATGCTCCTAGGAAAAGGAAATTAAGCTATACTTTGCATTCTACGTTCATTAAACTATATATCTGTTGTTTGTTATGCAGAATATTATTGATTTTATGCATAATTTGTGATATTCAAGCTTTAATGGAAATATAGTCAGTTGAAAAATTCATTATATGTGAATTGTTGATGTTAATAGCAACATAAGACATTTTTTGCTAGTTAATCATAATTTAAAAAAAATTATTGGATTCAACTTCTTAAGTTAGTGCAAAAGATAACATTCATTATACAATCGTTTTTGATTGAGTACATAAAAATATGCCTGAAAGCAATTCTATCATATGTTATGATCTTGTTTTTTCCTAACTAAACATACTTAATTTTTTAAATAAATTAAAAATTCATTGCATAAAAGAATTGTTTAAATCAAACTATGAAAAATATAGCATTTTTTATTTAAATATATGATTAGATTTAAATTTAAAATGAAAAATAACTAAAAGAATTTTCCTTTAATGGTATATAAACACTTCCATCCATTTTAATTGAAAATAAATGCTTTTTTTAGCATAATTTTTTATGTTTTATTACTGTTCTGTTTATTATAAATCATATAACGAATGTAAGAGGATTACAGAAAGGATATTGATAACATTTTAATTAAAAACGCATATTTCATTGCTTTTAATGGAATTAATATCAAACATTTACTAGGTTTACTTTGTTTGCCAAAAATTTTATTATTATTTTTTTAAAATCTTTTTATTTTAAATTATCGTTTTAAATAACTGGTGTAGTTTTAATCCAGTGAATTAGAAGTACTAAAACGCATCATTTAAAACATTAAGCAAAAATGAATAAAGATATTCCAAACTAAAATATTAAACGTTTATTTTTATCAATGTTGTATAGCATAGAAAATGGAAAAATGAGAATCCTTTTTTCACTTTCTTTTATAAAATAATTCATTCTTTTTAAAGGATTAATCACTTACTTAAAACAAATTTTTAATTTCGTGTACGTAAAAGTTTCAAGAAAACTAAAATTTACCTTCATCCACGTATTAGTAAATTGGACACTTTTAAAATGGAACTTTTTTTTGTGAGTTTCGTGAAACATAATTTAAACTTTTTTGACATAAACTACAATACGTGTGTTATTAAGCCTAATAATTCCCAAAGAATTTCAAAGAGAAGTTTACTAGGAAACGGAAATTATGCTATATTTTGCGATCTGCGTTCATTAAACGACATAGGTGTTGTTGCAATACAAAATATTATTGATTTTGCGAATAATTTGCGATATTTAAGTTTTAGATTAAATTAAGTTATTTGAATATTCATTAAATAGGAATTGTTGATGTTTCAGAAATTTGAGCAAGTTATTAATTATGATTTAGGAGACTTTCTAAAGAAAAAAAATTAACTCTGCACTTACAGAATAAAATTTGTGAATTGAAAATGATTAAAAATATATTAATAAAATGGGAATTCTGTTCCTCGGAAACGGAAATCAGGCTATACTTTGCATACTACATGCATTTGCATTAATCTACATAAATCTTATTTTATTAGAAAAAGCTTTCGTTTTTGCTCATAATTTGGCATGTTTAAGTTTTAAATTAAATACACTTACTTAAAAAACCCATTATATAAAATTTGTTGACGTTTCAAAAATTTAAGCTGTGTATTAATTATAATTAAAAAGACTTTATAAAGAATTTTTTAATTTTGTATTTATAGAATAAAGATTGTGAATTGAAAATGATTTATCTCCTTTTTGGTTTTTATATCCAGTAAAATACATAAGTGTTGTTGTAATAAGGAATATTATTGATTTTGAGCATGGTTTGAAATATTTACCTTTTAGATTAAATAGAGTTATGTAAAAAAATCAATATATAGGAATTGTTGATGTTATGAAAAATTAAACTTAGTATTAATAATAATTTAGAAGACTTTCTAAAGAAAAAACATTTTAAATTCTGCATTTATAGAATAAATACCGTGAATTAAAAATGGTTAAAAAATGTTAGTAAAACGGACATCCTTTTCCTAGGAAACGGAAATTAGTCTATGCTTTGCATTTTACGTTCGTTAAACTAACAGCTGTTGTTGAAATACAAAATGTTTTTGATTTTGTTCATAATTTGTGATGTTTAAGATTTAGATAAAGCATAGTTATTTATAAAATTCATTGTATGTGAAATGATGATAGTTCAGAAATTTAAGTTGGGTTAGAAGAAAGTTTAAGTTAGGTTCAGAAATTTAAGTTATTAGTATTCAAAAGTCTTTCTAAAGAAAAGACATTTATAACTGTATATTTATAGAATAAAGTTTGGTAATTGAAAACGTTAAAAAAAAATTTAATAAAATTATAATTGAAATGTAGATTATGCTTTACGTTTTATTATACATTCATTAAACTACATAAATGATGTTTTAATAATAAAACGTTATTGATTTTGCGCATAATTTGTGGTATTTTGGCTATAGACGGCTTTTTTTGTATTCCGTTATTTATTGCAATTTCTGGCATTAATATTTTGGCATGTAATTATTCATAAAGTTCGTTATATGTTGACTGTTTATGTTATAGAAATTTAAGCTTGTTTTTTATTATAGTTCTGGTGATTTTTGAAAGAAAAAAATGTATAAATCTATAGTTATATAATAAAATTGTCTAAATGAAAATTATTAAAAAATATTAATGAAAAGACAATAACTTTGCAGAAAACGGAGGAAAACACCATAATTTAGATTCTACATTTCGTTAAAAATCATAGGTGTTGCTGTTTACTACATTGTTAAAAATCTTGTCCTAGTTTGAACCATATTTTGGTGCTCAGAAGCTGCCACCATTAGATGGTGAAATCTGGTAACATCATTTGTAGCTTCGGTTGAACCATATTTCCTATTGCAGTCTTGTTCCAACAACTTTAATAGAAAGTATGGTTCAAGTGGTGCGCCAAATGTTATAGCGAGATTTCACCATTTTACGATGATAGCTATTGAGCACCAAAATATGGTTCAAATTAGGAAAATATTTTTCACAGTGTAAATGTTATTCATTTTGGATATAGTTTTTGGTAGTTAAGCTTCGAATGAACAAATCAATCGAAAATCTGGTGTTGATATGTTGGCTTACATTTATTCATTTGATCATTATATAAGTGAAGACGTTTCAAAAAATTAAGCTGGATATTTACTGCAATTCAGGAGACTTTCTAAAGAAAAAAAGATTGCAATTCTATATTTATAGAAGATAGAAGATTTTGTAAAGAAAAAACATTTATAACTCTATAGAATAAAGTTTGTTAATTGAAAACGATAATAAAAAATATTAAAATTCAAATTCTCTCCTTAGGCTATAATTGACATTCTACATTCTTTAATCTCCATGGGTGTTCTTGTAATACAAAATTAATAATTTTGCACATAATTTGTGATATTTGAACTTAAAATGAATTTTTTGTCCCTAATTTTGCTATTCATATGCTAACGTATAGTTATTTATAAAATTTATCACATGTGAATTGTCGTTTGAAAAATTTACACAGGATATATATAAACCTTTATAGGATTTTATAAAATTTATCATATGTGAACTGTCGTTCGAAATATTTATACAGTATATATCTATAAACCTTTTAAGGATTTTGTAATGAAAAACATTTGTAACTCAATATTTACTCAGAATAAAAATTGGTAAATGAAAATCACAAAAAAATATATTTGTTAAAATGAAAATTCAGTCTCTTAGCAAGCGGAAATCATTGTGAAATAAGATGTTCTTGTAATACAAAATGTTGTTGATTTTTCGAGTAATTTGTGATATTTAAGATTTGAATAAAGAACATTTTCATTTCATATCATGATATTAATATTTTAGTACTGTAGTTATCTTTAAACTTCATTCTCTGTGAATTGCTGATGTCTGAAAAAGTCCAATCATGTATTTACTATAATTTACTTGAATTTCTAGAAAATTTAATTCTTTATTTACATACAATAAAGATTGCGAATTGAAAACAAGTAAAAAAAATATTTTAATAGTCATCATTTGGTGGTTTAATGAAAATGAGTTGAAACATGTCACGTTTTAGTATATTTTGAATGTTTTATTAATAAAGTAACGTCTTTTAAGCAAAACAGTTATTTATAATATGAGTTCATACCTTTTCGTTCTAGAATATGTATTATTATTTTTTTTTTTATGATTTATATAGATGTTGTTGTTGTAAAGCAAAATATCATTGATTTTATACTTAACTTCTGATATTTAAGTTTTAAATAAAATAATCATTATATATTTTGTAATAAACGTTTTGGCATATAATTATTTATAAAATTCCTTTCATGTGAGTTGTTGATATTTGAGAAATTTGCACTAGGTATTAATTTTAATTTAATGGACTGGCTAGAGATAAACTATTCTAACTTCATATTTGCATAGAATAAAATTTTTGAACTGAAAATGGTTAAAAAAAATAATAATAAGAAGAAATTTAGTTTCTAAGAAAAATAAATTATGCTATTTTTAGATAGCTTTATTATAATACAAAATGCATTAGTTTGCATTTTGCTTTTTGTATTTAAAATTTGAACTTTAATTGAAATATTTCTTCCAAATTCTAATATGACTATTTTGGTGTGTATTTAATTATAAATTTAATTATATGTAAATTTTTGATGTTTGATAAACTACTCCAAATGTTTATTATAATTCAAAGGTCATAGTAATAATAATAATAATTGGAACACTATATTTACATAAATAAAGATTGCAAATTGAAAATACTTTAAAATATTATTAATGTAATAGAAATTATTATCCAAGAAACGGTATTTACACTATAATTTGCATTGTAGTTTCATTAAATTTCGTAGGAGCTATTAGAATAAAAATTATTATTGATTTTTCAAATAATTTGTGTTAGGTATGATTTCAATCAAATTTCATTGCTTACCTCAAATTATGATGTCTGTATTTTGATATATTCATAAAATTGTTTCTATATGAATTGTTGATGTTTCTGAAATCTATACTGGGTATTTATTATAATTTAGTGGATTTTTTAAAGATAAATATTATATTATAAAGATAATTATTATATGTACAATAAGGTTTGCGAATTGAAAACGATTAAAAAATAGGTGATAAATTTCAATTTTTCTATTCTATGCCAATGCAAGATTATATAAATGTTTTTTTAAACTTACATGTAACTATATATTCGTTATTTAAAATGACATTTTTACAAATAATATTCATGTCACTTACATACTTCCATAATTCTTATTTTCTGTATATTCAGAAATTGGGAGTAGGTATAATTATATTTTAGAGCATTATTTCGAAAAAATATACATAGCCAAATTTGCATACAGATTATAAATATTGAAATAAAGAAAGGGTAACTGGCGTTTAACAATGGAAACAAATTAGGTTTTGTTTAAAAATAAATTCAATTAAAATACATATATACAGCAAAATATTATGGAAATCATAGACAATATTTAATATAATATTTTATTAATTCAATTCAAATGTACTAATATCTGTTACTTTTCCCGTTATTATTAAATAAGGATTTTATGACCCAAAAAATTCAAATTGGTAAGATGTATTGTTTGTGAATGAAAAGTTCAAACAGACACGTTATGAAAGTCAATAATCAGATTTAAGTATAAAATCTAGTGGGATTTATTTATGATTCAGTATTTTAAATTTGATGAAAAAAAATTTTCTTTTTTAAAAATAAAAAATTTAATTTATATCTCCGTTTAATTCTTTTCATTTCTGATTTTCAAAAAAAAAAAAAAAATCTGGAATTTTAAATTTTATTTAAATAATTTTATTTGGACATACTAATTTCGTTAAACTGATTAGCTTCCTTGTGTAATTATTTTAAAACTAAACTTCCTGGTGCTACCATCTATGCAAGAATTTAATAATTATAAATTAACAATTTGGATTTATTAATTAAAAAGAAGTTCTTTTGAAAAAAAACAATAATCGAGTCCCTTTATGGTATCTACGATCATACTTACCCACTTGTTTATGTATATTTTTCTATTATAATCTCGGAAGCAGCACCGCAGTTTTGAACTAATTTTAGCATGAATTATTTTAGAATAGATGATAAATAGATGGTAATTATGACGAAACACTGAACTGATGTATTCATGAAGATGTTAAATCAAACGTCACACAGCCTTCTGCTGTGTGAAATGAAAGGCAACCCAATTACTAAAGCAACTCCGACAAGAAGCATCAGCAGCCATCTGGGGGACCATTCATATATCTTTATAGCACTTATAAGCAGAGTGTTATTATATTAACCGTACTTCTCCACTGGTATATTAACTGACTTACCGCTTGTCACCTGTATATCTAATCTATTATATATATCAAAATAATGAACCCTAAAATAGATTTTAAAAATGTAATGCTGAGTGGATTATATTTTATGTAGGGTCAGGAGGTTTAACACTTAAAAAATAATTAAAAATGCGTTTACAATTGTTGATTCTTTAATTTTTTGACATTTTTATGTATTGTTTTCTTGAAAAGTTTTTTATGATATGAATGGAAGACCGGAATCTTTATAATCCTAACCCTCAAAAATTTCAAATAAATTATTTGCTAGTCAAAATTAAAAAATAAACATACTGATTTATTGAAAAGGAAATTAAAATTAATTTGAATGATTATTTATTCTCCTAAATATTTTATTAATTATTGATAATTGCAATGGTTTATTTTAATGTGTACCTCTGTCCTTGCTAGATTATTTAACTTGTTACACAGCTAAAATTATATCAGTGTAGCAGTTCTGAGTTGTAACAAAGTAACATTGGCTTTATTTTCTTTTGTGGATAATCTATCTTGATAAAACTTCCCATGCGTTGTTATACAAGGAATGTTTCTGGGTTGAAGAAGAGAAAAAGTTGTTGAAAGTTTTTGCTTGGTGATAAGACATTTAGTGCGTGACATATTGTTCTGTAACTTTAGTACAGTTTCTGTTTTATGTTTAGTCAACAGCTTGGGAGGTCTTCTTGATAACATCTGATCAGAAAAAGATTAAATTTTTAAGACCATTCCCTTTGCTTAAAGTATTGAAAACAATTTACATCTTCAGACTTGTTTTATAGATTTTGAGTGCTTTTTGTGTTAGTTCTTGGCAATTTTAAGATATGAGCTTTTAAGATATGCGTGACTTTCATGATACTGTGGCTGTGAATTTTTTTTAATTCAGCTGAAAAACTGGAGACTTTTATATGTGTAAATGTTAAAATATTGTAATTTATTATGTCAGTATATCTACAAAGACTAGTACAAAAGGGCATTTTTTATATGAAAGCGATTCAATTCAAAAAATGCAATATATAGTTCCTGATATGTTTATATTATTTTGATAGATTTTGTGCATTTTGCATGGGGCTTTAATGATGATTTATAAAATATAACAAAATATCATCTATATAAAATATATATTATACATTAAGTATAAAGAAAAGATTTAAACATCACTAATTTTAATTTTCAAACAATAAATTATTAAATGAAGGTTTAAGATTTAAGACAAAATATATATGCGTAAGTTTTTTATTAGTAGCATATTATGCAAATATTTTGATAATTTTTAGTTTTTATTCTATTTTTACCACCAATATTTGAAATTAGGACAGTAAAAATTGTTTTAAATTCAATATTTTATTATTTTTGTATTTTGCTCGAAATAAACGAATAGTTTTAATCCATCACTGCATTTTTTTTTTCTTTTGTAATAGAAGAAAGTGCTGAAATCAAAAATTTTTGTTTCGACTTCCGGTTTTCGACGGATTTATACGTTTTAGGGATCAAATATTCCAAAAAACACGATTTTACAAAATGTCTGTCTGTCCGTATGTCGCCATTCTACCATCAAAAAGTGTATGAAGATATGCATAGAATAGAACCAATTTTTTTAATGTTTTTGGTTGTGGCAAGCAAGTCCTCTTTCAGTTTTGAAATATTCCGCCTGAAAGGGGCTCTGCAATAGCGATTTTTGTGCCATTTTCAATATTTTACCGACTAAAAGAGTACGAAATTATAAATCGAATTGAACCAAATTTTTTGTGCAAGTGCTTGGCTATGGCTAGTTGGTCTTTCCTAATTTTGAAAAAAATCAGCAATAGCGATTTTTTGTGCCATTTTCAATATTTTACCAGAGAAAAGTGTGAGAAGCTGTGTATAGAATTGAATAAATTTTTTTGCGTAAGTGTTTGGTCATGGTCAGCAAACCCTTTCTGAATTTGAAAAAAATCCGCCTGAAGGAGGCACTATAATCGCGATGTCTGTGCCATTTTTATTATTTTACCATTTAAAAGTGTTTGAAATTATGCATAAAACTGTACTGAATTTTTTATGTATGTAGCAAGTAGACCCTTCCAAAATTTGAAAGCCTTTTGCTTTACTTTTCATTGGCTCATACAGAGAAGGAAACTCATTTTTACTTCGATTAATTGGCTGGAGGGTTTGCTGAACTGGCTTTTCTTATTGGCATGCCACATAAGAAAATTATAATGGTTTAGATAGGTATCACATATGGCACGTGGTACAGTTGTAAAGGATTGAAAGTATACGGAATTAAAAATAGAAAAAGTAACTTTCATATTTACAATATCAATAATGATATATAAAATATAAATGAATAAATAAATAATCAATTAAATAATTAAAAGTATTTCAATTATAATACTTTTGTCTCTTTCCTGTATAAAACTAAAAATTTATGAATACTTTTTATCAATGTTGAAATAAATATGATAAAAATCACAAAAGTATGTTAGAATGTTTTGTAAATACAGGGTGGTCATAAAAAAACTTTGCCGATATATGAAGCTCTAGCGGCCAGTCCGTTCAACCGATCGAAGTGAAATTTCAGATATAGCTATTCAGAAGTATGAGCTCGAGATTCTGTGAACGACAACAAATAGGCTCTCACGGTTTCGGTTATAATTACAGAAACTCGAAAATTTCAAATGGCAACACCCATTTTTTTTCATCGCAAAATGCTCAGCGCATGCGAAAACTCTAAAGAGCGTTGGAACGATATGGTTATTGCAATAAACGGACGCGTTATGATCGCAGAAAATCAGCTCTACGAACGGCCCGCAAAAAAGAAGACTAAGTCGCACAAAGAAAATTTGAATATGACAGAGATAAAATACGAATCAAGGAACATCGTTTGCCAGATAGTCAGCGTAGAAAACGGATAAAAAGTAGGGTGAGTATGTTAGTTCTGCAGTCGGAGCTCGCAGATGCCAACAAAATGACTTTGTTCGTGATGAGTTGATAAAACTATTATCAAAATGAGATGAATGCTGAGAAAACCTGGCGCGTTTACCGTCGAAACCATTGTCAGATACGTGGCCTATTCGTTTCACTAGCTCTTCGTGATTTAGTAATGAAATTCGAAGAAATTGGCTGCACCTGTGATAGTCTGCAATCCGGAAGACCAACTGTTCCTGAGGATACTGTTATGGAAGTGCGTCACATAGTGACCAGAGGACGCATGCAAGTTCCAAAAGGTGCATCTCGTGTATTTGATATACCAAATTCAATGGTCTTAAAATTACTGCGCTCTGTAAGCCGCATGTTTCTTTACCGGTACCAGCGTGCCAAGATATTGGAAGTGAGAGACCATCAACAACATATGGACTTTGTTAATGAATTTCTTATCCAATATGATGGGAATAACTGCTTTTTAACTGTTCTTTTGTCCGCATATTATGAACGGACGAGGCACATTTCACCTTAACTGGTAACGTCAATGGCCTCTGCGATCTCCCGTCCTCACTCCTATGGATTTAACGTTCTGGGGATATCTAAAATCTAGAGTGTACATGAGTAATCCACAAACTTTGGCGGATTTGAAAGATTTTATCAAACGTGAGAATGCAAAAATCCCTCATGCGACGTAACGTCCGGCTGTATTGTCCACAGTCAACACCATGCAATGTGTAATTGCCTGTGATGGCACCCATTTGGAAAATGCGCAATCAAAATAAAAGTTTTCTTCAATTTCTGTTGTAGATTAGTGTACTGACTCTGTGTCATATGCAAATTTACTCCTTGCTCCCCAATCGTGTTTTTATGGGGGGGGGGGGATTGCCAGAACAGTTTTTTATGCTTGCATAACGTGTCTGTTTCTTGCGGTTCCAACGCTCTTTAGGGTTTTCGCATGCTCTGGGCATTTTGCGATAAAAAGAAATGAGTGTTACCATTGGAAAATTTTGAGTGTTTGTAACTATAACTGTAACCGTGAGCGCCATTTTGTTGCCGTTCAGAGAATCTCGAGCTCATACCTCTGAATAGCTATATCTGAAATATCACCTCGATCGGTTGAACGGACTAGCCGCTAGAGCTCCATATATCGGCAAAGTTTTTTTTATTATCACCATGTATATTAATATGTTTATTATTATATTTTTGCTGTTGTTTAATTTGAAATGGAAAATTTTAATTAATATAAACTAAAAGTCGTAATAGTAAATCCAATATTAAAGCTTTATTAATTTAACAACAAAAAAATAACAATAAAAATAAAACTTTTTTTGAATTAGTTGAAATGACTATAAATACTGTGAATTCATGTAAATTTATTTATTTTAATTAATAAATTTAAATTAGGTAAATTTGGCAAAGATTTGTTTATGTATTAAAATTTTAAAAACTCGATTACACATTTCTTCAAATTCTGTTTGTTGTGAATTTCATGTAATAAATAAAAAATAAAATAATCAAACAATTTTACTTGAATCTCAAATATTTTTTTTTTCATTTCTATTTTAAAACTCATTTAATTCAATAAATTATATATTTTTTCATTCTGAATAATTCTCATTAGTGTCATACATATTATTGCAATCTAAACGAGAATTTTAAATGATTGAATAATATAATTAAAATATTCTAGCAATGGTGACTTAACGAATCATGATTTGTCTCCAATATCTCATTTTATCAATGTTAAAATAACAGTTAAATCGAAATTTTACGAGTTATGTTTTGTACCTTCCAATAATTTCGGAAAATACTAATTCAATTACTAATTCAATAAGTAAGAAATTTCTCAAATACATTTATGCGTCACTAGTACTTTACACGATTTAAAATGAACAGCATTTAAAGTAAATGTGAAATGTGTATTTATTGTAGAAAATAAATAAGTTTTTTTAATATTTTATTATGATTCTTTTGTAATAAAATTAACCAAAGGGCAGCAATGTGTATCATTCAAGATATAATACAATAACATCTAAGTTACTCTAAATTTTGTTAGTTTAAAACATAGAAACACCAGTAAAATTATAAAAATTTAAAAGTGTAGTACTGTCATTTAGTTATTTATATATATATATATATATATATATACAGGGTGTCCGAAAAGTCTGGAAACGGTCGAATAACTCGAGAAATACATATGAGATTGAAAAACGTAAATATACGTGTTAAATATTTTTAAATAAGCTACTCAGTGATACCAAATTTGACCTTCGTAACCGACCCCCTGGGGGTCAGAGGGGGTCCAACTTTGAAATCTTAAATTATAACCCCCATTTTTTATTGCAGATTCGGATTCTACGGACAAAAATACGCAACTTTTGTATTTGATGTTTATTTCGAATCCTCGTTTATCACGGTGTATTCGAGCATATTAAATCGATACATTTTTCGGCTTTTCCCACGGGATTTTCCCTAATCCAAACTAATTGGGGAGAATTTATGACATCAAATTCCTCGTCTTTTGCAAGAATAGCGTTTCTTGAAAATCACCCGTGCCGATTATTTCTATAGTACTACACATAGTTAAAAATTTGACCCGTTTGCTGTAGCGTCACTCCACAGCTTTTATAGATTATCTGTTTCATGACCAATGAGAATGTTCCATAACACAGTAAAGTACACTGTAAAAAATTGACACTTTTGCTGCATCGTCACTCCACCATTTTTATAGAAAACGATTACTTTACTGTGTTATGGAGCAGTCTCATTGGTCACAAAAGAGATATTCTATAATAGCTGTGGAGTGACGCTGCAGCAAATGGGTCAGATTTTTAACAGTGTAGCACTAGTGAAATAATCGCCACGGGTGATTTTCAGGAAACGCTATTTCTGAAAAAGACGGGAAATTCGACGTCAAAAATTCTGCCCAATCAGTTTCCATTAGGGAAAATCCCATTGGAAAAGCCGAAATATGTATCGATTTAATATGCTCGAATACACCGTGATAAACGAGGATTTGAAATAAACATCAAATACAAAAGGTACGTATTTTTGTCCGTAGAATCCGAATCCGCAATAAAAAATGGGGGTTATAATTTAAGATTTCAAAGTTGGACCCCCTCTGACCCCCAGGGGGTCGGTTGCGAAGGTCAAATTTGGTATCACTGAGTAGCTTATTTAAAACTATTTAACACGTATATTTACGTTTTTCAATCTCATATGTATTTCTCGAATTATTCGGCCGTTTCCAGACTTTTCGGACACCCTGTATATTTAGCAATCATTAGACGAAGTAAGCATCACATTGAATATATTATCATCTATAGAAATAATAATTAAAAAAATCTTGACTTGACAGTTAAAATCTTCCATATACAATCTAATTCAATAATAAAAAGTTAGCTAAATATAAATGATGGTTTGAATTTAAAAAAAAAAACCTCTCTACAAAAATAAATATCACAGCAACATAAAAAAGTAATAGCTCGTAATACACATCGTTTACTTTTTATACATATTGTTTGTAAATTCTGAATGTGAGAATTTGTTATGAAACTTTCTTAAGTGACCCTGTATCTATCTATAACATCTTTCTTTCTGTATATAAACAGAAATAAAAAGAGGTCAATTTTGTCATCGTAGTCCTAATGGCGATAAAACTACAAAAGATAAACATATCTTTTCATGATTTAACCTGCCAGTTCCTCTAACGATTCTGCAGATTATTCATAGTTTTTTATTACACATTCTTACACGTTCTAGTCTCCACAGTACCATTTTTATCAATTTTTAGCATTCTGTCAACTTATTTATGCATTTATGATTTCGTTATATATAGCATATATTTTAAAGGATACACTTTCACTTATATCTTTTATTTACTTAAAGAAAAAACTATATTAAAGAAAAAATGCATTGAACTTTAACGATAAACAAAAAAAATTACCTACACTGAGGCATAAATATAAGACGTAAACACAGTATGTTTATTATAGATAAAAAAAAATTGTTCTGGCCATCTAGAATCTAATTTATGAATCAAGAAAAAACAGTTTCATGTCATTCCTAAAAGTCAAATGCTCTGTCTTAAAGATTTCTAGAGTCTCCTGCTAGAATTCAAGAACATTTTTCTGTATTATTTTAAAACTTCTGCCAACAGGTACAAAAACAAGAGGTTCGTTTTAATAACTATAATTCAAGTTTATGAAACCATTTATTCTAGCCACTGAAATGATCCATTATCATTTCATCGTTTAGATTATAAGAGCTAGAAATTCTAAATCATTTCATCTATTCAGCATAGTTTTTTACCCTATTCATATAGCTCAAAAATCTATATTTCTAATTTAGGCATCTAGAAAATGACTATCTATTCATTTTAAGTAAAAGCTGTTTTTTTCTACCACTACACAAAACAGTAGAATTTTAGTTATTTTCGAGAATTAGATTTACCACATAATACATTTTAGGCAAAATTTTATCAGCCATTTCCACTGAGTGAAGAAAAACAATTTTTTTTTTCCTTTTGTTTACATCTTGCTGATTCCCTGTTTCTGAAATCCCATCTAGTAATAATCTTAGAATCATTATTCATGGTTGGTATTTTCTTATCACGCTTTTTTTAAAAGCTTACAAAGACCAACATTTCCTGGTTACATAACCCTTAATTGCTCTTAAATCATGATAAGGTCCCCAACCCCCTACTTTTGTTTGGCTCTTCAAAAATTTTTATCTTTCTTTTTTTCCCCATCAGAGTTTACCCTTAGATGGTAATGCTTATTTCTTTAGACAATAAAATGTTTGTTATCAACCCTCAGTATCGGTTTATAGTAAAGGCATTCCATGGGTAGCTAGTGGTTTAAAATGTATGAATTTCATAAGAATAATCAATTTCGGTAGCATTTTTGAGAAGATTTTTTTATACCTATAAAGTTTTTAAAATGTAATAGAAGGCACGTAGTTTTACATTTTCCAATAAAGTGTAACAGAGATCTTATTTCCTGTCAAATCTTAGTAATTATACATGTATACATTTATATATTTAATTACTTTCGAATTAATTTCGAGATTTAATTGTAAAATACATTTAGAAAGGAGGTTATTTTGAAATATATAATGGAATTCAGAATTTTATTTTAATGGTGTAATTTATTTTAAATGTACAAGGAACATATTCAGATTTTGCAAACCACAGAATGTAGATAAAGACCTTATTCAATTGATGAAAATATTAGATTTTGTACATTTCGTACGGAGTTTGCACGTTTTGAACGTAAGGAGATATCTGTAAATTTATGACAATGTCTAACAGAATATGGTGAACAGAATTTAGATGAAATTGTGTGCTTTAGTTCTTGAGATATTGCCATCGGATAAAATGCGGTATTTCGCTAGGTTCCAAAGAAACGAAAAAACGCATGTAGCAACAGTTGAGAAAATAAATAAATATATATATTCTTAAACAGCACACATATTGCCATCTACATATTGAAAATTGATTTAATAAATTTTTTTGCCTATATTTTATTAACAACTTTAGGCATTATAGCTTCAATATTCTTTAAAAAGTATTTTAAGAAATCTAAATTTGGTATCTTTCCGAATGGCAAAACTCTGCATTTAAAGGTTAAAAGAAATTGGGAATTTACGCTCGTTTATCGTGAGGATTCTAAAGGTATAATTTAGTAGGAATTTGTGCATTTAAAAAAGAGATATACGTATCGCATCTTTCAAACAAGTTTGTTTATAATTCAAATGATTTTCGGTATTTTCCCTCTTGGAAGTCTGCAACAAAAATTTCTAAATCTAAGAGCATAAAAGCATCACCTATCAAGTTATGTACAGTTAAACCTAATAACAATGTTTTCATGTAAAATTTAAACAGATATTTATTTAAATTCCGCGAATTAATACAGCCCTCGAAAATATCGTGAAAAAGGCAGCGCCGTAGCGCTACCTATTCTGTGATTTACACGAACAGGTAATTGTCATCAATTTACGTTAAGATTTAAGGAACATGAAGTTTGATGATTCTTAAAAATCAAATTTCGTGTGTTAAATTTGATTGTACACGAAAATCAAATTCGTGTGTATTGAAATTCGTGTCGCCAAATTCGACGTGAATTTCAATATTGAAAATCATTTCGTTAATTATTGATAATCGTTTCGTGATTACCAATAAAATCGTTTAAATCCTGATAATTTTCAAATCATTTGACAATCAGTATCACCTGAAGGGTGATTTACACTAAAATGTTATCAGCAACGACTTATGTCATAAACTAACTGCATGCGAAGTCGGATGAAAATCTGCGCATTACTTCTTAAAACAGAGCTATTATGTCAATCGTAGAAAACATAATATAGCAGTGCTAACTTCTAAATGATGAACACTAAAATCGAGTTAGCACCAATTCATTTCAAACATATTCGAATCGAAAGTTAGATAGGAATGTGTGCTTCAGCTCTAGATATTGATTCACTGCTTAAATCATGAAAAATGCAGCATAACAGTGAAGCCTATATGATGATTAACACCAAATACTAATTGACACTAATTTATATCAAGATATAATTGAATCTAAAGTTTTGTTAATTTCCATCATAAATATTCTTGATAGAGCGTTCACAAAATCTGTGACACTTACAGACAGAGAACTGACAGATATTTTTAAAACAGTCAAATCATGTTCAGGACCTTCTAAAAATGTATACAAAGGTAGAAAAGTGCAAATGGTACTCTTTTACGAATCCAATACTGTCTTCTTTTAAAGTTAAAAAAAGTAAAAAATTGAAATGCATACGTTTCTTAATATTTCCACAGACTTTTAGACACATTATGTATGATTTTTGGAGTAAATCTGAAGTTTTATAACATACATATTCCTATTTAATAAATCTGTACATTTTTGACAACTACATTAAAATTTGTTTATTTATTTATTTATTTATTATTTATTTAAGAAATGTTTAACAATATTCATGCAAAAACTAAATTGTTGTCTTACTTTTATTTTTTATCTTGTTTAGACAACCGTTATTTAAGAATTACTTCATAATTAAATCTGTCAAAATGAAGAAAAAAGGAACCAATTTAAAACAATAAATTCTTTTGATAAAAAATATTACAAGCTTTCACAAACTATGAAAATAAATACAGGGAAAACACAAAGTATGTTAACGAGAAAATCGTGTAAAATTTCTCTTTATCGGAAAAGATAAATCATAATAACCATTCTTTATTATTCCCTGACTTTCTATTACGGTTGTTTCCTCTTTTGAACCGATATTCTTTATCATAGACGCTGTAATGCATTGTTTGTGTCAATAGATGCTTTTGTAATAATTCTTTGCATTCTATTTCTATAATACTTCAATTCACCTTTATGCCTTTGTGTGGTATCAACAACAAGAAAACACTTTTACTGGCATAATTACATTTTAAGTGCTAAAACTGAGTGGAACAAAAGATCTATTATTTAATCAGTACATATTCATTTGTAACATCATACGTACTACCTTTTTATAAAATATTTGAAGGCCTTAATTTAGCTTAATTGTTATAGCGGGAAATCTTCATTTGCATAAATTTAGATAATTTAGATGCGAAAATAATGTCATCAAATCTACCATGACTTCACTTTAAATGCCCATGCTAAGAAAAATATATAGTGTTTTATTTCTTTTATTTATGTATTTATTTGATTTTAAATACTATATTTAAGAATTAAGCGCGGGAAAATGTTACATAACAAGAATTTAAATCAAATAAAATTGAAGGGAAATGTTTTTCTCGCTACTAAAAAAAAAACGTAATTTGAGCTGTTACTGCCATAAATGACTTTTTTCAGACCGTAGTTCATTGTAGGGCAATAAAAAAAAATATTACATATAAAAGTATAAAAATTTTAATTTTATAAAGAAATGGTTTGTAAATAGGCTAAATCAGACAGTTTATACAACGGGAATTATTTTAAGAGTTATTTATTTTAGAAATCAATCAAAATAGATAAAATATTCTAAAAATAATTCCAAAAAAATAATTAAATTTGTTACTACCATAAATGACCTTTTTTGAGACTGGTGTTCTTTTTAGGGCAATATAAAGAAATCTGTAGCATATAAATTTATGAAAATTGTCAGTTTTATAGAAAAATGGTAAGGAAATATGGTAAATTGCATAGTTTATATATATATATATATAAAAACTGCGTAGCATTTTAACTAACATTTTCAGTGACATACTTGGCAACTATTTGGTAAGTCAAAGTGTAATTATTTTTTTTATTTGACAATCTTTTCAGGGTTTTTTTTTATTCAAATTTTTTTCTTTCCATAGAAGTTTATTTGATTTTTCTAAAGAGTCGTTATTCTATATCTTTTTCCAAATAATTCAATAATTATTTTAATTATTACTAGAATATTAGAATATAAACAGGCCAAATAATAATGTTACATTTATATAAAAATAAATTTACATGTAATTATCAAAAACCGAAAGAAAATTTTAAAGTTATAATTAACTGAGCACATGTTAGTGTGTTAAAAACAAAAATTAAAGAAATTCATGTCATTTTTTTTAAATTGCCAAGTAATAATGTTGACTCGTCTTTTATATCCCCCCAGGGAAATAAATGGAAACCCGTTCACAAGAGTCTAGTCATTGCTGGTCATTTGCTTGCAATTCAGTGTTCGGTGCTCTTTTCATAGCAGGGCAAATTAGCGTAATTTCAGAGTCAATGGTATCTGGAAAGGTTTTTTCGGACGGAGTTGGTAAACTAGAAAGCCTCTTAGTGTTAAGAATTTTATTGATTGTTTTTGTTCGTATCATGTATTTAAAAATTTAACAGTAAAAAATAAATGCTTCTAGATAATTAACTTTACAAAAAATGGATTTAAAACTTTTGTGGTGATCCGCAATCATTTTTAATTTAAAATAGTTTAATTGACATTACATATTTTTAACGAGTCTAAATCGCCATTGTTTCGCTTCATTTAATCTCTAGTTAGATTAGGCAGATATTTAAGGTCGTTAGTTTCAATACATCTCTTAAGGGTAAAAAATGAAATTTTGGAAAATCCTGAAAAATTTCTGTCTGCATTCTTTGGTTTTCTTTGTAAACCAAAATTTTAAAAGTCCGGAAATACATGATAAACTCGTTTTATTTGAAGATTGTTGTGTTGCTGCCGTGCAAGTACTCTAATTATACAAATGGATACACTAAACAAAAAAGCGATTTTTTATATTTTGGCTATAACAAATTTTTGAATTTATTTTAATTTAGCCCATTTTTTATATTTCAAAAAATGATTGCAATCAATCCAATTGAATAAAAAAATTTATCGAAATAGTAGTAATTCAAATGTAGATATGCGTGCATGCACATTTTATGACAATAAAAATAACACAATGAGCGCGTTCACGGACCGCATTCTGGATTACGCAGGATTACCCACAGGAAATCCGAAACATTCAGAGACCAACATCACGTGTTTTTTACGAGTTCGCATAGCGTTCAGAATCGGAAATTATCAGACTTCGAGTAACCCACATTACCTTTGAAATTTTGTTCGGTAAAGTGATTACATGATTGGGAAATCTGATTTGTTTATCATTTGATAGCTTAACTGTGACTTTTAATCGGAATATCTATGCCACTAATCGCTTGCGAGTATAGGAGGCTCTGGATTTAAATCCCGCTGCCTCCGTTACACACACTATTTGTGTGAAGCTCACGGTTGTATTTCTTTCGTGTTTTAAAATTTTCTTGTGCTATCTCGTCCCTGTACAAATAAAAAATGACTTTTGGTATACTTTTCCTTACCTAAGAAGAGTGGTAATTGAGGAAATATCATAACCGTCTCACTTGAGGATTGCACTATCAAATGTCCAGCTACCGCCATGTTTTTTAATGTAAATAAAAAACACCCGTAACTTTTTTCAAAAGCGTTCAAAGCCGTTTTAACGTAACCTTGCACCGAGAAACCAATATGACGTCATTTCCCCAATGTTTCGAGTATCTCGCTTTTCTGTCTCTGAACGCGCTCATTGTTTTTGTAGAAATGTTTGAAATTATTCCTACGAAATTTAATCCGGAGTCTTACATTTTTGTTTTGTGGTAATTTTAAGGTCATCCGTTATTTAACTTGCTTAGTAGCATGTTTAAATACCCTTTAATAAAGATAATCAAAGTGGTCGGATGATTATTGCTTGCGATCGTATAGATTTGCTGCATTGAAATCTTTGTTTATTGAGAAATCTATTCTGTCTTCATGTAACTATCATACAATGCGAATGAAAGCATAAAACTTTTTGTAGATTTCATCACAAAAGATATTCGAGCTTTAGTCATGCACACATCATATTCGGAGCCTTATTCTGAGCTTGCTATATTGGAATTTTTTTTTCTTTCTTTCTGTTGATGAGCAGGCCCTTACCTCCCAAGTTGCCCCAAATGAACGGGTCTAGTAACCTGGTATCACGGCGGGTGATAACTGTACAGACGCGTTGCGGCAATAAACCTGACGTAGTGGCCTCGAACGTCATACTACTTGCAGTGCGTATTATTCATTTGCGTATTTCTTTGTTGTGCCTACTACTCATTTCCATATTCTTTGTTATGCTTACTTCTCATTTCCGTATCATTTGTTGTACCATTATTTAAGGGAGCTAGTCTCTCAGCGGTCGAATTCCCCTTGTTAATTCTAAGTATGTCTATGGGTGTTTGATGCATTCTTATATTCAAAATATTTTCTTAGGGAATTATTATTTTAAAATTCTGTTTTCAGTAATCTCTTCTTAAAGGATGTCACTTTTATTCTCAGTTGTCAAATTATTTCTAAATTTTACGCCCAATTTAATATTTTATGTTTTAAAAACTGACAAGCTGGAAGTAAAATTTAAATTCATTATATAAAGTTATGCATAGATTTTAGAATTACTTTTACAACTAAGAAAAAAAGACACATCCTCTAAAAAGAGGACTTATTTATTGCAATTTATTAAATGAATTGCGATACATTAAATGTTATAAGATCTAATCTGTTAAACTTCATAGAAACAATATAACTTCTTAATTCGTCTTAAAAAACATTTATTCCAATATGCATGAAGTTAAAAAAATGGCTCTAAATTAAAAATATTCTTATTTAAACTTTATTTCTTAGAATTCCTAGTAAAACTCACCTTTTCCTTGTTTCTATCAATTCCTTTTTGAAAGTGTTATTATATTTATTTCGAAAAAGCATACTTATTCGAACTACCATTCTTTTTATTTTTTTTTCTTCTCGTTTTACATTTTTATGAATCAATAAATTCATTTCTTTTTCCTTTTTTAATGAAATTAACGACCGTGGAATACATTGGAATTTTAACTACATTCGTTTATTAAATCAAATAAAAATAATTTTTAAATAAAATTATCGTTTGCAGGAGACAATCGTTTCCGCTGCTTTATATTCGACACCAGATGCTAATTTCTGTTTACATGAAGGGGTATGAGATTATCGACTGTTCAAGAAAGTTATTTTTTAACTTTATCCAGGAAGTTAGAAGATGAAGTTAATTGACGCTTTTGAGCGAGTCGTGGGTACGCTATGACGAATGGCTACTTTGTCAAAGAAGACGTTTTTTTATTTTCAATTGGAACACTTTCGCCAAAATTTAAGAGCATGTTTCTGATGATATGACAGCACAAATGAATTAATTTTATGATAAGGTACTTATTCTTCGATTTATCTACGACTCCTGTGCAGTAAACTGGAAAAGCCACCTTCTTTTGATAAACGTAATTATGCTTCGACGTTTTCACAGGCCTCCTATCTCCTTCTGTCACATATACACATGTATATCCTATTTCTGTATATAAGACATAAACACTTTGAAATATAAAATCACTGTGCGTTTTTCAACAGCTAATTCAAAATGCCTCGCAATGTTCAATTTTGTGCTTCTGATGTAGTTAAAATGAATTTTCAATAGTTTGCGGCACTGTGTTTCGCTTATATTGCAACTATCTTGATAGATTTGTTTGGTATTGACATCGATTTTTTTATGAAAGTTAGTCAAATTCTTACCGCAAAATAAACTGAACTGAAACTGAAAAAACTGAACAACAACAAAAAATTGCTAAAAGTAAACAATGCATATCTACCATCATAAAATACGATTTCTTATAATAATTTAAGGTATTAACTATCTAAAATCATTTTTAATACAGATATTTCTCCTGTAACCTCTTCGTTACTGAGTATAATTGCGATATTATTGATTATTACAAAATTAATTCTTTACACAATTGGCTTCAGAGTGAGATTTTTAATTTATTTGCATTAGTTAAAATTTTTGAAATCGAAGCATGTCATTCTGATATTAAAGTTATAAATGTGGTTTAGAATCATTAATAAAATGGAGATTCACATATGTGCACACGGGGAACTAAAGAGTGAACCTTTTTTGTTCTCGTATGTCTAATCTCACTAGATATCATCTTTCGTTGTAATTTTTTTTTTTGATGCCAGTAATAAAGAAAGATAAAAATTTCCTTACTTAATTAAGAATTTTTTTAATTTTGAACTTGAAGGAAACTTCTTTTTAAAAAAGTGGTGTCTATAATATGTCTGTGTTGAGTAGAGGAGGCCATTGACATAGTAATTTTAAAAAAGGCATTATTTTCATACTGATGTTAGCCCAGCGTTGTATTCAAAAACACAAGTAAGTAGAAGAAAAACACAACACTCCAGAAAAAATCTTGGTTTATTTAAGGCAGAAGGATGAATGTACATGATAATCCCCTAAAGGAGTGACTCATAAAACACTAGAATTGACCTTACTTTTAGTATTCCATCTATACAGGGCGAGAGATAAAATTCAAGTGAAGTTTTAATCAGTACAGATGTTATATTGAGTTTCGCTTGTGTTTTGCTCCAAATCTTTTTGTATATTTGCTGATTTGGCGATATTTGTGCACAGAGACACAGAAGCGCGTTGTTAAAGCAACATTGCCAAACTGATAAATGTGAAGATATTGCAGATTCACGTGGAAGGATTAAATGATTAATTTCATGAGAACCGAAAAATCTCTCAAAACAATCAGAGAAAAACATCTGCTGACAATCAAATTTATAGCCTAAAATAGATGTTTGTTAGACGCACCCATAAAACAATTTGCAGAACTATATGTTTTTTAAGAGAAAGGGTAGTCTAAGCAGCTGAATAAAATTAGTTTTATTTTAGCTGTTGAAATCCCAGTGAAAGCTGTTAGCTGTTACTTTGAGAGGCGCAGATTGAAAAGGATTTTTTTCTTTACTTTATTCCCGTTTGATACTACATCTGCATATAAATCGAGTGTAACTGAAAACATTTAATAAAAAAGTTCACATACATAATAGAATATTTCGTAATGTAGGAGCAGGGGGCAATGAATTTATAAATCTTAATTTAGAAAAATTAAATAAAATGCGATTTTTATAAACTGAAAGGATTTTTGAAATTAAAAAATATATAAGGGAATCTCCATCATAGTGTCAGCCATACTGAATTTGTTTAACAGACGCACGAGTTGAAAGGGTCAAACAACAATAAGCAATTCAGTGATTCTAATACATTAGTTTAAAGATTTAAAGTAAAATAATGTCAATAACTGTGCATGATATTGATCAAAGATACATATATAATGAAAAATAATTTATATTATATTGAATTTTCAGTTTTTTTATTAAAAAGTATGATGTATTTTATTGCATGTCTTCTTTTTCTCCTTTAATATATTTCTTTCTTGATGACATTATTAATTTTAATCCCTGAATAATAATTTTTAAGAACTACAGAGCATATTTATGTAATAAAAGATTAACTTATTATTATTATTTTTAAATTAGGCTACATTATTGTTTTTTTCTTATTTATGTCACAGTAATCAGTGTTTTTAGTGAATACATTGTGTAGATTTTAATTTGATTTTAAATAAAAGTCTTTCACATTACATTGATTGAATATCGTAAAGTTAATTATATTCTAAACAAATTTTGAGATATGATTCACATATTCATCTTCATTAAAATTTACTTCTTTCAAATAATTACACGTCATCAGAAAGTACCAAAAAATAATGATGGATATTTAAAGCATTTTAATAAAAATTTTAAAGTCATAATTTTGTACTCTATCCAATTAATATAAAACTTTTTTTTTCCGAATTTAAAATAATCGCACAAGCTTTCAATTTCTGCATAATCTACGCTTCTTGTTTGAAATTGCAATTAAAAATAAGAAAAATTTTGTTCATTAAAAATGGAATATATTAGAACCTCCAAATAGTGTTTAATTTCATTTAATTTCACATTTTTAAAAGAGTGCAGGCAATTATAGTTATACTTTAATGTATATATATATAAGTTGAAGTCCATCGAATTCGACGAATGAAAGTCGTTTAATGACTGAATTTATAAAAAATAACAAAGTTTATTGTCATTAAAATTAATTATTATTAAATAATCATCTATATTATCATTATTAAAATTAAAATTATATTACTCGAAAGTTAAATTTGAAATTTTCAAATTATTGAAAAAAAAATTAGATTTATTCATGTACATAATCAGTAACTTATAACGACTCAGGAAATTAGGCGTTGTTAATTGAGACTTTGACCTTTGATATTACGTAATGAAAAATCAAAGAAAATTATCTAATACAGCGCGTCTCAAATTATATGAAATGGCGATTTCTGAAATAACAGCTCACAAGATGAATTTATAATCACGAAAAAATAATACTGAATCATAATACAAGTTTATTACAAAGATGAAATACAATATAGGTTTTAGAGAATTTTCGTAAAAAAGTAAAATTCAAAATAAGCTGTCCCAAAAATATATGGACAATGAAGGGAAAGTGTCTTTATTTCTATCGTATTAAAAACAGATGCATTTTCTGCCTTCTGTACTCGTGACGTAACTACTTCAAAATATAAAATTTTTATTCGGTCTCCAATTGTCTGATAATTTGAAAATGCTTCGCAACGTTTGATTCTTTGCTTCTGATCTAGCTAAAATTTGGCCTTTAAAGGCTCAAAAGGTTAACATTTGAAATACTGCTAAACCAAACGAAGCGTCGCAGATTCAGAATTTATGAAATTTTATCAAAAAGTGAAAATGATTGCAAAACAACGTTCATGTTCCACGCCAAGATGGAGAGATTTTGAGAGAAATTTCAATCCAAAACAAGTTTGTTCATAAAATTGCAAAGACTTCAATGTTTAATAATACAAGATATACTGTTAAAGCCCTTTGACTGCCAAGGAAAAGGACAACATTTTAATGTTGTTTTCTCTGTAATTATTTTTAAATGTAAAAAAAAAAAAAAAATTAAACATTATGTATCATTTTGCATTACATATAGGTATATAGTTCTTGAGGATATTATTCATAACCTAATAATCTCAAAATGAGTTATATTTCCAGAATTATATTAATTTAAATAATGCTTATGTTTCAGTGTAACTTACAGATTAGAGAATGGATACATCAAATCGTCGAGGAGTTTAGAAAGTTAACCGTATATATATATATACGGTTAACTATATATATATATATATATATATATATATATAGGCTATATATATATATATATATATATATATATATATATATTATAAATTTTAGAGACTGTTTCGAACAGCGATGCTGAAAGTGTACTTTAGATAAGCATGCATTATTTGAAGAAAAAACACATGTCTTAAACGTATAAATTATAAAGAGTTTCTTCAATGACGAAAATAATTTCAATTGGAACGTCTCTGATGGCTGGACATAATATTGGCATAATCTGCAAAGAGAATTTGGCATTAATGGGCAACAAGGAAATAATTCTCTCATAGTGTGGAACGCGTTTTGTTTTAATAAGACAACGGATATAGCCAATTTTAATGATCGACAATTCTCTGAGAATTATAAAAATATTTTAAAAGAAGTATATTTCTATTTGGAAACATCATAGGAAAGTAAAAGAGGAAATCCGAACAGGACAATGCATCGATTCACACATTCGACTAAACAATAGCTTAATATTCGCAGACTATATTGTTTGTTATAAGCTGGATGGCCATCAGTTCAGACATAAATCCAAACAAAAACCTTTGGGGCGTATTTTCACATTGCATGTGTACTCATGGTCGTCAATTTTCTACTAAACGGAAATTAAAAAAACAAGCAGAGCAGAATGGATTCTCTTTACAGCCACACATTTTTGAAACTCTATTTCAAAACCTATTTGATAGGGTTTTAAAAATAATTCAAAGGAACGGATCCAAAATTTAAATTTAAACGCAAAATGCTCTAAAATTTTACATATTTTCAGAACAGCCTATTTTTATATAACTTTTATTAATTTTTTTAGAAAAATTCTTTAAAACCAGTACTGTTTTTTAGGTAACAAAATCATATTATAATTTCATATGCTTAATACATTTTTCGTGATTATGTGCAATGATATTTAAAAAAATTGACTGTAATGATATTTTAAAAATTTGTCTGACTTTTGAGATGCACTGTGTGACACATTTGTAATTTTTTTTTTTTTTTTTTTTTTTTTTTTTTTTAAGAAATCCAAAATAACATAATTTTCATCCTAAAGTTTACGTGCATTATTCATATTCAATATTTTAAAAATATTTTTACTGTGGTAACTTGTAGCAATATAATTACTATCTAAAAGATAAATATGTTAAAGCAACACATTTTTTTAATTAAACGACGGTTTTAATCTTATTCAATCGAAAATACTGTGTATTCCTCTTTATCCAAACCCAGCTTTTTCTAACAGCTTGGTGAAAATTTTAGAAACCGTAATTTAATTTAAACAGAATTTCTTTGTTTTTTTGCGAAATGTGATAATACAAAGGCAAATATAAGATATTTGAATATCCGCCCAGAAACGACATGGATTCGCATTTGACTAGGTCATAAGTTCCAGAAAATTCGATTAGTGGGTTATTTCGAGGACATTAAGGTTCTGCGTATTTAATGAAAATAATGGCTGAAAAAATTATTACAGTTTTAAACAGTGGACAAACATCGAAAACGGGAAAGAGGCAACATTTTAAAGTTAAGTGATAGTTAAAGGAAAGTCTTGATAATGGGAATTTGGACTTTCTGACATTTGGCAAAAATGTTTGTTTCCAAAAACTGGAATAATTTTACTTAAATTCCCCTAAAAGCCGGTATACATGATCCAACCAATCCTCCATACCGTTCTAGAGCAGCATTGACGTAGCTCGATACTATGGGTATGTGCTTAAGAAATACAACTGTCATATCAACATCGAACTTTTATAGAATTGAATATAAAACTAATTTTAAAACAGTTTAGGTTGGTTTTCCTCGATGTTAATAAGTTTTAAAATTATCATTCAGGTTAAATACAACCTACTATTATTTTAACACAATCAGACTGATTGGTAAGAGATATCATACGAATTGAATATTTTCAACTGAGAGAAAAATTGCCCAGGCTAGAAATCGAACACAGAATCTTGGCTTACATTTGGCATACATCCTTGGCTTACATTTGGCATACATCCTTGGCTTACATTTGACATACATCCTTGGTTTACATTTGGCATACATCCTTAGCTTCCACAGTCAAGAGTCTGAGTTTGATGCACTGGCAGTTTTTTTTTAGATTAGTTGGAAATATTTAATTCATATCATAACTTTACAAATCAGTTTGCTTGGGTTAGAAAAATAGTATATCTATGTACCCATCCTTTGCATGGAGTTCTTACATGTTGTTTATTTTGTTGAGCTGTCTAAATAACGAACGAGATGTTATTATCAATATTGTTACCTGAGCCAGATATTCTGACTGGTTGTCGGCCCAGTTAGCTTTAACGGGGAAGCAATTGCTCCGTAAGCCAAGGATCTGAGTTCGATTTACGGCCTGGACATTTTATCGCTCTTTTGGCAATATCAACTTCACCACAGCATATTTTCTATATATTATGAAGTGCATAACATTTATAGCTAATTTGCAGAGATTCAGGAAAGTACTCAGTTACAGGGCAAACTATAAACCAATGCATAGACTCAAAAAATTAATTTTTTTAATGTTATTCTATTATTATTTTGTAGTGATGGAAAGTGTTTAATGATCTGTGACTGATGTATACTTTTTGATTATTGCTCATTTTTTTCCTTTACTGGCAGATTGGAACATACGAAAATATTTTTTGTAACGCATACTATTTACTTACTGTATCTGTAGACAAAGTTCCTAAAAGAAAAGCCATTTAACTGATGTTATCTACCTCAAGCAAGAACATTCTTTAATAGACAGTTAAAAGTATTATTTTAACGGCGTACATTTCTATGTTTCGCTAAATTTAAGAAACTCTTTTTGATCGAAAAATACATTTAACGTAGATTACACGATATCTTTATCTACACATTCACGACACTTTCTTTTATGTTCTATGTTCTTAGAGATTTTTGAAGTTAAATGCCTTGTTTGGTGAATATTTATAAGCATAAGAAATAAATGTAAGAATAATTGGATAATTCTTTTGTTTCAGAATAGATAATAGTATATCAAATGCTTGACAGAAAAGCAAATATTTTACTGCTTAGTTTAATTTATAAATGGTAATTCATGCATTAGTTCTGTCATCAAACTGTTTCTTTTTCTATCTCTGCAAGATAAAAGTATTATATCCATGAAAATTTTTGATTTACGGTTTCCAGCAGATTTGTATGTTGTAGAAGGTGACGAACATAATTTGACAATTTTTAGAAAATCTTTGTCTCTAAGTCTGTCTGCGAGTGACGAAAACTTTGTGGACGCTCTATCTAAAAAAAATATTGCACTATTGTTTGTCAAATTTCAGATTCAATTAAACGTGTATATGAGTTGTTCTAATTAAGTTTTTGTATACATAGTACAAAATATAATGTTGCTATGCTACATTTTCCCGGATTTACATTTTTTTTTGCGGTAGTCATTTCTCAAGAACTAATGAACGGAATTTCATCAATTTTTATTACTATTTTAGATATCGTCATAAGTTGGTGTTGATTTGTTTTCCGTGTAAATACTATAACAGGTGGCACTGCTATGCTGCATTTTTCGCTATTTTTGCGATAAATGTATTTTAAACTAATGCACGAAATGTAATCAATTTTGAAATAATATATTGTACTTTCACATAATAGATCATTAATAAATTTGATTGTATACTGTCCAAAAGGTGTATCTTTTATGCTCTTCCGTTTGGAAATTTTGATTGCAAACATCTAAGTAGATGGGTCCAATCTAATGTTTTGCTTGTAAAATACGATGGTTTTTAAAAGTCCACACTACAACGAACTGATGGACATAGATTATATAGATATTCATTTAATTTGTCAGTTAATTGTCATTTAATTTTGTCAGTTTATTGTCCGTTAATTTTGTCCGTTAATTGTCAATTAATTTAATTGGGATTTAGATATCTCATCCATCTGATTCCATTGTGTCAGAGACATTTAAAATTTTTGCTTTTTCTTTTTTACTTTTTAAATACTTACGACCGTGTTTAAAAAGTTGATTGAAGTATTCCAGATTGTTTTTAGTTTAAATAATATTGAATTTACATATATGAGATAGAATAAAGCTTTGAAATTAGACATCTGACTGTATAGTAAATAAAATACAATTTTACTTTTCATTTATAAAATTCAAAATTCACTAACTTGCTGCTGTAATTAAATGACAATCTATGCCCATTATAAGTTAGTTCTTTAAATTTTATAGATTCTAAAAATTCATTCTACCATGTACATGAAAAATGGGTAGATTATACATTCCTAGTTTTTTGAAACTCATCTTTTTTTGCCCAAAGACACGGAGTTAAAATGTGTGCAACCCGATTACAGAAAATTCAATTTCAGTTTTCGTCAATACGAAATTTGAATTAAAACTGAACAAATTAGTCAGCGATATCAAAATTCGCTTCATTCCAAATCGGTCGACGTCTTGAAGTTAACGCTATTTTTAAACGAAACTGCGAATGAAGCTAACCTAAGAACTCGATCGAGACCTTGATAATTCCTGTATACATGTTTAGTCGAATCGAAATTGGTTGATGAGTACGAGAGCTACTTCAAATGTCAAAAGTCAGATTGTTTCAAAATATCAGAAAACACAAGAATTTCACATTGCTGTATCCTGATCTTACACTGTAAAAAAAAATCTGTGAAGGTACTAAATATTTTCTTGGAAACTGGGATTCCAAGAATTTTTCATGTAACGATAACAGGAAAAATTCATGTAATCGATTCTGAAACTTGAATTTTTGCTGTTACCGTTACAGGAAAAGTTCTTGGAATTCCAGTTTCCTAGAAAAGGTTTAGTGCCTTTGCAGATTTTTTTACAGTGTAGGGTTTATATATACAGACTGGAAGGAGTTCATTTTAATTTAATACACTATATAAACAATCAGGAAGACTTTTTGTTAAATTTTTCCATCAATAATGTGCGATTTATATACAAAAAAATTTAAGTTAAAAAATGCAGCTGTGACATATATATATATATATATATATATATATATATATATATATATATATATATATATATATATATACCAGGTGTAAATAATGAAGCTTAAAATATTTTAAAATATGAGTGTTCACTGAAAGAAATGACACATGTTTCTTAATCTATGAAAATTCGTAATAATAAGGAACTCAAATATATAATAACCTGTTTTGAGTAACCCGAGATTCCAAAAAATGTTCCATTATCTTGAGAAACTCCGAGAAACAAATTATTTTCGAAATTTAAAAAAGAATTTACAAAAATAAATTTTTATTAGCTGTCCGTAATTTCAGAAAAGTGTCCTAGTAATTTTCACAGTGCATTAATCAGTTCTCTATACCCGGAAAACCAGTTTATCGGATTTTATTAGTTCTCAAATAAACAATTGATATTTAATACATGAATTGTTATACTTCTAATCAGGCGTAGAACATAGAGAGTGAAAAATGACCAAGCCGGGGATCGAACCCGGAACACATGGAGCGTTATTCCAAGAATTCCGGGTTCAATCCACGGCATGGTCATTTTTCACTCTCTTGGACCTGGTTAGTAATGTGATAATTCATACATTAAATATTCAAGATTTTCTAGCGTAATTTCACTGTTAAAAAGTTATTGAAAATTATTAAAATTTCATATATAAGCAAATAGTTTTCTTATTAAACTTAATTTTGTTAAATTTGCATATTTATCTGTTAAACAGGTTTTCTGAGTATCAAAATATTTACCTGAAAATTGATATCATCCGAAAAAGTGATATTCTGATTTGAGAAAACTGTTTATTTCAATGTAAAAACTACTCAAAAACGTTTCCAAAAATTAAGGACACATAATAAAAATTTATATTTATAAATTATTCTTTAAATTTCGAAAATTAATAAGTTTTCTGGGGTTTTTAAAGGTTATTCTGTATTTTTGTTCTTATTTAGAGCACATTTTTGTATTTCAAGAAGCATCTTTGACTTTTACAGTGTAATAAATGAGACTTTTACATAGTTGTATTGTGAACACTTCATTGCTTTATTGCTTCCAGCAGTATAAAAAATGACAGATGTTTCTTAATCTACAAAAATATAGAATAATCACGAAAACAAATGTATAATAACCTATTCTGAGCTATCCGAAATTCCGAAAAGTTTTTTTTTAATCTTAGAACCTCATAAAAAATATTTTCGAATTATGAAGAAGAGTTAAAACACGTACAGGTTTATTAGCTACTCGTAATTTTCGGAAGAATTTACAAGTATCTTTTATACCGTATAAATCTGTTCTCTGTACTTCGAAAATCGGTTTTTCGGATTCTAATAATTTTTAAGTAAATACTTTTAGCTGCATAAAAGAATTTGTGCATGCAGTTGGAACAAAATGATGATGATAACATTCATATTAATCTTAATGCTTAAAGATAGATAACCAGCGATTATAAATGCAAAAATAATATAAAAAGGTAGTAAACAGCTGTTTCGAATTCTTCATCAGTGCAAAACTCAGCGAGCAGGAAAAAGCAAAACTGAGTCCAATGGAGTTTTGCACTGATGAAGAGTCTCGGTAGTAGATTTGAAACACCTGCTTGCCACCTTTTCATATTATTTGTTCATTTATAATCGTTGGTTTTCTATCTTTAAACATTAGTGCACAAAGGCTTTATTTGTCATTTTAATGTTAATGCTGTTAATACTGTATGTTTGTCTGTTAAACATTTTTCTGAATATGAAAATATTAACCCGAGACTTGATAGTATCCGAAAAGTGACATTCGTATTCGAGAAAAATAATTATTATGCTGCAAAACCTAATCAGAAACGCTTCCAAAAGTGGACGGAGAGCTAATAAAATTTTTTTTAATAAATTCTTCTTTAAATTTCGAAAATAAATAGCTTCCTAGGATTTTTAAATAAAGGGGAATTTTTTTTGGAATCTTTGAGGATTTGCAAGACGTTATTTTATGTTTTTGGTCTTGACTGTACTACAGTTTTGTTGATTAAGAAGCATTTGTAACTTTTTACATAGTAATATTTGAGATTAACATTTGTACATTGAACATTTTATATTCTCTCTTGAATGTTTCAATATAGTAGTGCTAGTTATTATATTCTACAATGGTTTGTCGTGTATGATATCTTTACTGGCAGCAGGAGCTTTCTTTGAAAATTTTAAATTGCACGTGTTACTATGAACATACCGAAGATAACGTATACATACATATTATCTCAAATTTTAGGTGCATATAAATAGACGCAACGCATAATAAATATTATATATTATATAAATTATATATATACGTATATGATATATTATAAACCATAACACATAGTATTATAAAATTAAAATTATTTTTTATCAATATCTTTTGTAATCTGTCTACAAAATTAGGATAAATTAAACAAAAAAGTATAAAAAAAATATTATTTTATAAAGTCTTTAAAACTTACAAACCAGTTAACAATTAACTGTATAATCTGGTGTACATATTGAATGAAAATTCAGTTTCGTTTCCATTTTTGGCCAAAAATCCGAATTTCGTGAAAATTTATTTCAGCGAAAATGATGCTTAAATTTCAACCAGCCTGAAATAACATAGTCCAAAAATCTAGTTTCTGCGATTGGAATTTTTCTTTTTTTTTTTTTTTGACATTCTCATTGATTCGCCATTACTCATTAAATTGTTCTCTATCGGACTAAATGAGACATTTATGTATTGTTATAGAATTCCTTGATTATAATTATCAAGCATGACTTACTCAAGACCTAAATTCACATTACTGATAAAACAAGATTTGCATATAAAGACTAAATTTAAAGACGCTCTTCATGTGGTCCTTAAAAGTTACAGACTAAAGAAGATCTGAGACGTATTTTAAAATAAACTTTACGCATTTAATTAAAATTTTAAAAGTTAACGTTAAACATTATTTGGGGACAAATTTACATAATAAAACTTCTCTTACTTTTTACTTTTTTAAAGTTTTTAATTTATTAAAAAGTTGAAGTAATTTAAAATCGTTCTTACTTGAAACATTATTTAAATAGAAAAAAATATAGTTGCTTTATTTCTGAATTGACATTTTTAAAAATATTATAAGTAAAAAAAAAATAAAAATACTTAAAGTAAAATTTTGAAAAAAAAATGCAGCTTTAAAAAAAACCATATTTTTAAAGTAAATTTTATTTCTAAATTTTTTAAATAAAATCACAATTAAAATAAAATGACTGAAGAAGACATGTTTAAAGTTTGAATCATTTATCTCTAATGATTCTTAACTTAAAATATTTTAAATTGTAGAAAAAGGTGAAAAAAAAAATTCATGAAGAGAAAAGTATTTTCACATGTAGTCGTTGAAATTCTTTGTTTTCTGTTTCGGTTTAAAAAAAAATGTTTCATTCGATTCTTAATTTGAAACACATTTATATTTAACTCAATTTGACTTTGAAATTTGAAATTGATTCAAAGAATTTTGAATTCCTTCATTTTCTAATGCACTGGAATTATCAAAATTTGACATACAAATTTGTTTTGGAAAGCAATTGAAATTTTTTTAGTTTTATACTTGAATTATAAACTCATAAAATAATTTTACGGAATTTTCCTGTTTGTGAACAGTTGGGAATAGTTCTCAAAATATTCTTAATGTGGTTACAACTGTGTAAGACTCAAGAAAACAATGAAGATAATTATGCACTAAACTAACTCACCAAATATTACCAACTGGAAGTTAAACTGCAATAATGAAAGATTTAAAAATGGAAAATTTGAAAATGGAATGTAAATAAAAAAAGAGAGTACTTTATATTATATAAAAATAGTATTTAATCAATTAACGGTTTAATTATACGAAAGTTGTACTTTAATTATACGAAAGTTGTAGAAAATAACATATTAATTCTAAAAAATAGTTTAAATAATGAGAGTTTTTTAGAGGTATTTTTTTATTTTCTGTCCAATTTAATCTAAAGTTTTGTGAAATTCCTTGCATTAGTTCCTGAGATAGAGTAGCTACAAAATTTTTGTCACGTACAGATTTACAGAGTTACTCAGAGTGACAGAGAGAATCACAGACAGACTTTCTTTAAAAACTATCACATCGTGTTCAGGACCTTCTAAAATTTAGAAATATTTCGAAAACTGGAAGTTGAAATATTTCATGAATTAAATATGTTCTTCTTACATAAATAGAAAAAAAGATATATATATATATATATATATGCTTTATAGTTTTTCAAGCACAGACACTCTGGAGTGGAATCCAAATACCACTGGTGTGGAAGTTATATCAAACGTAAACTGACCTAAAAATTTAATATTTCCTGAAGCGTGAACCACACAACTAGTAGCAACTCGAATTTGAGATACATGAAAAATTTTATATCACTCTTAAAGTTTGTAAATATTACAGCAACTGGTGTACCAGCATCTTTTGATTTTACTTGTTTATTATTATTATTTTTATTTGCTTTTTGCTGCCATTCTCCAATCTGTGAAAATATCATGAAACTGTAAAATCGAATTCAAACACCAATGTTGTGAAAGAAATTCTAAGCAACAAGTGATGTAAATATTCCAGTTAATTTCATTCACATGAACGACGGCCAGTAGCAATGCAAATTTCCCCAGACTTTCATAGCGCACTCAACGTTAGCAACTTGCAAAATTTACAGCAAATGTATTGGCACCAATGTATTAGTATTTTTTATTTACTTTTTTCTTTTTTGCAAACTATAGATTTTTGTTCTATTCGGGCAACTGAATAAAGAACTGTCGATTTTTTTAAAGTTTTGTATGACGATTTATAAATTAAATGATTATAAAAATTATATGTGCACTTTCATCACAAGAATTCAGATGATAATATAAATAATTCTACAATAATCGTAAATGTAAATGGATTAATCATTATGAAGAAAACAGAACCTAAAAATTTAAATTATTAAAAAAAAACAAATATTGCTTAACATCTAATATACGAAATTTAAAAATTAAAAAATATGTTTCAATTTATCAGACATGCAAGCAAAAAATTACATAAATACACAACCAATTAAAAATGTAAATGTTTCGGGATACTTTTATGCTATTCCTCTGTGATAAAACATTTAAATGATCAGAAAACTACATATGATGTTAACAGAAAATAACAATATATTACTAACAGTTAAAATCAAAGAAAGTTTAGAGAACAACAACAAAGTAAAGCTGCATTGAAAAAAAGAAGAAAAAAAGGACGATTTTACGGAGATTATAATGGTAATCGGGAAGCCAGTTCAATGTACTGTTTTTAAACGAAGAAATTACCGTAAATTACCGAATTTTTTCTGTTTTTTTCCTGGAACTTACAGTAATATTTCCATAAAAAAAAATGAATTGTACTTTACCAGTACAATCTCCGTAAAATCGTCCGTTTTACTTACAGTGTGTGTATTTAGGAGGAACTCCGCAAGATTCATTAATCGTCGAAATTTGCTTTTGAGAACCAAACCCCAAGAAAAACTCTACTTTTAACGTTATTGCATTTGGATTTGATAACTGACCTACATACAAAATCCCGGCTATGGTCGGTATCCAAAAAAAAAAAAAAACACGTTGCTAGTTTATATTGCAGACTTCCAGATTCATAGGTACGTTTATGTTCGTCAAAGTGACATGTTTACATTTGAGTTGTATCTAAAATTATGTAATTTTTTACTAGTATGTGTGATAAATTCTAATATATATTTCATATTTTTGAGTTAAAAATATAATTAGAAAGCATTACATTGGTGTACAGAGTCTTAGAAATTTATAATGTAAGCATAGAATTACAGTAATTTATTTGAAGTTAAAATCAATTTTAATTTCTTATTACATTTTCGAGATTATTAAAAGAAAGTATCAATTCGAAACTCATTAGTTTCCATTAAAATTTTAAATATTATAAATCTATTTTTAACAACTATTAACTTGTACTTAGACAATTATTAGATTATTTCATAAAACAATTAAGCCATCTTCACCTAATTATGCATTTTCTACTTCGATCGAATATTACTAAAAGTTGAAGTAATTTAAAGACTGTTTTCGTAAGCTGAAGTTGCTTGTTAAATTATCGACAAATCAAATGATTTTGTCAAACTGTTGTAGGAGAATGGATTTAACTTTATAACTTAAGTCCACTTTAATTATTTTTATGTAATAAATTGGTTCACTTTATGACAATATATTGCGGAATTTTTGTAACGTAAAAATAGTTTTATTAAAATAAACAGTATTCTAAAAATTATTGCAATATTTTTTTTATTACTTCCTTTAAACTTATCGAATACATCTGATTAGCCAAAATGTTTGCCCGGATTTGTCATGTCTAATTTCATGTTATTAAACTCCAGGTTTAATTTAAATTAGTCAATAATTGTTTAAACAAAACAACAAACCAAAACAAGATTTTTTTTATTTTTGTCTATATAGTGCGTAATTATTATAATCAGTTACATGCAAAAATGTTTTTGTTCTAAATATCAAATAAAAATTAATTTTAAAAAAATTATTGTATTTTTTTTTCATCCATGCATTTTAAATTTTGCGAATACACCGGACTGGATCAAAATGCTTGGCAGGATTTATAACATCTAATTGTATGTGATAAAAGTTTTCTTCCAGGGTTAAACTGAATTAAGCTGAATAAACAAAATCAATCTTTACTTTTTGTGAGTATAATGCATAATTATTGTATATTAAGTCATGCATTTTAAATTTTGCGAATACACCTGAGTGGCCAAAATGTTTGGCAGGATTTATAACATTTAATTTTATGTGGTAAAAGTTTTCTTCCAGGGTCAAACTGAATTAATCTGAATAAACAAAATCAATCTTTACTTTGTGTGAGTATAATGTATAATTATTGTAGTCAATTGTGTGTAAAGATATTTGTTATAAATATTAAATAAAAATAAAGATTATTTTAAATTATTGTTGCTTTTTTCTATTTATGTACTTTAAACTTATCGAATGCATTTGCCTGATCAAAATGTTTGTAGGATTTATAATGTCTAATTACATACAATCAAAGTTTTTCTCCTTGCTTAAAATGAATTAGATAACAGCTGACTAAACAAAATAAGATATTGTTTAAATTTATGCCAGTATAGTGCTCAATTATTGTAAGAAGTTATACGTAAAAATTTCTTTTTTATAGATATTAAACAAAAATATTTTTTTCATTAATTACTGTTAATTTTTTTTCAGTCATATACTTTAAACTTACGAATATACCGACTGACCAAAATACATGAAGGGATTCGTAATACCTAATTGTGTGTGATCAAAGTTTTCTTCCAGCCTTAAGTTAAATTAGTTCACTATTATGTAAACAAAACAACTTACTTAAACAAGAATTTGTTTTAATTTGTGACACTATATTTCGTAAGTATTGTAGTCAGTTATACGTAAAAATGATTTTATAAAATATATTTTAAAAATATATATACATAATTATTTTACGTCTTCTATTTCAAATATATCGAAGACATCTGACTAAGCAAAATGGCTAGTAGGACTTATGTCTAATTAGATGTGACTAAGTTTTCTTTCAGGCTTTAATTAAATTAAATCGTTGTTGAGTAAACTCAGTAATCATCAGTTTTTTTTTTAAATTTTTAATGCTATAAAGAAACCTTACGATCTTTTCCAAAAGCATTTTACCTGCTAATCGTAACTCATTAACCTATTACGTATTTAATTCAGATGCAGGTATATTTTAAATTATGATTTTTTTTTCATTTTAATACTTGAGTTTAAAGCTATCGTTCATTAAAATGAAGAAAACCATTTTATGGTATTTATGATAGATTTTCAATTTTACGATTTATTTTATTTATTTACCAATTAGAAACATAAAATTTATCGAATTACAGAATGTGGAATTATTATTTATAATTAATATTTTAGGTTCTTTTTAAAACATAAATAGTTTTAAGTAATGATATTACGTAGCTCATTTTATGTAAGTTTAATTTTTTAAAGAAATTTTAATGATTCTTATTACTGATTTGAATTTTTTAAAAGGATTTTACTAATCTTTAGAAACATGAAATATATTTTTTATAATTTTATATAAATTTAAATTGTGTTATGTGAAAAATAGGGTATTTTCTATACATTACTATTGTTATGATTGAAATTTTGTTCCAATTAAATACACGCACATGTACAAAAAATGAAATCAACCATATTTCAATTGCAACTGCTATTTTTATAAAGTCAGTATTGCTGAAATTAAAAACTTCCAATTTTTTGGTCATGTGCAAAACTTAAATTTTTGAATATAAAGGAAGGGCGAATTAAAAATATTGAAGCATTATAACTAAATCTGTAAAAATAACACTTTTGTTTCTGAAATTATTTTTTCATAAAATAAAAGTCCTATTGTTAATTTTTAGCTCACAGGCTATCATAGCCTGAGAGCTTTTGTGCCCGTCCGTTCTGTATGTATGTTCGTATGTACGTAACGAGATAACTCATGATAAAAATATCGGATCCACTTGAAATTTTGTATGTAGGTATATCCTGACAAGGCGCTTCCCTGATTAGTTTTTGGAGTTCATTCGATATGTATAAAAGGGGGAACGGGGTGCTCATGCCCCCCGTTAGTTGATATAAATGGGGTTTTCATGCAGAATTAAGTTTTCAAAATTTAGATTAGGATCATTCTGATGAGGCGATTCCGTGACTGTTATTAGGTGTTCATTGAATAAGTATAAATAGGGGGAACAGGGGTTCTAATGCCCCCCCCCCCGTTAGTTGATATAAATGGGATTTTCATGCAGAATTAAGCTTTCGTTCAAAATTTAGATTAAGATCATTCTGATGAGGCGATTCCGTGACTGTTATTAGGTGTTCATTGAATAAGTATAAATAGGGGGAACAGGGGTTCTAATGCCCCCCCCCCCCCCGTTAGTTGATATAAATGGGATTTTCATGCAGAATTAAGTTTTCGCTCAAAATTTAGATTAGGATCATTCTGATGAGGCGATTCCGTGACTGTTATTAGGTGTTCATTGAATAAGTATAAATAGGGGGAAGAGGGGTTCTAATGCCCCCCCCCCTTAATTTATATAAATGGGTTTTTCAAGCAGAATTTTCAGATTTCGTTCAAATCTCTGAATAGTTTTGGAAGTTTAATGGTTAAGTATAAAAGAGGGGAATAACTCCTTTTAAATTATATAAATGCTAAATGGGTTTTTATTAAGAATTATCTAATTTGCTCTGACTTTTGGATATAGATTTTTTATATGATAAAGCATGTCTTTGATAGTATAGGAGGTTCAATGATTAAGTATAAAAAAAGAGGAAAGGGGAGTGCTGTTTCCCCTTCTTAATTTTTTTTTTCGAACGGAATTAACCCTTGAAAATATAAGGCTTTAATGTACAATTAGTATTTGTAGCCTGTGAGCTCAATGCCATCAGTTTAACTGGGCAGTATTCTTTATTTTAATTTAAAATTATGTACAATTTTGTGATAGGTTATATTTCCTTGAACTATTTTTCATTGTCGTAAAATAATAAACAACTCATTTTAATCCAGCTTTAAATCAATATTACTTATTTGTACACCGGCATCTGTTACACAAATTTCAATCAGTTGGCGCTATTTTTAAAAAGAATAGTTAAGAGTGGGCTTGAAGGATATTAAGTAGTTCATTTTATGTAAGTTTAATTTTTTAAAGAAATATTAATGATTCTTATTACTGATTTGAATTTTTTAAAGTGATTTTATTAATCTTTAGAAACATGAGTTATATTTTTTATAATTTTATGTAAATTTAAATTGTGCCATGTGAAAAATAGGGTATTTTCTATACATTACTATTGTTATGATTGAAATTTTATTTCAATTAAATACACACACATGCACAAAAAAATGAAATCAACCATATTTCAGTTGCAACTGCTATTTTTTGTAAAGTCAGTATTGCTGAAATTAAAAACTTCCAATTTTTTGGTCATGTGCAAAACTTAAATTTTTGAATATAAAGGAATGGCGAATTAAAAATATTGAAGCATTATAACTAAATATGAAAAAATAACACTTTTGTTTCTGAAATTATTTTTTCATAAAATAAAAGTCCTATTGTTAATTTTTTTAATTTAAAATTATGTACAATTTTGTGATAGGTTAAACTTCCTTGAACTATTTTTCATTGTCTTAAAATAATAAACAACTCCTATTAATCCAGCTTTAAATCAATATTACTTATTTGTACACCGGCATCTGTTACACAAATTTCAATCAGTTGGCGCTACTTTTTAAAAAGAATAGTTAAGAGTGGGCTTTACACTGTTGTTCACTATATGAGTATTGAGACAATCTCAGAATTTTTATTTATAAATTTGCTAAACATTTTGAATGGGTAATTAATTAGATACCCATTGTATACTGTTTTAGCTAGTTTATAAATAAAAATTCTGAGCTTATCTGAATTTTCCCATTGCACACTGTTTAGCATATTTGTAAATAAAAATTCTGACCTTGTCTCAATACTCATATTTTAAAAAGAAGTTCCCACAATTACACTTTATGAAAAATGCTTTAATAAATTAAGGCAAATTTTATTGTCCCAGGTATTATCCACTATTTGGGAAAGCATTGTTGGTGTCAGGAATTCAATATATATATATATATATATATATATATATATATATATATATATATATATATATATTAGAAATTAACACTTCCGACTGCGGCGTCTCTTACCCAAATTTTATTCCGTCGACAACACTTTTTTAAAAGAAGTTGCTTTGAATTACACAACGTCAAAAAATGCTCTAATTAAACATGGCATACTTTGTCTTCCTTTATTACTACTGCCAGAAACAAATTACACAGAGAAACATGTTGTGCATTTGACTGGACATACGATTGCAAAGAGTTAAAGAAACATAAAGAAAGTCTCTTTTTATACGGATAATTTTTAACACAATTATTCCATGGGTAAATAAATCATAACAATTGTAAATTTCTCAGTGTGTAAAAAAAGTCTGGGCCAGGATTCGAGCTAAAGTTGTATTGGCTGAAGCGCTGCCATCGAAGTACCCATACGAGAGGGCACGAATTGAGACGTCATCAGCAATCGACAGACTTCTCACCAGTGTTCGAATTCCCACCGAAAAATTTAAAAAAGCAATTTTTTTTAATTTTATTTGTGGAATATATATAATTTTATAAAACAATAATAACTATATAAACGTACGAATGAAAAATCAGCCAGCTGCATAATGCCACAGTCTTTCCGTAGCTGGTTGATTTTTTTAGTGGGGCATTTCAAATTCTCACCAGTAAGTACAAATAGTCATTATTCTTTCATAAGATGACAGATATTCCACAAATAATTTTTTTAAATACTATTCAAATTTTTTCAGTGTGAATTCCAACATTGGTGAGAAATCGATGTCTTAATGGTGACATCACAATTCGTGTCTTCTGGCCACCAATTTTCTTCGAAAACAGCCATCCTGAGTCAGTATTCGTCCGGGATGGATGAATCAGAAGAGAATTAGTAGCTTTACATCCTGTTTCGTTTCCTGGTCCGGAATGCTTTCATCCACTTAGAAATTTACAATTATTTTAAATCTTCTCTTGCTGTGACGGATTTTCAAAAACATTTCCGTGTAGTTTTTTATAGTGTTTTATAAAGATATATCTAACCGGAATATAGTTTTTTAGCTCACAGGCTATAATAGCCTGAGAGGCTATTATAGCCTGAGAGAAAAATTCTGACCTTGTCTCAATACTCATATTTTAAAAAGAAGTTCCCACAATTACACTTTATTAAAAATGCTTTAATAAATTAAGGCAAATTTTATTGTCCCAGGTATTATCCACTATTTGGGAAAGCATTGTTGGTGTCAGGAATTCATTATATATATATATATATATATATATATATATATATTAGAAATTAACACTATATATTTTAGACATTATATATATTAGAAATTACAGTATACAGTATACTGTAACGTATACTGTAACGTAGTTTTTGGAGTTCATTCGATATGTATAAGAGGGGGAACGGGGGGCTCATGCCCCTCCCCTTAATTGATATAAACGGGATTTTCATGCAGAATTAACGGTTTTCGTTCAAAATTTAGATATAGGATTATTCTGATGAGGCGATTCCATGACTGTTATTAGGTGTTCATTAAATAAGTATAAACAGGGGGAACGGGGGTTCTAATGCCCCTCCCCTTAACTTGTATAAATGGATTTTTCAAGCAGAATTGTGAGATTTCGTTCAAATCTCTGAATAGTTTTGGAAGTTGAATGGTTAAGTATAAAAGAGAGGAACAACTCCTCTTAAATTATATAAATGCTAAATGGGTTTTTATTAAGAATTATACGATTTGCTCTGAATTTTGAATATAGATTTTTTTTATGATAAAGCTTGTCCTTGATAGTTTAGGAGGTTCAATGATTAGGTATAAAAAAGGAGAAAGCGGAGAGCTGTTTCCCCTACTTAATTTGTTTTTCGAACAGAATTAACCCTTGAAAATATAAGGTTGTAATGTACAATTAGTATGCGTAGCCTGTGAGCTCAATGCCATCAGTTTAACTGGGCATTATTCTTTTTATTTTAAAGTTATTTATCCCCTGTCCTCCTGGTCAGAAATTTGTTACATAGACAAACATGAGAATTAACAGCAATTACATTAACATTATTGTTTTATAGTTAGTGTTGCGTGTATAAATTCAAATATGTAGCTCAAAAGGAAGGTTTTACAGAATCTCGGATAACTCGCAAAATGGATTATCATAAAAATCCGTTAATGGTTATTATCATATTTTATATTATCATTTTATATATTATTATTATTATTATTATTGTTGTTGTTATTATTATTTGTACGTTGTAAAAAAATAGTTAAATACACAATTCTTTAAAAACACTTTACTCAATTCAATACTTTAATAGGACTGACACTGTTAGGTGTTTATCATTATTATTATTACTTATCGTTAACCTGTAAATTGTTAATTACATTTTATTTTAAAATAAAATGCAATGTAATCCTCTTTTTTATATTAATTCAGTAGCTTTTCTTAATGAACAAGCATTGTTAATCAAAAGAAAAACAAAAGGGGGATTACATGCTATATTTTTAATAAATAAAATGTAATTAAAAATTATTTTACAGAAAGACTCTAAAAATAAAAAAATCCTATTAAAAATACTTTATCGCAACACTTATCGTTTTCTTTGCATATGCAAATGATTTTAAACAAATGAAAGTAATGTATTTATTTTTTTAAAGTAAAATTATATTGAAATTTACCAAAACAATAATTTGTAGCATTAATCTAATCAAAAATATTGTTAACAATTTCATTTCAATTTAACTTCAGATCTTATAATTAAAGCAGTTTTAACATTCATTAAACTTTAATTAAGACTTTTTCTGTTTTATTTATCAAACGTTTAAAAATTATCTATTTGACGTATGGAAATTTATTAAAATCGACAGCTACATTGGCTATTTTGTTACTGCTATATATTTTTACAAGAATTTTTAAAATTCAAAGCAAAGAACTATTTTCTGACTTTAAAACATGGTTAATACAATATCATTTTGAAATAAACTGTAAAATTTTTATTCTATTTTCTCTATGTTATGTTAAATTTCAGTTTTGTTTGCTTGCAAATAAATGTTCCGGTAGTTAAACTTTAATTCAGTAAAAGATTTACACATGAAATTGCCACATCTATACTACCAATCTATGTAGTAGCTGTCATTCTTATCTAATAAAAAATCTACTTCAAAAGAGTTCTTGTAGTAAGTTGATTTGGAACGATAAAAAGGCAGTGTTTATATTTGTTACTGCGTAGGTGATTTGAATGACGCGTTTTAAATGAGATTTTCAGTTTTTTTTTTTTTTTTTTTTTTTTTTGGGGGGGGGGGGTTTAAAGAACGTGATGTTTTTCTCTTTTACATATGTTTTTAAATGAAGTTGCATCCCCTCCCTTTTTCCCTATACTTACAGCCTTTTATTTGGTTTATTCGAATTTTTGTTTTGGTCAAACATTTATTCAAAGTTGTGGTATTGGAGCAATTTAATTTAAAAATACTGTTTTCCTCATTATCATAAATATACTGTAACGTATAAAATTGATAATAAAATCAAGCTTATCTGCCAATTTTCACGCAAAATTTGATAGTAAAGAATATTTTCTTACCAAATAAAATGTTCAATATTTTTCAAAGTTATATCGAATTTTCTTTGATCAAAACACTTATAGATTTATTTCTGATAAAATCACAAATAACTGTTAATTTAAGGCATTGGGCCAGAAACATTAGGCGAAATTTGATCTTTTTTTTTTTTCGTTCCTTTGTAAAAGTTTCCATGATATTTTTACTGGACGAGTCACAACACGTTATTTTTTTTCACTTTTATATTTAAATGTGATGTATGATTCATGTAATTTGTTTATTTATAAAATAAAATTCCTTTTTTATGTAGAAAAAATTCTAAGATTTTCTAAGATTTATTTCACGTGAATTTCTTTACGGAAGTCCACAATAGATAATGTTGATTCCTTAAGAAAAAATGAACTTCAAAATCAATTTAATTCAATAAAAGATGGTGTAATATATATAATAAAGGAGTGGAAATCCAAATTTAATTATTTAATAAGTGAAACAACCAGGAAGGATGAAACTCATAGACATTCACAACAAACCAGTAACTGCGCTTCAACAAAAACGTGACTAAAATAAGTATCTTCCTGTAAAATTATGTAAAGTGATATCATTTAATGATAAATAAGGCATTTATTTATATGTTGGAGTCGGTTTATTTACAACTGTCCAGAACATGTTCTATGAAAAAGTTATGTTTGAAAACACATAAGGAGTCATTTTGAGGCAATCATTTTCTTTCTAAAATTAAGGTAATTTTTATTTATTTATTTGGAATAAAACCAACCTAGACAATTCCTAATGTTATACTTGAAGATATTAGTTAACAGATGCCTATGATGCATTAAGGCCATCTTTTATGCTTTTTAATTATTTAATTTAGCTTAATGGGAGGAGGCTAGTTATTAGTTTCATGAATTTCATTTCATTAATTCATTTCACAAAAGTATCAATTATTGATGACACTAAAGAAAGTTGAAATTAAATATTTTATTTTTTTAGTCATAATAATGAATTAAACTTTTCTTGTAGGGGACAGTACTAAAATAAATTCATTTCTACCTATACCTGATACCACTTGTCAGTTACTGATTTATAAATATCAGTTATTGGATAACTGCATTACGTATAATTTAAAGCAAGTGTAAAAGGACACTATTCAGTGGTATCAGATAAACTAAGATTTGAGTATTTTATTCTTATAATAATGATTAAGGTATTTTTTAAGCATTAAAAAATTCAGTGAAATTTAAAATACAATTTTTAAATATTTGCAAATAAAGTATCAGACGCTGCTTCTATTTGTGTTAGTTATTGGTTCTGCAATATAGTGCAACATTCAGTTACTGGAATGATTGACCACATTTAAGAAATAAATAGTTTTTAGTAATACAATCTCAATTTTTTTTTTCAAAATTTTATGAACAGTAATTTTTAAATGTATCTATGCTTTTAATTCAAGAAGAGGCATAAATATAAATTGGATTTAAAATTTCGTAACAGTGGTGTGAACAAGAAAAAAATCCGTCAGTCGTCAGTTACGGGCGTTTATCCTGACAAAAGCTTGAATTTTGAATAATTGCTAAAATTACTGCTTGCGTGTTTGTTTACATAGCATATTTTACTCTTTAAATCTGCACCAATTGCTAATCTGACGAATTTTTTTTAACAATATTTATTGTTATTTTTTTCAAGTGAGAAGCATTAAAACCAGCTTTGTAAAATAATGAGAAAACGTAATAAAAGAAACTAAAAGTTCATATTTTGCAAATGTGTGCACTCAAGTAGAGCTAATCGCATTCACTTTGAACGTAACTAACATTCAGTACATTTTGTATATCATTTAATTCATAAAAATTGTAAATAACTGAATTTTCGATCACGAAATATTTTCCTTTGAAACTATTTTATAAGGAAAGGGCTAAGGGATTTAAGATTTCCACTAAAATTTCCTTAAAATATTTAGATAAAATTGGAATAACAATAGTGCTATATGAACAAAAATAAATAAAATTTTTATCCCAATCTCACAATTTTTAGTAGATATTAAACTTTGTTTATTTATAGAATTATAAGATGTATTTTCCCCATTAAAAGGATACAAATCCATGTGCGATTCCATCCTCTTCTATATTTTCTCTTTTAAATGCCGGTATTCACAGCATTACATTACATATAACTCTTATTTCAGAAGATTACCAATCAGTTTTGGAAGTTTTTTTTTTTTTTCGATCTATTTCCCTTAAAGGATCAACTATGTTTGTGATTATAAACTGATGCACTCTGTCGCAGTTTATTCATTCTGGAGAAATATAATGACCTGAAGATCTCAAAAAAAAATCTTACAAGCATTCTTTTTACACAAAAAGGAATATCATTTAAAATTTAATATAGTATTAAATTCTCTTCTTATGGTAAATCTGGAACAATTTTTCGAAAATATTTTTACATTTCAACTTTTTAAACATTGTTTCTTTTCTAAAAGCTTATATATATGTTACATTTTAAGCAGTATGTATACATTTCGGTATACTTCCAGAGTATAAATAAATAACATGTTGTTTGAGCCAAAGGAAAAAAAATCTTATTAATGTTGGTGGTATGTTTCAGACTTTATATTTTTAGAATTTCTGATTCAAAACATGTTTTGAATTAAGTCATATTTTGGAAAGATGCTGAAATGTTAGCACCCAGGATATGATTCAAATAATTATTTTGGAGAGAACTGAATTCAAAAGTATTATTAAAGAATTCGATATTTCGGCATTGACAAATTATAGAAAATAACATTGGCAAAAGAAAGAAATTGGGCAATACACTATCTACCAATAAGTATTTGGACACTTTCAATTTTCGACATTTTTTTCAAATATTTAAAAATATAGCTGTCGGATTATTCTGGAACTTCAGGATTATAAAGATTATGTTTGACCTCATATTTATCAACATCCATTTGATAAGCAGAGCAATTAGGGGGCCGACAAAAAATCAAAGAATAATAGAAATATTTGGGATCACCCTGTACATGAAAATGTACGAAACGCTTTTTCCTTGCAGAATACAAATATGTGGATACTATACAACATGTACACTGATTTTTGTAAGAATACATGTATATTCATGGAGAAAGAGCGATTTTTTTTAAAAATTCAAAAAATTTTGGTATGTTTCTTGTTTATATCATGCAGGGTTTTTGACCAAATTTAACGCAAATTTCAGAAAAATTAATACAATCTAGTAGAAAAAATATAGCACAATTGGAATATAGATATCTATATTAATAAAATAATAAATCGCTCTGTGTGTGTGTGTCTGCGATGGCTAGCAAAATCTACGGGACTTACAAGGCTCAAAATTATTATGAGAATAGCCCAATATCTCTCCTGATGCACCTGAAGCTCAGAATTTTAATATTTTGATTAATTTCTGATATATTAATTACCGAGTGGAACTCACCATCATCAAAACTATGCCTTTTATTCCTTTTCTTCTCTACGCTGATTTTCGGTTGGTTGGTTCATGCAGAGTCGCTTATAAAAAACACGTTTCTTTTTTGCGCTTGCTTTCGTTTGGTCGGTTGTATAAAACATTCACAAAAAGAATTTAAAAAACCGAAACACCCCCCCCCCCCCCAAAAAAAAAAAAAAAAAAAAAAAAAAAAAAAAAAAAAACGAATTTGAGTACTTATCATAATCGCATCTTTCAAAAGTGACTGTTTTTTCACCTAAACTTTAAATTTTAGCACGGAGTTCAAATACTTGCTTTGAAAACATATTAGGTAATAATGAAAGTTTAAGAGAATGAATTAGTTCAAATGACGTCAGAACCTAGCAACGAACTTCACAACCTGGAATTCATGTTGTTCATCTTTCTGTTTTTCTTAACTCTGATTGGTTGAGCAATAATACATGCGTAATTGAAACTGATCTATTTAAATAACAAGACATATGTTTTTTAAATATTATTTAAAAGATCAGAAAAGATCTTACTGGCTCTTTTACCACTAAAAATTAGAAATTGGGCAAAAATAATTCCTTACATTCGAATGCTTTCTGTTGCTGTTGCGAATAGCAATATTTTAAATAAAATTTACATTCTCATTTTCAATAATATTAATGTTATAATTTCTTTTAATATCAGAAGTGTTTTTTAGCACTTTTCAACAAAGTTTAAAAGTACTTATGCATTCGGTTTGTCTGTCCGCCTGTCCACATTCTAATTTCTGTAAATATACTCTGATTTTTATGCAATTGACAAATCTTATTTAGCATTATTTAGCAGGGTCATGAAATTGCATATGAAATACGTACGAATATTGGTTCATTTGCAGAGACTCTCAAAAGAAATAGATTACATTATGATATATGTGAAAAATTTGCTTGGAGAGTATTTTAATGAGTATTTTAACGCTATTTCAAATGTACTGAAACGGATATAAATTCCCTGCTTTGACTAATATTAAATTAAATAGATAAATCATAGCAATTTTTAATAATTTACAGGGACACACAAAAGAAATCAGGTACAATACTGTCTTTGTGTAATAATTGCTGGAGAGTATGTTTTAAAATTCGATATGCACTTTTAAATTTACTTAGTTTTTTTGCATACTACTCTTTATATATAATTTCTACATCGCATATATAGGGCTGCACAAAATTATTCGCATACAATTCTTCTTATTAGAGGAAATTGCTGAAGGGAAATTTTCTGCAATATATGTACTACTTAAATGAATTAATTTTTGAAATACATGTTGTTAATATGTACAAATCTCTTCTATCATATACAGAGTTGCTAAAAAATTCGGATACTTTTCCGAAAGTAAATGGAAACCGCTGACATTCGGTTTTGAAATGCTTTGTGTATTAAATAAATTGTAAACGGAAAATAATTTTTTTTCTGATGTTTCTAAAGATAAAGAAATATTGGGTGACTTAGAAGCGGTAATCGAAGATTTTTACTTCATGATTATAATAAATTTTCGTAGTTTAAGAAACATCTGTCTTTTTAGCACTTACCGAGAAAGTTGAAAAGTACTTATGCATTCGGTTTGTCTGTCCGTCTGTCCTCGCTCTAATTCCTGTAAATATACTCGGATTTTCATGCAATTGATAAAGCTTATTTAAGGTCACCAAAGCACGCTTGGTATTCCATATGAAGCATGTATGACAAATAATTCATTTACAGGGATATTCAAAAGAGTTCGATTAGGGTATATGGAGAAAAATCGTTTGGGGAGTATTTTAATGACATTACGTTATTTCTAATCTATTCAAACTAACATAAATCAATGAATTTAACCACGGTTACGTTAAAACAGAGCATTTATCACATTTTTTATTAATTTAAAGGGACACACGAAAGAAAGGTTTGCAGCACTCTTTTTCCTTAATAATTGATGGAGAGTGCGTTTTAAAATTCGTATGCGCCTCTAAATGTAATTAGTTTTTTCCATATTATCCTTTACATATAAATTCTGTACATCATAAACAGAACAGCACAACAATATTTGCATATCATTCTCCTTATTACAGGATATTGCTGAAGAGGAATTTTCAACTGAAATATGTGTATCTCTTAAATGAATTAAATTTTTGAATGGATGTTATTAATAGATATCAATCTATGTGTCATATACAGGGCTGCTAAAAATTTCGGATCATTTTCCGAATGTAGATGGGAACAGCTGAAATTCTGTTTTGAAATGCTTAATATATTTTCATATGGTGAAATGAGATGTAATATTTTATTTTTTTAAACGGTGCAGTTTTTTACATTATTCTGATGTGTTGGACAGTGTTTCATAATCTGTGCTTGATGCATTATTTTTAATTTTTAAAGATTTTTTAAACACATTTTATCATTGCTCTATTTTTTTTTTCTTTTTAAATACTAAAAATTGTTCCGAGTTTAACGCACACCTGCAATGCAGTGCTACAGGTAGTGGGAATTTGTGTAGGATATTCGTACAGAATATATTTCATCCTTAATTTATAAGAAGTGGTTATTTCCGAACAATAATTTTACTAAATTTCTTTGGGTCTTACTTACTTCTTTACTAAATTCTTATTGGATTTTCTTACCCTCTCGACTAATATATCTATACGAATAAGTTCAATACTGGAGTTTCCTTCGGATATATGTTTGTTAAGGTATTGATGAGCTACTGTAGGTGAAAAGTAGAACTAACATATTTTACAGAGCATATTTCACAGCTTACCTTCTACTTGATAAATTATGCAGCAATTGGCCATATAAGAGGTTGTTATTGATTAATATTGGTCTCTTAATTGAGTGGTGGTTATCATTATTTCCGAATAGAAATTTCAATAAATTTCTTAAATTGCTATTTGTATCCCCACCCCGTTGGGTAATATATCTACGGAAAGAATGATAATCGGAGTATCGTTCGGATTTAGGTTTGTTTACGAAAAACTGTTAATTCTGGTGATGTAAAGTGAAACTTTAACATTCTGCAAATCACGCATTGCACGCCTATTCTATCCAACTGCAAGTGGCGGTGATCCGTGTCGGATTTTCGTACAAAGCATACTGCGCCCCGTAGTGGCGAAAAGGGGATCTGGAGTACTTTGTAGCATGTACGCGGTTGGAATTGTTAGTTTATTGTTATTATTAATTTTAGAATTTGGCTACGGTTAGGTTACATTTGGGTTACAGTTAGGTTGCAATTATATTATGGTTAGTCTTAGGTTAGTTTTAAATTCCGGTTACATTATATTTAGGTTATAATTAAGTTACAGTTAGGTTAAGGTAAATTGCAGTTAGGTTACTATCAGATTACGGATATGTTACAATAACGTGACGATTAGGTTACATTTATGATATATCTAAGTTACTGTTAGTTTCTGCAACTTAAGCAGGTTAAATTGCAGTAAGATTACAGATAGATTACGATTATAGTAAAATTCAGTTACGGTTAGGATTTTATCCACAGGGTAATCATTACACATGTTTTGATTAAAGTATACTTAATTTTGAACTATGGTTCTGAAACTACATTATTATATACTAACCATTTACCTAATCATTGCTTATCGATTTTAATCATGGTATAGTCGGAACTAGGAGTGTATAATTTTTTTTTATCAAAATATTTCACTTAGGATTTCAATCTGAAAAAAATAAAAAGTTACGTGACTGAACAGTGATATTTACGAATAAAAATCAACATTTTAACGCGAAAATCAAGCAATTGTTGGACACATATTTCTTTCCCCGTTTCACATTGAAGTCATTTTGAATATTTGTTACTCTAAAAATTAGTTGTTTATTTTTTTTGACAGATTTTTCTAACAGTCAGTAGTCACGTATTTCGAGTTACAGATAAAATCACAAATTTCAGGTTCGTTTAATATTATTACCACGGACCCGGACAACCCCGGGCGGGTCAGCTTGTATTAAATATTTTGGGAAATATGAGCAGTTGCACGAAATAATTTTTATCTGCGCATGCGCGAATGATAATTTTTTTTTTAAATCATTTAATAGTCAATTCTATGGTGTAACTCATAACAAAATCCAATCAAATATCATAAAAATTCAAAAAGATATCATTATTATAGTTAGCTGTTTTTAATTTGCTCTCTAAAAACGGCTGAATGATAAGGGATTCTCTACAAATTGACATTTTTTACTAACTGACTTTTAGGAAAAAATTAGTATTTAATGAATACAATATTTAATATGGCTAATAAGTATCTTGACACCTGTGATAGAAAAGAAAAAGAGTTTTTATTCACATTCAAGGCCAAAACTAAGAGAGAGGGGGGAAGGGCATGTGTCCCGGGCGCCAAGACAAAAGGGTATCATCATCCTTTTTTTTTTTTTTTTTTTTTTCTTTTTATTAGGCAAAGGTGGATTTTGGTGAATTTTCAACCATTTACTCTTAAATCCAAAGAATACTTATTTATACCAAGGATTAACTAAAGTTAAAGTTTTATGAAAATCCATGCATAAATTCCTTATATAGATCTATTGCAATATTCATGAATCATACCACACAGCAGTGCCATCTGCTGAGAGATTTAGTCTGTGGAATACTCATACAGGAGACATGTAGAATACTCATTTACTTTAGGGACTAACTGAATCTGAAGTTTGATGAAAATCAGTTCAGTAGATCCTGAGATAGAGCTATTGCAATAATCCTGAATAATGCAGCATAGCAGCACCACCTGTTGAGAAATTTACTCTAAAAACTCCAATACTAATTTATACCAGAGACTAACTAAATCTGAAGTTTGATAAAAATTCGGGCATTACTTCCTAAGAAAGAACTATTGTGATAATCAAGAATATTATTGCATAGCAACACCACTTATGGTGCGACTTACACCAAAACGTAATCAGAAGTATATTATAAAAAAGACTAATGGAATTTGTGTTTTATGAGAACCCATTCTTTGATTCTTGAGCTAAACCAATAGTAGAAAGCTTAACTAAGGCAGCATAGCAGCGCCACCGTATGGGTGATGTACTCCAAAAACTAATCACATCTAGTTTTTATCATGTTTTAATAGAATCTAAAGACAATCTGAAAAATAGTCTGACAGACTCACAGCCAGACATTTTATAAAATCATGTATTTTGGAATCTTTGACCTCTGAAATGTGTAAATCCGTCGAAAACCAGAATTCGAAAACTTTCACGAATTCAATACTTTTTTGTTGTAAAGATAGAAGAAAAGAACAATATAAAATACACATTAAAAAATACACCCAACGTTTGAGACATTCTAACAAGCCATCAGCAGTGGATTATTGACCTCTATGGAGCTTAAGGTGCATTAAATCAAATTTCTTATTTTATTGGAGAATGTGAGTTATGCATAAGAATTCAGAATGTATTGTCTTTATTAAAAATATATATATATATTGACATTTCGTACTACAGTAAAATATTAGCAAAGTATGTGCAAACAATTAAAATAAATACTTTGCACTACGTACAATTTTTAAATAAATAAATCTTTAAGAACATAAATATTCAAAAAGATAAGGATTCTCAAAGATAAATTATTAGATTTTCTCTCGCTGGGAAATTTTGATATTCTATCGTCTCCCAGTTTATCTGCACTACAGATGACTCTAAAACGTGCGTAACACTTTATCTTTGTTGTCGGAATTGATAGTGTTGTAAGGAAATTGATCGTTTCAGATTTCGAAATATGTCGACAAATCTTTCGTTGCTTAAAAGACTCTTTTATTTTAGTTCCGTTCGAAAACGCGTAAAATAAGAGTTATTAGTTTTTTTTTTTTTTTTTTTTTTTTTTTTAACGAAATTTACCGATTGTTGATCTAACAAACTGATCTATATACAAAAATGAATGTTTTCAATGCTTTTAATATATTTAAAATAATGCAAAAATTTCAATGATAAATTATACATGTCATTACATTACATAACATAAAATTTCTCAAAATTCACCTTTTTAATAGCACAAAACAAGTCGGATACACTACTCCAAACGTGGCTAATTAGATGTGCTCGTACAGTAACTAGTTTAATAAATATTCAGATCTTGTCAATAATTGTGGCACTTTCTCGTGCAAAAATAAAAATTTCTTTAAGATTATTTCTATTAAACTCAACAATACGGAAATTATATGTCACCATCTTTAATTTGAACCAATCATCATGACAACCAAGAATCATGACCCATTATGGGATATCATTCAATTAATTACATATGAGAGGATTTAATAAAACGAAGAAAACTTTTATTAATATCTATTTAAGTTGTGAGTCGATTTTCATACAATTTATAATGAGTTGACATAATTGTGCAACGATTATATACTCAATAAAAGCCTTATGTGGGAAACTCAATCATTTAAATACAACGTGTAAAACACAATTATTAAAAATACTGAACATATATATAGTATTGTTTCGCGAGTACTGGGGATTCGCTTTTTCAGAAGATTCAGGAAGCGAGTCCCCCGTACTCACAAAACATATACGTATGTTCAGTATTTTGATTTATTGTGTGTTTAAACGTTGTATTTAATGAATGATTATATACATTAAATTTAAAACCATTAAATTGCAATCAGCGATGGTAAACAATATAAGATTCATTCCTTTGAAGTTTATTAAAATGTAGATCATGGACGTAATAATTATTCTCAATGGCAATATAAAAGATATAAAGTTAAAAGCAATTTACTTTTCTTTGTCATCATTTCACGATTTCAAAAACGATGTTTAATTATGACTGTTTACGATTAAATTTAGATCATGGAGTTCATTTTGAATATAGCAATCTGAAAGAACTCCTTGCGTTAAAATTTCCTTTAAATTTATTTAACAAGCGAAGGTGTGTATTAAACGTGATATTATTAGAATTTTTATATTCGAGTTACTTTAATATTTTGCTGGCAGTCTCGATTACTCTTGAGAAAGATGCCATTCTTATTCAAAAATGTATTTATTCTTTCAACTGTTATCACGATTGAATATTTACAGTTTATATTTGATTTTTCAAACTTTAACATTTTTTTCTATTAGCTAACTGATCTATTATAAATTGAAGACTCACATTTTTTTAGTTTGTGAGAAACTAAAAGTTATAGATTTTTTTAATTCAATGAATGAAGACGAAAGCCCCATTGCAAGAAAAGGGTGAAAGAATCATGTAGGCCTGCTCAATGCGGTTAAATAATTTCAAGAAAAGCGTGCCTTTACTTGTCAATGTATTTTAAAATATCATTACAAATTATTTCCATGTTGTTTTGTGAAATAGTTCTTCAAATTTTGCAAATGATGTTCATTTGCATATTCTTTGCCATTATTTTGCCAATTCATTTGCAATTTTCTCGAATATTAAATTTGCATGATAAAAAGACTGTTCCATAAACTAGTTTACCCCACATGAGGCTATTAGTCAGAAAATATTACATTTTGCATTTCATAATTATTTTTTTTCAAAGATATTACATTCTTGAAAAAATTCTTAATTGCACGTCAATCTTAGCAAAAGAGGTGCGTTCATACTGTAAGGAGGTTTGAAAAATATTCAGATCTTCATATAATAGTATACAATACTTCAGAGACAATAGAGTATCAGAAATCTTTTGTGCGTCCCAGTAAATTCTAACTGTTTTTTTTTTATACAGAAAGTTAATTGTAGTAAACCTCAGCAACGTATATCAATTTTATAAGATGTGCAATAGTTCAATATAATTAAAAGCGCCGCAAGCAATGTTTCCCTCGTGCCATTGTGTAATAGAATACTTTTGTCAATCCCTGTAAATTAACAACAAATATTCTTTGAACCACAGATTAAAGAGAAACTATATCTTAATATATACTTCATAGATTCATATTAACTTTATTATGCTCGAAAGTGTGTAACACCTTTAAATTGTGTTTGAAACTATTTCCTTCCACTGGCCGCAATGTAACAAAATACTTTTAATTGTCTCTGTAATTAAACCATGGGTCCAATTTTCATAAAATTTGAAATGACTCGCAAAAATTATATATTTTAAATTTCAAATGATTTGATTGGTTAGTTTTTGCTCTGTTACATGTGAACAGACGGATGGACTGAACGATGTCTGTAGGTGCTATGTATTTATATACATAAGTAGACGTATTGCCTAAAAAGGCAAATACGTCATTTTGATAAGCTATCTCTTAGATGAAGTGATAAACAACTCCTCATAGACCGAGAGATGGTGAAGAAATTTACCTAAGAATATGGGTAAAATTTGACACTTGTATATAGAATGAGTTTTTTTGCTGATCTGTCAGAGGAATGGATGACTTGGCATATTTCCCGTAGTTTTAACCTTTTGCCTCCGAGCGGGAACTCTCACTCACTAATATTGTCAGGTGTCGATCGTAAATCATATTACTAAATGCTTTGGGCACCACTAATATCTTACACTGAAAAAAAAAAAAAAAAAAAAAAAAAAAAAAAAAAAAAAAAAAAAAAACACGATTTTACGGATATTGTACAGGTAATCGGGAAGATAATTTCATACACTGTAGAGAAAAAAAAGACGATTGTACGGAAATTGAACAAATAATCGGAACGCCAGTTTTCTTTAACGGAAAAATTTCCGTAAATTTCAGAAAAATCTCCTTTTTTTGGAAAATTTTCTGAAGTTTTCAGAATTTTTCAGCTAAAAAACAGTTAATTGTACCGGCGTTCCAATTTGCAATACAATTTCCGTAAAATCGTCCGTTTTGTTCTAAAGTGTACGGTATATTTCGCCGTCTTTTATCGTAAATTATTCGGCCATTAGATGAGGCGAAGAAAATTAGTTTTAAATACTCATGTTCATAACATTGGGAGCATTGTTTTACGCGGAATACTAATGGTCAGCTAGAATCGCCTCTCGAGTGCAAAGAGTTGGAAATGCACTTAAATTGATCTCACAAAATACATCAAAACAGTCGCTGCTAACTCGGCCTTCAGCGGAGGTTGATTTTCAAGTCAAGTACCAATTTCACTAACAAAAATTAAATCAAGATTAGAGATAAACTCATTTTAAGAATTTTATCTTGTCGCTTTTAGTGAGATTTTATTTTCCTTTTTATCAAAGAGCTGGTTTTATCAGAATCATATCCCAGAGATGTTTTTTATTTAATTTATTTTTGCTGTAAGAATTGGTTCTTTCTAAATCTTTTCAAAATAAAAGTTGTAGATAATATTAAGAAGATTTTAAATAAATGTAGGCGGATTTGATATCTAGAAAATTGACAAAATTCGGGCTTATTTTCTTCTCCTTATCCCCTTTTTTTCTATTTTCATTTTTTCACCGGTAAGTGTTAGTTCTATCAAAACTTGTCATGAAAAAAGTTGTAGCTTATATTAAGATTTTTAGTAAATTTGATTGAATTTTATACCTTGAGATTTTACGATGTTAAGAGTTTTCTCTCCCGAAAACCTTATTTAACCCCCCCCCCCCCATGAAGCTTATTTTTAATTTTATTTAAAATCTTTTATAGTTAAATTTTTTGCCTTTTTGTTAGAAGTAATAATGATTCTTCTTAACCACTCAGTTTTCACAAACCCCTTAGATAATACATATATATATATATTAAATCAGCTGCTCAGTTGGTAATAACTCTATTTTTCTTATTTTCCTAATAAATTTCCGTCTAATGAGGGTTCTGATCTTATATAAAGAAAAAATCACAACCTTGGGCGCCAAACATACACTTTCCATCCATGTCATAGAAAATCATAGTTTATTTATGGTCGGTGTAGTCTATGTGTCAAAGCGTTTTAAAAACTGTATATTATCCTTGTTTAGCGTAAATACCTCAATTTATTATATCCAACAAGATCTGCCCGTAGTTCTTTATTCAACAATATTGACTGATTAGCTTTACGTTAACTGCAAATTAACTTTTAGTTGATGAATGTAAAGATAATATGTTAATTTAATATGATATAACTAAAATGATAAATATTTTGTCTAACAATGATATAAAAATAAAATGGATTTAAATTAACTTATTTACTTATTTAAATTTAAAACTAAGAAAAATTGATTTAATTTCATGAACTGCAAAATTTTTAAATTAAACTGACTAATTAGTACATTCCTAGGAAACCTTTAGATTACGTGAGATAAAGCACGAACCAAATATTTTTTTATATTGCTCTGAAAATATGTATTTTATTTCTGCTTAAAATAGAAATAGGTGATCATTGCGAATGAAGGTTAAAACTGAAATATAAATAATTTTGTACAGATATCAGTCAGAATTCGGATTTTTTTTTCTTCCGGTTTAATACATTACTACATTTTGAGAAATAAATGCGTAAATTTATACGTTAACACGGGTATACTGATGGCACAAAAACGATTTGTCTATATGAGTAAAATAAGTTGGAGATTGCACGTGAAGCGTAGCAAATGAAGTGCGTTCGTACTTCAAAGAAATTTTAAAATATCCATATATTGCTGTTATAGTGTATAGTACTTCGGATACAGTGTAGTGGTCGAAATCTTTTGTGAGTTCCTGTAAATAGTATCTGCTTTCTATTATACAGGAAGTAACTTGTAACAAACTGTAGCAATGTATATCAATTTTATAAAATATGAAAAATATTTAATATGATTAAAACATGCCTCAAACAATATTTCCCTGTATACCATAATGCAGTGGAATACTTTTGAGTAGTCCTGTGAATTAATTATAAATATTCTTTATATCATAGATTGTACAGAATGTATACTATTTTTATAGCTACTTCAATAATTCATGTCAATTCTATTATATTCAAAAGACTGTAACATTATTAAAATATATTTCAAACTATTTTTTGCTATTGACCGTAATGTGATGGAATACTTTTGATTGTCTTTGTAATTAAACTATACATCAAATTTTCATAAAATTTCAAATGACTCGACAAAATTATGCAAAAATTATATATTTTAAATCTCAAACGATTTGGTTGATAGTTTTTGCTCTGTTATGCATTTAAACTTTTGTCCCCATTGACTATAATGTATTGGAATTCTTTTTATTGTCCCTGTTTTCATAAAATTTGAAATGATTTGATAAAATTATCATTTTATTATATATTTTAAATTTCAAACGATTAGAGTTGGGTAGTTTTTGAGTTGTTATATGTGGACAGACGGACAGGCGGACGGAATGGACGACAACTATAGGTGCTACATAGTTACATAATTACGAACGCACCTAAAAAGTGCAAGTTTACAAATAGCAGCCCAGGTGTGTCAGTTTCGAAATACATGTTTTCCTGTATTGCGCATTAAGCGTTTCAAGTGTGTCAAATGTTAATAGATAACTCTAAAATACATATTTTAACGTGTAAATTCTACATGAGTATACATTTACACTACATGACCATTGATGACCGTCCACTAACTATTTTAGACATTTTGTTAAATATCTAGAAAAATACATGAGGAATTATACCGAAACTTTTAGCATATAAATACAATAGTACAAGTCATACATTTCCGTCAAGATTTTTTTCCGAAACTCCATAGGGGACCGTCAACAAATTACAAATAAATGAATACCTCTTGGATTACCCTGTCAAAACTAACGTAGCAAAAGCGCTCAAACTGTAGATTATGATTGAGTGGCTTATTGTAATAAACTGTGTTCATTTTTATGCGAATAACATGTATACTCGTTGAGAAATTAACATTTTTACAAAAATGATCCCAAATTTTGCCAAATTTTTTTATTATAATTTGCAGAGTTCTTAATATAAAGTAACATTCTTTTCTAAAAAATATGACAAACAATATTGCACACAATACTCTATAATCAGAATTAAAAAATAATCAAAATTGTGTGAAAAATGAGTAGGTTTACTGAATGATTTTTCACTGCGCATGCGTCAATGATTTAAAAATTTCATTTGTATATGGTGTTGGCTAAATTTATAGAGCAACTTTTGTGAAAGTCTCAAAATCATAGTTTGAAAATTCTGAAATTAATCGTCTGTGGAATAGGCTCAAAATTCGTTGTTGTCAAAATGAAGCAAAAAAATGTTGGATTTTATCCAAATGTAGTAGTACGTCCCATATTGCGTATTGTATATTGACACTAATCAATGAATATACGGAGACAACCCCTCTTGTTTTTGCTTTATTTTGTGAATAACGAATTTTCAACTTATCCTATTAACGATTATTATCAGAATTTGCAAGCTATGATTTTGCGACTTTCACAAAAGTTGCTCTATACATTTAGCTAGCATAATATGCAAATGAAATTCTGATATCGTTGACGCATGCGCAGGGGAAAAGTATTTAGTAAACCTACTCATTTTTCATACAATTTTTATATAATTTTTATTTTTTTATTTAATTCTGATTACAGGGTATTATGTGCAATGTTGTTTGTCATAATTTCAGAAAAGAATATTCTTTTATATTAAGAACTTTGCAAATTATAAGAAAAAATCTTGGAAAAATTTGGGACTGTAAATTTTTATAAAAACCTTAATTTTTCTACGAGTATAAATCCTATCAATATAAAAATGAACACGGTTTATTACAATAAGCCACTTAACGATAATCTACAGTTTGAGCGCTTTTGCTAGATTAATTTTCACAGGGTTATCCAAAAAATATTCATTTTTTTTTTAATTTATTGACGGTCCCCTATAAAGTTTCGGGAAAAAATCTTCACGGAAATGCATGACTTGTATTATCATGTTTATACACTTAGAGTTTCAGGATAATTCCTCATGTATTTTTCTAGATATTAAATAAAATGTCTAAAATCGCAAGTGGACGATCATTAATAGCAATGTAGTGTATCTGTGTTATATAAAAAAGAATAGATTTTGTGTACATACTATATAACTTCGTACAAGTTTGGGTTGTAAGTTTTGAATCAAATGTCCTTATGGTCGTAAAACAAAAATGCATGTGGATCAAATTCACGTGATCATCTGTTTGTTTTCTTTCTGCAAATAAGTTTTTAGATTATAAGTTCGTCTGACAATCTTTTACAAAAACCGAATCGTCTCACATTATATTTAATGCATTTCATTTTCTGTTAAAAATGTTTTGAAGCTCTAAAATAGTATATCATTAATTATGACTAGAATATGTGTGATCTAAATAAATACACTGTAAAATAAAATTTTGAAACGTTAGGAAAATCGTGTTGTGTTATAATTTCTGTATTTTGTTACTATAGTTTGAATTGAATATTTTTTTCTTTTCTTGATCTATAATGTATCTTTCAAATCTTGTGATTGAAATTGGGGAGAAAAAATCTGCAATCACAAGATTTGAAAGATACATTATAGATCAAGAAAAGAAAAAAATATTCAATTCAAACTATAGTAAATAAACAATGCTTACAGAACCGGGATTTGAATTCTCGATCTGCGAGATCTAAGCCATTTATATTACTACTCCGCTAAGATAATAAAAAAAGCTAAATTTTCAAGTATACTGTGTATTATGTTCACATAAAGACACATATTTCTGTGCATTTTTTCTGCACAGGTATATATTTCTGTCTAATATTCTGTTCTGATACATATTTCTGTGCAATATTTTTACACATAGATAAATGTAGTATTCTATTCTTACACATATAGCTATGAAAAAGTGTGATATTCTGTTTTTAAGCATACATATGTGAAATATTCTTACGCATACGTCACTGTAACATGCAAAATACACGGTATTTTTTTTTTTTTTTTTTTTTTTTTTTTTTTTTTTAGTATTGAAAATTTATAATTTCCAATAACACACTAATTTGTTTAAATACGTAACATTTTCTACCATTTGCACATTTGTTTGTATTTTTAAAGGGATAACAAATCACAAAATTCCATTCAATGAATAAATTTACATAAATACATGTAAATTTTAACGACAAGTGTGTAATTTTTATGACAAATGTATAATCTTACAAATTTACATGTATACATATATAAATGAGACCAAATTACACATTCATATTTTAAAGTGTATAAAATTTACTTTTTCTAAAATTCTGTTTTTAAGCTTGCATCATTTTTACTATTTTTAAATCAACTATATAGTAAAATATTTTTAAAAACTAGATGTGACGGGTTTGTGTTTTATTTTGTGGGCAAAACATGAATTTTAAATAGATTTAATTTTCTTTTAAAAGTAAAATTTTATATATTTAATGCTGTTATAGATATTAAAGAAATAAAAAATTTACGATCGAGTAAAAAAAAAATAATAATGATGATTATTTTCATACTATTTTCATACTTTATTCATACTTTTTAAAATATGAGTAAATGAATAACTTCATCAGAAATATCTCAGCCTAAATTCACTGATTTATGGCAGAAAATTATTTTATAATCATTAAATACTTTCTTTTATATTTTGAACTAAGATTAAATATAGTTTGTTTTAAAAGTAAACATAAACATCACGCTACGCTTTTCTAAACTGCGACAATATCTTTACAAATTCTTTTTTCGATATTTCAGAAATAAAGATATATAAGAGAGCGCCTTTTTTCATCCGTCGAGTATGGCTCACGAAATTATTTTCCTTAATAACAAAAACAGTAAAGAAAAGATAGATACTTCGAAAAAATACATTTTAAAAGGGTAATTTTATTAAAAAACATCTTGGTAAAAATTAACTCATTTATTTATAAAAATTCTTGAGTAATCATTAAATACTTTTTTTTTCATTTTGCATTAAATATTAAATATAATTTGCTTAAAAAACAAGCATAAACATCATGCGTTATAAATAGATTATGAGGCACGTTTATAAGCAGCGAAAATATTTTTACAAAATATTTTTTCAATGCGTTAGAAATACAGATAAATATAGAAAACCACATTTTTTCATCCGTTTGCCATGGACCATGACATTATTTTTCTTAATAGTAAAAACACTAATGAAAAGATAGTTTCTATAAAAATACATATTAACACGTTCGCTGCCAATAACTCCGCCCGCTGTGTTAAATCACGGTTCGTACGGGTCCTGGAATTTTATGACCAGGAAATTCCTTTGTACCAGTATTTTCTTATAGTTAATCCCTGATTAAATAAAATGAAATTTCATTCTTTTGAACGATATTTATTTTTCTATAAAGAAATGCTGGTATTTCACCTGAAAAATAACGATACCCGTTTGAACCATGTAAATGATTGAGAATTTCACGCCCTAGAGAGTGACCGGCAGCGATTATGTTAAACGAATTATTTTATTAGAATATAATAGATAGAAATAGCCGATTTACACATGCACTACTTTGAGGTTAAAATATTTAGCCGCAGCAGTTTTCCATTTTATTACCATTCAAACCAAATATATTCCGTCATTCAATTTACTTATGAAGTTGAGAACGATCATAAATCACCATTTCTAGATGTTTTAGTCACCCGTCAGTTAAACTCATTTGACACTCGCGTTTACCGTAAACCGTTTGCTGTCACATTCCCCCTCCCCTCATTTTAATTCATGTTAACACCTTTCTCAAAAAGCTTCTTCTTTACTTTATTTTATTAATAGAGCTCACTTAATTTGTTCAGATAATAATTCTTTCAGTGAAAAGCTAAATTATAATAGATCTGTTAATATTGATCACGATTTAAGTTTATCACACATTAACAAATTCATTTTACAAAGTTTTAATAAATATGTCATGATCTTGATTCTTCTGCTACACCCGTTTTTTAAATTCTAATCTTGTTATTTTACCTTTCTATAACAGCATTCACTTTAAGTTGCTAATATTTTAAAGCATCCTGATTTCAAAGTGGTATTCAAATCTATCAGTAAATTAATATTTTCACAGTTACAAGATCAAATTTCGCCTTTAGATTTTTGGGACATTTATAATACTCAATGTCAATGTGGTTTGTCTTATCTTGGACAAATCGAACGTAAACTCCGAAAAAGAGTCAAAGAACACATAGGCCATGTAAAGAGAAAAGAATTGAAATAAAATCCTCTATTGCTTCTTATTTTTGGAAGGAGAGTCATAATTTCAATTTTACTGCAGCCACGATTATCCAAAAAATACACTACTGTTTAAAATTTTTTGAAGCACTCTATATCAATAAATTTAAAAACTCCTTGGTAAATAATTCATCTAGCGTGCCGTACATCTTTAGGTACATACTTTCTGGTTAGATTTGTTATGTCACGATGCTTAATTTCCCGTGTGATACTAATGGTTGCTAAAACTTGATAGTTTCTTTAGTGCTGTGTTTGCTATTATTTGTATTTCTACCTCGCTTACAGCTGGGGGGGGGGGGGTTGATTTTAGACATTTTTCAATTTTAACACTGAGGATGCGAGTCCTTGAACTTGCGAAACGTATACGTATGTTTAAAATTTTTAATGATTGTGTGTTTAAACGTTGTATTTCATTGACATATTTGTGTGTAAATGTGACAAATTTACACGTTTAGTTTTTAGAGTATATAATAATACACTTTGAAAATAGCAAAATAAAAATTAGAGTTAAAATGCCCTTATTCATCAGAAATGTTCTTTATTTCCAGGACACATGTTAATATGTGACGTTTTTCAACAAAGTATAGGTTGTATGAATGTATTAATATTTTTTTTTGTGATATAATCTTGAGTAGCTCGTGATAAGAAAATAAACAATAGCATAAGTAAATAAACAATATGTGAGTAAAAAACAAGTTGTTTACGTCGATTGTCTTACCAATGTAATTTTATAAGACATATCTCTGTTGAAAGGTAAACAAACAGACATGAACATTAATTAATCCTCAAAAGATTTATTTCTGTTTCGATTTTCAGGACTTCATGAACGAAAATAACTTTACTCCTACTGTAAAGTTAATACATTTTTTATGAAAAAAATCCAATTTTTTTTTATAGAGTTCTTCAAACGGAAATACAAAAGTTCTTAAAATTACCGAAATGGATATAAAGGAGACAATTACATTCATTTTAAAATAATTTAAATGCATTTGCATTCATTTTTGTTATTTTTACACCTTGATCTTGTTTTTCTGACTTAACGTTAAGATTTATATTTCCTTGTAAAAAATAATGTTTGTTTCTTTAACCCTTTTTGGAGCTTCATTTGTAGTCCCGAAACGCTAAATTTTGATGTCCAAACTCAGAAGTGACAACAGTATTTTTTTTTTAGTATATTTTCAATTTTTATTATGCACGTAAAGTTTTTGAATATTTTGAAATTAAATTTTTCGTAAAATGCAGTATGAATTTTTGAGCAAAAATGTCATGCCTCTGAAAGGGTTAAGGATAATATTAAATTTTTATAAAATCACTGAGCGAAAATAAAAGTTCTCTCTATCGTTGTTCATTGAAAAACATTTGCTTTATTTAGCGAATGTTAAATATATACGCCGGCTCAGTATTTATCACAATCTGTATCATAAAATCTGAAAAAAACATAAAATGAAGCTTAAACACAAAAAGAACTAAAACAAAATATATTACTAAACTTACAAATAATTAGCAATAATTACATGATGAATGAAATGTATTTTTGAAAGCTGTTATGTTAAAGACAACGAATTTCGATCCAGTAAATTTGTGATAGTTGAGCAATTCGAATTGACTATCGAAGACTTCCGATAATAGAATTTTTTTGAATAAGAAATATTGTAATTTCATCACAGGTAATATGTAACATTCTAGATAATTTCTTTCAAAATATGAGATATATTTAGTTTCTAAAATTTTCTATTGTTTTGCGAATATTAAATATTTTTGTTTTTACAAAGTGCTTTTGTGCTGGATAATTATTATAATAAAAAATTATATATATAAGACGTATAGTGCTTTTATACATGTGCCAGATGTAGTCCACGGTGCAGTGAAGAGTTAAAAAATTCATACGAAACATATATTTTATAGTATAATCCGGTGTAGGTTTGTAAACAATCTGCTTCATAACACAATGCATAAAAACGAAGTGTTTTCTTTATAATAATCTTTTTTTCTTTTAATTATAATTTGTAATAAAAATATTTAAAAATATAAAAACCAAAAATTATTTTAATCTTTTTTTCAATCTGATAAAAAAAAAATGTTTGCATGAACTTATGGAATAAATCTTTCCAAACAGAAGTTTTTCATGGCCAAAAAAACTGTAGAGTAGTAATAATTCAAAAAAAAAAAGAAAAAAAAAAGAAAAAAGAAAAAAGAAAAAAGAAAAAAAAAGAAAGAAAAGAATAAATAATCTTGTAATTTGAAAGCTGAGTGATAACATATTTTATCCTCGGTGAGCACTGAACTTATTTTTCTATTGCCTTTTTGTATTTTAATTTGGAAAGAAGAATGATATTTAGCGCTTTTCAATGAATATTTTTTGGCAAGTTCATAGTCAGTTGACTTTAAAATTTAATCTTTATTTAAGAAACTTAAAGCGTTGTTTTATTGAAATACCAAGAAAAATATTTTTAAATATCTTTTGTTATATTTATTCTTATTCATTATTTTAAACAAACTTTTTAAATTTTTATGCTTTAACCTTTAAAACTGTATTAATAAGGCCTTTTGTATTGTTAACATTACTTTATGGTTTTGGAATAAAAATATTTTTTAGTAATAAAAACTAGTGTCGTTAACAAGTACCATAATCAAATATTACATATCCCACACTTGCTGTATCAGTACCGTAACTTAAGATATCCGTTTTTTAGGAAATGTGGAAAACTGTTTTCGAGATGTGGAAAAATCTGTGGTCATCTTGCAAACACAGCAGAAGTTTTGTTCTCTGTTTTTTTTTTTTTTTTTTTTAGTGCACGAACTCTGCTATAAGTGATTGGTAGAAGTGTAAAAACTAAGTAGAGTTACATCTATAAGGGTAATAAAGAACATCGAAATATTAGGCATTAATGCATATTTTGATATGTATCAGATATTTTCAAAATAGCCAAGTTACAGTTGATAAAAAAAAAATCAAGCATAACATAAATTAGAAACTAATATACATTGCACTTAACATGAAAAGATGAAAAGTTAAACAAACATTATTCTAAAAGCTCACTTTTGGTTTGCTTTCTTTTTTCCTTTTTCTTATTTTTTTTTCTTTTTACTTTGAACAAAACTGAAAATAAATTAATTGTAAACAAACAAACAAAAGAAAATCGCTTTATGCACATGAAACTGCACATGCTCTTCTACAGGTACTGGTAAGATATATCTTTGATCTTTAATGTTTATTGGCAACTTAGATTAAATACGACCTTTTACCATAAATAAATATCAATTAATCGCCTTCCTGATTGGAAATGAAAACGAATATTTATAAACTGGCAGACGGGGGCAAGATGAAGAGCTCGTCATCTTGCCACGTGTTTTGGTATTTATTAAACTACGTTGTCCATTCTTTTTAAATCCTGTAAATGTTTTTTTGCCTGTGCGTTTGTCCGCACGACCTTGTAGTGCTACTTCCACTGGGATTAAGGGGCACATCGGGTCGGAGGAGGTGTCGTTCGAAATGAGGCAATCAACGAGGCAATGAGGCAATTTTGCCATCTTTTAACCCCTTAACTGGTTAATTATTTTCCATTCAATAAATTGAAAATAGCGGACTCATATTACTATTATTTAAACAAAATATTCGTAAAATTTAGTCGAAACATTTCCACCTTTCAATAGTATAAAAATTTTCTTAAAAATAATAGTGGTGAAAAAAACGTTAAATCATAAAATATGCAAATTCGCCTTGCCCGAACGCCGTTCGGGCAAACCAGGTAACGGGTTAAGCTCTTCCTAGCCTTCGAAAGAAAAAAAAACCTATCAAGGTCCGTATCTCCGTTTCCAAGCGTCCGATGGGGCATGAGACGTCACCGTTCAAAGAGGTTCGACGTCGTTTTAAAGACATCCCCTCTCCCCTTATGGTTCCTCTCACCCCCAAAAATTCAAAAAAGCGTTTAAGGCCAGCGAGGAATATTGTGACCCACCAAAAGAAAAATGGACCCAATGCTGTAAATGCCAAGAGTGGTAGCATGAGGCATGTTCCGATTACGAAAATGGCATTTTTGTTTGTGACTATTGTTAGTTGCACGACTAAACACTTCAACATTACGTTACAATGCATTATGCTTAGTTTGATACTTTGTAAGATGTAAAAACACACTTATCATTTGTTAAACCATTTAACGTACAAAAAAGATAAAATTATGTTTGCCTTTTTCAGTGTTGGCATCTTGACCCAAGGCTAATGTCATCTTGCCACAGTTTGGTACAAGATGACAAATATGTTATTGTTATGAAAAAATAAAATTATTCTTTATTATTTTTATTTGAAAAATTAAATGATAATGATTTAATACTACAAAGGAGTTCTGTAAAAGTTCATGAAAAATTAATTTTAATATAAATAAACTGTGATAAACAATAAAAATTGTTAACATAGTTATCTAGTTCCGGTCTCTTCTATGTAAAAATGTCGAACGTATCAAATACCGTGATATTTTTAAAATATCAAAAGTACCAAAAATCTTAAAATTTTAAAAGAAAATATCGGATGTATATCATGATAAATATAAAGATATATTCCACTGATATATATCAAAAAACCCTAGGCAGATATAACTCAAAATAAACAAATTTTGAGTAATGGGACTTTTGAAGTAAAGATACGATACATTACTACAAATGTATCATAAACTTGTTTTATCTTGTACAAATGTTTAACGTTTTGGAATCCGGCGTTTCTTAAACAATTTTCATTCAATCGGCAACACTTTTTAAAAAGAAATTTCCTTCTAGTACTAAATTTCAAAATTCTCAGATTAAATAAATCAAATTTTATTTTCCTTTATTACTGGTGTCAAAAACAAATTTTGAAAAGAAAGATGATTGGCGACAACGGAGTGCAAAGGGTTAATATAGTTAAAACACAACTGTTGTACTTGTTTCAATGTATTCCAAAACTCAAGTTTTTCGTACAAGTACATTTATGAAATTTTATGCCTGGCAAGAGGCACCTGTAAAAGACCTATTAACAGAATAAAACGCAAAATGAATTTTCGCAAGATGTATCTCTTTTCTTGCTTTCAAAATATTGAAATGTTTTTAATAGTAAATTACAAATAAAAACTTTTTTCCATATTTTTTTTATGAATTATATAAAAATATATACATATTTTTGCATGGTGCAGACCTTGCAAATAATTGTTTAAACTGCTTTTGCCGTATAAAAAAGAAGAAAAAATAGAAGATGTCTCTTTAATTCTTTTATGAAAAATATCTGTTTATTCAGAAAAACCTTAATCAGAAGCATTTTTACACATATGATAAGTTCATATTTATTTTTTATTACTGAAAATGTCCGAAAGTATTATCAACCTCTACATTATCTTAAAACAAAAGATTTTTCTTCATATTGATAAAATAGAAATTTACTCTTTCCAGTTTATTTGTTTGCTATCTAAACATATGTGCTATAAATTACATTTTAACACGCTGTAAAGAAATGCCATGTCTTTTTTACATTTATCGCTTTCTGCAATTTTATAACTTGCAAATTAAATCATTTGAAGATAGAAACAGACAAAATTTTCTTTTCTCTCTAACCACAAATAATTATATAAACTTGTTGAAGGAATTTTTTCAAAAATAATAATACTAATGTTGCCAAAGACTAATTAATACAAAACCCCCATGAAAATGCTAATGGAAAATCTTAAGTTCTTTAAGATTTTTTTTTTTTTTTTTTTTTTTTTTTGCGATTTTTATGATTTACTGTGTTTTAATTTGCAAACTAGAATGATTTTGTTTTTCTTTTAATGAAATATTTTTTTAAGTGCTTGTGTTTAACTTAAAACATTAATCTTTATTTTAGAAGCTTAATTTTTGTTTTAATTTAAACTAAGAAATTTTATTCTAAATAGCTTTAATGTGATTTTGTTATAAATTGGTATTTTATTCCCCTGCATATATATATATGTATGTATATGTATAAAAAGCCTTATTAATTAAAATTACAACAAAATATATAGATTTTTTAAATTGTTTCGTGTTTTTAAAAACATGAAAAAAAATATTTCGCAAACGAAAAAAAAAAATTAAATATTAATTATATATTTGATTATCAATTACATTTATTTAATATAGTTGAAACACAATTGCTATATACTTATAACATTGTAGTTTAAGCATATGTACCCATTTTCAATCTATTCAAAATTAATAAGTGTACAATTATTATTGAGTTGTAATGTAAAATAAATTTTATTTTTTGTCATAAATAAGTTTCTTAATTAAATAAATAATATAATGCTTATTTCGTGCATAGTTTAGATTTTGAATATAATTATTTACCTTTCTTTGGTACATTTGAATAAGCAACCATTAAAATTAGAAGATTCCCTTTTTGCTAATTTTCAAATTTTAATTGCTGAAAAAGCACAGAGCCGCGAAAATTTGTCCGAAACTTTACATTTTCTTTTTTCTAAGCGATTAAAATTTGAAAGTAAAAGCGTGTGAAATAAAATGTGTGTAAAATTACATACATTTGTACAATTAGCTCGATTTTATCTGAACACTGTACAAAAAATTAATAAATCTACAAAAACAATTTTCATAAAACCACAAATTTGAGCAGCTTCACAAAAGAAACTACAAATATTATAGCAGTCTCATAGAAATTTTATCTATATCCCGGGTATCAATTAAATAAAAATATTCTAGGAATCCCAGTTACCTACAAATTTTTTTTTGATTTGCATTGCAAATGCGTTTTTGTTACATAAAAATTTTGTTGTTGTCGTACTATAAAAAATTCTTTAAATTCCAGTTTCCTAGAATAAATTTAATAAATTTGCAAGCTACTTTTTAAGTGTTAAAAAAATTTACAAAATGCATGTAAATAGTCCCTCTTTGATGTGTGTTAAGTAAGCTGTGGAAAATATTTCTATAACTTCAAACTTATTTTACAGACGTCTTTTAATAGATTTATTTTTATATTTATTTGTTTTAAACACTGAAACTTTTTGAAATCATTGCTGACTTAATCAAATACCGAACTAAAATTATTTTGTTGGTAATATTTATTTTTGGTGATAAAACGGAATTTAGATAAAATATAAAATTCATTTATTTGCTATCTAAGTAGGCTTGTTACAAACCACGTAATAACACATTGCACAGAAATAATTTAAATTTGTACATTTCTTTGTGATTGTTAGTGTTCAATATTTAAAAAGTGAAAACGGTACCATTATAAGATCACGCTTGTGTCTGTCTATCTGCCACAGCTATTTTAATCGTAAACTATGGAGTGTGGATATTCCAAATTAGGGAAATTAATAATAAAGAATTTTGCCCAGTTAAACTGATGGCATTGAGATCACAGTCTACAAATTCTAATCGTACATTAAAGCCTTTTATTTTCAAGGGTTAATTCCGTTCGAAAAAAAATTAAGAAGGGGATACAGCTCTCCCCTTTCCTCTTTTTTTATACTTAATCATTGAACCTCCTATACTATCAAAGACATGCTTTATCATATAAAAAATCTATATCCAAAATTCAGAGCAAATGAGATAATTCTTAATAAAAACCCATTTAGCATTTATATAATTTAAAAGGAGTTATCTCCCTCTTTTATGCTTAACCATTAAACTTCCAAAACTGTTCAGAGATTTGAACGTAATCTGAAAATTCTGCTTGAAAAACACATTTATATAAATTAAGGGGGGGGGCATTGGAGCCCCTGTTACCCCTATTTATACTTATTCAAAGAACACCTAATAACAGTCACGGAATCGCCTCATCAGAATGATCCTAATCTAAATTTTGAACGAAAACTTAATTCTGCATGAAAATCCAATTTATATCAACTAAGGGGAGGGGCATGAGCCCCCCGTTCCCCCTCTTATACATATAAAATGAACTCCAAAAACTAATCAGGGAAGCGCCTTATCAGGATATACCTACATACAAAATTTCAAGTGGATCGGATATTTTTATCATGAGTTATCGCGTTACGCACGAACGTACGAACGTACGAACGTACATACAGAACAGACGGGCACATAAGCTCTCAGCCTATGATAGCCTGTGAGCTAAAAACTGCTGACCCGCATATTTGCGATTTTTAAACATTCAGAAATATATTTAGGAAAAATGTTGACGGGCTAATTAAGTTACTTGATTTTTAAAAAAATGCATATCGCTTGAAATTTTTTGTAACGCTCATCTCAAAAATATATTTCTTTTAATTTTTGTTATTGGATTTTTAGAGATATTATCGAAAATATAGAAGAAAAAATATCCCTCCCATCCCATTTATTTCTGAATCTACGGAAACTAAAATTATGAAAAAAAAAAGAAATATAGAGATAATAGACATTAATTTAAACCTTGCAGGAAAACTATACCCGTTATAATAGTTCACGTTGTTTTTGAGAAAAATGTATTTTTTCGTCACAAACAAATTTGGAGTTACGGCCATTCAGCAAAGATTTAGAGAAGAACTGGACAGACCTATCGTAACAGAATTCTAAAACGATTGTTAATAATGATTTTAAAAAATCGTCAAAATTAGGCGAAATACTAATTTTTACTTTCTTTTATCTTCAATAGAAGGAAGAATTGTAATCGAAATTTTTTCAACTTCCGGTTTTCGACAGATTTTTACGTTTTAGGGGTCAGATATTTTAAAAAAAAAATATTTTTACAAAATGTCTGTCTGTCTGTGTGCCTGTGTGCCTGTGTGTGTGCCCATATGTCGCCATTCTACCAATGAAAAGTGTATGAAGATATGCATAGAATTGAGCCAATTTTTTTTGTGAAGGTTTTAGATGTGGCAAACAAAGCCTCTTTCAATTTTGAAATATTCCGGCGGAAGGGAGCGCTGCAATAGCGATTTTTGTGCCATTTTCAATATTTTATCACCTAAAAGTGTATGAAGTTATGTATGAAATCAAACAAAATTTGTTGTGTAAGTGTTTGACTATGGCTAGTTGGTCTTCCTGAATTTGAAAAAAAAGTCCGTCGAATAGGGACGTTGTAATAGCAATTTTTGTGTCCGTTTCAATATTGTATCACCAAAAAGTGTATGAAGTTATGCATGGAATTGAACCATTTTTTGTGTATGTGTTTGTCTAAGGCTAAAAGTTCTCTCTGAATTAGAAAAAACCGCCGGAAAGCGGCGCTGTAATTGTGATTTTTGCGCCATTTTCAATAGCATACTACCTAAAAGTGTATGAAGTTATGCATAGAATTGAATCAAATTTTTTATGTAAGTGTTTGGGTATGGTCAGCAGAACCTCCCAGACTTTGAAAAAAAATTCTGCCGGAAGGAGCCGCTATAAACGCGATATCTGTGCCATTTTCAATATTTTCCCATCAAAAAGTGTATGAAGTCATGCATAAAACTGAATTATTTTTTTCGTGTATGATTATTTTTGGGTATGGCATGAAGATCCTCCTTGAATATGAAAAACATTTGCCTATCGCTCTATTGATCATCGGCTCGTGCAGTTCATGTCCTTCTAATCCGACTATTTGTAACAGCTGATGATAACAGAATAAGGGAAAATTATAGATTTTAATAAAGATCATGATCTACATTAACTCGTTTTTACTCAGATAGTTTGACTTAAGCTTAAATTTAAGATGAAAATCAAAGTTGGTATAGTATTGAATTAATAATATTAAAATATTAACATGTGAACTAATTTTTGAAATACTAAAATTCACGTATGAGAAGAAGAAAGTTTTGAGATTGGCACATCCAACTAGTTAAAGATGCAAAAGGTTTTGACTTGGATAACGACAAGAGCAGAGTACTCTCTGTGCCATTCACTGGCTTGTAAAGTCTGGATGAAAATCTTTAAAGATGTATTTGTGTAATGAAATTTGTATAATGTGTAATGTAATGTGTTAATGCCTTATAGCAGTTTAAATCACTAATCGTCAAATTGTTATACATAAACAAAATTAACGTCCATTAACGACCAAATTATTTTCTTCGTTAAAATTAAAATTTTATACTTTAAAACACATTTAAAAGAAGCGTATCTTTATTTTATTTTATCAAAAAATATGTCTTGTGAAAGAGAGTATAAATTTATCTTTATATTTACTGGTGCGAAAGACGCTTTCTTGCCCCTCAGTCTCACAGACACATTAAAAAATTTATTGTTTTAAAAATATATTACTGTGTGTTAATGGGTTAATCAAATAAATACTATGGGAAGTAAAAAAAAAAAAAAAACCGTAAATACTGGCGATGATTGATAAATAAAGTAATACACTTTGAAAATCCCCATAAAATGAAAAATAAAATAGGAGGGATTTCGAGCTACAGCAATAACTATTGTTGTAGCTATTATTGTAACTATTGTTGTAGTTATTGTTGTATGTCGAAACGCGTCCTACTTTATTTATCATTTTATGGGGACTTTATCTCGACTTTGTGCGCTTAAGGACACGTGTTAGTTTAGCTGATGACGAGCAGTTATTGTTGTAGCTCGAAATGCGTCCTACTTTATTTTTCATTTTATGGTGATATTACAAATTGTTTTAGTTTATATAAATGCTATGGGATTAACGGCTAGTTTGTTAATAGCTAGTAACTTGCTAATTTTGTTATAAAAAAAAGTTTAAAAGATGCAAAGATGAAAAATACCAAATAAAAATTTAAATTATTTTAAATCAAAATTTTGGTTTGAAATATTTCTACAAAAATTGATTAAAATTTCCTATTATATTAATGTTAAATCTTATCTGAAAAGCGAGGCACGGACCATTGCGGTGTTCTAAATTTGGACATATTTATGAAGCACAATGCCAAGTTTAAACTTTTAAAAAGTGTTTTATTTTAGTTACGTTCTAAAAATGAATTATTAATATTATTTTGAATTGAGTTTTTTGAAATAATAAAAGTGGTTTAAATATGCATAATTTTTTATTCTCTATACCAAATTAAGACCATAAAACACAGAATATAGATTAAAATGAGCTATACAAAGTAGCAATATCTGATATTATTTAGGCTTAATATTTTTTTCAATGTTTATTATATAGACATTTATACATTTTTAGTATATACTCGAAATTTAAAAAAATCCGTTAAATTCATGGCAAAAACTTCTGGCCATAAATGTTGCCACATTTTTTGCAGTAAATATTGCACTAAAATTAGATAAATTTTTTTATTACATCTAATTATACTGCAATTTTTACGGCAAAAAGTGCTGGCAACTTTGCTGCCAGCAATTTTTTCCGTAAATTTAACTTTTTTTTTTTTTTTTTTTTTTTATACTTTAATAAAGATCTTTGTAATAATACAACGCAGTTAATAATTCATACATGTACGAAATCCTATAAGTACGTGTAATGCTCGCAATTGAAAGTATATTTATGACTAGCAAATGAAATCCTTTATTGGCATATATATTTTTAAAAAATCTTACCAAAATGCTCAAATAAACTTGTTGAATGAATGCTTTCCAAATGTAATTGTTTCTGCTTCAAAAAATTACAGAACATAAAAAAAAACAGAAATCAAAAATCTTGAAATCTGTCAGCTGCAAGATAAAAGATTTAATCTTTTTGAACACAGGAAAATATTTTTTTATGACTCCGTATTTTAATTTGCATAGAAGAATTACTTCAGTTGCCTTTCAGTGAAATGTCTTCATTAATTGCTTCAATAATTAAAAAAAAATCTTATACGCTTAAAGCTCTGTATAAAGAAAACAAACAAACCAGGTACACTATTCAAATCTATTCTTTAATGGATTTTTTATGCTCATTATTATTTTTATGGTTTTAAATTGTTTTATTTTTTTAATCCGTACTAATTAAAAGTGCATTAAAACTGCCGCCACATTGCTGCTTTGGAATTTTGTGGTTTAAAATTCTAAAAAGTTAAGTTGGGAAAGGTAGCATAAATGTTGCTCTACATGTGTTTTTTTAGCAGTCGCAAGTATTTTTTGAATTGTTGAATTTTGATTGTAATACAATCACTGTATTTAATGGCTTACAAATTTATATTACTGCTTTCTACGACTTTGCAAAACACTATAAATACACATCTGTAAAATAGTTAAATAATTAAATGTATATTGATAAATTTTGTGTTCAATTAAAAAGGCAGCACATTCTTGTTTCAGAGTACATAATAGAAGGTTTAAATTATTGTCTAATTTATATTTGCGAGAATAAAATCAAATACATTTAAATAGTTCATCTTTCTTTTTTTTTAAATTCTGCATCACAGAATATTTGTTTAAGTTTAAAACACTGCAAGTTCTCAAACGAAAAAGTAAACACATAAGAAAAAAAAATTTTTTGTCCGCAAATTCGCAACACATTAAAGTATTGCGAAGCGCTTTTTGTGTTGTGAATGCGTTCTGAATATGTTTCGAAAGTGTCGCTCTCTAGAAATGTGTTCTTTATTTGTCGCAAAGTATTTCTATATAGAAATGCGTTCTAAAAATCGTATCGTTAATTGTTTTGAAATAGTGTTGTAAATAGTGATGATGGAAATAGTTTTTTAAAAATAGTGTTATGTTGCACAATACTTTCTCCTCAAATTAGAAAAACATTGTTAACACCACAAAATGTACAACACTATTAAACAACCCATGCAAGAAAATTTCAAAATATTTTCTATATGGTGCCTTTATAATTGCACAATTTTAAAAATGACTGCTTTGAAATATGCTTTAAAAACACATTTTTTTTCTCTTTTAATTTTTAATAACAGTTTTTGCACAATCTTTTTGTTTCGTACAACACATTCACAACACACTCACAATATAATCAAAACGATTTTAGTTAGAACTGTTGATCTTTAGGTTCAGTTAGTATTGCAAAAGTGTTTCATGTGTTTGCAATATCAGTCAATGTCCTGTGATCTCAATTTCATCAGTTTATCTGATCACTTTTTTTTTATTGTGTATCGCTAATTATGCATCATACTTATTAATTATTTTTTATCATAACTTATCTTTACTCTTTTAACTATAAATTTATATATATATATACATGTATATATATAAATGAAATTTCTATTTAAACTTTAAAAGCATATGTACATTAATATTGAACTAATTTTAGATGCGCCCAGAACAATTATGTGAAAAATATATATATTTTTTAATAAATGTTAGGTGGGGCTTGTTGAGGTAAAGCCATTTGGTAGGCCTCCTAAGATAGTTAAACTTGTTCAAAAGCTCTGTTTTTACTTTTCCGGACAAGGGACAAGTGTTAGAAGATAGTTTTATTTTTGAAGACGTTATGTAAGAACGAGCTATCAATGAATGTTTTTAAATAATAAGAAACAATTGAAATGTTATTTAATGTAAATGGATATTTCATAGATTTCTCGAATGCGTAAAGTATGATTAAAAAAAGTATAGTCATGTGTGTATACACTGCAAACATATTAAAAGAAGAAAAAAAAGAAAGAATCTAAACATAAAATATTTTTTAAGCATTGATAACGGTATCACAGGGGTGTATATTTAGAGAAAAGTGCGACGAATGATAATGTATGATATCGTAAGAGGAGAATGGTTTCAAAACTAGCAAAATGAAGATACTGTTTTATATAGATGTCACCTTATTAACAGTAACTTATAAAAAACTAAATGTCCACGTATGTAGCCAAGGGCACGAAGACATTAAGTTACATTTGAATGAAACTCTGACAGTAATTCTTTGTATAAAAAGTTATAATACATGGATTTTAGTTTCAAGATTTCATGTGAATCTGCTAATACAAGTTTAATAATTATTGCAGTTACTCAGTTTTACACTTTTTATTAAAAAAATCATTGAGATGACAAGATTTGAAATAATGATAAAATGTGATAGAATAACATGCATTTGATTTAGACAAAAAATGCGGCATATATTTTTGGATCTACAGTGATTATTTCAGTGAAACAGTGATTATGAAATATTTCAACAAAAATATTCTTTTACTGTCATTGAGATAAAATATGAAATTTTCTTTGTAGTAATAAAAACATATTTCTTTCAAAATTTATCTATTATATTTGTTTTAATATTTGTTGCTATCGTATAAGCTGTAATTTTATTTTAAATTATATTTGAGGAAAATTCTTACTATTCAGCTTTGTATAAGCAAAGTTATAATACTTAAATTTTCAATTCGAAACTTCAGAGGAATGTCATAATATAAATTTAATAATTATCTCATCATCGTGGTCAAATGTTTCCTTTAATAATATTGTTAAGGCGACAAAATATGAACAATAATAAACTGTGATACGATAATGTATATTTGATTTAGACTAAAACGTAGCATATACTTTTAGAGCTAGTCTAAGTGTAGCAGGGAAACAGTGATTGATGGAATAGCTAAACAAAAGTTTTTTTTTCACTGTCATTCGAGATGTGCCATGTAAAAATTCTTCTGCAGTAACAAAAACATAAAGCTTTTAAACCTTATCTAATATATTTGTTTTTTCTTTTCAGTCATAACAAATGCCCGCAAATCCTTTTCCTCAAGTTTATATAAGAGATTAAATACGAATAAACTTATGGAGATCTGGAACAAAAAAAAGCATTTTTGATCAGAAAAAATAAACCTGCTTAAGAAAAATATTAAGTGCATTAAGAATATGTATATTATTTTTCCCACATGACAGATAAATAAGAATAAAAATTGTAGTAATAATGGTATTCGCGGTTTTTTTCAAAAGGTAAAATAACAAAGTATTTCATATAGTGTTTAATTAAAAAAAGATGGACATTTATAAGATGAATAGAAAAAAAATAGATATTATTTTTCATTCTCATTTAAGGTTTCAAAAATAAGCATTAAGGACCCCCTCCGCCTGCGGTTTCATTACACTTCTGAATTTTTAATAATGAAAATGTACACTCTGAAATTTGTATATATATTTTTCTTTTCTTACAAAAATTATTACAAAAATATATATAAGATGTAAATTACTTTTCGAAAATATGTATGATTTGTAGCCTAAAATGTTTCATTACAAACTGATTTCTAAAAACTTCAACTTTGCTTAAGAAGCATAATCAAAAAAGTTTAGAAGAAAATTAATGCATCAGTCTAGATTAAATTTTTTTAAACACCAATCGAACATAAATTATGAGAAAAAAAAAATCAGGTTTCTATAAAATTGTTAAAGTTAAAATGTAAACAAACCGTAAATAACAACATATTTTGCAGCTAGTTTGTGCTGTTTAAATATTTCTTTAATTAAAAATGACTTATCAAATGTTAAATGATTTAAGGGAAATGGTGTTCATCTTTTAAAACAACGGAAAAAGAGTTTTACTGACAGAAAAAAATGAACAGAAATATGTAATTAATTGTTATTAATTTTCTGAAAGTGCTATAAAGCTAACCGTGGGATTGAGAAGAATGGAATGGAGTCACTCTGAATCAGCCAAATATACATGTATTTTAATCTTACAATGCATACTGAAGGAAAAAACTGCATAGTTGCTAAAATTTTCCCTGGAAACTGGAATTTCGAGAACTTTTACGTAACGGCACCAACAAAATTTCATGTAACAGGTACGCGTTTGTACTGTAAATCAAAGAATCTGTAAGGTTACTAAGATTTTTCTCATGAATTTCGGACTTATGTATCTGCAATTCGGATTAAAGATAAAATTAAAGAAGGTCTACTGTACTTTTAGTAGATTCTTTATAAAGTCCATAGATTTTTGCAGCATGTTATAGAAACTATACTGTAAAAAAACGGACGGCTTTACGAAGATTGTGCTTGTAATCGGTAACGCCGGCACATTTATTGTTTTTTAACGGTAAAAATCCCGTAAACTCCAGTAGAAAATGGAATTTTTCTGGAATTTACGGGGATTTTCCCGTTAAAGAGTATTAATTGTACTGGCGTCCAATTACCAATACAATCTTCGTAAAATCGTCATTTTTTCATTTAAAAACTACAGAATTCTGTACTTTTTCAAAAACCAGTTTCCTATTTTTACATATTTTCTTCTTTGTACAGTTTTCTGATGAAATTTAAGTAAGCGTACATATTTATGTAACCTTGTATCTGTAGAATTACAGATTTAAATTATTTATTTATGTATATATTTTATTTTATTGCACTGAGTAAGCTTGATTAGAAATTCTTCTCTTATTAGATCAAAAACACTTAACTAAAAAAGAATCTTATGTCTTGTAAATAAATTAGAAAATAATTGAAAATTATAAAAGAGAAGCTCTATTTGTACAACATTTAAAATTATCAGTTGGCTTGAGGAAATTCTGGATTAATTACTTTCTGCTTTTTCTAAAGTTTAACAGATGATTTTATTCTCCAGGCACATAGAATTTAATTACTCTAGAGTTAAATTGCAAACTTTTACTCTACAGTTCCTTAGAATAATTCTTCCATTCATTTTTGTATAAATAAATAAAAATTAAAAATCGTTTGTGAGATTTATTTTAGTATTTTCTGGACGGTGCTTCTGAAAAATTTTGATAAACTTGTATATTTATAAGATTATTGTAATGTTTAGTACAGTGAGGAAGACTTGCTCTATATATCAGTATATTTATTAATACATAAGATACACAGTAAAATTCGAATCATCTGAAAAGACTGCGAGAATCATATTTATTGACAACTTTTTTTAACTCTTCGAAAACTAAGATAATCAATTTTCAGGCTGGGAATATAATTCGAGATATCTAAAATTAGAGAGAAATAATTTTAATTAAAAGGTGTTTTTAAGTGCATACGTAATATATAAATATCTAGTTATTATAGTCGTCGTCTGTACGCCTGTCTACTGTTCAATATTTCGCGCGTGAAAGTGCAAAATCTACCTTACCGATTAGTTTTCAATTTGTATAATCGTCGTAGAATTTTGTCGAGTTTTGTTGTTTCATAACATTCACATGTTATGAAAATCAAAACAAAACTTAAAAAAGACAATAAAAGTATTCTTCATTCTATTAAATCTCACCTTACTTAAATAAATTCAAAGATATCCCATGAAAGAATATGATTCTATGTCGCCATGGTGACTATATTTTATTAAAAATGAAGTCCTATTATTTTCGTGTTGCTAAATTTAATATACATACATATATAGTCGTAATAAATGTTATATTTATACATTTTTGAATAAGATTGCAATAGCTATTGCATCGGGATCTCGATATTTTTAAAACTAGTTCGAAAGCATCTTATTTGCCAAGTTTGGCATACACTGTTAAAAATTTTGCTCTAATTTCAGTCAAATTTTGGTGCGCATTAACTATCAGTATTAGATGGTGAAATTCCGTACCAATATTTGGAGCATCTGTTTAAACTTCGTTCCAGCTATTCGAACTATGCTTCAACAGGAACTCCAAACATTGGTTCAAGATTTCAACATCTTATAGTGGCAACTAGTGAGAAGCAAAATTTGGTTCAGACTAAAGCATAATTTTTAACAGTGTACAATCACTGTAAAATATCGATGTAGCGTTACTCGATAAAAATGGTAGCAGCAGCTGCCTCTAATTTATGGAGTATTTTTTTTTAACTTATATAATGGTGTAAATTAAAAATGTATTACAGGTATTACACTACAATGTTACATAATGTCTTACAGTTATATCTGACTTTTTTTATTAGTAAAATTAAAAATGCGCAAAGATATAGGGTTTTCGAGAAAGATAAAAAAAAGAATGATATCGAAATTCGACTAAAAAAGACATGCAAATATTTGTAAAATAATTATATTTTTTTAAGTATATATATATATACTGAATACTGACACTTATATTAGATACATTTTTTAAATTCTACGTCTATTTCTTAATTTCGTATGAAGAATTCGCGTGCCACACACATACAGCCTGCTTAACCTTCCTACCCTGAATGGGTCTAATAGACCCATAACTATAATTTGTTTTACACGATTCGAACCAGAAATTTTTTCATAAAGAAATTTAAATAACAGATCTAGAGAAATAAGCCAATTATATATATTAAAATATTCTAAATAACAATTCTGGAGTGAAATGTTTTTTTATCAAGATTGAGTAGAATTTGAACAGGGTAGGAAAATTAAATACGTCCTTTTTAAATCTCTTTGAAAATTTAAAAATAACTAATTTTCAACCGCTATTAAATATTTTTTAATGACTCTAATAAGTTCTGAAGTTTTACAGTTTTTTTTAAGCAAACTACTTGCCTTTACCATTTTTTTTTTATTTTGTGTAAAATGAAAGCTCTTAATTTATGTCATTTTTCTGTTTTATTTTCTTTTCTTTGACAAGCTTTGAGGTACACTCTTTGTGGTTAATTATTAAGAAGAAATTTTCAATAGGTACCCGCTTTCAGATTTTCTTTTATTTACGATGAATGTTAAACATCTAACAAGTTACTAGAAAATAAAGCTTTGTTATGTAAGTAAAATATGTCTCTATAGCCTTAATAAATCATTTTTTAAATATTTTGATGTATAGTGGGATAAGCAAATAGGAGATCACTACGCAAATTTTTACAACAGAATTTTCTTTGAATAAAAAACCAAAATAATGTTTCGACTTGAAATTATATATTTTCTAAATTTGTGAAATTACACAATTTCAAAATTTAGAAAGATCTTAAAAGGAAATAACTTTTTGACTTGGAATTTATATCTTTTTCAAATTCATGTTTTTTTTTTTTTTTTAAACTTATGAGGTTGCCTGCAAAATTAAATTTTAACACACATAAAATTTTCTTATCAAAAATATCATTTAGAGAAGTTATTTAAATGTTATTTAGATAAGTTATTCAGCTTTTTCAGTAAGTGTACATTAGGCTATCAAAGAAGAAATATTTCAATAAAATAGTTTAAAAATATAAAATATTTAATTTCGAATTTTAAATTTCCTCGTGTTAATTTATGTTGAAATTGTTTAAAAAAAATTGCAATAAATATAGTACTTAATTTTCAGACATTTTAAATGTCTTTATTTTTTTCACACTTTATGCATATCAATTTAGACACATTAACCGTCTAAAATGTAACCATTTTTCTTGTAAGCGTTGTCGATATCCTTGTTTTACCAAGTTGAATTTTAGAAAAGTATTTCACCATGGTTATACCCTCCCTCTCTTTTTCATTTTAGGATCTCTCAAACTTGTTGTTTAAATTTCATAAACCTGATTACTTATATTTTCGACATCGTTATAATTAATATTTTAAACTTCTACAGTAGAACTGTATTATAAAAAAAATTATCTTAATGCAATAAATCCTCTCAATAGGGGGCAACTAGAAAATTTGTCCTACTTTCGGAAGTGTGTGCTTTTTTTATGTAAAATATAGAAAACCCATGTTGTAAATGTAAAATGTGTTTCTGAAATTGAGATGTTCTCTGTTTAGTAAAATACAATAAAAGATTGACTGGAAAACTTTTATATGGACAACTTTATTTAGATAATGCTTTTTCAACATAAGCATATATTTTTACCTCAGAAAGCGAACATTTCAGCGATCACAAACAAATTCAGCATTAAAAAAGTGCTCGTTATTGAGAATTTTCGCTGGGTTAAGATTTTTTTACTTAGTTATATTTTAACTTTATTCTATCTTAGAAATTTAAATATTAATTATAATCAAAAGAATGTTGAAATATTTTTTAAATAAAAGCTGTTCAAAAATAGCCTATCTAATTTGGATCCTCTAAAATTGCAGGAAGGGGATAAGGGATACGTCTACTTTGCCTATGCTTCAAACCAGGGTTGCCGGCTTTTAGCCGGGCTAAAAAAGCCGGCCGGCTTTTTTTGCTTTTATCCACTTAAAAATAGCCGGCTAAAATTGAAAAAAGCAGGCTTTTATTTTTAAAGTGTTAATTTGCTTCGAATCCATATGAAATTTGGACTGATTTATTTTTTATAAATTTTTAATTATTTACTACAAAAAAAGTTATAAATTTCTATTTAATTTTTCAAATAAATAAGTCTTTATAACCGCTAGAAGTCAACTGTGAAGGCATTATGTCTGAAAAATATAAATCTTGGAAAAAAGAAAAATTCTCAAAAAATCTGTTTTAAACTTCTATATTTCATAGTTCTACTTACATTACACATTCTTAAGAATTATATTTAATGGAATTATGACAAAATGAAACAGATCAAAGCATTCATGGAAACATTCTTACAGGTCAATACATAAAGATTAAGTCATAAAATGAACAATGTTCAAAGAGAAATTAGGAAGTATTCTGTATTTGAGGAAAGTTTAATGCATAATTACAGTCAAGGATCGATAATCCGCTCACCCATAATCCGCAATTTTCTATAATTCGTGTTACTTTACAAATGTAAATGTCGAAATAAAAAGTTAAAAAATATATACAGTAGACTCCCTCAAATCTGCACAGCTTGGGACCAGAGGCTGTGCGGATTTTAGAATTTTGCGGATTTCTGATCATTGTTTTGTTTACATTTTTTAAACAGTAATTTGAGTGCAATTAATAGTGCAACCAAAACTATAATGAATACTTACAATGTAATAAAATATTAATATAAGTAATAAGCTAAAATAATAAAAATTTAGATAATTTTTAAAATGATTAAAGTACTAATAGCAAAGGTCAAGTTAATAATCAGTAGTGTATGATTAAATATTCATTATAAAAAATAAATGTTTTTCCAAAATTATTCAACAAAACTTGCCTCATAAAAGTGCATTACTAATTCACATCAAAATCATAAAATACAGATTTTTTTTTTCAAGTTTAGACTGGCTTAATAAGCAAAAAATATTGATTAATGCATAAATATATTTCGTAAGAAGATACTGATTGCCAGTAACATCAGCAATATCTTAATTTTTTTCCAAAAAAAAATTATCTTCCTTTATGAAAAAAAACATGAATAGATTATTATTAAGAAAATTACAAATTAAAAAATATATAGAATTGATACAAAACTAAAAAAATCTAATTTTGTCCCAATATCCAAACTGAAAGTTTCATTGTTTACATCCATGAAATATGCACGGATTTTAGAGAGTTGCGGATTTCTGGTTTGCGGATTTAAGGGATTCCACTGTATATAAATTTAAAATTTTTTTAAACAAAAAAAAAATGAAAAAAATCATAATAAAACATCTACTTTTTAAAATATAACTCTTATTTTATTAACAGTAAAAAACAAACTGTATTATGGAACATATGTAATATATATATGTAATTATTTTTATTTAAATGCACATATGTATACTTTTTTTAAATGAAATAACTTTAAAAAGGCATCTTTTGAAATAGCATGTTGGATTAATTATTAGATTTCATATTTATCTTTTCATATTATACTGATTATAGAATTAAAATGCTGTCTACGAATAATAAAATGATGTATGATCTATAACATTCCATAATCTGCACAGCCTTTGGCCCTAACTTGTGCAGATTATAGATCTTTGACTGTACATAAAATTAAACAAACAAACAAAAAAAAAATCTAATAAAATTTGTTGAATTAAAATTTTGAATAGCTCTTTGTTATTTAAAAGTGCACATATGCCCACTTGCATGAATAAATATATTCATGCATATGCTAATTGAGAATACTGAAATAAATTGTGAAATATTTTATGAAATATGGATAATTCGAAATACTATTTTCAATAGTGAGAAATGGTGTTTTTTTATCTGTATGATTTTAAATGTTTATAGGGAATAAAACATGATATTTTAATAACTCTTAAAATTAGTTAAGTAATAAAACATGTAACTAAGTAACCATAGTCCTCAAAGTGTAGTAAATGGAAAAGTGTAGTAAAAATGGAAAAAAAACAGGGGTAGGATTAAAGGTCAATGTAAATCAGAAAAAGCACTTGGTATGGCCATTTTATAATTTAACTGACATATTTGCAATTCTAATTATAAACTACTAGCAACTTCATCAATGTGTTATTCTAGTATTAATGTATTCATTATTGAAAAATTGGGTTATAACTCAATTTCTCATAATGAATCATAATTAAAATCCCATTTTCATTTTAATAAATAAATTTATTAAACTCAAAGTAAATTAAACATCATTAAAATTAATTAAAATACACTTAAAAATGTGTAGCTTATAATTAAAAGGCTTCACTGTATAAAAGCCAATTATGGCCAAAAAAGGCCAATTTTGGTCAAAAAAAGCCGGCTAAAAACAATAAAACCAACCGGCCTGGCTTTTTTTAATTTTAGCCGGCTTTTTTGCAACCCTGCTTTAAACAAATATTTTTTCTGCAAAAATGTCCAGCCAAGTATTATGTTTACTAAATAAAGATATCTAGTATTCGAGAGTGCACATTATAGGGATTAAGAAGCATTCAGTGATTCCGACAATTGTATATAACAAAAAGCTTTTTTAATCAAAAGCGCATGTTTATTTGATTATTATTGTTTCACAAAAACAGTCAATTCCTAACAATGCGATACTGAAGTGCCCGCTATAAACAAAATTTTCTGTGTTTTATTAAGTATATTTTGTGTTTTGAATCTTGTAATACACCAAAAGTTCAAAATTTTATGGTAATCAATGAAATGTTGAAAAATATTTATGATATCATCTTTAAGAAAACTTCATACAAAATCTTTCCCACCCCCTCTCGGAAAAAAAAGAATTTCTATCATTTAAATTTTTTTAACTTACATTGCAATGCGGCATGTTTTTATATAGGTCAGAAAATAATCACAAAAGATAATTAACTTTCAATAAAAACTAATCGTTGGGGGAATCCACGGCAATACTTACACATCATAGATATGCATAATATAAAATATAAAATTAAAACGTGTGATAAGTGTTTATAAAATGTATTGTAATTACAAAACAAATTTAAACGCAAACTTAAACACTTTTAACAAATAGTGACGCTCTATTATTTAATTACTGATGAACCAATATCGACAAATTATATAAAGCACCAAATTACACAAACAGTACCGAATTGCGTAAAAGAAACATCCTTATAACTCCCAAATTAATAATCATATTAACTAACAATTTACTGTGTCGGATTAAGCGTCTTATTTACAATTAAAATACACCTTTGAATTAAAATTTAAATAAAATACAGGGTCATGAAAAATCAAAGAGTGTAAAAAATAGGATTACAAATATCTCGACAACTAATTATCTGATCGATTTCATTATTTATGCAAAACTAGTGCTATTTTATTGTTCTTTACATCCACTCTTTAAAAAGAATATATATATATATTTATTTATAAAATTTTCATGTACCTTTCATCAGAACGAATATTTCGAGAGTCCATAAAAATAGCTTTGGATAACCGAGTTTATTGTATTCCTGACTAAATAGGCTTTATTTCATTATTCAGTACTAAGTACATACTATACACGCAGATACTTACAGGTACATACTGGTCCTTGATATTTTAAAGTCTATCTCAATTTATTCGGGAGGTAGAGTGTTTACGGACACGCAGACAGACGGATGGCAATTTTTCTAAAATTATGTTTTTCAGAATCTCCAGGGTCTGAAACGTATAAATATGTCAAAATATTTTTCGATTTTCAAAACGATTGCAAGAATAATACTATACTACTTATGATGATAAAGTAACAAATGAATAAATATTCGGTATTAATAACATAAAGAAAAAAGTTACTTATAGCTTTAAAACTTCTTTTGTTTTGGATATATATCTTAATATCTATCTGTCAATTTAGTATTGTTCAAAGAAGTTTTTTATTTTGTAATTGCATACAAAAAAAGCTATGAAAACCACAAATTTAAGTAAGAAATTTAAATATAGCTATTTACTTTTCCCATTTTAAATTTTAAATTGCTTTTTTTACTTAAAATAATAAAAATTCTTAGAGTTCATTTCAAAACATATATATACGTATATATTTTTCAATAATCAGATGTACAAGTAAATATGCAAGATTTTGTTTAGGGATGTAAAAAAATGATAAAAAACGCAGTTTTTTTTTTTCTATAAAGAAAATTGAGACTTATTTGAATCACTATTCTTGCAAGTAAAAAAAAATTCCTTGTTTTTAAATTTAAAAAACTAAACAGTGAGTGAATAAGACTTGGATAATTTTAGAAGGAAATCCTTTAGTATATCCGGCCACCCATGTTTAAAGAATGAGATGTTTAATCCTAAATCATAACCTTCCAGATAAAATATTTTCCCCACCAGCATTAACAATACGAAGACGAATTTCACAGTGTTATCGAAATAAATGAACACCAAGTTACACCCTTTTTAAAGTTCCTTGGTGTAATATTCAAATAGGAGGACCTGAGGCATATTGATACAGCTTTATTCTGAAAAATTTTTTGGTATCCAGAAAGCAGAAAATTCAAGTTATTTTTCTATGTGGTGTCAGAAAAACCTGTGTAGTGTATTACAAAAATGTAAAATCGTTGTTTTATTCATTATTTTTGTATGTAATTTTAAAAAAATCAAAAAAAGTCTGCCCCGGGGATGGGGCTAATTGATACACCTCATGGGGCACTTTGATGCGTCTGGGAAAAATGGAAGCAAAATAACACCAGTGCATATTTTTCATGGAAAAGTAGATAGCAAACCATTTTATATTATTTATAAAAATTTAAATCACCCACATTTTATTTGTAAGAAATGTTAAAGCAATCAAAATGAAATGTATAATGACCTGATGTTCTGGCTGTTCCTTGTCTGCGATTGTTTGCTGTGGTAACTTTGTCATACCTGGCACTTCAACCCCAGCATTATCTTCTTTCCTAAGAAAGATGAAAAAATCACCAGGTTTTCTGTTTATAAATCGGTTTATAGGCAGAAAATAAAGAATAATTTTATTAAAAATTCTGTTTATAATATAATTATCCTGTGCTGTTCTGCAGCTTGTTTCTTTTACTTATCATTTCTCATATCGAAAATACTTTTTTCTCTGGAGAATTGATATAAATTTGAGATTTTCCGTCCTTTTCTTTTGTTAGTTCTACTAGCACTAGATGTTGGGTAAGTTCGCACGTCTTCTCTTTGCAAAAATACTATAAAATGTTCTAATATAAAGACATTAGAGCTATTTCACTTTAATAAAAACTAATATTAGAAATTTTTAGCGAAAAATGGTTGGATTAAGGAGTTTATTGCAAAAAAATAATAATAGTTAATGAAAAAATGAACTAGAAAAGTATTTAGGTTGTATCAATGTGCCCCGTACAGCCATTTTGAATAAAATGAGTTTCAAATCCAATACTTCATAATTTATCTAACAAAAAAGAATGAGGGACTGATAAAGAGTAGCTTTACTTATCAGGGAGAGTATTCTTTTCGGTTGAAACCATCTCAATTGTACAACTCAAATTTACTTTTTACCTACAAAAACAATAAATCACCCATCCCATTTCATCAAACAATTGAATCATTCCAATCATTCTGTATGTAGTTGAGTGCACTAGCATCACCTTTTGGAGCCGTTGTGAAACTTCCTGTAATGACTCTGTGAGCAGTAGAGGGGGTGTATCAATGTGCCCCAGTTCCCCCTACTGTTTATTCCTGTGTAGATGTCTCCTTTATTTCAGCAGATAAGCGACATTTGATCTCAAATACATAAGGCAGATGTATATATAAAATAAATAAATAAACTACGTGAATTAAAATTGCAGTTTTTCACATTCCGCAAAAAATGAATTAAAATATACGCCTACATAAAAACAAATTTTCAGTTTGCATTACAACTTATGCCAAGTTCGAATGAATGGCATCTAAAATTTATGCACAGCTGAGAGTGCCAATTTGTGATTGCTATGTAAGAATAACGGAAGAAACAAAACATCTTAAATAAAGACAGATATGAAGCAAAGACATGTCTCAATAATAACATTTGTAGCTATTTTAATCACTGTCATTTTAATGCTCAGTTTGTTTGCACCATGATCATAGTAAGATATTTATATAAAATAAAAATATCTGTAATGTCTTAGTTTTCAGATTCAGACACTTATGTGTCTGAAATGCTTTATTAGTCACATATGTGTCTAAATTTCAGACGCCTTTATTTGTAATTTAAGTAAAAAAATACTTAATAGAATAAGATATAGTTTTGGATTTTCAGATTTGAAGCCTCTAAAAATCAATTTATATTTAAAAAAAAAAAAAAAAAAAAAAAAAAAAAAAAAAAACACTGAAATATTGCTATTCAAATATTTTTCGAAATTTATTTTTAAAAAAGCAACTTTTTGAAATTAATTCAATGAAATGTGGATTGTAATCTGTGAAATTCGTAACATCAGTTTTTAGAAGCTTCAAGTGAAAAGTATCCAAAAATATAGCTCATACCCATACTTGCCATTTTCTAAACATTTTCCCAGAGTTTATTTGAACTATGTTAAACTGGTTACAAAACATTATTTTATATATAATTATTTTATATTTAATTATTATAATATGTAAAATTATTTATATATAATTATTTATTCAATCCATGCTTCTATTTAAAATCTTTCTTTTCATTTCTAATAAAATTTTCTAGTTTGATACAAGTCGAATTAATCCATATTTAACGAAAGATTAGTAGAAAGTTTGTAGGTATACATTCCGTCGAGTATATTTCGTATTGTGTTTAAAAAGCTATTCTAAAAAAATTGTTGAAGTTGATAAAGTGAGTATTACAATATTTAAAAGTGAACAGTACAATATTTATGTAAATTTTAATTATGTAATATTTGGGTTTTAAAATATACCATAAAATAATCATAAACGATACACAATTAAAATTGCAAAAGAAAAAAACCGGTAATATATGAATAAATGTTCTGTTCCATCTCCGATAGAATAAAAATTTGGAGCAATTCCTTTGAGACTGCTGCTTAGAAAGTCACTATGACTCAAAATTAACATTATAACAGGTTTATTCAAAATGAATATTAGGTGACAATGTCAGTAAAGTGTGTACAAAATAATTAAAGATGATGAAATTTTCAGCTGAAATAATAAACTAATAATGAAATTAGAGGATTGAATTTTGTACTAATATATTAATAAATAAAAGGACAACGATAAAATAGCACAAGTGATCTCGCCGTGTACGCGATAGTGATTGACTCGGATTTTGTTTTTCAGCACTCACCACCATTTCGCTATGTGGCCATAAACTGTGGGATGCGTCGTTTTCGCTTGTATTTTTCGATGTTTTGAAAGCTAATTTTAACTTTACTATTAATGATGGAGTTTTAGAATCTCGAAAACAGCTGTGTGCTTCTTTTCGTGCTCGCATATTTGCAAAAAATTGAGGTTTGCTCTTTTCATATTATCCTTTTATTTCTCAAGAAAATAATGAGAAAGGAAAATCTAGTCACGACAAATTCTCTAATTTTTCATTTGAACTCTAAACTAGGCGGTTTGTCAACATATCAACGCGAAAAAAAAAATGCTCTTAATTCGCTATAAATTATTACTTGAAACGTTGAAAAATTCCATATGAAACATCACTAATTACAGGGATCCATGGATTAAAAATATACTTCATTTGTGGCAATAATGATAAATGTACCACTTAGGCAAACCTCTCAGCTGAAGGATATTGATAAAAAAACTCGATGGAACTGGGACATCTTTGCTAGTGACAGGCGAGTAGTTTAACGAAAGCAACAACCTACCTTGATGTTCCATGAGAGATGAAATCCGGCAAAATTAAGAAGATACTCATTATTACTGATTTATTTATACAAGTTAGTCGATTAGATAAACCCTAGTTGCCATACTGTTCTTTCAGAACAACAGAAGGATAATCTACTAATAATAAGAATAATAAATAGATGCCTGGCTCATTGTTTTGAGAAACTTTATTTACATCTTGTAAAACAACTTTGGGTTTTGGTGTTATTTATGACGGTCGATTATCTGCACAAAGGATATAGGCCCGAGGGAGTGTCCTCCGTGGGGGTCTTTCTAATGAAACCTATCAAGTATTTAGGGAAGGTTACTCTAAGGTTTAAAAAAATGGAAAACTCCGAACGGTTGTGCAGACGGGCGCGATCGGACTCGAACCTAGAGCCTCCTGCCTACCAGCTTCGAGAACACAACCTCTTAGCCACTGAAGAATAACTTCTGAAGCACAAAATTATGTTTAATGCTATATCTCAGATGTATTTTATAACATTTCCTTACCGTTCTACACAGGTTTTCACAGCAGTATATCGAACATGGCATTTTCGATTAGTATTAAGTGTCATACTATTGCTCTGAGGCGACGATGTTACAGTATAAAACCACTGCGAACCTAACATTGATTATTTAATATTCGCAAATCAGTTTATTATTCTAAAATCGGAAAAAAAAGTCTCTTGACCAATTTTTATCTAGATTTTTGATTAATTAATATTCAACTAAAAAGGTTAACCAAAAACAAACTTAAGCTCCTTGTGTTTAACTAGAAAAATATTTTCTTTATTATCGAACATATAATTTTAAAGATAACGCACAGATTTTCATGTTATTATATCTTAAATTGGATAATTTCCTCGAAAATAAAAAATTTTTGAGTACCTTCAAAGAAAAATAGGTTAAAATTAGTTTTCATTTATGTTACAAATTTTTAAATAGTGAGAAAGACAAAATTCATTAATTTACAGTGTTATTTTTAAGAACTATTGAAATTTAATGATAATACTGAAAAGAAGATATAAAAATGTTTTTTTAAATCAAGAACAAATTACTTTAAAAAATGCATTCTGCAAAGCAAATGAAATAAACTTTTTCAAAACTATTTGTAACAATTTTTCTAAACTTTATATCAAACAGAAGGAAATATTTTATTTTTACAACATTTCTTATATACCAAAGTTTCTCCAAAGAGTGGATCTGACACCTTTTAACAAGGCCCCACCAGTGGCCGAGAGGTTCTGACCTCAAACTAGTAGACGGTAGGTGCTGGGTTCGAACCCAATCGCGACCGTCGGCCTAACTGTTCGGAGTTTTCCGTGGTTTTCTTCGAACCTTGCGAAAATACGGGTTAGGTTCCCTTAGAAAGACCCCCACGGAGGGCAACCCACCCCTTAGGGCCTATATCCCATAGCGTAGATAATTGGCCGACATACAAACAAACAAACAAACAAACAAACCTTTTAACAAATTTGCCAGAAAAAAATTTCTTAATAGATTTCCAGAACTATTATTAAATTACTGTAGCTCTTAAGAACAAAACAATAATATGAACTAAGTTGTTAGTATATCGTAAATAAAAAGTATCATCATTTCTTTAAGTCTATATTTTTCCTAAAAGTTCTTTATGAAGTAAAAAATATCATAAACTTTACTCTATGGTACATATTTGCGTTTATATAATAATCATAATACTGTTAACAATACTCACACTGTAAAAAATGCATTCCGCAAAGCAAATCTAAGACACTTTTTCAAAACTATTTGTAACAATTTTTCTTAACTTTATATCAAACGGGATAAAATATTTTATCTCTAAAACTTTTTTTTTATCTATCAAAGTTTTTTCAAAGACTGGATCTGACACCTTTTAACAAATTTGTCAGAAAAACATTTTCTGAAGAGTTTTTCAGAACTATTATTAAATTACTATAGTTCTTTAAAACTGAACAAGAATATGAAATTACTTGTTTGTGTATTTTGAAGACAAAGTATCATATCATCCTTAACATATTTCAACAAATTTGTCAGAAAAATAATTTTTTAAGAGATTTTCAAAACAATTATTAAATTGCTGTAGTTCTTAAAAGCAAAACAATGACATGAAATCACTTGTTTGTATATTGTGAAGATAAAGTTTAATATCATCAGAGTACCATTTGTATAAATTTATATTTTTTTTCTAAAGGTTATTTGTAAAAACTATGTAAAATATCATAAACTGTATCCCTATGCTACATATTTGCGTATTATATAATAATCGTAATACTGTAAACAGTACTTATATTGTGTAAAAGAACAGACCTTTCTTAATACGTTATGAAAATATAATACACCCGTGAAAGAAGATGCACTGCGACCTCTTTAAATAAAAATGTTTCCCAAAAACGTTCTTTACGTTCAGAAATTCCAGAAATAATTATAGATTTTCGACATACAACGAATAAATCAGAAAAAGCAAAGTTTATTTTGTGTCATTATGTTTTTGAATTGTATTTGGTTAAGTATTATATACAGGGTGTTTCAGAACTCCTAAGAAGGTTAGAGTGTATCCTGACGACTCGAAATTATATAGTATTGCGGGGTCAGAAATGCTTTCCCGACGCGCTAGATGGCGTTGTGCAAAAGTTCCGAGCTTTCATGAGGGGAATCGTCATCCGACCTACCATGTCTTGATTTTTTTTTCTGGTATCATATGAAAATACTGGTTTATGACACCCTTGTTGACAATGCTGAGGAGGTGGTTGCACGAATCTTAGTAGTTGCCAGAGAAATTCGAGGTATGCCTGGAGCATTCTAGAATGTTCGGATTTCCATGCGCCGGAGATGTGAGGTGTGCATAGTAGTCAGTGGCAGAAATTTCGAACACTTACTTTTGCTTTTTTACATGTATTAATTAAACGATTTTTCTCTTACGGTGTCTTTTCTTTACGGTGATTCTGTATACATCATCGCTTCAGGAAAACATTTCCGACCCCACATTGCTATATGATGTAGAGTCAGCAGGATACACCCTACCTCTCTTAGGAGTTCTGAAACGTTTAACTGAAACACCCTGTATATATATATATATATATATATATATATATATATAAATTGCAGTCTGCACAGTAAAATTCTTATTAAATGCCATGTAATGCAATTTCTTTTCATACATTCTCATAAAAATATCCTTAGAAGTATTTTCAAGAGACATTAAATTTTTAATATCCAAAATAGTACGTGCCATATTGTATATTCAATATTGGCATTAATTAATGGATAAATGAAAACAGCCCCTCATCATTTTGCTTCATATTGGGGATAACGGATCTTGAGATTATTTTACTTTCGGTCACTTTCAGAATTTGCAAGCTATGTTATTTGATACTTTCTCAAAAGTCGCACTATGCATTTAACTAACACATAATTTTGATAGCGTCCACTCATACGCAAATACAAATTACATAATAAACCATTTTTCATATAATTTTTCATGCATTTTAATTTTGACTGAAAAATATTATGAACAATATTGTTTACCATATAATGAGAAATGAGCATTGTTTTATTTTAAGAATTTTGCAAATTATAAGTAATAGGAAAACTATGAGTAATTGGAAAAATTAGGGACTGTTTCTATAAAATCCTTAATTTTTCTACGAATATACGAGCTATCTGCATAAAAATGAACATACTTTATAACAATCATCTACTTAATCATAATCTACAGTTTGAATGCTTTTGCTACCGTATTTTTGACAGGGTTATCCAAGAGATATTCGTTCATTTTCAATTTGATGAAAATAGTTCTCTATAGAATTTCGGGAAAAATCTTCACGGAAATGAATGACTTTTGCACGTTGACACAAAAAGAGCTTAAGAGTAATTCTTTATGTATTTTTCTATATATTTAACAAAATGTCTAAAACCGCAAGTGAACGGTCACCTTTGGCCATATAGAATATATAAATATACTTATATGTATGTACGTATGTATATATACTTTCATCGAATGGTATTATATAAATTTACGTCCTTGAACAGAAAATTGAATATCATATTATAAATAATAAACAAGTCCGTGGATATCGCCGATGTCAAATTGACGGTAGCCATAGCAGACGATTAAATTTAACTTTTACCACATTTTTAACCTTTTTAAAATAAGAAATTTTTAATTTTCGTATAGAAAGCAAATTCTTTAAAATTCGATTACTTTAAAACTATGTCGCTAATTACTCATTTTTTTTGTTTTTAAAATAATTTTTTAGTATAAATTTATTTTCAAATTTATATCTATCGACCACAGACTAATATTATGAAAGATAAATCAGTATGCGTTTAAAATAATATGAATTGCTCCATTCATTGTTACCGACTAATATTTCATAATGAATTTTAAAAATCATCAATCAATAAAGAAAACAATAAAATGTAAATAAAAAGTAAATTTGGGACATTTAATCGAATTTTTAAAAAAGGTTAAAGCAAAGCAATAGAAAAAGCCTATTGTAAATTGGGATCTTAGTGGGGTTTTTTTTTTCGGTTATTTAATGCTGGTGGCACTTTATCATTGAACTATCGCTTTTAGTAAATCTAATTTGAATGCATTAGTCTATTTTTTATGCACATACTTGTGAAGATGCCCGTTCTAGGACAGTGAGTAAAAAGAATTCTTTTTCACGTAAATTTGAAAAATCTATTAAAAGTAATTGACGATATGGAAGATTTAGATGAGCAAAATTCGGCTAGTTTATGTTCTAATAAACACACTATAAGCATTCACAATATTTTTGGGTAAACCAAGCTTTGCGGCTATTATACCATAACAAAATTAAGATTTAATAATAAAACAAAATTTTAGTAAATATGCAACAAAACTGCGTACTTAAATTTTTTTCTCAACTATTAAAATAATACTAATAATTAATATTTATTAGTATAGTACTTTGAAGTTGCATTTTTTCCTTTCATACCCCTCCCACTCACACACGGAAAAAAAGTAAGATTCTGAATGCTTAATGCTCAATTTCAGAACCGCAACTGTTATGCTAACATATTTTTGGAGAAAGATGTGTAAAATAAGGTGATGATAGGGATAAAAGAATGGTTTGGAGCTTATGGGACTATTTTTGTAACAGTGGCTGAGGCGCTACAAGAGGCGTACGAGAAGAAAATTGCGCCTGGGGCAAAGTTACACTTTGGCTCCCAAAACGCTTCCATTTGAAAATTCCCAGATAATTGCCCAAAAAATGATGTTGGTAGTATAAATTTAGCGCACGGCGCTAGTGGCTACTGTGATTTTGATTTCGAGGTCATAGAGATGTAGCCACGTCTCATTCATTATCACAAAAAGCGCCTCATAAGGTCCAAGCTAGCCCCTCACCCCTCTTAAAAATATGTCTTTAAAACTCCACTTTTCCCTATAAAAATATATTAATACAGCAGCTAAGGTTCTGAAATCGAGCATACAGGCACTTAAGACATCAGGCTTCAATATTTCGCATCAACTATCGAACTACAAATGATTTATATACACTAAGAACAATGATAACTGAACCACCATTGCATTCACATATTCACTTATACTAAGGATTCCAATTATATTCTGTTACCCAAGAAGCCCGGGTTTACCCAATTTTACTTTTAAAATCAGTTAATATTAAACATTGTCTATGTATATAAATCTCCAAATTTCTTACATTTCTTGTACCTAGATCATAAAACACCTAAATCATACAACTTTTTATTATTTTTTTATAAATGTAACTAGTCAGACATAGCAATCCCAAAACTTTCTTCTATCTTATGCATATTAATACTTCCTTAAAAATGCAGTATAGCAGATAATTTAATAAAAAATCTAGTCAGCAACAACTTATATCAATTTATAACTGAATAATCCGTGCATTAGTTTTTAAGAATGAGTTATTGCAAAAACATTAAAAATTGCAAAATAGCACCATAAGTTGGGAGATTTGCATGAAGCATTAACCAGATAATTTTTTTATGAGATATTAACTGAATCTGAAGTTTGATGAAAATCCATACAGTAGTTCTTGAGCTACCTTTATTAAAAAATCATGAAAAATACAGTATAGCAACGCCACCAGTATGGCAATTTACGCAAAATACTAAACAATATCAATGTATATCAGGGATTAACTGAAGATAAAGTTTTCGAAAATTTCGTGAATTAGTTCAAGAGATAGAGGTATTATGTTATTCACAAATAATGAACCATAGCAGAGCCTGCTGCTGAGTAATTTGCACCAAAACGTAATACACACTGGGCTGAGGATTTGTGAAAATCCATGCACTAGTTCTCTATATGCGGCTATTGTGGAAATTGTGAATGATGCCGCATAGCAACACCAATTGTTGAGCGATATACACAAAAAACGAATCAGATCTAGTTTTTATCAAGGTCTGACAGAATCTAATGTTTTGTAGAATTCTGTGCATTAGTTCTTGAGATAGAGCGCCAACAAATTTTTTTGCCATATACAAAAAGTCAGACAGACTGATACACATACTCAAAGACAGACATTTTGTAAAAACTTGTTTTTTTTTTGGGGGGGGGGGGCTTGACCCCCCCCCCCCAAAAAAAAACGAGCAAATCCGTCGAAAACTGGATTTCTATGAATCCGATACTTTTTCCTTGTTAGGACAGAATAAACTAATAAATTTATTTATAATAATTCTTTTGACTATATCCATAAATAAAATAGTTTTAAAAGGTATGAACTATTTTTTTTTTTAAATATTGTGCACACAAAATTAATTTATGGTTGCCAGGAAAATCAGTAGTGTTTTAGTTTTCTATAATAAGCTCTTTGTGACACATTTTCCAAAGAGAATTTTATAACAAACAGAATAAAAATAGGATTTTTCTATGGTTAACTTTTTTCCTTTCAAAAATTACTTCAAAGAGTGACTCTGACACTTTTTCACTAATTTATTTTCGATTATATCAGTATAGAACTGTTTACTTATTTATTGTGATGCGAAAGTATGATTTTCATAAGAAGCTATAGCTTTTAATAGTTCTTTTTAGCTCATATACTTTTTAGATAAATTCATCGAACATATGTATTAAAAATCAGAAAAGGCAATCATATACTAAAGAATGAAAATTTAAATCATAAATTTGGATATAATTTTTATATTTATTTAAAAATTATCTAAATTCTACTGACTGTTTTTAAAATTAAATAGCAAATAATTGGTGACACTAATTGAAATTGTTCTTGCATGTTAATTAAGATATAAATCGCGATTTTTTTAAAAATCTCTTCTTACATTTAGTTCAAAACAGATAAAAAACTTCTATCTATTATAACACCTTAACAGTACATTATAATGATAGATCAGTATTTATTTACAATGCATCTTCTTAAATATGTACACACAAAAGCACATTTTTGTGAGGAAATCAACAACACATGTAAAGTGTTGTTAATTTGTATGCTTCATAAATAATACATTTTTTTGTGTGTGTCATGATTGTGTTCTTAATATGTTGCAAAATTGTACATATCTAAAAATAGGCTATTAGAATAATGCTGTTAAATGTTTTGAAATAGTGTTTCAAATAGCATTTTTGAAAATGCATTGTTACTGTAGTCATGTGCTGCGCAACATTTTGTCGCCAAATTATCAATATTCAATAGCACACTGTAAACACCACACACGATTTAGAATACTGTAAAACAGCACATGTAAATTTATTTTCAAATTATTTTCTGTGCCTTTAAAATTGTGGTTCCTTTAAAATTACACAATTTAAAAAATGAAATAAGTGAGAGTTTGTTTAAAAAAAATGCAAGAAATTATTGAAAGATTTGACTACCTTTTACAAATAAATATCAATACCTGCATTTTTCAAAATACTATGGAATTTGACTTTTTTAGGCATCATCAATACTCACATCAGTAGCTTAATGCATTAATATCCTGGAGAAAAAAAATTTCACTTCCCACTTAATATTTTCATTATTTTAAATTGGTTATTTACAGAGAAACAAATCGCTTGCATTTTGAAATTTCAAATTTAAATGCTATTTGAATTTGAGACAGAGCAGCGCTACTTATTGTCATTAATTGGAGTTAAAACGAGGGAGTACAGTTAACATATTTCTAACATCACACTCTTCTTTTACGGTGCTTAGGGTGGTTTTAGGGTTTTTTTTTTTTTCTTAGCCAAAATGTCCCAGCCAAAAAATAGAAATGAAGAAATTTTTACGGACTGGAAACAAATATGAATGTATTTTGTCTGTGAAAACGTGGAGTAAAAAATAGGATAGGCATACATAATATATAAATAGACTCAATACTCATTAAAAACTTTCCAGTGCGTTAAATCGATCGAGGTATGATTTCATGTACTATAGTCATTCATAGATATGAATTCAGTTTTCGGTGAATGGCAAGAAAGTGGCTGTCGCAGCTACTTTTATCGGTACAAAAACTTGAAATCAGGCGGTGGTAGTACAAAAATTCATTCACTCAGTTCACGGATAAAACGCTACACTCTAAAAAAAAAGTGTCGATCTACTAAAAAAACATTAGTGATCCTTGTAATTACTAGAAAATTTTTAGTAATCTTAGTCGGTTACAAGAAAATCTGTAAGAATTAGTAGAAAAAAGTTAGCAACGAATAGAGTTAATAATTTTATATTTTTAATAGCTATTACTAAAACTCACTTGGTGTGGCCTTGATAGCATAGTGGTTATAGTAACGGACTCCAGGCTAAAAGGTCCCGGGTTCGATACTGGCCACTGCCAAATACGGTCCGAATGTATGCAGTGTAAGTACTCGTTAATAAAGGGATTATGAATATACTGACGGAGCAGTAGCCATGTTTGGTGCTGTCATCTATTGCGGTTTTGCCGAAAATCTTCCGCTCCAGAAGTCTGGATGCAGCTTGAAGGAAGCTCCTGCCCTTCGAGCCCACGTAATGGTTATTAAAAATAATTTTGGAGCTATTACTAAAATTTGCTTGGTGGCTCATACTAAAAATTTTTAAGTTAGTTATACAAAAAATTCTTTTGTTCAGTTTACAAAAGAAATGCTCGTTTCGCTTGCAAAAAAAAGTTTGTAATGGTTACTAAAAAATTCTGTGGAATACAAATTTACTAAAAAATTTTTAGTAACCTCTTGATTTTTTTTTACAGTGTAGGATTAGTTAATTCTCGATTCGCATATAAATCACAATGGGTCTGTCAAGTCTTATCATGATGGAAAATTCCTGTAAACTCAATTTTTCCGGTTTACTCGCGTGTTTACCATTATGTTATCTTTCGCCCAAAAGTATGTCAACATGGAGGACTGGGAACAGGAAGACATAGATGTAGGCAGGTAATCGGCCGTCATAAATAATACCAATAACACTCCACTCTTGGGTAGATAATAATACCAAATAATATTGGTTAAAAAAAAGTCATTACATTTTATGCATGCATAGCTTCTAAAATATTCTTTTTTATATACATAGTCAATGATTTCCTGTATTAAATCTCATATTTGTTTGAAAAAAAATCTGAAACAAAGCCGTGAAAAGTTTTAGAACCTTAACCCATTGGGGACGAGCGACACGTATACGTGCCGTAAAATAGCTTAAGAATCCTTGTTTATTCCCACCGGTAAAACTATACTGTAAAATTTGTGTTATTCAATCGGAGCATTTTCTCGATTCAACAAGGAACAAAGTTCTGTTTGCTAAAACCGGTGGCAAAACATTAAAAATTTCGTAAAAGGCTCCCGTCGCGAAGGGGTTAACAAGATGTTATCAATCTAGGACACTTTATTTATTGACCTATGACTTCGGCCCGATATTGTTTGTGAAATATACCGGGTGATCCAAAAGTCAGGACGAACTTTAAAAATGAATAACTCGAAAACGAATCAAGATACAAAGATACGGTTTGCACCAAATGGATGGAAAAGAAACCGGATTTTGTGTGACAACAAAAAAATATTGTTCTATTGGCGACCAACGGCATCACTAGCAGCATTGAAAGATGCCATCCGCCAAAACGTGTCTGCCATAAAGCAAGAAATGCTACTAAATGCTGTGAACGGTGTAGTGCCTAGTCTCACAGCTGCACTTATGAATGAGGGACAGCACATTGAACATTTTCTGTTGTACTAATTAACTGTAACTAAGCTGACTTGGAAATTGTCAACATTTTTTCATTTGCAAATCATCTTTTGGTGCAAAAAACACTACCGTGTCATTTTTTGGATGTCAACGGCAAACTATTTTTTTCGTTGTCACACAAAATCCGGTTTCTTTTCCATCCATTTGGTGCAAACCGTATCTTTGTATCTTGATTCGTTTTCGAGTTATTCATTTTTAAAGTTCGTCCTGACTTTTGGATCACCCGGTATATCAACAAGTAGAGCATTGCAATATTTTATACACGGATATTGCAATGAAATTTGGATTTCATTATTTTATACGTCTATGAGAGCGGAATTTAATGGGAAGAAAAAAAAGGCCAAATATTTACGACCTATGATGTCGATCCTATATTATTTGTGAAATCCATATCAACTAAGTCGAATATCGCAATGAAGTTTCATACATACTTAGTTTTTATTTTATTTTTCACAAAGAAAAGTATCCCGTAATAACATCACGGAATATTACTTGTTATTGCAGCTTTCTGCCAATATCAGTCTTGGAATATTTGAAACGGGCTCTTAAGCCTGATACTATAATAACGGCACTAGACGACACTAACATTTTGTCGACGATTCGGATAGTTAGTCAATGACATATAGGTATATTTTGCTAACAGGAATACTGTCTGGAATGCTAAGAAACACGCCCGCATTTGATAAAGTATTTTCTTAAAGTTTGAAAATAATATTTAAGCGTTTATTTTTAATCATTTTGAGTGTAAACAGACCATAATTTCTAAAAAATGATTAAAAAAGAGACATATCTTAACATGCAATCACACTTACTTAAATCTTCTGAAAGATATTTACACAAATGTTTTATGATTTTTTACCATTTTCCATGTGTCTAATGGAAGATAATTTTAAGTACAATATCTTACACCGATATGAGTAACCGTTCTTCTAACAGCATATTATTATGTTTAAAAAACTTCTTGTAATTACAAAATTCTAAAAATACAGTGCATGCATTAACACCACATGCATTCTATGCAAAATATTTAAATGTGTCAATGAAATGCAACGGAAAGATTAAATTTGTGCATCTATTCAATTACAATAAAATATCTTTTAAAATAATTTTACGAAAGTGTGCATTTGTCAGCATCAACATTTTTATGATTTGGTTTTTTATTGTTTAAGGTTTTTTAGAGACATCCAATAAATAACTCCATGTGACATTTTACTTATTAATTTTATCAGTAATTAAAAAACGCTTTCTTTTAATTACGTATTTTGATCGTATGTTTAAAACATGGTTTTATCTGTAATAATTGTAAAAAATAAAATTCATCTTTTCATTTATTAGTTATGAAAATTAAAATAAATTTCGCTGAAATCCAATTATCCTTTTACTTCATACCGTTGCTTAAATGTTATGCAATATTCATTTGGAACATCTGAAAAATAAAATCGTCCAGTGAAATAAAGTTATTGATTTTAGGATATGCTGGTTTCAAATACGTTTTACTATATAACTGCTGTAAATTTTCTTTCTTTTCTATTTTGAGAATTTTAAAGTGTTGAAAAGTAACTGTGATTTAAATTTAGAATGAAATAAATAAGCAATATGCTTATAAATTAAATTTTTTAAATTTAATTTATAAGCATGAATCCTTTAATAAATTTACTATGAATGCCTTTATTTCTCTTTCCAACTTTTATATGTAGTCTAGTAATCGTTAAATCAATTTTGCTAGTTAAATAATTAATAAATAATTAATTTCATTTTTTTTTTAATTTTATAATAATTATCCAGGCAGGTATTATAAGTAATAATGATTTAATTCTGTGGTCTAATTTTAGTCAAATGTGTAAAACGTGTTCCTCACTATAACTATCCATGCCAATTCACATATTTTTCTCGTACGTTTTTGCCCATATTGGACACATTGCGAAACTAAAACAGATTATTTGACCATTATAGGTGCCAACCTGACATCGATTATCCGTAATATATGGGTTAATTTGACACTGGTTAATGAGTTTCGAACCAGAATTTTTTCAAAGAAATAAAATTAAGTATGTTCCAGCAACGAACCCGAAATTAAATAAATGAAGATTCACAAAATATATTATTAGGTTTGAAATGACGTTAATTTGGATCAAACTAATCCAGGTATTACGGAAGAATAGCTGAAAGTTGGCAGCTATGGTCCATCATTTAGCAGTATTTGAAAATTGTTGGGAAATAGTAGGATTGCGAATGATAAAAGTTGAGAAAATGTCGAAAATGATAAGTACAGAAAGCCCTGTAGTATTGGTGCAGATTCACAGTCGCAGTTGCCACGTGTCGACTAAATTTTTCGACTTGGCGACTAATATTTGCGTTTTTTCTGTGTTCATTTGAGGGAAATTGCGTGTTTAAGAAGTTATTTGGCGAAAGTTGCTACGTTTTTTCCGATCATTTCATAAAATTAGCTTTTCTTCTGCGATATTTTAACGAAATTCGCGTTATTGCTCCATTGTTTAGCATAGTTTTTAATCTTTCTTAAAAATAAAATCCTGGTTGCGACTGAAATATTTGTATTTAAGAGCCACTGGATCTTTAAAAATTTTGGGAATTGCACTAATAAACCACTATCAAATTCATCAATTTCACTAGCAATTTTGAACCCCTGATTTCAGCCGATTTCCAGTGACAATTCTATTCAAAATCCAATCTAAAAGCAAACAATATCCCCCAACTCTTAAAAAAATCTCCATTAGTGATGACTTTTCTTTCAGCATCCAGCATTTTAGCCATCAGAGATAGGCAGTTTTCAACGTCATTTTTTCCATACATAAAATTGAAGCTAGTGTTATACACAATTGAAGTGAAAAAACTTCTTTTATTTTATGGTGTTTTAAAGAATTTTTTTCAGTTCAGTCATTCTTTCCCATCTTCGAAGATGTCAGTCGCTGCGTTTAATCTGGAATGGAATGATGACCAAGAAAGAGTTTTCGTGTAATGTGAAAAAGAAACTCCTCATGTATGGCATACAAAAGTTGCAGATATTATTACGAAGATTTATATAAGGATCAAGCGGACTCTTGTGAATTGACAAAATAGTAAATTCTTTTCTTCTCAACCCACCCCCCAGACTTTTTAAATATTTCTTTGTGGTTTGGAGTTATCAGAAACTTCTAAATATAAAAGTTTTAGAAAATATTAAGGTAATTTTGAATAAATTTAATTGGATTTCATATCTCAAGATTTAGTGAAGTATATATTTTTTTCTAATTAAAACCTTACTTTTTTTACCCTTTGACCCGATTTTTAACTTTATCAAAAACTTATCATGAATAAATGATTCACAATTTTACTAGAAGTAATAGCTTTAAAATGTTATAATATTTATTACAATTGAGATTTTTCGATTTTTAAAAAGTCCTTGATCCGATTTGGCACAGTAACAAACTTGAATAAGATTTTCTGCCCTATATATATGTGGGAATAAAGGATGAAGTATTCAGCAATAAAAGATAATAAACTCAATGATTTAGTGAACGTGATATCCTAAGGAAGACTTCTGTGATGATGCGTGGAGAGAAATTGTTCGGCGGTGTTCTATAGATTTTTCAGCGATGGCGAGTTTGGTGGATTTTTAATGCAAAGCTCAGGGAAGCTTATTTATGCTGAATATTATTCATTTCTACTGTTATATTTGAATGTTACGTATATATTTTATGTCTATTAAACCTTTTTATATTTTCAAGGCTATTAATTTTGCTGAAATCATAGGCTAATCACTTAAAATCCCACAAATATATGTATAAAAATATATTTATAAAGATTTTGAAAATATTTAATATTTGTATTCAAGAATTTTTAAAATTTATTCGCTTATGAAGGGAGTTTAATGGGACTGTTTACATAGATTTTGAAATACAAATATATTTTAACTATTTATTAAAGTTAATATATATTTTAATTTTTTTAATACAAATATTAATTATTTGCAGAATCCGTAACAATATATATAATACATTTAATCACTTTAAATCTTGCCTCCACATTTCTGTTTATCGAAATATACTCCTCAATCACTTGTTCAGATTCAAATGTTTATGTTCCCCTCATCTTATTAACAAAAACATTAAACAATTAATATTAGATGTGATAAATCATGGTTTTCCTAAGAAATTCATTTACTCTTTATAATACAATTAATACTTTTATTACTTATAATTTCCAGTAGGATGTTTGTCAGTTACTTTTAGAAATTTGCGCATAGAAAATATAAATAAAAAATAAAAATTACACAAAAAAAATAAAAACAACTATAAAATGTTAAAAAAAATTAATCAATAGGTCGTATGGGTGGGAAGATATTAGATTAAGGAGGTAAGAAGGAGCTGCTGGAAAATATATGCGCATATGTTAGTATATTTAATCATAAAAAAGAGGGGGTGGTAGGAAATGGTGCAGTGTAACAAGAATAAAGTGTTAATTTATTATTTATGGTAATGTGTTGTCATAGCATTCCTTGTTTTTTCCTCTGGCTTTAATATGAAATGTAGTTTGAGGCTGATCAATGGTTGATAATTTAATATTATTTTATATTATGTTTATTATATTTCAGATTCACAAGTTAGTTATCAAAATAAGCTATCCTTTGCTGGTATATTTAAAAATATTTTAATAAGTTATTAATTCTCCGATATTTGCTTTAAACAAATAAGTAACCTAATTTGTAAAATTTTGCTCTTACAGCATTAATCAATATTTTGCATTAATTAAGCCTATTTAGAAAATAAAGATGGTGCCACTGCTAATTTTTTTCGTTATTAACTACATTATAATTACATAGATCCATTTTTTATTTGAATTTTGAAAATATCCTTATTAATAAGGTATTTTTATCTATTTTCTTTTCTTTTATATTTATTTATTTATTTTTTTATCTGGAATTCAAAATACAATTTTAATTCTCATTTTTTTTTTTTTTTTAAGATTAAGATCTGAATGTCATTATTTATTTCGTACTTTTTAATAAACTCTAATTACTAACTTTTGTGACAACAGATGGAACTCTGTGTAGTATATTCGTAGTAATTTTACATAAAGTAAATATTCATCGATATTTAATTGATTTATAGCAAATTTTAATTGATATTAATTAAAACTTGTTATTAGTATAAATAATTTAACTATTTTTAGTAAGTTCATAACATTTTTGTTTACTTATGTTTTGTAATTAATTATTTCCTATAATAGTTATTTTAATGATATATTATTATTTATATCTTTTTGGTTTCTGATATAACTTTCGTTGTTAACTGTCAACTATAACTGCTGGCAAAATAAAATTGCAAATTTGAAATTAACTCACATGGTAGCGATTGATATTTCTTAGTTTATCTTTTTGATAATTCAATTATTGTCTTATTATTTTTCTAATATTTTTCTTTGAACAATGTTTTCCATTGCAATTTATCTTTTGATAATTCAGTTATTGCCTTATTATTTTTCTAATACTTTTCTTTGAATTATGTTTTCCATTGCGATTAAGCGGGCAATTTAGAAATAATTTTTAGATTTATCCTGTTTTCTAATCAGAAATTAATCGCAATTAATGTGTCTATTTAGCATTGCCCTTGAAAACGAGCTAAATACCACATTTACAATATTGTTCCAATTTTTGCAAACTCTTATGTTTGATATAGTTTGTTATTTAACGAGTTATTCCATATTTTGATGATGATTTGTAGTATTATCTAATGGATCTATATATATATATGAGGAAAAAATTAAATAAATATATAAAATGAATGCAAATGGAATTTGTAGAACCAAGCCAGAATTATTAATATATATATATATATATATATATATATATATATATATATATATATATATATATATATATATATATATATATATATATATATGTATGTATATATATATATAGATAGATAGATAGATAGATAGATAAAGAGAGAGAGAGGGGGGAGAGAAGTAGAGAGAGAGAGCGGGGGAGGAGCAGGGGGAGAATGGCAGATAGATATATAAATATTTGGACCTTGTCATAAATCCTTTTTTATAATTACTTAAAATCTGTCGAATTTAACTGTACATAATATTTTATAAAATTTATAATTTTGTACCTACTCCTAAAATTTAAATTTAAATTTATAATATTTAAAAAAAAAATTTTATTTTAATTATTTTATTATTTGATTTTTTAATATTGAAAACATTATTTTTAATTTTATTCTAAAACAGATAATGATTTGTTATATTCTGTAATTATTATATAATATGTAACCATACATAACATAAATACAGGGAGTCCACTTTCACGGTGTCCCATGACCAATTCATAAACCATTAGTCATCGACATACAGTTCTAGTTACAAAAATGTTTTAAATGATCTGAGGAAATAATTTAATAGCAATTTAGGTCAATAAAAACGTTTCTTTAAAATTACTAAATTTAAATTTTTATATAGTTTTTCAATCTTAAAAGTTACATTTAGAAACATTTTTGAAAATAAAGCTAATTTTCGGATTCAGTAGTAAAAAATGCACACACACACAAAAAAAAAAAAAAACCCAGTTTTGTTTAATGATATCTAAAAAAATCTTGTAACTCTTGGTAGTAATCTATCCGAAATTTTTTGTGTTATCTTATAAAGTAAATATAAATGATAATCACGAAAACTCATGATAATATTAGGTTGTCATCATATTTACGTTAATATGTAAAATTTAATCACAATCCAATATTTGAAAGTGAGTTGAAATTCGAGTATAAATTATGAGCTGAAAAAAAACGTATAAACGCTCGTTCAAGTTTAAAAAATTTTTTAAACTACATGAATTTTAACCAGAATCCCGAAAAAATTTCAAATCCTTACAAAATAAAACATATGTTAAAATGCAATGGACAGATTTTTAATCAGTCTGAAACTTCATAAAAGTTAAATCAGATGTAGTGCTTGTAGGGCTTTTTCCGAAAAGAGATAAATATGAATTAAGTTCTTCGAAAATTTTATGCATTTGGTATAAAACCTCTCAATGGATAACCAAACTCCTTTGTGTTTAGATGCAGAAAAGTGGTATAAGTCATTCTTTTTTAAAATGTCATAACTCGGTTAGTTTTAGTGTTATATGAACAGGACGTTTTTTGTGGCCGGGCGGGGAGAGCTTACTTATAAGTGTAAAAAGGAAACTTTACAAATTATTACTTATAAGACTGGAAAATTGTGTAAAAATTTAAATTTCGTAATTTTTTAGAAAGGTTTTTATTGAAACAAATTGCTTTTAAAATATTTCTTTACCTCATTTAAAACAATTTTGTAACTGGAAATAGATATCTAGGACAACTGGTTTAATAATTTGTCATTGGATATCATTGACAGAAGACACCCTGCATAGATAAATAGATATATATACATAGACAGATAGATAAATAAAGTTTTTAAGTAAGATTGGCTTTGTTTTTTAGGGTCATAATTGGCACTGATCTGCCAATCATTTTTAGAAATTCTAACATAGAGGAGATAGTAATATGTGACACTATATTTTTTTACGAAATCTATCTTGAATTTCAATGCGCGGTCTTAGTTATACATAGACAATACTCACCGGCATTTTTCGGGTTGAATGTGTTAGAAACAAAATTATTGCGACCATTATAGAAAATAACTTAATTCAATATTATTTACCCACGACCTTGATCTTAATTTTATTGAAAATAGCAACAACTTAAGATTTTATTTCCTTATCAATGAATCGTTTTTTACTGTTTATCTGTTTTTATAAGATTTAGAGATAAATCACAAGTATATCATAGAGTCCTTGAACTACCAACATGTGCGTAATTTTACAAATATAGAGATTGGCATAAAAACATAAATTACGCTTACATTTATTCAAACTATTTACGATTGCAAATCTTACAATAAATAAATTCTTTGCCTTAAAATAAATATTTATTTTGTTTTATTATTTTTAAAAGTTAACTTTTGTTTAATGATTTATTCTCATGTTTCTATAAAAGATTTTGAAATCTTCTACAACAACAATGAAATAAAATTTTACACAATACTTTTCCTATCTTAAGATGATTATTGTGGCTGCTTACTTTATTATCTTAAGAACTAGTTTTATTAGTTTAAAGCGTTTTCTTTTAATATTTACTTAAACATTTCTGGCTTAGAAATGTTTCTTTTTTAAAAATATGCTTTCGTTATAAAAGTGGATATAATTTCTGAAAAATATATAGAGATAATAAATATTGTTCTAGTTTAGAAAACAGCAGTTCTTGAACGAACTCCTGTGGGAGATTAGCAAAGTTATTGCTTTCTACATTTTTTCTTTCCCACTTAGGAATAGTTAGAATATTCTTACATTTATTTAGAATATTTTAGTATTACAAGTCATACACAGATGAAATAAACTTCTTTAACTTAAAATAAATATTTATTGTACTTTACTTTTTTATGTAATCAATCAATGATGCATTTGCCCTTTCTTGAAATAATTTTGGAATTTATTGCAAAAATATTAGATTAAGATTTTGCATAAGTCTTTTCCGATACGCAAATGAATATTATGATAGCTTATTTTATTATCTTAAGAAATTACCTTACTTTATTGTTTTCTTATTCTGCTGCCTTTAGAACTCCTGGCTCATAAATGTTTCTTTCTTTCTTCAAGCAGCATATATGTCTGCGATTACAATTTTTTAATACTTTTTTTTAAGTTACCAAGTTATAGTGCCAAACTACTGTATTTAAATAGAAATGGTAATTTTTCGATAAGTTTCTATTAGTTTTTAACTTTATTTGATCTATTAGCTATGCTAAATTATTCTTTTTATTAGCTTATCCTAATTACTAAAGAGTATTTCAAGTTTATTTGTGGCAATAATGGAATATAACATAAAAGAATAACAATTATTAAATTATTTTTGCCTTAATATTCGTGGCATTCGGCATCTGTAAATAAAAATGGTATGCTGAGTTTTCTATAGGATAGATATTCATGGGTCTAAAAGGACTATTTTAGTCACTCGAAAAACCAATTCACTAATGCCAATTCTGTAAAAGATTTTTTTTAAAGATATCATGTTTGCATTTTTATTTTTATTTATTTATTTGTACTAGATAGCCGAGATTAATTTGCAAAAAGGCCATGGATCTAAAGGGGCTATTTTAGTCACGCGAAAAACCAATTCAGTAATGCCAATTCTGTAGAAGATTTTTTTTCTAAGATATCATGTTTGTATTTCAATATTTTTATTTTTATTTATTTATTTGTACTAGATAGCCGAGATTAATTTGCAAAAAGGCCATTTATTATCATTTTTTGTTGTTTTGTTCACACTTATTATTTTATAAGGATGATTTCGCTTTCAAAGCTGGTTCCCAAAGTGTATATATTGTAATTAAAAGTACCTGAAAACAAAATTTAAAAAATAAAAAACAGCGAATGTGGAGATCGGTCTCAGTTATCCAAAACAAAAGAAACATTTAAAAATATTGATATGCAATCAAGATATTTTAAAAATTTCTTCTGCTGGATAACTTTTTAAAAACGCGTGTTTTTTACCTGATTCAGTTAGCTCGTTAAGGGTTTAAATTAGTACTATTTTATGCACTTTAATATTCTAATATAGTTTGAATTTAAAATAAACTTCATCAAATAAATTATAATTTAAGCTAAAAATATGGAATGTGAATATGGATATAAATACAATTATAAATTCTAAGGCATTTTAAAACTAATTATAAAGCGAATTTATCTAAAATTTAATTTATTTTTAATTTATTTCAAGCAATTATAAATTATGTAGTTATTGTGCGAGTATGGCACAGTATGGCACGAGGTGCGAGTATGGCGAGTATGGGCGAGTATTGTAGGCTAATTGCTTTAATAAACAATAAAATTATAAATCGTTTGTGATACATTTTCCCAAGATTAATTTATTACTCTTATAGATTGGTGTGTCTCTTTGCTAATGTTAACTCTATGGGCATGTGGAGTATTCGTATTTTTAAAATGATAAAAATATACCTTAGAAAAGGTAGGTACCTTAGAAAAGGTACCTTAGAAATATTTTAAACTTATTTTAAATTACACTCTTCTTAAAACTTGTTTCATTTTTCTTAGTTGTCAAAAAATTTAAAAAATTTATTCTTATTTTTTTTTATGTAGCGTTAAAATCATAGACGCACTTCTTCATCTTTTAAGATTTAAATTATTAAATAAAGGGGATCATTTAAAAGTATTTTCAGAAAAAAATAAAATAAATAAATTTTTTAAGATGAATGTATTGAGAAAAAGAGCTAAAAATTCTAATTTACCGAAGAAATATTTCAAAAGTATGAAAGCATCGCAGATGCCCATACACTTAATGTTGGAAACAGAGTTCTGTACTGGAGTTACAAGCCACTTTAATGGAACAGCATTTTCATATGTATTATTGACTTTGATTTAATTTTTAAGACTTAAAATAAGAGAAAAACTGAGGCTTTAAAATAACATTTTCTTAAATTTTTTAGTACTTTCCCTTTTGTATATATTTTATATACGGAGAGTAATAAAATGATAATTCTAATTTTAAATTCGACAGTAATTTAAAAACGAATTGGACTAGTCACTAATTCTGTAATAAGATTATAAATTTTACAGAGAAAATTTTGGGACTAAATTATTCATGGAAATATTCCTTCAGGAAATTAGAAAACACTAGATATTGATTTTTCCAGCCATTAGGATAACATTGTATAACAGAGAATTCTAGCGCGGAAACCGCTATTAAACTTTAATTATAATTTGAAATTCAAATTGAATTAGTAACTAACTCTGTTATATTGTTAAAAATTAGAGAGAAAATTTTGAGATTAAATTATTAACTATAATTGAGATTAATTGAGATTAAATTATTACCTTTTATGAAAATATTCCTTCAGGAAATTAGAAAGTACCGGATATTGATTTTTTCAGCCATTAGGATGACATTATATGGCTGAGCATTCTAACGTGGGAACTGTGGGTGCGATGGCTCCTTTTAATTTGCAATTTTTCCCCTTACGTCAACATTTTATCATGTTTTGAACGGTGAGAAATTAAACGTTAATTATAATTTGAAATTCAAATGAAATTAGTTAACTACTCTTTTATAATGTTAAAAAATTACAGAGAAATTTTTGAGATTAAATTATTCATGACAATATTCCTTCAGGTAATTAGAAAGTACTGGATATTGATTTTTTCAGCCATTAGGATGACATTATATGGCTAAGCTTTCTAACGTGGAAACCGAGGGTGCGATGGCTCGTTTTAATTTGCAATTTTTCCCCTTACATCAACATTTTACCCTTTTTTGAACGGTGAGAAATTAAACGTTAATTATAATTTGAAATTCAAATTGAATTAGTCACTAACTGTGTTATATTGTTAAAAAATTAGAGAGAATATTTTGAGATTAAATTATTCATAAAAATATACCTTCAGGAAATTAGAAAGTACTGGATATAAATTTTTTCAGCCATTAGGGTGACATTATATGACTGAGCTTTCTAACGTGGAAACCACGGGTGCGATGGCTCCTTTTAATTTGCAACTTTGTTTTGCTTTTGTCTACATTTCATACTGTTTCGCACAGCAAGAAATTAAATATAAATTCTAATTTCAAATCTGAATCAAATTAGTCAACTACTCTTTTATAATGTTAAAAACTTTATAGAGAAAATTTTGGGAATAAATTACACATGGAAATATTCTTTTATGAAGTTAAAAATTACTAGGGACTAATTTTTCCAGCTACTGTAGGTATCAGCTATTCCAGGATAAAACTGTAAGACAGAGCTATGCAAATCATAGCCAGCGTGTGCGATGACGCCTTTTAATACACAGCATTCTTCTTTTGTCTGCATTTTACATTGTTTTGCACAGCGAGAAATTAAGTGTTAATTCTAATTTTTAATTCAATAATAATTAAGAAACGGATTAAATTAATCATTTACCCTTTATAATATTAAAATGTTTGAGATTAAATTATTCACGAAAATATTCCTTCATGAAACTAGAAAATATTAAAAACTGATTTTTCCAGCCATTAGGATGACACTGTAGGGCAAAACTGTCCAACGCGGACACAGCGGGAGCGATAGCTCCTTTTAGTTTGCAAGTTTTTCCTTTTTGTGAACATTTTATGCTGTTTCGAACGGCGAGAATTTAAATGTTAATTCTAATTTTAAATTCGAATACAATTAGTCACATACTCTATTATAATGATAAAAATTTTACAGAAGAAACTTTGCAACTAAATTACACATGGAAATCTTCCTCCTGGAAAATAGAAAATACTGTACATAGATTTTTCGAGGCATTAGGAAGATACTGTAGGGCAGAGCTGTCCAAAACCGGCAACGTGATGGCCTATTTTTAATTTCCAAGTTTTTCCCTTTTGTCTACATTATAAATAATTTTATAAAAAATTTTGCAACTAATTTATTCATGGAAATTTTCCTTCGGGAAATTAGATAATACTGGCTATTGATTTTTTCAGACATTAGAATGATACTCTAGGGCAGAGCTGTCCAACGCGGAAACCGCCAGTAAGATGGCTCCTTTTAATTTCAAACTTTTTCCCTTTTGTCTACATTATAAATAATTTTATAGAAGATTTTCCAACTAATTCATTCCCAGAAATTTTCTTCGGGAAATTAGATAATACTGGATATTGATTTTTTCAGACATTAGAATGATACTCTAGGGCAGAAGTGTCCAACGCGGAAACCTCAAGTAAGATGGCTTCTTTTTATTAGCAATTTTTTTTAATTTAGTCTACATTTTATGCTGTTTCGAATGACAAGAAATTAAATGTTAATTCTAATTTTAAGTCTAACTTGAATTAGTCACTTTTACTCTGCTATAATGTTTAAAAAATTACAAAGAAAATTTCGGGTCTAAATTACGCATGAAAATATTCTTTTAGGAAATTATAAAATACTAAGTCCTGATATTTTCAGCCTTTGTGCATAACAGCCATACCAGATAACACTGTAGGATAGAACTGTGCAACGCGGAAACAGCGTTTTAATTCACAAATTTTTAAATTTTAAATTCCATAGTCGTATAAAAACGAATTGAATTAGTATTTTACTCTGTTATAGTGATAAAAAGTTCCTCCGTATAGTTATCTTAGTTTTGTTTAATTCTCACATTAGGTTGTTAAGCAAAGATTAGAATTAATAAATAATGGCAAGATTTTAAAAAGAAAGAAATACATAAATTTTTAACACAATTAAGAGTTGCTTGTATCATTACCACCACTACTATTTGAGGACTACTATCACTGCATGTTTTGAATCATACGTATAATGGTGCTCATTGCTTGCCACTAACAGGATTATTCCCCTGCTTAGTAAAAATTTGGACAAACCCGCTGTAGGCGACTGTTTCAATGTTGTTTTCAGAATTTCGCTAACGCTTGCAATAATTGCTTCATAGTGATATGTGCAAATAAAAACAAAACAACACTACTGAATATCTTGACAGTGCGCACAGTTTCGTAAAAAAAAAAAAAAAAAATTGCAGTATTTTTTGTTAACCAAGGCCTAGTGATAAATTGCTTAATATTGATTATAGCATCATCATTGGCATAGCATTCCTTTTATATTAAATCCAAGCCACCTAATTCATTTTAAAAGCACAATTTTCATTAAAAGTGTTTGTATTATGCTCATTTAAAATACATGCTTTTCACACTTTCCAAATAAAATGGAAAGTAAAAAGGGAATCAAGAAATAAAAATTATTCTCCAATGAAAAACACTTTAAATGATCGTCAAAGTATTATTTCAAATTTAAACGGAAAAATAAAAACTGTTACTGGTAGGGGGGGGGGGGAATATTGTTGTTAAGATTTGCATCTTACTGACATAAAAGTACCAAAATTTCATTGAATCTTAAATGGGTATATTTTCAGCGTTTAAATTTATAAATCTTTATTTCCTCTACACTTATTTTTTTACACTACATTTTTTTTTTTAGAATATCAGTGCTAATATTTATTACATTAGTATTTATCCTATTTCCACGATGATATTATTCAGTTTTTTTTTTTTTTTTATAATTAATTTTTATTTTTGGTTACATAAATATTGGATAAAAAAAACTCTTACTTATTCATATAGATAAATACTAAAGTTTATTTTAATTATTTAATCATACTTTATTTATTTACATTTTATATAGTTATTTAAAAAAACAGTACAACACGAAAAAAAAATCGTGAATTTTTTGGCCAAAAATATTGTTTAAATGTTTTTAAAAAACATAAAAATTTTAAGTAAAGTATCCGAATAAAAATATTAATGATATTATTTCATAAAACAAATCTAAAATTAACAAGCGTAGTATATAGCTACTTTATTATCAAACCTAATCTTTTATCTATAATGAAGTTATCCATACAATCTTTACAAAATAATTTATTTTTATTGGTCATCAAACAACGCATGCAATTTGAATAAGTATGTCCCATTTTTTCCTCTTCCGACAAAATAATAATATTGACAACTTACGATGTAAAATAACTTCAAACAAAAACAAACGATTATGTTGTCTCATTGGAATATGACCAAATATATCACATGTTCCGGTATTTCTAAATCGATAAATAAGAGCGGATATAAAGAGATTGAATATGGTTAGTGTGGAGAAAAGTTGCAAGTTAAGAGCATTTTTTTCCCCGCGTATTCAATTTTCGTCGAGCTAGATTAGATTTTCATTCCTTATCCCATCAGAATTTACTGCGATACCATTTTTTTTTATCCAAAAATTATTTATTGTTCCAGTGGGAAATTGTAAATGGCATTTGCCCGACCTTTATATTTTCCCATTAATAATCATTGAGAATAAATATTTCAGAACTGTACAAGAAAAAAAGTAGTTTTTTTCTAAATATACAGGGTAGCATATAAATAGATTTTACTAAATATACAGGGTAACGTATAAATCGATAATAAAATATTAAATGTGTAAAATTTTTCACATTGCAAGCCGAAACTAAACCAACAGAATGAAAAATGTACAAGCCAATAATCGAGCCTTGATTCCTGAAATAGTGTTTTAAAGATCTAACATAAACTTAGTAAACGAAGCCCCGTTTGACACCCCTCACTGTTCTTTTTCTTTTATGTTGATAATCCTGCAACTACAGAACACGATGGAATAGTCTTCATGAGCGAACAACCCTGCGGCAAACATGAGACGAAATGAAGCTCACCATTGATAATCACTTATAAGTGTAATTCATTAATTGCTTTTCTTTTTAAATTACTTTTTAACTGTGAAATTACGCTTGAAATAGTTCAATAATAAATACGTGAAATTTTGCTAATTGCTAACTTAGCGTAAATCAACAGAGGGGAAAATGGTCCAAGCTGGGATTCAAACTCGGATTCCTGGTAAATAGCGCTGTAATACTTTAATATCAAACTACGAGAACAACACTGTTTCACATCTCTCATTATTATTTTTTCTTTTTATGTTGGTAAGTCCGCAAATTCGGCACACGATTGAATAGTCTTCATCAGCTTCCAATTTTGCGACAAACATGAAACTACATGAAGGTGCTTTGGTGAACAATTCATTTTTTTCAGTTAATTTTCAGCAGTGAAATTGCGCTCAAAAATTATTGAAAAAATAAATATGTGAAATTTTGCAAATTGCTTACTAAGAGTAAATCAATAGAGGGACAAATGTCCAAGCCGGAAATTGAACTTAGATCCCTAAAATAGTTTTCCAATGCTCTAGCGTTAAGCTATGAATACGATACATAGCTTCCTATCGTACACTTGCTCTCATAATTTATAATAGTTTTTAAAATGCAATAACATGCAGATAATGAAAGAATGCTACACACTCAATAATGGATACTCAGTTTTCACAAAATTTTCTTCGTTTTTGATGAAACCGTTTCCTGGGATATCCGAGCGAATATTTCTTAAAAGTGAGTAAATTAGTTCCTTTGCTTGCTTGAAGCTAAAAATTTCCTCAACGGTTTAATTGGAAAAGTGCAATGAGAAATCTGGTGGTGCCATCTATTGAACAGTGTAAAAATATCTATATTTATCGATTGGGAAAAATATATTGTCGTCCAAGGTGTCCTCAAAAATATCTGATTTTAAATGCATGTAATAGATTTTACTGTGTGCTTATATTTTTATAAAATTGATTGAATTTTTTTTCGGTGCTGTTTTAATTCTTACAAGTTTTAATTAATAAAATAGTTTATTATTTTTGTTTTCCAATGATTAAAGATAATAATAATAATTATAATAAGGCTTGATTAATATAATTAATTATAAAAAAATTCTTTGATCAACGAATGATTACAATATGGTCTGGTTAATTTATTATTGTAAAATAATGAATTTTGAGTGCGTACTCAAGAAGGTTTTATCACTCTAAAAAGGTGAATAATTTAACTGTTTATTGGGAGGAGAGAAATCAATTATACATATTTTTTATTTGATTGTCATAAGAATATATTTCTAAATGAAAAAGAAATCCTTGAATTAAAAAAAATGAGCCATTTTGTAGAATACAGGAAATTTATTTTTTTAGATACAAACCTAATGAACAGCAGTAAATAAATAAATAAATAAAAATAATAATAAATATTCTTAAAAACTTTAACATCTAAAAAAATTCACTAATGGAGAAACAATGGCTATTTCAGTATTTTCTGAAAAGTGCTGATTCTTAAACAAATTGTGACAGGAATATCATAAGCAAGACAATTGTCTGCTAGCTAAAATAGCAGGATATGAGGAGAGGTAGATTAAGGGCTTCTCTCGGCAAACAGCCATCTCAACTGTTTGTTTCCTTAAAATGCATTTGAATTTGGCTACGAGTGAAGAAAAAATTTCCTGAAATATTTAAGAGTTTTGTTGAAAGTCACGTGATTTTGATACGAAATTATTGTCAAAAATGGCGTAAAACAGTTCAAGAATTGCTGAAACGTCAAAACTGGCAGTTGTATTTCTGAGAATGTAAAGAATGAAATAAACTGATGGTTATTCTCACAGGAAATTAATTTGTAAAGAGCAGGATTATTTTGCTGCACTTTTTATTTTAATACTAATTGACACCTATAGCCTCTGTGTTGTTTCAGAAAATTAGAATGGTCGAATTAGTGTATAAATATAAATCAAAGTTGACTAGGATTTTACTTTCCTTTTTATTTGACTATAAAAACTCGAAAAAAGAGCTTGCATCATATTGAAACACTATACTTCATTAAACCGCATATTGTTCTGTGATATTTGAAACTAATATAAATAAATCTAGCTATGAAATGACTGATTTGATAAAATTATTGATCCACAAGATTAATTTCAAAAGCTATCATCGTTTAGCTGTAATTCAATTTTAAAAACAAACATTTCATTTTCAGACACCTTACATTAACCTAATAAAAAATTCTCCTAACGTAATCAGATGCCAATTTTTAGGTGGATGTGACAGGTGATAGGTAGGCATAGGCGTAGCGTCGGGGGGGCCAGGGGGGGCACGTGCCCCCCCAATCATCTGTACCTGGGCGCCAGAACAGAAAGCGTAGGGGCGCCAAATTAAGGCTTTTTTTGTCTTTATATGCAAAAATTTATGTATATATGTCGAATTTGAATGTCTCACAGCCTGAAACCAAGCGATTTCCCTAGGGGTTGCAGAGGGGGCGCCAAATGAAGATTTTGTTTGTCTTTGCATTCAAAAATGTATATGTATGGAATTTGCATAAGAATGTCTGACAGCCTGAAACCAAGCGATTTCTCTAGGATTTGCAGAGGGGGCGCCAAATGAAAATTTTGTTTGTCTTTACATACAAAAATGTATATGTATGGAATTTGCATAAGAATGTCTCACAGCCTGAAACCAAGCGATTTCCCTAGGGGTTGCAGAGGGGGCGCCAAATGAAGATTTTGTTTGTCTTTGCATTCAAAAATGTATATGTATGGAATTTGCATAAGAATGTCTGACAGCCTGAAACCAAGCGATTTCTCTAGGATTTGCAGAGGGGGCGCCAAATGAAAATTTTGTTTGTCTTTACATACAAAAATGTATATGTATGGAATTTGCATAAGAATGTCTCACAGCCTGAAACCAAGCGATTTCCCTAGGGGTTGCAGAGAGGGCGCCAAATGAAGATTTTGTTTCTCTTACATACAAAAATGTATATGTATGGAATTTGCATAAGAATATCTCACAGCCTGAAATCAAGCGATTTCCCTACGGGTTGCAGAGGGGGCGCCAAATGAAGATTTTATTTGTCTTACATACAAAAATGTATATGTATGGAATTTGCATAAAAATGTCTCACAGCCTGAAACCAAGGGATTTTCCTAGGGTTTGCAGAGGGGGCGCCAAATGAAGATTTTGTTTGTCTTTACATACAAAAATGTACATGTAGGGAATTTGCATAAGAATGTCTTACTGCCTGAAACCAAGCGATTTCCCTAGGGGTTGCAGAGGGGGCGCCAAATGAAGATTTTGTTTCTCTTACATACAAAAATGTATATGTATGGAATTTGCATAAAAATGTCTCACGGCCTGAAACCAAGCGATTTCCCTAGGGGTTGCAGAGAGGGCGCCAAATTAAAATTTTGTGTGTCTTTACATACAAAAATGTTTATGTATGGAATTTGCATAAAAATGTCTCACAGCCTGAAATCAAGCGATTTCCCTAGGGGTTTCAGAGAGGGCGCCAAATGAAGATTTTATTTGTCTTACATACAAAAATGTATATGTATGGAATGTGTATGAAAAGTTCTCACAGCCTGAAACCAAGCGATTACCCTAGGGGTTGCAGAGGGGGTGCCAAATTAAGATTTTGTTTGTCTTTACATACAAAAATGTATATGTATGGAATTTGCATAAAAATGTCTCACAGCCTGAAACCAAGTGATTTCCTTGTGGGTTGCAGAGGGGGCGCCAAATGAAGATTTTGTTTGTCTTTACATACAAAAATGGATATGATTGGAATTTTCATAAGAATGTCTCACAGCCTGAAATCAAGCGGTTTCCCTAGGGTTTGCAGAGCGGGCGCCAAATGAAGATTTTTTTGTCTTTACATACAAAAATGTGTATGTGTGGAATTTGCATAAGAATGTCTCACAACCATAAAATTCGAAAGGAAAACTGTACCAAAGAATCTCTATGCCTTCTGTCTTTTAAATAGGTTAGTCTCTCTTCCCAAACCCCTCTTTTATGTGGAGCTGCACCTCATGGATAATTGCAAAAGCAAATCAATTCCCTGCTGGTTGCTGAGGGGATATGTGCCTCCTACGCCAAAATAAAAGACAAAGGTGGCGCCAAATGAAGATTTTGTTTGTCTTTGCATATAAAAATGTATATGTAGAGTATATATTGAATTTGCATAAAAAATGTCTCACAGCTTGAAAATTCTAATTAAAACTGAACCAAATGTATCTCTATGCCGTCTAACATTTAAATTGGTTAGTCTCTACTCAAAAATCCTCTTCTGTGTGAAACTGTACCTCACCGACAATTGCCAAAAACCAAGCGATTTCCCTAGGGGTTGCAGAGGGGGGCGGGGGGAATGTGTCTCGGACGCCAAAACGAAAGGCGAAGAAGGCGTCAAATTAAGATTTTTTTTGTCTTTACATACAAAAATATATAAGTATTCAATTTGGTAAAAATGTCTCATAGCCAGAAAATTCGAAAGGAAAACTAAATCAAATGCATCTCTATGCCTTGTTTCATGTAAATAGGTTAGCTTTTGTTTAAAAATCTCTTCAGTGTGAAATTGTACCCTCACCGATAATTGCAAACGGCAACCGATTTCCCTAGGAATTGGTAAGGAGACATGTGCCTTGGACGCCAGAACGAAAGGCGAAGGGGGCGCCAATTAAAATTTTGTTTGTTTTAATTTATACTATGAAAAAAAAGAATTTGAAACTAAGTGCACGATGTCGACCCGGATCTACATAAATTTAGCTTTTGTAACTATTAACAATTACTAAAGATATAAGTTAAGCTTAGAATTTTTACAGAATTTCATGCTATCAATGTAATGAAGGAGCGAATAAAATAAGTAAATTGATTATGTATATCAATTTGATAAAATATAAAATAATGATTAAAATCAGTGTATTTTATATATTAAGATGTTGAAACAAAAGTTAGAAAGAAACTATTATAATGTCAAAGTAATCTTCCATGTTGAGGAAGTATAAAAATGCAGCTTAAGTCTGCTTGTTTCTTAATTTAATTAATTTTGTAAAGATGGTTTTCTTTTATTAATAACTTGTAAATAAATATGATTAATCGAGACATTATCTCGGTCTGTTTTATTTAGTGATAAGTTTATGTGTGTCACCTTTTCTAGGAGTAATTTCCTTGTAGCATATTTGTTACATTTTTCTTTTTGGGTTACAATTGATTTACAAGGGAAAACTTCTTATAGTCCTAATAAAATATTTCTAAAAGTTTTTTTTTTTTTTTTGGGAGGGGAGGCACAGTTATTTTAAATTTAAATTTTGCGAAAAATTTATAAGTGATAGGGCCCTTGAAAATAATCACAATACAAACTTATGTATTTATTTTAATTAACATGAAATAATTAACCTATTTAGAGCGATAGTTATATTTAATTATTTTTTATCTCGCGATGGCTTATCACTAGAATTTCTTTTGATGTATGATCACAATGATTTGTCATTTTAAGTAAATTAAATTGTACCAAAGTTACTTTAGGTGCGGTTAGGAAATGTTTGGATAGAATATGTAAAATTTTAACCAGTTATAAAGAGTGTATTTATATCTATCCAGCAAACTGCAAAATTAAATGTATTTCGCTTATTAAAAAATAAAATTAAAAAAAAAAATTGTGTTGTTATATGTTACAGTGTCAGTATTAACCATTCAAAATGCATTAGGTCAATGTTTTGAGAATCTAAAGAAATTTTGTTCTGTGATTTTCTTGTAGGGGAGGATATAAAATCCGAGAACACCGTTTCCCACAGGCACAAAATATCATTTTACAACTAGCGCATGAAGCAAAAATATGAAATAATATAAAATACAACTCATGATTACCTTATTATTTTATAAGAAACCCAAAAATAACTTTTATTAGGTTGGTAATACTTTATTATTGATTTTATTTAAAAAAAAACCTACAAACTAAAATTTTTATCATTGCTAAAAATTGTAAGAAATTGTTTTTTCAATGTAACTCTCAGATCCAAACTGCATTTTTTCACACATTTTTTTTTATCCGAACAGGTGCTCTTATTTTCAATTTTATAACTGAATAGTATTTTGCACTTTTCGATAAACTCAGAAATACTTTTAGAAGAGTTGTCATTTTGGCATTTCGAACTGAATTTCCGGGCGGTGATAGTGAGAGTGAGGCAAAAAAATTACCTCCTTGAGACAGTAACCTGCCTTAAGATTTAATTCGTTTACGGAAAATAGAAATAAAAACATTTGATCATAAATCTCTTCAATAATCACGATTACAATTGTCATGCTTTTAAGTTTAAAATTTAGCCAGAATATATGTTAGGAAGTTTTTTGTTGTTATGCAAGAAAAAAAAAATATATTTTCGAGAATCGGCTTAAATGTCTGTTTAAATTCTTTATTTTCTGCGTTTGGGAACATATATTTTCTTTATATATTTACAAATTCATTTTCATTAGTATATATAATACAATGAAGATTTGAAACTAGAAAAGTCCTGAAAATTTTCACCATGTTTTTCAATAATATATTCAACTGTCTTCGGGATTTTTTATTGTTATTATTCATTTTATTATTACTAGGGTTTTTTTGTTATTTCCAGGTCCATATTTTCAATGAATATTGTAGCAAAGAATATGAAAAATACTATTTTTTCTTTTAAAAGATGTGTTTTCAAAAATAAATATTTTTGTAAATTACAAAGATGATTTAATTTTTTTTCTGTAAAATTTAAAACTTTTAAAAAACTTTAAAGAGAATTACATTTTTTAGAAAATATATCGATCTTCAAACATGATTAATATTTAAAATTTTTAAATTAAAACTTATATTTTTAAATCAAAATTGACTTTTTTTTTTTTTTTTTTTTTTTTTTTTTTTTTTGTATTATTTACCCATTATACGTAGCATAGGGTAAATCTTGCAATCGTTTTGAAAATCGAAAAAAAAAATTTGACGGATTTACATATTTTATTTAAAAATTCCGAAAAACATTTTTATTTCCAGAAAAAAAATTGCCGTTTGTCAGTGTGTTTGTAAATGCTCTATCTCCCGAACAAATTGAGATAGAGACTTGAAACTTTGTATGTTCTTAGTATGTAAGGATGGAACGAAGCCTATTTAATATCAGTAACCTCGATTATTTGGAACTATTTTTTTCGGGCACTCGAAAAATTCGTTCTGATGAAAGGTATATGAAGTTTTTCGAAATTTTGTATTTTAATGCGTGGATGTAAAAGGCAATAAAATAGCACAAATTTTGCATAAAGAATGAAGTCGATCGGATTATTAGTTGCCGAGATATTTGTAATCCTATTTTCCACATTCTTCGGTTTTTCATGACCCTGTATTTCAATTTCAATTCAAAGATATATTTTAATTGAAAATGAGACCCTTAATCCGACGCAGTAAACTGTTAGTTAATATGATTATTAGGATGAGCGAAGCGAATCCTCTACTAGTCCACTCAAATTACAATTTGTCGTACGCTTTACAAAAAAACTATTCAATATTTTAACTTCAAATTAAACACAAAAATAAATTATGATCTGTAGATTTGCAGAATATAATTTTTTTACAGTAAAACGTTAAAAAAATTATTATTTTAATTAATTTATTTTACATGCATTTCCAATACGGACGCATTTTAGCAAATAAATAAAAAATGAAACGCGTATATTTTCAGAAAAAAAAAGTTTAAATCATGGAGTATAATTATAGATAGAATCATGATTAATTTATTAAATAAAACATGTTTTCATTATCCCGCAAAATCGTTTGCACAGATGACACTTAAATATTTTAAAAAAATTGTGTTATGGATTTTTTTATTTTTTTTTATTTTTATTTATTTTTTTTTTTTTTGTAAACTGGCAACAAAATAATTGTAAACAAATAAAATTAATTCTTAAATTTGTTATATAAATGAAAAATTAAAAGATCTGCGTGAAGTTGTTGGTTCAAGCTCTTTATAAATATTTTTGCGAAGGTCGTATTGTGGCTAAATAATATCGACTCATTAATCAGAAGGATTTTATAGAAAAATAAGACTTTAATAAGTTCGCAAACACAACAATAATTATTCGTGAAAACGTCACTGCGAGAATGAGAGAGCGCTTCGTTAAAAGGTAATTCCATTAATTGAGTTGCCATTCGCAGAAAGTAAAAAGTTCTCCCACGCGGAGAGAATTACAGCAATTCTCTTACGCTAACATGTATAAAAACGAAGAAATTAAAATAAAATGTTTTACAGTTAAAAATTCATAGTATCAACGAAAGCAGATTTCAAATGTTTTTTCCAGAAAATAGGATTTTGAAGAAGTAACTTTCTTCAAGCTTTCTTCAAATATATTATTCTAAAATAGCTATCAAAGATTATCGGATGTTGATTACAAAGATTGGAAACATGCATATTTCAAACAATTAAAAAACACCAGTGGCTACTTGAAATTGTAAAAACATCTTTAAAAGAGCTTTTAGTTGAAAATAAAAAAAAAAATTGTAAAAGTTTGCTTCAAAAATATCTTATTATGCCAGTTTTACAACATAAATAAAAAATTAAAATGCGCCAAAACATAAAATATCGTTTTTGTTTAATAAAGATGCAAAAAAAAAAAAAAAAATATATATTGTTACTTTTAAATATCTGTTTTATAAAATAATGCTTCGCGAATCCAAACAAAGCATGGCTTTTGCTAGTTATTTTTGGAGTTATAAGGATGTTTCGGTAACACAATTCGGTACTACTTTGAGTAGCTTGGCGTTTTATATAATTTGTCGAAATTGGTTCATCAGCAATGCATTAACTCCTTCGCGACGGGAGCCTTTTACGAAATTTTTAATGTTTGTCAACAATTTTTTAAAACAGAAATTTGTGCATTATTAAGTCAGGAAAATGCTCCAATTAAATAAGGCAAATTTTAAAGTAAAATTTTGCTGGCGCATATAAACAAGGATACTTAAGTCTCGGCACGTATACGTATCGCATCATATTTAATAGAGCATTGCTATGTATATTAAAAATTTAAATATACGATTAAATTTTGTTTTGAAATTGCAATGCATTTTATAAATATTTCATACATGTTTTATTTTCATATATTATATTATGCATATTCATGATGGATAAGTATTACGGTGGCCCCCAATGGCTAGTTTTTTATTCATTTTATTTATTCATTCATTTCACATTTATTCATTCATTAACGGCTCTACATAAAAATTTAAGCGAAACAGATAAAATATGGACCATTTTCATTGGTTATGAAATTTCGCGAGGATAAAAATTATAAATGTGTTTTACGAACCGATACTAGTTTGACAAAATCACTATAGAAGCTATAATATATCCAGATTAGAGATCATATAATCGGACAATCATATCATATCTGATCAGACACTCAATTTCATAAGCTGAGTCGTGCTGGACTGAGTCTTATGTATAAATGATATGGTTTTTTTTTTTTGTTTTTTTTTTTTTTTTTTTTTTATCTTTTTTTCAGCATAGTCGAGTCAGAGCGAAACTGGATCTAGTTGTTTACAGTGGGACAAACAATTATGTTTTGAAGAAAATTAATAGATTAATCGGGCTTCTAAACAAATGTAAAGGACCCGGCCAGCAAAAAAATTGAACGAACCTGCTGTTCCAGATCGATAAAAAAAATTAAGCAGGCCTACCGGCCCGATATAAAGATCTCTACTGGGCCGATGAATCTGACTTTCGCAAGAATATATATAATTGAGTGTCACGAGCCGATGATAGTTTGACAATATCAATAAAGAATTGTACGAAGTGTCCTGCATAGAGATCGGCATCGGATAGTTATATGGCATCTGAATCAGGGCTTAATTTTTTTCAGCAGGCTTGTACCGGGCTAAGATCAGGCTTGCATTTTTTTACACAGTCAAGACGGGACAAAACTAGGTTTAATTTTTCTCAAGGCAAGGAATACGTTCTGTAAAAATATTATTAGCGATAATGAACGTATATTAATATAATCTTTGTAAGTACAACTTAAGGTTACTCTCAAATTCCCAGCTCAACAACATGAAATTCGGCACACTTTCTGACTCATTTTTCTTCATAAAGGCATAAAATTAACAGGCTGATGATTGAAGTAATTTGTAATCGATTAGCATTTTCCATTTTTAAAAATAAATAAATAACTTTTTGATTTATAACCTATTCTAATCACTTGACGACAAGTTTTTCTTCTCCTTAGTACGATTGCGTCTGGAATTTCGATTCAAAATGACAACTTTGGCAGTATTTTCTCAAAGATTTTTTGTCTTTTACGAAAAATGGAAAATTCCATTCGATTACACAGATTCTAAATAAGAACGTTTACCAATTTTATGTGTTTTTGAAAAGAAATGAATTCAGAAATGTATCAGAAAGTAGCTAAATTGGATCAGAATAATAATTTACTGAAAAATTTGGGGGTCATCAATAAAATAATTTTTTCGTGAATAGAAAGAAACAAAATATAACTACCCAAAAAGAACTATTACAAAAGATACAGCTATGTTTTAACTACAAATCCACATTAGAACCAACGGAATTAAAACGTTTTTCACAACGTGGGATAAGTTTTTGAGTCCAGTGTCATAAAAGTCTGCCACCAGGGAATGGAGGCAGGAACTTGTTACAGTTGTCAACTCACGTCTCATCAACCGTTAAAATCTTGTTGAGGTATTCATTTCCTTCATCGTGATATCGCTACAGAAACATCAATGCTGCTTTCCCACATTTGTTTTTTAAAGGGCAAAATTAGCACTAGCCACCGGCCGCAGGGCCAGTAAATGAGAAAAAGTGGCCAGTGAAAAATTGTCTATCAGCGGCCACCATGTGGCCACTTTTTTAAAAGGAGATAATACAATTTACTTACATTTCATCAGAAATTCTACTTTTTTGGATTTCAATATATTTATATTAACATATTTATTTGGGCTATTCAGTTTTAGATTAATACTTATAGAAATTTTGCTGCTTAATATTTTTAAATAAAAAAGTAGCCACTGGTTTAAACAAAGTGGCCACTGGTTTAAACAAAGTGGCCACTTGGAAAACTAGTCTTACTGGCCAGTAGCCGCTAATGAATTTTCCCAATTTTGCCCTATATTGTTTTTGTGTTAAGGTGCAAGCTGATTAGGCATCCACCTGGCACACAGTTTCCAGATAAACAGGTGTTTCGAGGTGGTTTCCTGCAATGAGAATCTTCTTTGCGCTATTTAGAGCGATACCACGCTGAGGGCAACGAGTACTTCAACAGGATCCAGTCCGTGTAGTTATGTTTTGTTTCTTTTTTAATTCCGTGGAAAACTCATTTTTCGACAATCCTTGTATTTCAAAATCTACTTTTTTTATAGTTTCAAAGGTTAGGATTTTTTTTAACCAACTTTTTTTAAAATTCTAACCTACATCAAGTTTTATGAATCTTTATTTGAATATTGAAAAGTCTTAAATGTCTAAGCAATTATTAATGCTGCTATTGAGTATTTTCAGGGTATTTTGTGAACACATAGTAATTTAAAGTATACTGCAAAATTATCCAATTAATACTTATGTTTTTTCACTGATTTTTTGTATGAGCAGAACCTGGCCCTAAACTATGAAAATATAAACGGGCCGGGCTCGGGTGAAACTTTTAATACCCACGCCGGGCCGTGCTGAGCCCGTGCATGGAAATTCCTGTAAATGTAGGCTTCTAGCATGTTCCACTGGAAGGACATGCTAAAGAGACGATCACCACATGTACGAAATTTATTCTGCGAGCCATTTTTTTGACCGTCAATCATTTTCAGGGAATTTCTTTATCTCTCTTGATCGTTTTCCTCCCTGTTTTAAAACATTGTGAACTCTTTGACAAAAAATGCAAATTTCTGTATGTTTTAGTTCTGAATTTCTTAGTTAAAATTAAACCTTATAAAGTTCCAAAATAAACGCTAAATAATTATTTAATAGAATTAATTTATGTTTGTTAGTTTTATGACGCCTACCAAAAGAAAAAAAAAATTTTATTACTTTTTTGGGGCTGAGGCGGGGGGGAGGGGGGCGCCAAATTGAAAATTTGACAAGGGGCGCAGTTTTTACTTCGCTGGTGCCCCCCCAAAAGTTTTGGTCACGCTACGCCTATGTAGGTAGGTACGGGAATATTTTATATTTGTCGCAACACAAATCTATAGGCAAAAGTCGAAACATTTATTTTCATGATTAAAAGTTTTGCATTAATAATGCGAAAACATGGAACACGTTTAATGTTATGTTCTTTCTTAACCCCTTTGGTCCTGACGTTTTACTGATAGGACATATATTTCATTGAATATTATTTTACCTTAAAAATTATTTTGTTAATCCTAACACCTAATATTTATAGCATATGTCTATATATTTGATATTATGATGCCACTTATATTTTAGCTTTTAGTAATAATAATACAAATAAAAGTTCTCTTAATTATTAGCAAACCATTGGCGTTTTTTTTTTAAATCAAATAGATGTTTCACTCTTTAAATTTAAAATAGCTACTCCTTTTTCAAATTAGGGATTTCTGATAAAAGATAAAAAGTACTAGAATATTTTTATGTCTGTTTAATCTGGTTTTAATACAACATTTTCCAAACGTTCTAAAAAATTCTTTCTTAGATTATTGATGCATCAAAAAGACCTGAAATAAATCTTCGTTAGTTTTCAGTAAATATTATATATATTAAATTTCTTTAAATCGTAACTTTTGTGATTTCCATAGCTATTTTTATCCCTTTTACTCCCAGTGAGCCCAATGACATCATGGGGGCCGTCCATTAATCATGCGAGGCTCGAGAGGGGGGGGAGGGGTCCATAAAAAATCACGAAACATCACAAGGGGGGAGGGGGGGTGTAGTAATATATCACGAGTATTTATTTTTTCGGCAAACGCGCGATACTGAACCCAAAAGCGGCGTTTCGTGTATTTATTTTTTCGTCAAACGCGTACAAAGTCGAAAGCGGCTTGTAGTGTGACCTTGATTCACCGTTGCCAGGCAACGAATGAAGTGAAGTTCCCGCGAGAGAGATTCTCTGCGTAGAACGCGAAAATGATGACGCCGAGCAGTGTGACCGTTTTTGGATTGTTGTAAGAAATCTGGACTGTTGTAGGACTTACAACAAGCTAAATCAAGCTAAAAACTCAGGCTAAAAGATAGTTGTCAGTCTATTGATATACTGACGATCGATAGATGGCAGGACCATCGAATTTATTTTTAGCTTGTTGTCAGTCTGAATCTAGCCTGCTTTTAGCTTGAAAAAACGGTCACACTGACGCCGAGTGGCTTGATGAAACCGATGTGAATCTTCAACAAAGCACTGTGCCTACAACTAACTTGCAAGATGCTTATCCAGTTATTGGTGTTGAAGAAAGTCTTGCTAATCCGTGGTCTGAGGACATTGTAAATAATTATGTTTATGTATTACTACAAAAAAGTTTTTCGCATTTCTTTCATTATTTTTATGTCAGTCCAAAACAACTTGCAACCTTTCTGTTTACCTCTTAAGGTTATTATTGTAGTTTTTTTTTATTTTCTATAATAAAATTTGATGATACCTGAATTAGAACCTGTATTTTATAATAAATATTCTTAAAAAATTAAGATTCTTTGTAAGTACTAAAAAATACACGTGATGTAGGGTTGGGGGGGGGGGGGGGTTAGTCTTGAACTTCACCATGTATCACCAAGGGGGAGGGGGGTTTAAAATATCAAAAAAAAAACCATCACATGATTAATGGATGGCCCCATGACAGTCCATATATATTTTTTTCTGTTTTTTTTTTTTTTTTTTTTTTTTCAGATAATTCAAATTTATACCAGAAAATTATAAAATAGAAATACCTATTTTATTTTAAATAACAGACATTCCATATTTAAATAAAGCGAAATGCATTATTGAACTTTTCTGGTGTAAACTTACATTCTCAAAATTTACACCGGAATGCAGAAATTTTTTTAGAATTACAGAATTTCAGGAACGTATTCTGGTATGGTAATGGCAGGGTTAATTTTGTTAGCGTAAAAGAATTTTTTTCACAAAATTGAAAAAAATTAGGACCCGAAAGAGTGAATTTTTCTTTGTAGATTTTTTCGCATTTTTTTTCAATGATTTATCCGTGTGTTTATGTCGTTAGAATCTTTATACAGATCGTGAATTTCGTTTTTACAGCTAAAAATGTTGTAAATGTATAACATTTAGGTTATCACAGCCTAGAAAATTTATTTGTATACATATATATAAACTATATATGTTTATTTCGGTGTTAGATGTAGTGTATCCTTTTTAAAATAGAAGTTATCAGGAAAAAAAGACTCACATTGAAAGCTATATTTCATATTTTAATATGTATAGTCTCCTCTAGAACAACTGCTATATTTAGAAAATTGGATGTGATTTGTTGGCTCTAAAATTCTCCATTACAACTGTTTATAATAAATTGACACATTTTATATAAAAATAAAAAACAAATCTTCTAGTGATTTAGATTTAAAAACAGAAATATTTAAATTCAGATTACCCGACACAAATTTAAGAAATTCATTTTCCCTGAATAATATATATGTAAAATTATGCAAAATACATGTAATATGTACTATCTACGTAGAATATATTGAAAATTTAAATATAAAAGACAAAGTAAATTCGAAAATATATCTATTCAATGCGACTTAAAAAAAAAAAAAACAATTTAAACAAAATAATGTTTCTTTTATTTAAATTTCTTGCAGTATAAGGGGCTGCGCAAATATAATAATATCACTTTAGGGTGTAAAAGAAGAATGCCTGGAACTTGATATTGTACGGTAACTCTGCTGGGGTGGGGCATAGTTATCGTTTTTGATCTACCGATTTTTTTTTTTTTTCAAAAACCTTTTCTTTACACTTAAATAGTCTGTTACGTTTATTGTTATTATAATTTTTATGTTTGTGTAATTTTTATTTGCATAGTAACATTATTGCAATATATCCGTTTCTCATATCCATTAATGTGCCGTTTTAAAAAATGAGCTTTTTTATTTCTGTTCAGCAAAGAATCACAAGGAGAAATTCGTTCACACATATCCTGGAGTGTTAAAATAAGGGATGCCGACATTACATAGATTTTTTTTTAAATCTTCAGAGTGATAAAAATTTATTCCTGGAATATTTAACCCTTTTATGTAAATTTTTTTTTTTTCACAATAAACTCTTTTTTGTGAGATATATGTGAACCTATTATAATTTTATTATTGTGCTTCATACTAGCTAGTAACTGTCAACATATCAGATCTTCTTAAATAAATGCTATTTTTTTACTTAGTAATGCAATTATTATTTGTCCACATATGAGTACTGTATGTGTTAAAGGGTTGATTAAAGTTATATATTAATTATAAATAGAAGTTTTCATATACGTCCATTAAAAGCATTTCAAAAATATGCATTAAAATATGATGCTATACCTTTTGATACTTGCACTCCATATTCTTATAAATTATCTACCTTTAGATTCCTTATTAACACAGCTTTTAGAATTTGTTCTACTGGAAATTTAAATGATGAATTAGATAAAATTAAAACAATAGCTGTTAACAACGGATATCAAGTTAAAATAGTTAATAAATTAATTAAAAAGTTTATTAACAAAATGAACAATACAGTTTTTGAAAATAAAACCGACAATAAAAACAACAAGAAAAGGGTTGTTATAAATTATTATCCAAATTTCTTCGAGTCTGCTAAAACACAATTAAAAAAGTTTGATTTAAATTTAATAGCTAGACCCCCTCCAAAATTAAAATCAATTTTAACAACTAGAATTGACCCCATTTATAAATTTGACCGATCAGGTGTTTATATCATTCCATTTCTTAAAGAAGGTGGTTATAAAAATTATTATATTGGCATGACTCAAAGAAAATTCAAAATAAGATGTAAAGAGCACATTGCAGACATAAAATTTAATAGAGGTAAAACCGCATTATCTAGGCTAAATCAAATAGAAAACATAGATATTTTGTTTAATGAAAGTAGATTAATTTATAGGTCAGATTTTTATTTGCAACTTTTTATTAGAGAGAGTATTGAAATTTACGCCAGACGCTCAATGGTCTGCAATGATTCCTTGTCATTTCAAATCCCAAATATTTGGATTGAATTGTTAAATAATTTAAAAATTAAACAACGTGATACATAATTAAAATATAACGCGCGTGATTTTTATTTTTTAAAAAATTTTAAATTTCATTTGTAATAGTTTTTTGTAATTTTCCATCTTTGTGTTTATTTGTATTTTCTTTTTCTGATGATGATTGAGTAAATTCAATCGAAACATGTAAAAATTATTAATATCTTTTAATGTTTTTATTAGTATTTAACGTCCTTTATAGCAATTAAATATTTTAATGCATATTAAAGTTATATATCTTCTAATATAGTTTTGAGAAATAACAAAAAATATAGGAAATTTTCACAAATCGATAATTTTGGATGTAAAAGGTTAAGAAGTGGACGCGGAAAAAATTAATTAAATATATCTATTTTCAGAGAAAATATTTTAAATATATGCATCCATAATGCAACAATACATTTAACATTACCGAAAAGAATTCAGAAATTTATTGACTAACAGAATTAACAATATCTACATTATCTAGGTAAAAATATTCTCCAAACATCTTCACAGAGTTTGATTATTCAATACTAAACATTTATAATAACAAGATTTACCAGCAAATCCGTTTAAAAGTGTCACTGAACCCTAATCTCCATATTTATATTCATGCGGGTGCAATAGGGGTATTAAACTTATCAAAATGAATTATTCCCTAATTCCAACATTCAAGGTTAAACTCGTGTAGCTCCTACCTACATGCTTTTCTTCTTTTTGTCTTATCATTAATCTATAGTGGTGTGATCACAGCTGATTGAACGGTTTCGTCGTTATCAATAATTTCAGGACACTGACGAAAACGAAATAATCTTTTTCTAAGATTCAAAACTGTCAGATAAGACTCAAGTCTGAGTAAACATCTTTTCCTAAAGGAACCCAGTTGCAATATCGACGATTTCCCCTCTTTTAGCAGATAGCGAACAGAACCGTAAATGCCATTCTTTCGTATAATGACTACATGTAACCTTACTCGTACAATATTTTGAATTGTAGAGCAGATAGTGAGCTGTAAATTTACATAAAATACTTTGTTTTTTCTTTCTTATTCAAGATCGCATTATCGCTACTTATGCAAGGAGCTCGACAGTTTTTATCGCGGTAATGAAATATTCAAGACCGCACTACTTATCTCACGTTGTAGTATCAAAGTAAAACTGATGAATCGTATATATTTTTCGAGGTGCGTTCGTTTTAAGTTTGCTTGTACTGAATAGATGGAAATAAGTTCACGTATAGTTTTAAATTTTATTTTGTCATTTGTGGAAAAGATGACGGGAATTTCTATTGACTGTATTTTTTATATTATGTTGGAATGCGCACATTCTCAAAAAACGCCGCTTGTTATACATATCTATTCTGTATCCCGGAATTTATTTTTTTATCTATACTTAAAAAGGCATTTCCAGAAATTTAAAAGCACTTAGTATTTACTGAAATGATTTAATTTGCTTTAAAAAAATTGTATGGTTATTTAAATGAAATGGTAACACATTTCAAAGCAAGTTTCAAAAACAGTAATTTTTATGCAAGTCAGGAAAGTTCATGTAATTTTTAGAGTAGATTTTTTTCCTCTTTAAAAGAGACGATTTATGTATGATAAAAAGCTGAGCCATATGCAAAATACTTTCACGCTTTTTATCCGTATACATATATACACTTAAACTTTCATTTCGGGGTGTCTAATTGTTACACCTAAGATGCACGTATAATGGAATTATTGAAAGAATGTTTTAAAATTCGATCAGTATTTTTTTATGCAACAGAGTATGCAATAGTATTTTTTATGCAAATGGTCAGCGAAATAATTATCTCCGTGTATATCCCGTGATTTTTTATTGTTCGAAAGTAAGGGGATCGAGTAATAAACGAGTACATGAAAATTTGTAAAATTGATATTCTAAAAAAGAAAATGAAAATATGGTGAGTATTAAAATATCACTTTCAAATTTCTATAAATGTTTTAAAGCTCTATGTTTTTAGAATGTTACCGATTCTCATGCATTATCCAAATCATTGTCATCACGTTTCAGGAAATTATAAAAATCGCTTTATTTTAGTGATACATCGGTATGAATATCGAAAGTGCCAAATTCTTATCAGCACCACGCCCCACCAGTGGCCGCGGGGTTCTGACCTCCAAACTGGTAGACGGTAGGTGCTGGGTTCGAACCCAATGTCGGCCTAACCGTTCGAAGTTTTCCGTGGTTTTCTTCGAAACTTGCGTAAATACGGGTTAGGTTCCCTTAGAAAGACCCCCACGGAGGGCAACCCACCCCATAGGGCCTATATCCCATAGCGTAGATAATCGGCCGACAAAAATACACCACCACCTTATCAGCACCACAATCGCCATCTTATTAAAAAATGGCATTATATAAAGTTTCATCCATTGCATTATCTATACAACATTTTTTCTGAATGATCAAACAACACCTTTGTGTGGTAATTCAAATCAAAAATTGAATACTTGATTTTTTATGAAGGAACAAGTCATAACAGAATAAGTGGCGCCCAATTAAAAAGATTTGGCAGCACATTTAGGAAAATAAAGGAGAGATGATTAATTTTGGAGAGAGCATTTTTTTATAATATTTATGCACAAAAAAAAATATATAATTTTTGTTTTACCGAATTTTTACTCACCATGTTTTAACATGGGATTATATACAGGACCCAATTTTGAATGATTTTTCACTGAAAAGTTGTATACTCCGATTATACATGCATCGACTTATGCACAGAAATATACGGTGATCAGAATAGTGTAAAAATAGTATAATTAAAAATTGAAATTTATTGGTCAATAGACTGCCTGTGTTACTCACCGACACATAATCATCGATGCTTTATAGTACATGTATTTTTAAGTATTTTACATTTCATTGGTTTCAAATGAAACTCTTCGGACAAATGTTTGGTACCAAAAATTACTATATCTCAAGGAACATCAAGAAAAATTGAATGTGAAAGGCATATTTTCAAACATATAAAAAAAATTTTTTTTTCAAGAATTCAAAATATATGTTTTCTATCCACTGCCTTACAAATATCCGTCTTGGGTCTATATATAAATAAAAGATATAAAGTACGCTTATATTTCATGCTTATGTAATAACCATACCCTTATAAATCTATATCAGCGATGGATTTTTTCACGAGGAGAGGTGGTGAAAAAAATTTATTGATACCCAATATTATCTTATTACAAACGTTTTATGTTGCATAATATTTGTATACATATTTATAATGAAATGAAATATTAAAATGTACATACATGTGTGTTATATTATAGCACAGTAAAACCTTCATAACAGGCACCCCGAAAAGAGGACTTTCTCTTTTTAGCGGACAACTTTCCAATCCCCTCTCCACAAATCTAAATTTTTGTATGTGTAACCTTTGAATAACGGACATTCTGAATAACACTAAGTAGTTTTATAGATAAAGGATTAAAATTCATTTTTAACGAGAAAAATAAAATGAAAAAAAGTAAAAAGCATCTAAATTTATCACAGAAATGTATTATTAATTTTGTGATTACAATAAATTTTTGAATCAATGAGGGTGATGGGCCAGGAAAAATTCCTCCTTACATATCTAGTCTTGAATTTCGGGATTTGCCCTGGAGGGACATTCTTTTCCCTAAAGCAGAAACGGCCAAATTTTTTATTAATATCGATGATAACTTAACTACTCAAGAAGAATCAGTTGATATATGCGATTATATGCCTTTAGAATTTTAAACAAAAGCTGTCTATTAGTGATGGTGAAATAGCTACTGAAACTGGAAATGTTCGCTAGAAATATCAAGAATTTACGAGAAGTGGAAAAATAAAGTGTGTAGTTATGAAATTTATTTAAAAAAAAAAAAAGATTATTCAGAAGGATTAAAACTATCGACAGAAATCAAACTTCATATTTAAAAAAATGAATTGCAAGCAAAAGCAAAATTTTATAACCATTTTTTTTTTTTTTTTTTTTTTTTTTTTTTGTGAGCATGTATTAAACAGTAGCTTAAGGTATGCACAATTTTATTTCAGTCTTAAAAATCTATATATTTAAAACACCTGGCTGTTTTTTTGGTCATCAGCCCTGAGCCTTCTACTGGCCCGATTTTGATAATTATTTTTTTAAATGAAAGCTGTTTATGTGTAGATGTGCCCATTCTGGCTAATTTTTAATTTATTTCAATTTTTATATTTTATTTTTAATTTTAAAAGCTTTTTCATGACATTTCTTTAAAACAGTGGCAACAGGTTAGGCTATTCTCAAAATTTATTTTGTTTCATTATTTTCCAAAAATCAGGAGCTTGATCTCATCGGTGAATGTATAATCGCATTTCAAACAAACAAACAAACAATAAAAAGAATACTGCCCAGTTAAACTGATGGCATTGAGCTCACAGGCTACAAATACTAATTGTACATTAAAGCCTTATATTTTCAAGGGTTAATTCCGTTCGAAAAAAAAAATAAGAAGGGGAAACAGCTCTCCCCTTTCCTCTTTTTTTATACTTAATCATTGAACCTCCTATACTATCAAAGACATGCTTTATCATATAAAAAATCTATATCCAAAATTCAGAGCAAATGAGATAATTCTTAATAAAAATCCATTTAGCATTTATATAATTTAAAAGGAGTTATCCCCCTCTTTTATACTTAACCATTAAACTTCCAAAACTATTCAGAGATTTGAACGAAATCTGAAAATTCTGCTTGAAAAACCCATTTATATAAATTAAGGGGGGGCATTAGAACCCCCGTTCCCCCTATTTATACTTATTCAATGAACACCTAATAACAGTCACGGAATCGCCTCATCAGAATGATCCTAATCTAAATTTTGAACGAAAACTTAATTCTGCATGAAAATCCCATTTATATCAACTAAGGGGAGGGACATGAGCCCCCCGTTCCCCCTCTTATACATATCGAATGAACTTCAAAAACTAATCAGGGAAGCGCCTTGTCAGGATATACCTACATACAAAATTTTAAGAGGATCGGATATTTTTATCATGAGTTATCGCGTTACGCACATACGAACGAACATACAGAACGGACGGGCACATAAGCTCTCAGGCTATGATAGCCTGTGAGCTAAAAATGAATAAATAGAGGTTTTCGTTAAATTTAATCATAATAAAACTAGTATATAACCCCTGTCAAAAATGACAGGATTTTAACTAAACATTCAATTTTCGATATAGTTCAACAAATTTAAATGGACAAAACATTAAAAAAAAAAAAATTAAAAAAAAATAAAAAAAAATAAAAAAAAAAAACATGTACAAAAGTTTTTGTGAAATGTGTTATTAATGAATTTCTAACACATCACATTGTTAATCATAATGTTACATAAGCAAAATCAAAATGAGTTTCACAAATAGTTTAACGATTACACTAACGATTAAAATTATGTTATTTTAAGTAATTGTTTAGGTTAATAGTACTATGGTAGGGATGAACCTGTGACCCACGATGGGTTATGTAAGTATGTGGTCTGCAAATTTCTTAAATTTATAATTTTAAAAAATTGCAGATTTTGTCATGGATGGCAGAAAAAAAAAATCATGAATTTCGACATTTTCTCTCAAGGCAAAATTGCAAGTTTTATCGAGCCAGTTAAAAATTATGAATTTTGTTATATAGGTAACCAATACGATAGCTATTTATATAGGAAATTCTTAAGTTGAGAATTTTGTCAGTCACTGTTTTAAAAATATTTTAAATATCATCGATCATGCTCACAGAGGACATGAATTTTGTCAATTGCATACAGATAAAAAATGTGAATTTTACTTATCATGCACAGAGAAAATATGAATTTCGTTGATCAAGAACATGAAATTCGTGAGATTTGTTGACTGCCTGTAGAAAAAATCCAAATGTTGTCGACTGAGTGTCAAAAAGTCTTGAAAAACTACCCTCCTTTTGAAATCATGTTTGTTATTTGAAAAAAAAAAAAAAAAAATACAGTAAGGGCCATCATGTACATAAGTTGATGAAAAAGAGCCGCTGGATATATTAATTAATTAAAAAGGGCTGCCAAGCTTGTGGTAAGTCAACACTTACTACTATATAAGTTAGTTTTTTATGATGAAGTTTTGCAGTGATATTTATAAATTAAAGAGTTAGCCAAAAAATATGACAGCAAATTCATGCTTATGAATTGTTTATAGCTTTTCCATGAATAAATCAAAATTATTGTGAATTTGCTAATTGGCAAGCATCTATTTAATAGTTAATAGTAGAAAGCAAATTTTAATGTATCTTGAGTAACAAAGCATTCCAGTAATAAAATAAAACTTTGATTAAAAAAAGGAAAAAAAAAAAAAAGATAACACATCAAAAATTACAGAACTTTAGGTGCAATTAAAGAACGTATTCCATTTGTAATACAATTACAACAAATATTTTCTAGAAAAGAATCTCTAGAAACATTATATTTTTTTGTAAACACACTACTATCTGATAAAGTTTACATTTAACATAATACTGGCTATGAAAAAAAAATTACCCTTTAGTATAAAGTTCAGCATTAATATTAAACAAAATCAAAATATTAACACATCAAATACAACAGAAAATTGCACGCAGCTTTACCATAAATAATAACAAATATACTATAAACTTGATTAATGCAAGTATCTATTTCTCATAAAATATTTTTTCCATAAATAAAGACAAAAATATTTTTTATTTGAATATTGGCAAGTATATATTTTTAAATTAATAGAAGAATATAAATTTTAACATTTCTTGAATGGCAAAGTGTTGCAACAATTAAATAATACTATATATATATATATAAATTAGAAAAAAAGAAAAAGAAATATAGCTTATCAAAAATAACAGAAATTTAGGTGCAATTAAAACACTTATTCCATTACTAATACAATAGATGCAAAACTTTTTTAGAAAAGAATCTCTAGAAAAATAATATTTTTTTTTGTAAACACTCTATTATCAGTGTTTTCATTTAACATGATATAGGTTAGGAAAAAGAAAAATTATATTTTAGTGTAAAGTTCAGCAGAAACTTTAAACAAAATTAAAATGTTAGCACATCAAATATGACAAAAAATTGTATGTACCTTTACCTCAAATAATAACAAATATATTGTAAACTTGACTATTGCAAGTATCTGTTTCTCATACAATAGTAGAAGAGAGTTCAATTTAAATGTTTTTTGAATAGCAAAGTTTACATAATGACGAAATATTAAACAAATAGCAAAACCTTTCAAAAGCCACAAAAATTTAGATGCAATAAAAACACTTTTTTCATTAATAATAGAATTCAGGGATCTATCCAGGGGAAAAACTGAGTCCGTTAACGGACTCTTCACAAAAATAAATTTTATGAAAACGGACTCTTCACAAAAATAAATTTTACGAAAACGGACTCTTCACAAAAATAAATTTTACGAAAATGGACTCTTCACAAAAATAAATTTTATAAAAACGGATTCTTCACAAAAAATGAAAACAAAAATGTGTGAATAACATGTCTGTGGTAAGTGTAAAATTCAACGAAAATCTAGCTTTTTTTTGTCGATTTTATCGTCCATCTGAACGTAAACACACTTCGTTTATAGGTATCACTCTTTCTCCAACAGACCTTTATTTGGAATCGGCGTTGATTGGCTAACATATGACGTCATAAAAAAGCAGGCGCGTTCAGAGAGTAAGAAATAAACCTCTTTTTCTCCGTAGATCGTATTTTACGCTGGATAGGTTGTTTCTTTCGCTTGCTAGTTTGGCAACACGGGAAGAATCTGCTTTGCTTTGATTTTTGTTGCAAGCTCTCGCGATCACATGGAAGTAGAATGTTTTTTTTAATAATGCGTTCAAAGAATCATTCATTTGTTTCAAGATTTGGAAAATCTGAATGGCAACAGAGTTCGTTTGTTTATATCGTAATCTGATGTTTACAATTACTTATTTTTTATTTGGAGCCTAATACATTATAATTGGATATGATATACATGTTTTATAGAAAAATATGCTGTTTAAACGTTATTTTAAGTAAAAGAAATTATCTTTTAGCTGTCATATGTCTGCATTTGTTTTCCATTAAGCCTAACGTGGCGTATTGCTAGGGTCCATTCACAGATAGGAGTGGCGAATCCTGGAATCGTTCCACACACCGATCCAGAACGCATTTTATTATAAGTAGATGATTGCACATAGTTATCCCCTGCAATAGACAGATTATTTACTGAGTAATATTATTAAGTATTATGTTAGTAAAATAACAGAAGATAAACTTTAATAAAATATAATATCTAAAGTGAAATTTTGTCGATGGAGAAAATGTCGTCATACAGAAACCAGATAAATTTATTCCATGAATATAACATACATTGTTATAGCTGTGTCAGTGATGATGTCATATTCACTGACTTTAATTCCTGCATCTAAATAAAGTGAACTTCTATTAATTTAAAGGTCCGTGGTGTGCACAAATGAAAATATTTCTATAAACTGCGCCATTTCTATTTAATTATATTGAATATTTTATGAAACTAAAGAATTCTTAAATAACTGCATAAATCACGCTTTTATTGAAGAAAAGATGAGTCTGATGAGTCTTTCTGAAGGTGTAAATGATGTCATATTAGAGAAAAAAAAAGAATAAAACCTGTGATATGGCGGTATTACTATATTTCTATCTTACATAATATCAAAAAGTAATTAAAATCATTTCATTGTATTAAGTTATTGTTTAAAATAGAAAAAAAATCTGCATTTCAGCAACAAATACAAAAATTTTATTCTTTTTAATAACAGAGATATCTTTTTTTTCCGTTGCCATAGCAATAAAATTAATTTTTACAAGTTCATGGAGGATACAAACCGATAAATAAATTAAATTTATTGCAAGTGCTGTAAATGTGTACTGGGTTGGTTATGCATAGGCAGTTTAGTAAGTCCCTGTTTCTATTATAATTAAAATGTTTCATTGATATTATAATTATTGTACAGTTATCAAGTGATCTTTAAATGGAGAAAAAATAAACTATGCAGATATTTTTGAATTCGTCTTCCGGGGTACAATATTAACTTCCTAAATAGTTTGGCATTTAAATAATATTTAAGGTTTAGAAACCGCATTAAAAAAAGATTTGTAGCCAAAGTCCAACATAATAATTTATGAGTTGTTTTAATGTTGTTTGTTATGTGTTATGAGTTGTGCATTTGTTTATTTCGCTCAGTATTTTACTGTCTATATAAGATTGATATACAGTCAAAGATCTATAATCCGCACACCCATAATTCACTGTTTCCTCATTTTTAAAAAAAAAAATTCTAAAAAAAAGGTTTTTAGTGTTAATTTGTAAATTTTTTAACTGTTTATTTCATTGTTTACATTCGTAAAATAACGTGAATTATAGAAAACAGTGGATTATGGGTGTGCGGATTATAGATCTTTGACTGTATATCATACCTAATATATATTCTTTTCCGTCGAGTTTCGACGGGTGCAGCTAGTAATTTTAATTTCTAACTAATCTTATAATAGAAATTTTAAAACAAATAAAAGCCAACTAATGAAATGTAGCGCATTTATTAGCAATTTTTAAATCTCGGTGGTTTTCACAATAGCGGACACCTCTAAATAGTGAACATTTTCTTCGCCCCCGCGGTCTCCGTTATTTATAGGTTTTAGTGTATTTTGTAGATCGATGGAATAGAAAAATCTATTTATCATCGTTGTCTCCTTACATAAAGTTGTCTGATAGATGGCTGGTGATTTCCCAAACATAATTTATAAATGTTAAATTAAAGACCCATGTATAGGTCAGGGTTCTTCAGTGGTTAAAGACATAGCATACTGTGGATCCGGGCACGATTCCTGTCTTAGGCTATTTTTTAATTCCATTTTGGTTAATTGTATTTATTGTTTGTATGATATTTGTTATATATACTTTTCAATAAAATCTCTTAAAAATTCGTTTTTATAGCTGAATGAGATTAACAGTGATCCAGGTTTTATATGAGATAAATTGTGAAGACAATAATAACAATCTAAATACAGAAAAAAACGTTTAATTTTTATTAGTTTGCAAAACCGACTTATTTCAAAATAGGTTAGCTCACCTCTCGCACTGAAGAAAAGGAAATATTTATATCGAGTCGAGTATGTTTGCTATCAATCCTAAACACAACGGTATATTTTTACATTGTATTTGTTTATTTTAATTATACCAGTTTATAAGATGTTTATTAACGTAGATATTAAATTATGCACAGTATTTTAAAATAATTTAAAAGTGCTTCCAAAAATGCTCTTGTGATAAAAATAGTCGATTTGGGTATTTTATTAATAATTTTACAATCATAATAAATTATCATTTGGACGTTTCTTCACTGTAAAAAGAAAGGGTCGATCAACTAAAAAAACTTTAGTGATCCTTGTAATTACTAAAAAATTTTTAGTAATCTTAGTCGGTTGCAAGAAAATCTGTAAGAATTACTAGAAAAAAGTTAGCAACGAATAGAGTTAATAGTTTTATATTTCTAATAGCCATTACTAAAACTCCCTTCGTGTGGCCTTGATAGCATAGTGGTTATAGTAACGGGCTCCAGGCTAAAAGGCCCCGGGTTCGATACTGGCCAATGCCAAATACGCCCCGAATGTATGCAGTGTAAGTACTCGTTAATAAAGGGGTTATGAAAATTCCGACGGAGTAGGTACCAATGTTTGGTATAATATAATTTTTCGCTCATACTTGTATTATTATGAGGTACTAATTTTGAAAATAAACTACATTTGTTTCCATCACGTGAAGATTATACCAATATTTTTCCTATAATCCTAATTGAAGAGCAATTCCTGTATGGATAAAAGGAAGCTCCTTTTGTGAATAATTTATTTATTTTTTCAATCTCGAGCCAAACAATTCAGATGTCTCTTTAGAATGTCCCAAATTTCTAATGAAATCATTAAATTCAATCTGGGAGCAGGTCTCGGGAGAATTGTTTCCAGTGGGTTTATATTCGATATCAAAACTCTGACTTTGTTTTTTTATTTTTTTATTCCGAGTCTGAAGACTATGATGAGATGATTGGCAATTTAATTGGAGGCAAAGGGTCGATGACGAGCGGGGCATATGGTCGTTGGAATATTTTATTGAAATCCAAGTAAAATAGAAATTTTCAAGAAAAAAATGACTTAATTTATGCTTGTCATTAATGTTTTTGAAATCAGCATTAAAAGATACCTAAAGTTCAGCTGTAAACTCCTTTTCAAAGAGTTGACAGCTGAACTCATTATTTCATCGCGGACTATGTTATTAAAACGATGAATTCAATGAATTTTTACTGTAATATGAATAGAAACTTATTATAACTTTCAGAGGTATACTTTCCTATTCAAACATATATGCAAGCATCGCAATCGTATTACAAATAAGTAGAAATAACCGCACCGAATCGCAAAATTCTATTAGTGTTCTTTGTATCATAGCGTATTTCGAAATGGAATCACCAAATTTCCGTTTTGTTGTGACATTACAAGAAGAAAATATATTTTATATTAAGCATAAGCATGTGTACTAGAAGCAGTTTCATTTCTCCAAAGAATATATTTCTTTTATATCTGGTATCGAAAAAACTCTCAAGCTATTTTAAAACATACAATGATGCATTGTTCAATATTTCTTTTGAAATTGAAATATATTCCTTATATACCTGAAACACATGAGGCATTGGGAATCATTGATTATCAGTGAGATTCATTTCTGAAATTGCATCGCTCAAAGTATAATTTTAATGATTTACGTCAACTAATTTTCTTATCTTTATGGTAAAAAAATCAGTTCAATAGTGACATCAAGTTAACAAAATAAATGTTAAAACTTATATTATTAAAAATTTATATTTTGTTGATTTGATAGCACTTCACAATGTAAAAATAAAAAGTCCTTCCGGCAATGCCGGGAGGAAGAGGTAGCTTTCATATTATATATATAAAACCCCTCTGTGTATGACGATTCCGGGGACAACCCATCCACGAGAAAAAAAAAAAAAAACTTATTGCAACTGCGTCCACGTTAGGCTTAACTATTCCGAGCTGTTCACAAATATTCTAATTGTTCAACTTATGAAAATATACATGTGAAAGATTTATTCATTACTCACTTTCTTTAAAACCTACAAAAACTATTTAATTATAATGTTTAAGTTCTAAATAAAACAACCAGCAATTACGGAAATAACAAACCAAACAAAAAAATGTAAGCAAATCAATACTGTTGCCATTCAAGAATGACAAATTCCGTGATTGAATCTTTAGAATGAATGATTCCTTTGTAACATCACGACTCAGGAATGATCGGGCGCGCTCGGGATCTATGCGCGCTGAGCGCGCACGCTCAGGAGTCAGGTACGTGGAGTGGATCTTACAGCGGAATAGTACTCGGTAAAAACTCCCGAGCTTGCCCGCGAAGCGCGTGTATCTCCCGAACGCGTTCATTGTTTACTCCACGGAGTAAGACACAGGAGGGGAAACTTAATGCACATGACTCTTCGAAAATACAAAGTGAAATTTTGGTAAATAATGAGGGGGCTGTGATAGGTAGTAGGCTGGTTTTTTAGCTACTGCAATGCTTTTCAATGGAAAAAATGGTCATTTTAAATTTTTTTAACGAAAAATCTGAATTTTTAGAAGGTTGTAAAAATGAAAATCTGGTTTATTGTAGTTTTCTTCACAACATACATATTTTTTTATAGGTATTTGGCGCTTCATTTTCGTTTTTAAGCCCTTTAAAATACGAGATCATTCTGACAAAAATCAAAGGGCAGGCCATTTAAAAACATTGAATATCGCGGATTAAAATGACTGTTGTAAATTAGTTGAATATCGCAAAGAAACAGACTTATGATTTTTAGAAATTAAGTATTAATCAAATATTTTGGAGTAAATTTTAATTTCGCGTATAGTTTTTATAACCTTAAACTATTTTAATAATCCATAACTTTGGATATTTATGCAATTAATGCATGTAGAATTAAAGCTAATTTTCATTTTAATTATTTGGAGCAACTGCTTATTCATATTATGGATGTCTTGTGTGTCACCCCCCCCCCACTCTGGTCCCCCCAGGGGGGCACATTTTTAATTTCTTTACAACACCAGTCGTGTGACACATCATTTGAAAGGTCTGCAACTGCTTATTCATATTATGGATGTTTTGTGTGCCACCCTCCACTCTGCCCCCCGGGGGGCACATTTTTAATTTCTTTACAACACCAGTCGTGTGACACATCATTTCAAAGGTCTGCAACTGCTTATTCATATTATGGATGTCTTGTGTGTCACCCCCACACTGCCCCCCAGGGGGGGGCACATTTTTAATTTCTTTACAACACCAGTCATGTGACACATCATTTCAAAGGTCTGCAACTGTTTATTCATATTATGCATGTCTTGTGTTACATCCCCCAAAAGGGGGCACATTTAAGCTGTTGCATAGCTTTTATCGCGGGCTTTGAGCGCGGCGACCGAATCTAGAAATTCCGTAATGAGAAAAAAAAAAAAAAACCACTCCGGCTAACTTCATTTCATTTCGGCACTTCGGTAGACTTCTCATTTATTCATTAATAGAAAAAAAATTCTTTTCTTATCGGTCATCACGCTCAAAAAGTGTAATATTAAATAAGGATAATAATAGTAAAATAAATAGTATAAAGTATAAATAATAGTAAATTAATATCAAAGAAAAAAAAACTTGAATTAATATTAAAAAAACTGCATAAATAAAAAATAAATAAATAATTATAGTTGCATAAGTTGATAAAAAATGCTATGCAATAGCTTTACCGCGGCAGTTCCCGGAGTGCCACACGTATTTATATATTTTTTAAACTTTGCTTCTATCTTTTATTTGTGACTGTGCAGTAAAAATAAATCTATTAATCAAAATTGTTCTTAACTCATTCAGGAATTTTTGCTTTTAAATCCCCATCTTTTCCATCCGGACATTCAGGCCTATGTGAAAGGCAAGGGGGGGGGGGATCGCCCCGTCCGAGGAGATTGAGGGAGCTGCATCAAATTTTTTCTACCAGCACCAAATTTTTTTCCTTCTATCTCTACAAGAAGAAAGTATTGGATTCGTATAAATTTTCGAATTCTGGTTTTCGACGGATTGTACACGTTTTAGGGGTCAGAGATTCCACAAAACATGCTTTTATAAAATATCTGTCTGTGACAGACATTTTGTGGGTTCTCTATCTCAAGAAAAAATTCACGGAATTTAATAAAATTTGATATTTAGGTAAGACCCTGATATAAATTATTGCTGATTAGTTTTTGGCGTAAATCGCTCAACAGGTGTCACTGCTATGCTTCATTTTTTATGATTTACGCAACAGCTGAATCTCAAGAACTAGCGCACGGATTCCAATAAAAATTTAGTTTTAGGTAGTCCCTGATATAAATTGATGCTGAACAGTTTTTGGTGTAAATCACTCAACAGGTGACACTCGTTGTTATGCTGCATTTTTTACGATTTACGCAACAGCTGTATCTCAAGAACTACGTACGGATTTTAATGAAGATTTATATTTAGGTAGTCCCTGATATAAATTGATGATGATTAGTTTTTGGTGTAAATTGCTTAATATGTGTCGCTGCTATATTGCATTTTTTAAGATTTATGCAACAGCTGTATCCCAAGAACTAATAATGCACAGATTTTAATAATAATAAAAAAAAATACGTGTGGCACTCGGGGACTGCCGCGGTAAAGCTATTGCATAGCATTTTTATCAACTTATGCAATTATAATTATATACTTATTTTTTATTTATGCAGTTTTTTTTTTTTTTTTTTTTGTCTTTGATATTAATTAAAGTTTTTTCTTTTTCTTTGATATTAATTCAAGTTACACTTTTTGAGCGTGATGACCGATAAGAAAACAATTTTTTTCTTTTATTGAATAAATGAGATGTCTGCCGAAATGAAACGACGTTAGTCGGAGTGTTAGGGTTTTTTCTTTATTACGGAATTTCTAGATACGGTCGCCGCCCTCAAAGCCGCGATAAAAGCTATATAATAGCTTAAATGTGCCCCCAATGGTGGTGGGGGTGACGCACAAGACATGCATAATATGAATAAGCAGTTGCAGACCTTTGAAATGATGTGTCACACGACTGGTGTTGTAAAGAAATTAAAAATGTGCCACCCCTGGGGGGGGCAGAGTGGGGGGTGACGCACAAGACATCCATAATATGAATAAGCAGTTGCAGACCTTTGAAATGATGTGTCACACGACTGGTGTTGTAAAGGAATTAAAAATGTGCCCCCTGGGGGGCAGAGTGGGGGGGTGACACACAAGACATCCATAATATGAATAAGCAGTCGCAGACCTTGGAAATGATGTGTCACACGACTGGTGTTGTAAAGAAATTAAAAATGTGCCCCCCCTGGGGGGACAGAGTGGGGGGTGACACACAAGACATTCATAATATGAATAAGCAGTTGCAGACCTTTGAAATGATGTGTCACACGACTGGTGTTGTAAAGAAATTAAAAATGTGCCCCTCTGGGGGGGCAGAGTGGGGGGGGTGACACACAAGACATCCATATTATGAATAAGCAGTTGCAGACCTTTGAAATGATGTGTCACACGACTGGTTTTGTAAAGAAATTAAAAATATGCCCCCCTGGGGGGGCAGAGTGGGGGTGTGACACACAAGACATCCATAATATGAATAAGCAGTTGTTCCAAATAATTAAAATAAAAATTAGCTTTAATTTTACATGCATTAATTGCATAAATATCCAAAGTTATGGATTATCAAAATGGTCTAAGGTTATAAAAACTATACGCGAAATTAAAATTTACTCCAAAATATTTGATTAATACTTAATTTCTAAAAATCATAAGTCTGTTTCTTTGCGATATTCAACTAACTTCCAACAGTCATTTTAATCTGCGATATTCAATGTTTTTAAATGGCCTGCCCTTTGATTTTTGTCAGAATGATCTCGTATTTTAAATGGCTTAAAAACGAAAATGAAGCGCCAAATACCTATAAAAAAATATGTATGTTGTGAAGAAAACTTCAATTAACCAGATTTTCATTTCTACAACTTTCTAGAAGTTCAGATTTTTCGTAAATTTTTTTTTAATTGACCATTTTTCCCATTGAAAAGCATTGCAGAAGCATTGATCGACAGCCTGCTAGCAGCGGTTTCGCCGCCTATTGTCAAAAAATCCGCATGGCAAAATTTTAACACTACTTTCCCCTCCTGCTTCTTACTCCGTGGTTTACTCTTTATTGTTGACATTTGTTTTCGATCTTATAGAGTGTTTTCTTTTAAGTATTAGCTAAAAAATGGGCCAAAATAGGAATTTTTTTTATACATTTTAGATATTTTTATTATTTTCTCTCAGTATTTCTCGATATTTTTTGGCTGTAGTTTCACAATATAATCTTTTATAATTGATTTTTTTGCCTTACTTTATTCTTTTAAAATTTATGTATTTACGATTTGTTCATTACAAACCCCATCATCCACCAGACAGTTTTGTTATAGTTTTAAATGCAAATTTCTGTTAAAATTTTCTTTTTTTTATAGATTTTTTTCTCCATGTTTAATAGCTGTATTTTTAAAAATTGTTTAAGCCTAAAGTGGCTGATTGACCACAGTTGTAATTTTTTATCATCCTTTTAAAAATGCAAACACGTCATTTTGGCGGGCTGTCTTCTAGTACTTATATATTTATTTATTTATTTTAAAGTAAGTTACATTGTTCAAAAATACTAAGCTCAAATTAGTGGAAATAATCTTTAAAAATTAGTGATTTTATAAGATTGAATACTATTTTTTGTCAAGACTGAATATTAATAAGAATTTTTAGAAATTAGTCATCTTTTATTCAACCTGGTTTTATTTTAAGCGATTTAGAGAGTCACCAAATTCCACGATATCATAAAGTGTATGCCATTTTAAAGCAACATGATGGATCGTTCAGATCAGACCGTTTCAAAATGTCAGCCATAAGCAAAATTCAAAGTGCTATAACTCAATCATTTTTTAAGATATAGACAAAATAAAAAGTGTTCTGGAATCGTTGTTTTAAGTTTTAACACGTAAAAGAAAAATATTTTTCAACTTTTAATTTTTTCGCATTTAATTTTAAATTTTAAATTTTTAAAAAAATTTAAAATGGCCACCATTTTGAAACAAAATGGCGGATGATGCTGGCCAACGAACTCGGTCGAGACATTTGCATATACTATGTACATACCAAGTTTCATTGAAATCGGTTCATAAATACGCGTGTTATCACGTGACAAAATTAGATCGTTTCAAAATGTCCGCCATAAGAAAAATTCAAAGTGCTATAACTCAATCATTTTTTAAGATATTGACAAAATAAAAAGTGTTCTGGAATCTTTGTTTTAAGTTTTAACACGTAAAAGAAAAATATTTTTCAAATTTTAATTTTTTCGCATTTAATTTTAAATTTTAAATTTTTTAAAAAATTTAAAATGGCCGCCATTTTGAAACAAAATGGCGGATGATGCTGGCCAACGAACTCGGTCGAGACATTTGTATGTACTATGTACCTACCAAGTTTTATTCAAATCGGTTCATAAATACGTTAGTTATCGCATGACAAAAATCAGATATATATATATATATATGGTTATTTATATATATATATATATATATATATATATATATATATATATATGTCAACATTTGAACGGAGGGTGGTTTTGGGGTCTGGGGGTCATGATCGGTGAAAATATACCAAAATTTTCCGGAAGTGCTTTCCTCCGGACGGCTGCAATAGGTAGCTTTTTACTTTTTGTAATGAAAGCTACCTAAAAGTCAGAAAATCTACATAAAACGTAGCAAATAAAATATGTTCGTACTATATCGTAGTTTTAAAAATATTCAGATTTTGGTGTACTAGTATACAGTACTTCGGATACAATATAGTGGCCGAAATCTTTTGTGTTTGCTTATAAATATTATCTGATTTTTTTACAATGCAGAAAGTAATTCGTACTAAGCCTCAGCAACTTATATTATTTTTTTAAAATATGGAATAGTTTAATATAAATAAAACGTGCCCAAACAATTTGTCCCCTATGTCATTATGTAATAGAATATTTTTGCGTCGCCCTATAAGTTAATAACAAATATTCTTTTACCTTAGAATGTACAGAATGTACATTTTAGCACATACTTTATAGATGCATATCTATTTTATTATGTTCTAAAGAATGCAATACATTAAATTACTTGAAACTGTTTTTCTAATTGGACGTCATGTAACTGAATACTTTTAATTGCCCTTTAATTAAAGAATACATCCATTTTTCATAAAATAGAAATTTCACAACAAAATTATATAGCAGTTATGTATTTTAGATTTCAAATGGTTCTGTTGAGCAGTTTTTTCTCTGTTATATGCAGATAGATGGACAGACAGACGCGTGGACTGAACGCTGACTATAGTTATTTCGTATTTGCATAATTACGAACGCATCTAATAAAGGCAGATATTTTCATCAAAATGTAATACAAAAATGAACGAAAACACAAATACTTTTCTGAGTTACCCGCGATACTGAAAAACGCTGTTTATATTTAGAAAAGGCAAAGATTGGTCTTTAGTTTAATTTTCCTACATATACAGTGGACTCTCGTTAATTCGAAATCGGATAATTCGAATCTTCGCTTAATTCGAACTAAAGATGAAATCCAGAAATTTTCAATGGCAGAATAACATTAAAAATTTTCATTAATTCTAACTCATTTTCTCTTAACTTCGTTTAATTCGAACTAACGATAATTCCGTTTCCTTCATTTTTCTTATCTTTCTCACGGATTTCAGATCATTGGAATTGAATAACTTTCTTTCTTTGATTTTTGTGAGAATTGTTCTGAATGAGTATACATATAATTTCATGCATTTGATATCCACTTTCTTAGTGCCCTGTATGTTCATCAGTGACGCTTCCAATTTTTCTTCCATTGTGCTTGTTTCTAATCTTTTAATTTATGTATTTCTACATTCTAATTTAATATTCAGTCATATTCTAATGATAACAGACGAAATAAATTTAATATTAATTCCTTTTTAATAGTATCATATTAAGCATGTTTTCATTTCATACTTTCCATAATTCGAACTTCGGATAATTTGAACATTTCTTGTGGTCCTGCCGAGTTAGAATTAATGAGAGTCGACTGTATATATGAAACGGGAGCAAAGTTTTTGTTGCTTTATTGTTGTTACTTCTGGTTTTTTTTTTTTTTTTGAAAATGTGTCCAAATAGTATTTACAGTGTAGTATTTCGTTTTTAGATGCTATCATTTCCCAAGTAAACAAATTGATGTTCTACAAATTTGTTTTACATTCATCCCTCGACTTAAGTAAATAATACATTCCATAAACTTTTACGTAATTCATATTTTATGTAAGTCAAATTTATAAATTATTGAGGTGGAATTTCCTACAAAACTGAAATATATATATACACATATGTCATGGCGAATTTTCTAAACAGCTATTTAGCCAATGCAAACATTGCTTTAGCAATGCAATGTCTTTAGCTGTTGATATTAGCAACTGAAACGAAATAATTTGTTGTTGGTGCTAGAATTCTTTTAGACGCGACGCATTTAATGGCCTTATAAATTTTTAGATTTAACTTTATGTAATTAAATGTATTGTTTCGCTTCATAATACTGCAAATCATTTGTTAATATAAAGACTGAGCCACCAGAAACATTGGATTAAATGACGACCTCAAAAGCTAAAAGATCAAGTGACAAAAATTCAATTTGGAATAAATTGAGTTTAAAGATAAATGTTGTAGAACTTGAATATCTACAATAATTAACTGAGTTTAAATAGGAAACTGACGCTTGTTTTATAATGATCTTTTACCTTTTATTTCAATAACTGTAAAAAAAAAAAAAAAAAAAAAAAAAAAAAAAAAAAAAAAAAAAACATAATTTTCATTAAATTTATAATTAATCAATATTGATTATTATTTGGCAAAAGTGGTTTTTATCTAGAACGCAGCACATAATTAGAAAATCATTTACATTTCTTTAGCTGAAAAGAGAAAAAGCATATTTCCAGATCGTCTTTGCACTTAATTAATCTTTTTTAATTTTGTCATTTATATCCCTTGTCTTTTGTGCTCCTTAAATGTGAATTGACTATTATTATTTTTTTTGATTAAAATAGAACTATATATATATATATATATATATATATATACAGGGTGTATCTAAACTACTGGGCAAAAATTTAAGGGGTGATAGTACACATAAAGACAAATAATATTAAATGGGATACTAAGGGTCCCAAACGTCTTCCGAAGGAGATACGCGCCATCAAAGTTTAGGGTCCAAAATTTTAAATGATTATAAAAAACGGAAAAATTGGTCGATTCGTTTGTGGTTTTCACGAAAACTAATCTTTATGTCAATATTGTCTTGAAAATAAATTATACAGATAAATTTCAAAAAATGCCGATAGAGGGCGCTGTAGACTTTGGAGTAACGAACAACTATTTTTTATCGTTATTTTTTGCATCTCATTAATATTTTTTAGAAGTTTAGAAATAAACTTAAATTTGAGCTCAAAATCTGTGGATAAATAGAGCAAACTGAACTGTGTTTAATGGGAGTGGGTAGGTTCAAATTTCAAATGATTATAAAAAACAGAAAAATTGGTCCATTGATTTGCGGTTTTCACTAAAATTATTCTTTATGTCAGTATTGTCTTGAAAATAAATTATACTGATAAATTTCAAAAAAATGTCGATAGAAGGCGCTTAAGACTTTGGAGTAACGCACAACTATTTTTTACCGTTATTTTTTTCATCTCATTAAATTTTTTTAGAAGCTTAGACATAAGCTTATATTTTGAGCTGAAAATCTGATTCATTGAGAGTGGTTAAGTAGCGCTAACTGAACTGTGTTCAATGGGGGTGGGGAGGTTCAAATTTCAAATGATTTTTAAAAACGGAAAAATTGGTTGATTTGTTTGCGGTTTTCTCTAAAACCGTTCTTTATGTCAGTATTTTCTTGAAAATAAATTTTAAAGATAAATTTCAAAAAATTCCGTTAGAGGGCGCCTTAAACTTCAAAGTAACCAACAACTATTTTTAACAATTTTTTTTTTTTTTATCTAAATGAATGTTTTAAATGCTTAGATTTAAATTTTGAGCTCAAAATCTGAATCGTTGTGAGTAATTAATTAGCGAAAAATTGAACTGTGTTCGTAGGGTGGGCAGGGTAACATTTCCTCTCCTGAACAAAGTTCAGTTTGCGCTTCTTAACCCCTCCCAACGATTTAGAATTTGAGTTCAAAATTTAAGTCTAAGCTTTTGCAAGCATTTAATTAGATACAAAAAATAATAATTAAAAATTGTTGTTGGTTACTCTAAAGTTTAAGGCGCCCTCTAACGGAATTTTTGGAAATTTATCTTTAAAATTTATTTTCAAGGAAATATTGTCATAAAGAATGGTATTTGAGAAAACCGGAAACGAATCGACCAAATTTTTCGTTTTTTATGATCATTTGAAATTTGAACCTTCTCAACCCCATTGAACACAGTTCAGTTAGCGCAACTTAACCACTCTCAACGATTCAAATTTTCAGCACAAAATTTAAGTTTATGTCTAAGCTTCAAAAAAATTTAATGAGATGCAAAAAATAACGGTAAAAAATAGTTGTACGTTACTCCAAAGTCTAAAGCGCCCTCTATCGACATTTTTTGAAATTAATGTTTATAATTTATTTTCAAGACAATACTGACATAACGAATAGTTTTAGTGAAAACCGCAAATCAATTGTCGAATTATTCTGTTTTTAATAATCATTTGAAATTTGAACCTACCCACTCCCATTGAACACAGTTAAGTTTCCGCTACTTAACCACAGATTTTGTGCTCAAAATTTAAGTTTATGTCTAAACTTCTAAAAAATTTAATGAGATTCAAAAAATAACAGTTTAAAATAGTTGTTCGTTACTCCAAAGTCTAAAGCGCCCTCTATCGGCATTTTTTGAAATTTATCTTTATAATTTATTTTCAAGACAATATTGACATAAAGAATAATTTTCGTGAAAACCGCAAACGAATTGACCAAATTTTTCGTTTTTTATAATCATTTCAAATTTTGGACCCTAAACTTTGATGGCGCCTATCTCCTTCGGAAGACGTTTGGGACCCTTAGTTTCCCATTTAATATTATTTGTCTTGATGCGTACTATCACCCCTTAAAGTTTTGCCCAGTAGTTTAGATACACCCTGTATATATATATATATATACAGGGTGTCCCTGTATATATATATATATATATACAGGGTGTCCCTAAACAAATGGTATATACGCTAGGGGATGATAGAACACATCAGTCCGAGTAATAGTAAATAGGAAACCAAGGGTCCCAAACGTTTTCCAAAGGAGATAGCGTTTGGAGTCCAAAATTTCAAATACACATAAAAAACGGAAAAATCCGTCGATTGATTTGCGGTTTTTACTAAAATTATTCTTTATGTTGGTATTTTCTTGAAAATAAATTATAAAGATAAATTTCAAAAAATGCCGATAGAGGGCACTTTAGACTTTGAAGTAATGAAAAACTATTTTTTGTCGTGATTTTTTCCATTTCATTAAATGGTTTCGTAAGCTTAGACTTAAACTTAAATTTTGAGCTCAAAATCTGAATAGTTGGAAGCGGTTAAGTAGCACAAACTTAACTGTGTTCAGAGGGTTTAAATTTCAAATGTTTATAAAAAACGGAAAAATTGGTCGATTGATTTGCGGTTTTCACTAAAACTATTCTTTATGTCGGTATTTTATTGAAAATGAATTATAAAGATAAATTTCAAAAAATGCCGATAGAGGGCGCTTTAGACTTTGGATTAATGAAATAATTCATCCTAATACTATTTTTGCCGTTATTTTTTGCATCTCATTAAATGGTTTCGTAGGCTTAGATTTAAACCTAAATTTTGAGCTCAAAATCTGAATAGTTGGGAGTGGTTAAGTAGCACAAACTGAACTGTGTTCAGAGGGTTTAAATTTCAATCGAAACGGAAAACTATAAAAAAAAACGGAAAAATTAGTCGATTCGTTTGAGTTTTTTGCTAAAACTACTCTTTAAATCAGTGTTTTCTTGAAAATAAATTTTAAAGATAAATTTCACAAAATGGCGATAGAGGGCGCCATAGACACTAGAGTAGCGTACAACTATTTTTATCCGTTATTTTTTAAAATCTTATTAAATGCTTTCAAATGTTTAGATTTAAATTTTGAGATCAAATTCTGAGTCGTTGCGAGTGTTTAAGTAGCGAAAAAATTAACTGTGTTCGAGGGGGGGGGGTTAAATTTCAACTCCTGAACACACTTCAGTTTGCGCTTCTTAACCCCTCCCAACGATTCAGAATTTGCGTTCAAAATTTAAGTTTAAATCTAAGATTTCGAAAACATTTAACAAGTTTTGGAAAGCATTTAATTAGATAAAAAAAAATTACGGTTAAAATTTGTTGTTGGTTACTCTGAAGTTTAAGGCGCCCTCTAACGGAATTTTTTGAAATTTATCTTTGAAATTCATTTTCAAGAAGATACTGACTTAAAGAATAGTTTTATTTTAAACCGCAAACGAATCGACCAATTTTTCCGTTTTTTATTATCATTTGAAATTTGAACCCTCTGAACACAGTTCAGTTTGTGCTACTCAACCACTCCCAACTATTCAGATTTCGAGCTCAAAATTTAAGTTTAGGTCTAAGTTTACGAAAACATTTAATAAGATGCAAAAAATAACGTAAAAAGTAGTTGTTCGTTACTCCAAAGTTTAAAGCGCCCTCTATCGACATTTTTTGAAATTTATCTTTATACTTCATTTTCAATAAAATACCGACATAAAGAATAGTTTTAGTGAAAACCGCAAATCAATCGGCCAATTTTTCCGTTTTTTATAATCATTTGAAATTTAGACCCTCTGAACACAGTTAAGTTTGTGCTACTTAACCGCTTCCAACTATTCAGATTTTGAGCTCAAAATTTAAGTTTAAGTCTAAGCTTACGAAACTATTTAATGAGATGCAAAAAATCACGGCAAAAAATAGTTTTTCATTACTTCAAAGCCTAAAGCGCCCTCTATCGGCATTTTTTGAAATTTACCATTATAATTTATTTTCAAGAAAATACCAACATAAAGAATAATTTTAGTGAAAACCGCAAATCAATCGACCGTTTTTTCCGTTTTTTATGTGAATTTGAAATTTTGAACTCCAAACTTTAATGGCGGCTATCTCCTTTGGAAAACGTTTGGGACCCTTGGTTTCCTATTTTCTATTACTCGTCTTGATGTGTTTTATCACCCCCTAGCGTATATACCATTTGTTTAGGGACACCCTGTATATATGTGTATATTTATACACACTGTAATATATGCACATATATTATGCATACATATATAATTTATGCAGTGGTATTTATAGATAAAACTTCGTGCAGTAGTAATCATTAAGATATAAGCAGTAATATTATGAAATACAGTATAAAAAAACAAACTGAAAAAACACTCTTCAATAAAAACTTGTGGAATAATGTGTTTTTAAAACTAACATTGATGAATTGATTCTTTGTAATTTCCAATCTACATCAAACAACTATAAATATTATAAATAATTAAAGATAATAAAAAACCACTTATTCATGTATTTTCCCTTGGTAACAAAAATAAATAACTCTCCAAAATAAAAATAAAAAATCCTTGATAAGCGTAATATTTAATTTGAATTAGATGACTAGAATGAATAACTTATAATAAAGATTAATTTGTAAACACATTGCTATTTATAATAGACAATATAAAAGAATGAAATGACACTTCTAGCAGCTAATTCAGTTTTGAAGTTGGAGAGTCAGTACTTGTGATAACTTGTTGTGAAGAGAAATGCTGTTGTCTAATAATTTCAACCACTCTCGATTTTGAAGGCAAAGGCATGATTTATAAAGGCTATAATTCTATATATCCCAATAAAAATATATCTCTCTCTATGACTTTATTCTTGAAAGTATGTGTAATTGATTTTTGAGGTTTCTTAAAATGTTCACCTCATTCGGAGAGTTAAAAAAAGTGGGTAAATGTGATAACGGATCGCACAGAAATTTTCATTTAATTAAAAAAAAAAAAAGAAAAAAAAAAAAAGAAAAAAAACTTATTCTTTAATTAGAAAATCGAAATTTTTAAACTGTAAGTCTTAATTTTTACATAGATGGTATCCTCAATAAAGATTTAAAAATAACAATAAAAAGAAGGGCTTTTTTAATCAAATTAAAAATGTTCAAATGAAACTAGCCATATAAAATCCAAATGTTTTGTAAATCAGAAAAAAAAGCTGAGATACAAATAACATTTTAAGTTTCTAAAAAAAAATGTTTAAACGAAATTTAAGGTGCCTAATTATTAATGAATAACAATAATTTTCAAAATAAAAAGAATATTGAATAAAAAAAATAATGAATGCCAGTGATTATTTATCACAGCATAATAAACACTTAAATTGGCAAAACGTATGCGATTTCTTTTAATTAAATTCCTCTCTGTGTGAAAATTTTAAGCTTGAGCACCATGATTCGAAATAAGGTTTTTCTGTTTACGAGCGTGATGTTTCTTCTAGAAGCTATGCCGTTTGCCCAAAAAACGTCTAAATTACGGATATCTTTTAAAATTAAAGTGACAAAAATGAACGGATGGCACTGACAAAATTGATTTCCTTAAAAAAATTGGGTTTTTTCAATGTTTTATTATTTGTCGTGTTACACGAGGTATTGAGCTGTATGTAAACAAAATGTGAAGTCTCTGACTCACACAGTTTTTGTGTAAGGACACTTGTCAGACAGACAGAGGACTGAGACAAATTGGTTCCGCCAGATGAATAAAACGAAGATGAAGTTTAGTAAAGATTCGCCAGATGAAATTTCGTAAAGATTCGCCAGATGAAGTTTCGTAAAGGTGGGAGAAAGTAACCGTGATTTGGTGCAAATTTATCTTTATTGACTATACTTTTTGTTCACCTCTTTATGCAATTCTTATAAAGAATCTTATTTAATAAGTGATTAGAAAGAGTAATCGGATGACATTTTACAATCGCTAGACTTTGACTAGTAAAACTAAAAATATTTCCCTTCCGAAACCAACATTATTTGAAAAATTTGGTGTTCGAAAAAATAGAAGTTAAAACAAACACACTGCAAAAGTTTGAATACTTGCTTCGCTTGTGCTATGAGTAGGAAATATCTCAACGACCAATCGTTTTCAGTTAAACGATGTTTCGCGTCAAGCGTGTTCGCATTAAATGTACTAAAATCACAGTAAATAACTATACAACTTGACGGTACAACTAGAAGCAATTCATACGAAAAAAAATTCACGTTAACCCCTTGGCGACGGAAGCCTTTTGCAAAATTTTTAATGTTTTATCACCAGCTTTTAAAAGCAGAAATTTGTACCTTATTAAACTGAGAAAATGCTCCAATTTAATAAGGCAAAATTTACAGTAAAATTTTACTAGTGGTGATAAACAAGGATTCTTAAACATTTTTTGCGGCACGTATACGTGTCGCTCGTCCCCAAGGGGTTAATCCTTCACAGCATGATGTTTCCTATTTTTATTTAAAAAAATATATATATGAAATCCACGTATTTCTCTAATAATGAAAAAAAAGTAAATATATATACACCGACGAGCCATTACATTATGACCACCGTCCATCTACAACAATGGGATCGCCCAGGAAGAAAACCAATGCGCGTGCGCGGCTGAGGTTGGAGTATATAAAAGGGCTATGCATTGTCTTTCCGAGCATAGCTTGATTAGCGACATAATGGGAAAAGCAGCTGATTTATCAGACTTTGATAAAGGTCAAATCGTTATGGCTCGGCGACTGGGAACGTCGATATCAGAAACGGCGCGTTTAGTTGGCTGTTCACGTGCAGTAGTTGTGAGCACATATCGAAAGTGGTGCATGGATGGTGAAACGACAAGTCGCCGGCCAGCGGTGTGTCGTCCACGGAGCATTGATTCCAGAGGAGAGCGGAGATTACTACGCATTGTTCGCCGTGATCCAAGAGCTACAATAGCTGAAATCAGTACCAACTATAACAGTGGCGACCCAGGCAGTGTTTCTCAACACACTGTGCAGCGTACATTGCTGCGCATGGGCCTACGGAGCCGGAGGCCGAAGCATGTCCCTGCACTGACAGCACGTCATCACCAGCTGCGTCTGCAATGGGCCAAGAAACATCGGAATTGGACATTAGAAGAATGGAAGAAAGTTGCATGGTCCGATGAATCACGTTTCCTGGTTCATCACATCGACGGCCGTGTGCGAATACGCCGATTTCCAAACGAAACCCTGGCTCCCGGGTGCACAATTGGACGGAGACAAGCAGGTGGCGGAGGTATTATGGTGTGGGGATTGTTTTCATGGAGCACATTAGGACCCATAATCCCTATACAACAATCCCTGACGTCAATGCGTTACGTGAACATCGTTGCAGACCAGGTTCACCCATTCATGGCAACAGTATTTCCAGAGGGGGATGGTGTTTACCAACAGGATAATGTACCATGTCATAAGGGTGGAATCGTCAGGGAGTGGTTCGAGGAACATTCCAGTGACTTTCAAGTCATGTCTTGGCCTCCAAATTCTCCTGACCTTAATCCAATAAAACATTTGTGGTCCCACCTGGAAAACCAAATTCGAGCTGCAACGCCACCCCCTCGTAATGTGAGGGAATTGCAGGACCAGTTGGTGAACACTTGGTACCAGATACCTCAGACTACGTATCAGCACCTTGTGGAATCAATGCCTCGCCGGGTTCTGGCAGTTTTGAGGGCTAAAGGTGGTCCTACACGTTATTAAGAGGGTGGTCATAATGCAATGGCTCTTGGGTGTATATACATATATATATATACATATATTTAAAGTTTTCAGTTCAAGTTTGATGTTTTAAGGTGTGTGCATCCTACGTACAAACATTCTGCAACATTGTTTGCATTAACATTTTGAAAATTTAGCAAAAATATAATAAAAGAAAATTTTAATGGCTTATTCTATATATATTCTTTTATTAGACAAACTCAAGGCGCATAATGGAAACTATAATACTTTTTGGTATGTGCCCAATATGGCACATGATGTAATGAAAGATTAAGCGTGCCTATATTACTTGGTTTGACGTATTTTAATTTTAATTGCACTAAATGCTATATTATTGCACTTACCTATGAACTAAACAAAAGGTTTTACAATATCTTCAAAATTAACTGACATATTTTAAGGGGGTTTAGGGCTTGAAAACTTTTCAAAAAATCGATATTTTTATGGTCTATTTTGATTATTCAATTAATTCTGAACTCAATGCAAAAAAAAAAAAAAAAAAAAAAAAAAAAAATGCAAAACTCATGCAAAACTTATAAGCATTTATGCATCAACACTTTTAAAGCCGCACCCATATAACTTCAAGTTGCGTTTTGTCAAAACTTTTGACGACTAACATCAAGATTTAAAAAAACTATTTGATGGAATGTTTATTTTTTCTTTTTTTTTCATGCATATAACATGGATATCTATAGAATGAATTAATATATTTTTGATAGTTTAATATTTTGAATATTTTTAATGAAAAAAAAGTTGTATTTTTTAGGGGGGGGGGGGTTTAAATTTTCAAATTTGCGAATTTTTAAATAATGTTTTTTTTTTTTTTGAGTGATAGTTATATCCTTAATTCATTCTATAGATAATGATGTCATATGCATGCAAAAAAATCCATTTTATCGAATAGTTTTTTTTTTTTATTTTAATGTTAGTCGTCAAAAATCAAGTTTTGAGAAAACGCAACTTAAAGTTGAAATTATATGGGTGCAGCTATGAAAGTTTTGATGCATAAATGCTTATAATTCCGTTACAAATTCAAATATTTTTATGCGGAATTTGGCATTGAGCTCAGAATTAATTGAATAATCAAACTAGATCATAAAAAAATTGATTTTTTGATAGGTTTTAAAGCCCTGAATCCCCTTAAAATATGTAAAAAAATAAATATTTTCTTGTAAAATAATGCATTTTTTTTATATTCGTATACCATTAAAAACATTTCTTCATCCTAAATTTTAGTTCATAGCATAGTGAGTAATTTTATTCAGCACTCTCAGATATATTAACTTAAATATGCCAAAAATATTTTAGGCAATTTAACGAGCATGTAATTAACGAAATAAAAAATATTTTCCTGAATCCGTTTCTAATGATTTCTTACCTATAAAATTAATTTAAAATTGTCAATTAAGTAAAATAGAAAAAGTACAAACACATAAAAATATGTCAACGTGACATATCCCAGAAAAAAATATAATGTTAATTTAAAAATATTAAAATGTTACATAATCGCTATAAATTATATAACATTATTTATGTATAGTATATTAATCTAAATATAATAAAACGCACTGTAACAATTGCGGCACAAATTCATCTGTTCAATCATGGCTTTTCGCATTTAACCCTTTCTGGCGCACTACTCTTTAAAGTTGGAATTTAAAGAAAAAAAATAGGCAATCTATTTAGGCCTAGAGGAGTACACAGGTATTGTTTTGTAAAGATTGCACTAACCATTTTAATTATACAGCTGTTGCCGAAGTGGTAACTTCCCATAAGTGAAGCATTGATAAGCGCAGTGAGAAGAGCATTGCTGTGAAGCACGTATTACAGTAAAACATTTTACCTATTATTTAAAAACAGTAGAGTGATCTCTGTGGTGCTGCCATCTAGAACTCATAAGAAAGATTTAAAGTAGCCATTAAAGTAGTTTTTGAAATATTCACGGAGTTTTTGTATCTCCAAACAGGGGGAAATTTAGGTGTTGCCGACCCGGCAACACTGCGCGTTAAGGGGTTAAATATTTAGTCATTAAAGTGCTCGAATACTCCATCTGTTAGAGGAAAGATGTAAACCCTCAATTCAGGAAAATCCCAGGTAAGTACATTGCGTTTTATATCTTTTTAATTTGTTCAGAATGGTATTTTTTTATGTAATTTCATATTTCATGTGATAATTTTTTCCGAATTATACGATAAATAAAATTTTATCCCAATTCCAATATCTAATGCTTTTAATCGCATTAACAATTAAAAATGATTTCAATAGCACTTTAGCATTAGTTAAATAGACATTTTTCTTGTACATAAGGCTGCAATCAACACCTCGGTAGGCCGTCTTAAATACCATTTGCACTCAATATGCTAGATGTTTTCTATCTATAATGATGCACTGAAACATCGTGTCAGCACCTATATTTGCGACACCTATGCCAATATTTTTATCAATTATTTCAAATTTTAAGCGAAAATCATGATTTTTACTCTCCGTACTAGGACGGGCATTTATACCAGTATGTATGTAAATAAGTATGTAATGTAAGTAAACATTATATTATAAATATATGTAAATGATATATATAATAATATGAAACATATTTATTAATGCTTTTATGTATAAAACGCAAGAAAATGATGCATAAATACACTGTATTCTCCTAGTTTTCTTACTCTCACTCGCGGTTGTTGACTAATTTTTTCCTTTTCAAAAATATTCATTAAAATATTTAATTGCTATAAAGGACGTCAAATACTAGTAAAAACATTAAAAGATCTTAATAATTTTTACATGCTTCGATTGAATTTACTCAATCATCATCAGAAAAACAAAATACAAATAAACACAAAGATGGAAAATGACAAACATTTTATTTGTTATCATTTTTGTCATAAATTTATTGTCATTTTCCATCTTTGTGTTTATTTGTATTTTGTTTTCCTGATGATAATTGAGTAAACTCAATCGAAATATGTAAAAATTATTAAGATCTTTTAATGTTTTTATTAGTATTTGACGTCCTTTATAGCAATTAAATATTTTAATGCATATTTTTGAAATATTTTTAATGGACGTATAAGAAAACTTCTATTTATAATATAATGTTTTCCTGTTTCATATATATTGGCACTCACTACTGTTCTAATAATCTTAGTAATAAAATTAAAACTGATTCGGATTACTGAAATATTGTTTTTACAATGAAATAAAAATGAACTGTTAAAATTTTCCTCTAAGACGGCATCTTTAACCGACTAATGCCCAAGCCAGCATATTTACTATCCCCAGTGTCCCTTAATTTAGTGGATTTTCTTATTACTTATTTACACCAGAAATTTTAAATACAAATTTTTACTTTAATTAATAGTATACATTCCATTATTAAATAGCTGAAATTCTCTATATTGATTCTTTGATAAGATTTTCAATTGTTTGAATTGTAATGTCTTGAACGCACTGTAATCTGGTAATTATCAGGTTAATCCAGCACTTAGATTAAGAATTTTTTTTCGAAACCATATGTATCTCGGTAGACATTATTGAATATCTTTATTCGTGTTTATATCATAATTTCGTAGATTAAGAATATGCTCTCTTTTTGACAACAATAATAAAATATGGTGACTAATAATCAAATTTCTATTTGTTGAGCATTAAGTATTTAAAGACATTTTTAAGCTCTAAAATACTACGGAAAATTAAAAATATATGCCTATATTTTATTGAAATAATCAATAAAATTTATTTGAAACCTTTCTACTTACAATGATTTTTTAAGGGTAATTTTCTATATTTAATAATTAAAACAAATTTAAATATATTTTTAAAAACAATATTTTAAATTCTGTTAGTAAACGGATTTTCTACTTTGAATTCTGTACAAATTAATATTTATTAAATATTTATAGAAATTTTCTGATAACGCAAATATATTTATAAATGGTACATATTTTTTTTTTAATCTTTTAGCAATATTACCAGAAAAGCCTTTAAATTTTACACCAACTATTCAAACTTTAACAAACACGGTAAAAATTCTAAATATAAAGAATTTCAAATTTTATAAACATTTTAATTATTGTTTCTGGGAATTTATTATCATGTATATTTTTATTTTCATGTAAATGGTAAATACCAATATATTTAACAAAACGAAGTTGTATTTATATGCATGTTTTGAATAAAGTTTACGTTGAACAGTCAGACATTTTAAATTAAAAAAATCAGAAGTGTCAAACGATTGGTTTACTTGATAAAATTCATTTTCATGACGAAAATTGAGAAATAGTAAAATTTTCCACCATCCTGAGGCAATATTTAAAATACAATTAGCAAAGAGATAGATATAGCATAAACAAATTTTATATTGAACATAGTATGTTTATGTATACCGCAAGCAGTCTTATCTCTTAGAAGGAATATAATTATTTCATATCTGTAGAAGATTAATTTGCAGAGATTACAGACCACACTCAAAAATCACTTTTGAAATCGGTTTTATTTTATTGCATTCACGAATTTCTTGATGAATTGAGAAATTTCCAAGTCATTATCGAAGTTCATTATTAAACTTATTGTTTTGCATAAATTAAAATTCTGACCCAGACAGTCAAATAATTGTTATTCCAAGATATTCAATTAACTTCAGTAATTCGTACTAAATTGCTATTAAATATGCCTTTAAATAAATAAAGCTCTGTTAATTAAAGAACGCATACTTAAAAGTTCATCCAGAAAAAGGTTTAAAATAATAAAGAAATTAAAATCTATGTTTAATTATAATGATAATTAGTATTTATTTGAAATATAATTGTTTTTCCTTTCTAGCATTTTTGATTATTTTTGAAAATATAATTCAAATGGTGAACTCATTGCATTTAAGCTTCATATAACAGTGAATTTGGAGGAAAAAAAATAATTTTAAGTACACATTTAATTAAATTTAAAAAACTTTTTTTTAAATGAATTTTTAAAAATCACTTGCACCTTTTAAAATATTGATGTTATTTTTGCTCATTTTTTTTATTTATAAATGTATATAAGAAAAGATTGTGCATAGATTTTTAGATAATCAAAAAAAAAATTATCACATTAAAATTATTTTATTCATCAAATCATTAAACACACATCATTATACATTTGTGAGTATTTTAGAACTTAAATAAAATAAAATAAAATATTAATATAATTTTGCAGGGTTTTTTTTTTAAGTATGTGACAAATATGCATGCTTTATGACCATTGAAGACAATAATGAAAAGATTCATTCACTACTGTAATTTATTCACTAATGCCAAAAAGCTCTTAAGCCGGAAAATGAGGATTGCGTTTGTAACCAGTTTATACACAACATCATGTCGAGTATATCATATTAAGTAGAGCATATTTCCCCTCGAATTTTCTTTCATGGTGATACCAAGCGTTGCAACATGCCTTACCTAAAGTTTAAACAGATTAAGCATAACAAAAGACAGTGGTTTCATATTGTCAAAAAAGAAAAATGTTTCTTCTGATACAAAATAATGATAATAATATTTACGATGAAGTAATTATGAACCATGAAATATATTTCATGTATATTTTAATACCACGATTAAAAATGTGCAATAGTTCCTTTCAAGTTACTCAAGATACGTAAACGCATTTTTTATATTTCAAAACTTCAAAAATCAAACTATTTTTTTAGATTTAAAAAAAAAACACTTATAAGAGAAAACAGGGTTTCTTTTGTTCCCAAAGATTTTCAGAAAAGCCTTTGAGTTCTTTTTCCAGTGCATTAATCAGTTTTCTGAAACATACTACTGATATTTCGGAGCTATCAAATCCAAATTAAATATATGCATGCTTCAAACGTCTTTCATAAACAAACGTAATACATTAACACTAAATTAATATTATTTTGTTACTGTTCAATGTGTAGAATGTATGCAGCAGGTAAATATTAAATTAGCATAATTAACTAGTCAGATGTGGCAATTTCAATACTTTCTTCTCTCTCATACATGTTAATACTTTAAAATTGTCTATCACAGTACCAGAATTAAATGGCAGTCTATGGGCACAGTGAGGGTTCCAGTGGCATGGAACTCCGTGCATTAGTTCTAGAAGTAGTACATTGCGAATATTGGGAAAATGCAGCATAAATATGCCACCGGTTGTACAATTTACACTAAAAATAATCAGGAATAATATTTATCAAGGTAAACCTGAATCTAAAATTTGATAAAATTTCTTGCATTAGTTCTAGAGATATAATTTGGAATCAGGATAAATTCAGCTTAGCAGTGCCATCTATCGGGCGATTGACATCAAAATGAAAATGCAATCACTTCATATAAAAAATTATCTGAATCTATAATTTCATGAAAATCCTTGCATTAATTCTTGATATACAGCAATTTTAGTAATCGTGAAAGAGCCACTATAAAAGCGCCACCTGTTGAGTGATTTTCAACAAAATATAAACAACATCTATTCCTGCCAAAGATTAACTAAATCTGAAGTTTGGTGAAAACTCATGCAGTAGTTTTTGAGATACATATGTTGCAGAAATTGTGAAAAATGCAGTATAGCAACTTTATCTGTTGACCGGTTTACAACAAAAATCAATCAGCATCAATTTATATCCCCGAAGATAAGTTTTTATTAAATTCCGTGCATTAATTCTTGAGATAGAGCGCACACAAAATTTATCCCATATACAGGCAGACAGATTCACAAATGCACAAACAGACATTTTGTAAAAACATGTTTTTTGGAATCTTTGACTCCTAAAAGGTGTAAATCCGCCAAAAACCAGATTTCAAACTTTTCAGGAATCCAATACTTTTTTTATTAAAGACAAAAGAAAGGAAAAAGATATTTATGGTTAAAGAAGCTGATAAATAAAGAGTAAAATTTTGAGCAACATTACCGGAAATAAGTAATAGGTAAATAAACTTTGCTCGTATACAATGCTTCTTTAAAAAGGAGCGTCTTAGTTTAAATTTTTTTTTTTTTTAAATATGATTCAATTGGTGAACTCACTGTATTTCAATGTACAATAGCAGTGAATTTTGAAAAACAATTTTTTGAACTGCTTACTTATTTAAAATTAAAGGACAGTCTTAAAAATTTGCATTTATTAAATATCACTTCTGATTTTATATTATTGGTATTTTGCCACCTTTTTTTAAGGTATTCAAATGTGTATTACAGAAGATTGAATATATATTTTTAAATAAATCGAATATTTGATTTATTTATTTATTTATTGCGCATATATATAGTCAAAAACGATAAAATCTAACACAGCTTCATATACTCTTGTTTAAAACTAATAATAATAAAAAAAAATCTGAAGACAACATTCATGCGCAGATTTATCACATATGTAATTAAAAAATAAATAAATAAATAAATAAATAAATACAAAAATATTTTAACATGAAAGTAAAGTGACGAAAATATGAGAACTGAAAAAAAAATTAAGTTTTTAATATGTATGAGTGATTGTTCTGGAATTAACACAACATACGATCTTTTTCGATATAATTACTCTCAGAGTAGAAATGAGGTGTCAAAATATTCGGGAAAAATTCCATATCCTCTTCTATTTTTTACCTTTTTCTATTTTAGGAAAGGATTGTAATTGAATTTTTTTTTAAACTTCTGGTTTTCGATAAATTTTTACGTTTTACGGGCCAAAGATTCCAAAAAACATGTTTTTACAAAATGTCTGCCTATCCGTGTGTCTGTGTGTGTGTCCGTATGTCGCCATTCAACCATCAAAAAATGTATGAAGTTAAGTATAGAATTGAACCAATTTTTTGTGAATGTTTTCGGCAATGGTAAGCAGGTCTTCCTGCAATTTTGAAATATTCCGCCTGAAGGAGGTGCTGCAATCGCGATTTTTGTACCATTTTCAATCATGCACAAACCAAAAGTGTTAAGTTACGCATCGAATTGAACCAAAATTTTTGTGTAAGTGTATGGCTATGGCAAATTGGCCCTCCCTGAATTTGAAGATAATCCGCCGGAAGAGGGCTCTACAATAACAATTTTTGTGCAATTTTCTATATTGTACCACTTAAAAGTGTCTGAAGTCATGCATAGAATTGAACCCTTTTTTTTGTGTGTGTGTGTTTGAATGTTTTTGGCAGTGGCAAGGAGGTCCTCCTTCAGTTTAGAAATATTCCGCCTGAAGGAGGCGCTGCAATCGCGATTTTTGTACCAATTTCAATATTGTACCAACCAAAAGCGTATGAAGTTACGCATCGAATTGAACCAAATTTTTTGTGTAAGTGTATGGCTATGGCTAATTGATCCTCCCGGAATTTGAAAATAATTCGCCGGAAGGGGGCTCTGCAATAGCAATTGTTGTGCCACTATCATTATTGTGGCACTTAAAAGTGTATGAAATTATGCATAGAATTGAACCAAATTTTTTGTGTAAGTGTTTGGGTATGGCTAGTTGGTCCTCCCTGAATTTGAAAAAAATCCGCCGAAAGGGGGTGCTGCAATAGTGATTTCTGTGCTATTTTCAATATTGCACCGCCTAAAGCTACACAAAGAATTGAACGAAATTTTTTGTGTGACTGTTTGACTATCGCTAGTAAGTCCGCCCTGAATTTGAAAAAATATCCGCTAGAAGGGGCATTTTAATCATGATGTCTGTGTTATTTTCATTATTTAATCATCAAAAAGTGTATCAAATTATGCATAGGAACTGTACTAAAATTTTTGTGGATGTTATTATGTACTAAAATTTTTGTGGATGATTATTTTTCGGTATGGCAAGTAGGTCCTCCGTAAAATTAAAAAAAAATCTGACTATAATTCTATTGTCCATATGCTCGTGCACAGACGTAAATTCCTTTGTTATTCCGAGTAAGTGACTAAAGCAGAATTTTAAGATGAAAATCAAAGTTGATATAGTATTGGATTAAAATTATTACAGCATTAACATGGGTATCTATTTTTTAAATATTAAAATGTACGTTTGAGATAGAAAAAAGTTTTGGGATTGACTCATCCAACTAGTTTTTTTCTCTGGGGGGGGGGGGAGTTTTTTTGGCATTAAATGAGCCAATGTGTTTCCGATTTTCAACTTTTTGTATTTAGCATATGTTTCGAAATATTTGTATGATTATTTTTGGACATATATGATAAATATGATAAATGTAAAAAAATTAAAAAATATATAAATATAAGTGCATAATATTTATTCATAGGTCCATATAATGCGCATTTACATATGTACATTTCTATATATAATTGCATATAGAGATATATATACATAAAAATAAAAATATTTATATAAACAATGTATTTATTTTTTAACATGTGACATAAGTAATGTTTATTGAATAAATAGATTAATATAAATATGTTTATCAATATTTTAAGACTATGATTTTTCGCCATCTTTTAAAATTTAATATTATGTTTTTTTGGGGGGGGAGTTGGGGGGGAGGGGCGCCGTTTCTGATTTTTTCACCAATCGCGCTAACTATAACAGGAAACATGGAAATATTTACAAATTATCAGGCTTTCATTGATTATTTAAAAAATTAAATCGACATTTTGACCGACTTTGAGTTTAGCAGTCCCCTTAAATTTCAAAAACATTTATTTTTGTTATTTATAAAGAATGCTTATATAAATCACGGGCAACTAGGAAGCTATTATTTTGTGTTTTTATTTGGGTTATATTCTATCATAGAACAATACAAAATATTTGTCCCTTTTTTAGAATAGGTTTATAGTTATTTTATGAAACAACCATAATTACCGATTTTATTTATTAACTTAATAGATAAAATATTTAGATAAAATCTACACTTCTTTAATTTTATTCTTAAAATCAAGAAAAGCGTTTTGTTAGTTGAAATTTCCTTTACTTCATAACTTATTACACAAACGATTAAATTGCAGTTTCTTTTGATTTTTTTTTTTTTTTTTTTTTTTTTTTGAAAAAAACATACTTTTTTTTTTTTTTTACTTAATTTTTTTAACCCTTTGAATTTTTTTAACCCTTTATAAAAGTAAGACTTAATTAAAACTTTATGGTGAAAAATTTAATTAAACTATTTTTATTTTTAATAGTTTTTTAATTTTCTTACTATATTAAACTTATTTTTTCACATATATTTCTATTAACTGCTTTTGGAACTAATACATTTCAAATTTATTAAAGAACAATATATATATATATCAAAGTAAAATTTTATTTACGCTAGGACATTAAATTTTGATATAAAGAGTCATATTTTAACCAGTTTCTATTTAACGAAAATATAGTCATCGATATCACTTATATTCCTCTAAACTTTGAAATTAATTTTGATACCAGCACTTTTAAGCCATAAAGGAAAGGTATAATTCATAATCTCTAAAAGTTAATTTAAAAATGTTTAGATGCAATATTTTTGAAAATAGCTTTATTTTATGCGCTTGCTATAATTTAATAATTCATGTTTCACCTGCTTGTGTTTACCTAAAATTTTGTTTAGTATAATTTTAAATTTTTGGACACTGATATTTAAACAAATCTTTCAAGTCATCACTAGCATCTGTTGCTTATAAATAAGTCATCTTTAATAAGATATAAATTTTTCTGACAGAACAGCCATTAAAGTATTTATTTTATCTTTGAGCTATAATTAAGAGATTAAACACTGAAATCTTTGCATTTTTGACTTATTGTAAGCAATTAAAAATTTTTAATGTTGTTGCTATTCTTGGAAATTAAAAGTTTTGTGATTGCATAATGCGAAAATAGCAGAAGTTTATTAAAACTCTTGTTGTGTGATCTTTATTTCTCAAAAAAAAAAAAAAAAAAAAAAATGCATATTTTCCTACATAAATTAATTAGTAAATTTCTTTCATGGGTGTTATTTATTTAAGAACAGCAAATAAAGTACTTATGCAAAAATATTTAACGAAAAAAAATTCTTAAAAAGTGTTAATGTGTTAAAGGTTTAAAATATTTTGATAAGTACATTCTGATAAATAGGCCTTACAAAATATTTAATGAATAAATTTGTTTTTCTTAAATATTCAAATAGATAACAGTGCAATTTTAGAAAATCCCTGTCGGCTGGGCCTATAGGCGGAGGTAGATTTCGACGAGTGCTCATTTGAACAAAAAAAATATATGATTAGAGATAAACCTAGTTTAATAACTTCATTTGGCCGTTTATGAAAAATTTTTAATTTCATTTTTCTGCAAAAACTGGTTTTATCAGAATCATCTTAAGAAAAATTCAGCTCAAATGCCCGTTTTGACAACATATTTTGAAATAGATTCTGAATTTATTAAAAAAATCGACCAAAACAGTACATTATACAGCTCCTAAATAACAAAAAACTGTCAGTTGAATGCATTTGAGAAAAAAATTGAATTTAAAAATGAGTCATAAAATAACCGATTTGTTGTTTGACTACATCCTTAATGCTTTAATCATGATTGCTCGGAAAATTTTGTGCGAAATACTCACTTTGACAGCATTTTAAAAAATATATTCTATCTTTATCAAAAAAATGGCCAATGCGTCACAGTATATAGTTCCTAAATAAGAGGATCTGTAAATTGGATGCGTTTGAGAGCGAAAATGGATTTTAAAACGAGTCATAAAAAACGCAATTTGCTATGTGAAAACTTCCTTAAATTTTCAAATCACAAAGACTTCGGGAAATTCTGTTCAAAATACCCTTTTTGGTAGCCTTTTTCAAAATATATTCTGTCTTTATCAAAAAACCGATCAATGCAACACATTATATAGTTCCTAAATAAGACGATCTGTAAATTGGATGCATTTGAGAGCAAAAATGGATTTAAAAACGAGTCAGAAAAAAACGCAATTTCTTATTTGAACACTTCCTTAAATTTTCAGTCATAATGATTTCGGAAAATTCTGTTCAAAATACCCTTTTTGGTAGCCTTTTTTTGAAATATATTCCGTCTTTATCAAAAAACTGACCAATGCATCACATTATATAGTTCCTGAATAAGAGGATCTGTAAATTGGATGCGTTTGAGAACAAAAATGGATTTAAAAACGAGTCAGAAAAAAACGCAATTTCTTATTTGAATACTTCCTTCAATTTTCAGTCCCCATGACTTTCTGAAATTCTGTTCAAAATACCCTTTTTGGTAGCCTTTTTTGAAATATATTCTGTCTTTATCAGAAAATTGACCAATGCGTCACTTTATACAGTTTCTAAATAAGAGGATCTACCATTTGAATGCGTTTAGAATCAAAAATGAATTTAAAAATGAGTCAGAATATAAGCAGTTTGGATTTGAGGTTTTTTCTCCAACTCCTATTTTTGTTTAATTTCTTTTTGCTATACGAATTGATCCTATGAAAAACTTGTCAATATAAAAGTTGTAGATATTTTTGAGAAGATGTAAAATAAATTTAATCAGATTTGATATCTTAAAAATTGACGGAGTTATGGATTTTTCTCTTTTTTTAGCGCCCTTTTTCTTTTCGTTTTTAATTTTTTTCGTCGGTAAAAGTTGGTCCTATCAAAACCTTGTAAATTCAAAAGATTTAGATATGACGAAGTTATGAATTTTTTTCTCTCAAAATCCTTGTTTTTTCGCCCCTTGAGCCCACTTCTAAATTTATCAAAAATCTGTCATACATATACTTTTGGCCCATTTTTAAGAAGTAATATAAACTTTAAACCGATTCGATATCTACTTTAATTAAGAAGTTATGGCGTTTTTTCGGTTTTCACAAAAACGCCCCCTATTCCGACCCCCTTGGTCCGATTTTGCCCATTAAAGAACTTAGCCGAGATTTTATCCAATTTGATTTTATGTACAAGTTTGGTGGAGATTGGTGAAAAATTATAGAAGTTATCGTGTCCATAAAAAAGCGAGATATATATATATATATATATAGATAGATAGATAGAGAGATAGGTAGATAAACTGGTGCGATTGCAATAGGTAGTATTTCTTACGAAATCTACCTAATGGTGCGATTGCAATAGGTAGTATTTCTTACGAAATCTACCTAATAACACCGAAAAAAACAGGCTCGCACGTCTCCAGTAATTTTAAAACCAGTAAAGTCTTCAGTATTTCTAATCAAAAATCATGTCACGTGAAGTGGAGTAGAAAAATGGAAAAATTAGAAAAGTGATCCTTTTGGATCTACTACCACGTCTCCTAAAATATTCACTACCCTTCTAAAACGTATTATTGTGCAGTGTTAACGATAACTATATAGAAAATCACTAATTAAATGTAATAATTTCATGAATTTCACTTATTTATTTCTAAGTCAGAGCAAAAGCTTACTGATATTCTTTCGTATTTGATTTAGAAAATTATATTTCTTTCGCGATTTTTTTTTCATTGAGTTTCATTATTCTTTTAGATTTATATATATATTAAATTTTTTGAAGTACATACCTTAAGTATTTCATGATAATATTTTAAAAATAACAAAACTGTATAATATCAAATTACAACGATTATTTAGAAAATTATATTTTCAAAGACTACAATTTTTAAGACTTATAAATAAATTCTATATTTAAATTTATAACAATAATAAACGTAATTTTTAGGATGATCATAACGAATCATATATTACACACGCCGTGCCTAAAACATTAATATTCCTATACCAATGTTAAAAAACGCAACACAGAGTAGTTAATAGATATTCAACTTTAATTGTTAATTAAATTCTATGCTTTGCTTTTCTTCATACACTTTTAGAAGGTGTAATATTGAAAATGGCACTAAAGTTGCTATTACAGGGCCCCCTTCCGGCGGTGTTTTGTCAAATTCAGGGAGGATCAATTTGCCATAGCCATACACTTACACAAAAAATTTGGTTCAATTCGGTGAGTAACTTCATGCACTTTTGATCGGTACAATATTGAAAATGGTACAAAAATCGCGATTGCATCGCCCCTTTTTGGCAGATTTTTCTCAAACTCAGAAGGGCCAACTAGCCATATCCATATACGTACACAAAAAATTTGGTTCAATTTCATGCATAACTTCATACACTTTTGATCGGTACTATAATGAAAATCGTACAAAAATCGCGATTGCAGGGCCCCCTTCGAGCGGAATATTTCAAAATTGATGGAGAACCTGCTTGCCACAGCCAAAAACATTCACAAAAAATTTGGTTCAATTCTATGCATATCTTCATACACTTTTTGATGGTAGAATGGCGACATACGGACACACACACAGAAACATACACACAGTCATACAGACACACTGATAGAAAGACATTTTGTAAAAACATGGTTTTTGGAATCTCTGACCCCAAAAACTTATAAATCCGTCGAAAACCGGCAGTCAAAAAATATTTCGATTGCAATACTTTCTTCTGTTGAAGAGAAAAGAAAGTAAAAATGTGTTCATCTATGCAAAATGAATACAATAATTTCTAAGAGAAAAAAAAATAGATGATATATTTGCATCTGCTAGGAAGGGAACGAATTTTCTTTCTTTCCCATTCGACTTCGTCGTGGAAGATTTAATTGTATACCTTTTTTTTAAATTTTTTGTTTCTATTACATGGAATATAAATTGATTGTATGAATGGTAAGAAAAACATAACAACTAACAGAGGTTCATTAAAAACCTAAATATTGCAAATACTGCATTTCTATATAAATAAAGATTATAAATATGAAAAAAAAGAGTTAAAATAAGTTTTTTTAGTTAGAATACCTTCAAAGTCAAAGTTTTAGAGTAAAAGTCAAAGTTTTAGAGATATTCACTCGAGCTCAGTAGAAATTGTAACGATTTTACGGGCTGGGCAGGTCCCGCGCTGAACTTTTAGCTATTATATAAGATCGACCGGATCGGGACGGGGCTAGGAAATGTCTGTTCGAGCAGACCTCTAGTATACACAACAACGACTGGAAATATCAGTTTGATGGTAACTGAAAACAAACTCATGAAATCTGTAATTGTTTCTTTTCCTTTTATCCCAAACTGATAATAAAATTCTGCAGACCAACAACACAAAAGTTATTATCAAATACAAGTTAAAAGTATTTTTTTGAAGACTAACAAGATTAAAATCGTTTTTAGACTATATTCATTTCTAGAAGTTTAGTAAAAGGTTCTCTAATTTAAATGTATAAAGTCATTAAATGTAACAAAACCTCTTTCTCTAGCAACCACTACTAAAGAAGCAAGCATCATAAATATATAATACTATATATCAACTAAACTCTCACATTGTTTAAGTTTAAATTCATTAAATAATATTTACACGCATTCATAAAATCAATTAACGAGCAATTTTTCGATGCATTAAAATTGTTTTTTAATGAAGCAAAGTGATTCCCATCAAATCGTATGACACTTTCATCTTTTTTTGCGACAAATATTCAAAAGTATTTTACTTTTTAGACTTTCTACTGTATTCCACCACTAATTTTGTCTGATCCTTCATTTTATACATAAGCTATTTAATATATTTTTTTTCAAAATATTATGAGTACGCCTGGTAAGGAGACCTTCCTTGTTAGATCCAATACTTTGCTAAGCAATTAAGATATATGTATATAAAGCAAAATAAAATAAAATAAAATAAAATAAGAATGAACATCCTCTAACACTAAAAGTTTTCACAAAATATACAATTCCTCAAGAAAAACCTTTAGTTAATAGCCAAGAAGCTGCTCAAAAAATATCGCATATGTCGAGTTTCAGAAAAAAAATCTAAAATGCTAAGATATGGGAATAGATAAAAATTGGGTATTATGTAAAAACGAATATAGCAAAGAGAATTACGTTTCTAAAACATTTAATGGATTTTGTTGAATATGGAAAAAAATCAGCTTTAAAATAGTACAGGATCGCTGAAAAAAGGTAATGGATCATGGTCGCAAAATTCTTCTCTCAATAGCTTATAAAGAAATAGAATATACAAATTCTGTTTATGTATAGTTTTGTAATAAGATCTTACAATCGATCATTTCTTATTTTTGTTTATAAAAGCATGTTGCTTTTACTTCTAAATGTTTTGCTGTACTCATTTTTTAAGGTTTATATCATCTTATGCAATGTGCGCTTCCCTCTATGATTCCTGTATAAAAGATTCTTAACTTACTGTACATATAATGTATTTTGCGGACTAATACTATTAACAATAATAATAATCTCATGTTGAGAAATACAATTTCGCAAAGATTTTTTTTATAATTAATTGCAACTATGTGTAGTAGTTTCAATAAGTCATTTTTAAAGTAGCTAATACATAAAAGCCCATTTAGTGGGAAAACGGCGTACGTACTTTTTACTTTTTTTCTGAATTCGTGACCGAAAATTACACCAAAAGCAGCTAAAAGTACATTTTTTTTCTTACTGACTCATTTGATAGCTATCTTGTAAGATATATACTTATAATTAAAAAAATATATTTTTCATTAGATATTTTGAATTGTGTGTCCACAATATTGATGTACGTATGAAGTCATATATAGTATGCCAACCATAAGAACTTATAAAATCTAACAATATATCTTTTAACAAAGTTATATTTCATTTTTTTCTTTAGAAATGCTTAATCTTCACAGTAAGTCTCGTTATTTGAGATGGAAATCACATCTCTATTATCTTATCACATTTTCCTCACTTTTTTTTACGCTTTGAGACTTATCTCTTGTCCTAGACAAGGAGATAAAACAATCCTGAGAAAAACTGTGAGCAACTGAAAAATGTATCCTGTGTTTCCATATATACACTCTTCCAAGCTATGAAGGTCAATGATACTCAATCGCCTCTCTTACTGAAAAAGAGTATAATCTACTGTTGAATATTCAAAACCTGTTTACTGATATACATGTAGTAGACATAGTTCTCCTATTATAACTTGTCTGGTCGTCTTGGAAAATTTTGCGATGACATTTGCGGGTGAAAAAAGTTGCTAACATTCATAGTTGCAAGAAATGCATTAATTAATTAAAAATATTTTTTTTCTTGTTGTAAAAAATTTTCTTTTTCTGTTTCTTGAGTAAATTTTTCTTGTTTAAAAACAAACGATATTTATTGTCAAATTAACAAAATACTATTTCTATAAAACGCAGTTGTAGAAAAAATGATAAAGATATACTATTATGACAAAGTTATCAATTAAGGTTTTTATGCTAGTATTCCGAAATGATAGAAAGCAAAATTTATCCAACTTTCACTCAATGATCGAATTTTTTTTATTTTTTTTTTACCGTGAAATCTAAACCCGGCATCATTTTCACCATATCAAAATTTACAAATGTACATTTCACATCTGTATTCACGTTTAAAAAAAATTGGAATTTTAATTTGATAATTTTGATTCAGAACTTGAAGTCTCAATGCTATTAGCTGAAATAGATATTAAACTGTTGATATTTTTTACGTGTAAATCAAATTTTGTGAATGAAGTCAAAATTCACCGGGTTTCATAACAGAAGATATTTAAATTTCTATTTTACATACCCATCATACGTAGTATAGGGTAAGTCTTGCAATCGTTTTGAAAATCGAAAAAATTTTTTGACGGATTTACACGTTTTAGATAGTGGAGATTCCGAAAAACATATTTTTAGAAAAAAAAAATTGCCGTCCGTCTGTCTGTCTGTCTGTCTGTCTGTCTGTCTGTCTGTCTGTCTGTCTGTAAACGCTCTATCTCCCGAACAAATTGAGATAGAGACTTGATATTTTGTATGTAGTTAGTATGTAAGAATGGGACGAACCCTATTTAATATCAGCAACCTCGATTATCCGGAACTATTTTTTTCGGACTCTCGAAAAATTAGTTCTGATGAAAGGTATATAAAAATTTTCGAAATTTTTTGTTCTAAGGAATGGACGTAAAAGGCGATAAAATAACACTCATTTTGCACATAGAACAAAGTCGATCGGATTATTAGTTGCCGAGATATTTGTAATCTTGTTTTCCACATTCTTCGATTTTTCATGACCCTGTATTTCATTCAAATTTCAATTCAGAGGTATATTTTAATTGGAAATGAGACGCTTAATCCGACACAGTTAATTGTTAGTTAATAGAAATATTATTTTTGGAGTTATAAGGATGTTTCTTTTACGCAGTTCGGTACTACTTGAGTAGTTTGGCGTTTTATATAATTTGTCGAAATTGATACATCAGCAGTTCTTTAATAAAGCATTACTATGTATATTAACAATATTTAAATTTTGTTTATGAATTGCAATGTATTGTGTAAATAGTTTTCACATGTTTTATTTTCATATACATATCCATGATGGGTAAGTATTACGGTGGCCCCCAACGACTAGTTTTCCCTTTTAATGAGAAAATGGCAATATAAAGATACAGCACTCAATTTTTTTCTTTTTTTTTCTTTGCTTTAAATAGAAATGGAGTACTCCTGTTGCCACGATTAGAAAAGAGATATTAAAAGCCACAAAAAAATAATATTTCAAAAACAAATTAAGATACAGCTTTCAAACAAATTTCTTATAAAAGTACATTTTTTTTTCCTACACGATAATGTAAAGATTAAAAATGTGCAACATTAAGAAGTTAAAAAACGTTTAGTAGTAAAAATTGCAATACCGAAATTCATTTATAATTTGAAAGTGTTGCCATGCGTAAAATGACGTATGTGATAAGCACAGATACGTTTGGCCTTTATAATATAGATAATTTAGCGCCAACCGGCGAACTAAGTGACGACTCACAAAAGACTTGTCTATCAATGCGAATAGAAACAACAATAGCAAACGGTTTGGCGAGAGTACTGATTTTTTTTTTTTCAAAATGCTTACTCACCTCAAATAATGGTTATGATTGTCTGTTATAGGAGTCATGGGGTTTAAGGATGCACGCGCCGGAGTTTAATAGAGAGGATTCACGTAATTTGAAAGTACGTTAGTGATTCAACAAATATAACTGATTATAAGAAATCCACCAAAAATTCAGTTTTGTTTTCACTTGCAGTCAAACATCTAAATCTCGCCAAAAAAAGTTTTCGTTGAAAATGCTGCTTAAAATTCGGCCGGACCTAAACTTGACCGAAGGTATCTGTATTACAAAAATATCATTTCTTCCTTCAGAAAATTTCAACAATAATAATCGATTTCATCTGTGTCGGCTGAAACGAGACTAATTATTGTTATGAATTTCATTGTTTATATTTATAAGTCATGACTTACTCTAGACGTGGGTGCAGACTATAAAACAAAAAATGCATATGTATGAATTAACTTTTTTACGTGCTCTTTAAAAACTGTAGACTTAATGTTAATAGAATTTTTTTGTGTCAAACAGCAAAAGTCTTTCGAATACCGCGAGAGAAAGATCTAGTATGACAGATGTTCATTTACACAAATCATTACAAAAGATAAATCGAAATGTCTATGCCAAAAGAAGAATGATATTCGTATAAATGGAAAATCTTTCTGTATAATTCATTAATTAATTACGTATTATTTTAAATACGTGACATTTTATATTAAAATAAAAATTTTAGTGTCTAAAGCATGGGGCGCAAATGCGAACACACGTTATTGAATCTATCCCTGTTTATAAAATTCTTCAATATTATTTAATACTGATGTTTAAATTATCAATATTCATGTTCAAAATTAAAATATCTTAGCTACAGCATGAATGTATTAATCTTACCTTATCATGTATCGAGGGAGATCAATCTAATACTATATCTTAAGTAAATCAATTTTCGTGTCTTCAGAGTAAATTCAAGCACAGATGTATAAAAAAAACATATATTAACTTTCACATTACAAATAAGGCCATTATTGTGCACATATCATATCTTTTCATCATTATAATATCTTAATACAATACATACTGCATTTTTCAGTTCAAAAGAAAATTCCATTTAAAAAAGTTCTAGCAAACTCATAATGTAAACAACAGCAAAAAATCGTTTGCGCGAGGCGCAAAGTAAAAACGATTAAATTAAACCATGGAAGCAGCGATAGTACGCAACACACTCCCACCTTTGAGTTTCGAATTCAATGAAACTCAAACTTTACTTTGGGTTTATATAAACGACCATATTTAGATCGTTTTTCAGGAACAGTCACTACAGGAGAGTCACTAACACAGTCTTTAACAAAATGCTGGTTCATCGGCTTACTCGCAGAAGGATCTAAATAACAGTTTATCCCATTCAGCTTTACCGTCGGTTTAGAAGGAACAGGATCTAAAGGGAGTTCTTTATTATATGGTTGAACAGTCTGTTCGGAAGATGTTGAGTTTTGAGCTATAGAATGCAGTTCTGTACCTTTTTCTTGAGTTATTTCTAGAGGAATCAATCTCAGAACAGGACGTAGAAACTCACCACCTTTCATTTTAACCTTCACTAATCGCACATTTCCATCTTTGGAAGGATACAGTTCAATAACTTTGGCAAGCGGCCATTCAAGTTTTCTAACATTCTCGCTGGACACTAGAACAACATCACCAATTTGGGTAGGTCTCGGATTTTTATCAAATTTCGAGGATTGTCTCAAAAATCCCAAATATTCAGTACGGAATCTTTTTCGCAAATCTTGTTTTAGTCGTTGTCTATAAGCATGTCTTTTATTTATAGACGATGAATCCAAAAAGTCAAGATCAGGAATACCTGATTCTCTGATGTCTTGTAAAAACATAGAAGGAGTAAGTGGTGTTAAATCATCAATTTCCTCTGAAACATAGGTCAAAGGCCGCTGATTAACAATACTTTCAGTATCGCAAATAACAGTTTGCATTTCTTCTAAATTTAAAGAGCTTCGTCCTAAGACTTTTCGAAGGATCTCTTTTATTATGCCTATCAAACGCTCCCACCATCCACCCCACCACGGCGCAGATGGAGGATTAAATTTCCAAATGATCTTCTGAGCTGCGCTGTACTGGGAAATGACATCCCTTCGCCATTTTTCAAATTTCTTGGCAATAGATTCAGGTAATTCAGCATCCCACGAAACTTTCAATTTCCAACATTCTTGAAGAAGAATCTTTGGACCCAAGGTGACAGGACATGTGAAGCCAATGGGATCGAAAATTCTATGAACAGCACTGAGAATATTTCTTTTCGTTACAACAGTGGGATCTTCAAAACAGTTTCGTAAATCTATCTTCAAAGTATCAGCTTTTAAATTCCACATTAATCCCAAAACTGGAATAATCTTTTCTTCTGGGATGTTTTCTGCTTCTGTTTCATGGATATTATATTCCCATCCTCGAAGATCAAACTTAGCATTCTGGAGAATAAGTTTGGATTCTTCAATAAATTTTTCAAGCTGCTCATGATTATCAACACTAGTGACGCAGTTATCTACGTAAAAAGACTTCATCAATTTCTCTGCTGTTTCTTTAAATCTAGAAGGTGCGTTCTTCAGATGATATCGGATAGTTGCGCCAAGCAAATAAGGTGAACATGTAAGACCGAAAACAACCCTTTTATGCTGGAAAATTTTCAACTTTTCGGGATCGCCTTCCTCCCACCATAAAAACTTCAGAAAAGGTCTATCTCGCTCATTTAAACCTATTTGCAGAAATGCTCTTCGAATATCCGCAATTACGCCTATTTTCTTCTCACGAAATTTATTCAATATAGTCGGAATGAGTTCTACTATATTGGGACCTTTTTCTAAACAGTCATTGATTGAAGGTGAATCTTTTTGTCTTGCTGAACCATCAAAGACTGGTCTAACTCTTGTGGTCGAATTTTCTTTAATCACAGCTCTATGTGGCAAGTAGTGTTCACTTTCATCATTACAAGTATTCTTAACTTCTTCAATAACACCCTCTTCTATCCATTCTTTTAATATATCTTCATACTCTTCTAAAGTTCTTGTTTTCTTTAGTGATTCAACACAACTTCTTAATCGTCTTTCAGCAATTTTTCGACCAGTTGGTAACGGAGGATGGTTTTCAATCCATGGGAGGGATACTTCATACCTTCCTTCTGCATCTATTTTTATATTTCTATTGAAATGCTCTTCAATTACTTTTTCGATTTCTTGTCTGTTTCCGCTTTCACCAGGATCGAGAATTCCAAGCGTGTCTAGCCGCCATGAATCTGAAATTTTTGCATCATTTACATGAAGTGACATGACGCTGTTTGTGCTATCTGATATGTTAAAAATGTCGGTTTTTCCCATCAAAGTCCAACCAAGACGTGTTTCCATTACTACTAATCCAGAAATCAATTGTTTTATTTTACCAGTGTACAATTTGCCTGCTATATCAGCTCCTATAAGCCCATGAATTTCGTTAGGTGAAAATTCATACAGTAACTCAACCTGGTTATTCAAATCAGATAGAAAAATTTTATGTTTCTTTATTTCACTCATAAAAGAGCCACGAGGAATTTTTGGAATGTCCAAACAAATTTTTTCTTGATCTAACACTTCGAAACAACAGCGATAATTATCAAAGAAGTCACTCAGACTAATCAAATATTTCTTATGTGATGATACAGTTTCTGTGCCTCCAAATAAACTATGTGTCAAATTTTCTTCCCCTATGCATTCATATCCCATTTCGGCCAGTGCAAAAGATGACAAATAGGATTTACTGCTACCTGAGTCAATTAATATTCTTATATATTTCATCTTACTATTACATCTAAGTCGGACAATAAGCGTTTGTAAAAGTACATGGCGAGTACTTGTTTTATTGGATAAAGCAGTGTCGTTTTTAATTTCGATATCTGACTTTTCTGTAATCGGGTTTTCCTTATCATTTTTCGTTGGACACATTATTTTAAAATGCAATTTACCGCAATCACAGGGTGGTATTTTCGTTCTACAAAAACGTGATATGTGTTTTCTTGTTTCTAAACATTTAAAGCAAGCACCCTTTTTCATCAATATTTGTTTTCTATCTTCATGAGATAAACTATTAGCATATCTACATTCGGTACTTAAATGTGACTTGTTACAAAAAATACACATTTCCCTTTTCATTTTCGATGAATTATGTAATTCCGTGGCCGTTGGAAGATCCCTTTCTCGCCTACTTGGCGCAGTATGAATATTTTGGTTTACATTTTCTAGATTAAACCCACTTCTAGCCAAACGGACTTTTTCTTCGCTTTCGATTTCGTGCTGCAAAAATTTCATCAAAGAATCTAATTTATTTTTACTTTCATCTATTGAATTCAAGGTTATGGAATTTAAATTTCTTTCCCAAATTCTCAATATTTCAACAGGCAAACACGACTCAATTAATGGATAAAGAATTGCAGAATAATGTTCGCTTGAAACACCTAACATTTTTAATGACCTTAAATACGTTTCAATTATGTCGTATAATTTAAAAAGAGGAATTCTTGGACATTTTCCTGTTGTGTTATTCATCATTAAAGCAAGTAGTTCTCTTATGTATACTTCAATTAACATATCAGTGCGACCAAAACGAGCCTTTAAACATTCAATAACATTTTCATAACTATCACCAGTAGCGGGATACGACTCGATAATTTCTCTTGCCCTAGAACCCTTTAATGTCGCTTGCAACAAGTATTGATATTTATCTTCTTTCGCGATATCAGAATCGTTATGTATCTTTTCAAATTGAGCCCAAAAGACCAACCACTCCTTAATATCTCCCCCGAATAATTTAAATTCTATCTTAGGAAGTTTAAACTTCCGTTTCGTAATATTTTCAGTTTCAGAAACTTTCAAAAATTTTTGAACTTTCGTTTTTAGCTTAATAAATTTTTCCTCATACATGCTAAAACTTTCGTATTCCGTATCATAATTTTCTTGCGTACATGATTTATCGTTTAAAAGAAGATCTAACATTTCTTTTTCTTTTGGTTCTAGATTTACCCATTTTTCTTCTAATTGAGCATATAAAATCTCAATTTCTTCAATATTTCTATTTTCATCACTTAATTTATTCTCAAGTAAATTAGCGATTCGCGTAAAAGCACTTCTTAATGGCGTACGTAATCGTTTAATTTGTTCCATTATCTTATATTACTTCTTAAATAATAAAATATCCCAGCAGTTGGATGCCAAAATAATATTGAATCTATCCCTGTTTATAAAATTCTTCAATATTATTTAATACTGATGTTTAAATTATCAATATTCATGTTCAAAATTAAAATATCTTAGCTACAGCATGAATGTATTAATCTTACCTTATCATGTATCGAGGGAGATCAATCTAATACTATATCTTAAGTAAATCAATTTTCGTGTCTTCAGAGTAAATTCAAGCACAGATGTATAAAAAAAACATATATTAACTTTCACATTACAAATAAGGCCATTATTGTGCACATATCATATCTTTTCATCATTATAATATCTTAATACAATACATACTGCATTTTTCAGTTCAAAAGAAAATTCCATTTAAAAAAGTTCTAGCAAATTCATAATGTAAACAACAGCAAAAAATCGTTTGCGCGAGGCGCAAAGTAAAAACGATTAAATTAAACCATGGAAGCAGCGATAGTACGCAACACACGTATAATTAATTAATAGTTATGTATATATGATAAATACTTATAATTAGTTAATAATTATGCATTTTTAATGAATCTGTATATTTTAATAATAATTATGTATATTTATGTATGTATTAATTACTTAAAATTTTTTGGGTGTATTTTCGTTTTCGGTCGAAAATAGACATAGGCATACCCCCGAAATTCTGTGCCAATTTTTGCTCTGGCGTTAAAAACTTGTTTCAGTGGATCTTTAATGATAATATTCAAGACAGTGGAGCTCGAAATATCGGCGGAGGACAGCTTTAAATAAAAGATATAAAATATGATTGTTCTTAAAATCCATGGGAGTTTTTTAATTATTATTGTATGGAATTATCTATTTGTATGCAAATAATTAGAAAAAGGGAAAGGAGTGCACATAGAAATCGTGACCCGATAAAGTGTAAATATACTTCGTGGTATTTTCTTTTAAATTAAAAAAAATTGAATGATAGAAATGAATTCACTGAGATCAGTATTTTAAAATAATAGAAGTTAAGCTGATAATTCACGACATTTAATTAACACATATTTAACAGTAGTGAATTAGATTTTTGAACTGCGGAGGTGAGAAAATGTTAGATAGCATTATTTTATGAGTTTTAACTTAAATGTTACTCTTATGGGGGAGAGAATAGAAAGCTAATATAATATAAAAATCTCTATTATAACTTCTATTTTTCTTTGTTTTTTTAGTTAATTGTACAAATTGTCAAACAAATAATAAGACTTGTAACTTTTTAATTGCTTGAAAGAATGTCTAGAGCGGTATTTGATCACAGAAACTTCCCTTATGATGCAAACAATATATTGACGAAGATATCTTGGGCAGACCTAGTCGACACAATTCACATGGACTACCTATTTTAACGACATATAATCTATTGTATGAAACATTCCCAGAAATAAACTTCAGATAAAAGAACCCCAATAAAATTTTGTTATGTAATTAAACTTTATAATTTCAATACTGTTATACAGATTTTAAAAAATATATCCCACAAAAGTTAGTTTTTTTCAATCGAAAGAAAAATTGGACAAAATGTAGTCTGAGTGAATTTTTCCACCGTATTTGTTCATAATCGATTCCTTGATACTGATTAGCACCGCCAAGATCCTAGGTTAGAATACCGGGATAGTCACTGCTGTATTAAAATAATATTACTGATATGACTTTTATTATTTTTTTATTATTTTTTTATTTTAACTTTTAAATCTCTTTCATGCAGCAATATTTTTATTTTTATTGAGTTAAATAAAAGTAGAAATTATAAAATTAAAAATATATTTATACAATATATATTAATAGGTATATATTTTCACGCTGAATAAGAAGATATTTTTATTATTACATATCCTATTCGAAAAAATTATAATAAATTCGAAATTTATTCATTTTAACATACTTTTCACTAAAATTAATTATTTTAGAATCATAGAATTGGAACAGGTTCATAAAGACGCATTTGAAACAAATAACTTCATTAATCGCCAACAGGGAACTCTTAATTAAAGTCTCACTACATTCCGTTTTACATTTTTTGCACACAGAAAATATTTTATTTTTTAAAACTTTTATGGTAATAAATTGCTATCCGTGTCATATGCAGGAATTCTATAATAATCGCAGTTGTAAAAAATTAATTAATTTTTACGTTTAACTAGTGTTGAAAACGAATTATGTTTAAACATTCGGATATCAAGAAACCTACTTTCTACAACATCGGTATTAATTAGTTTATTGTTAGTTGGAGATGAAACTTTCGTTTTAGAAGAAAAACTTACGTTTTTTTTCTAGGTGATATCCAATTTATAAATTATAAACTTTAAAAAATGTTATCTGGATTATAATTTCATATATGAAGATATTGTATAAATTTGTATTACAAAACAAGATGAGTTAAAAATCATGTAGCAGACATAGATTATAAAACATTTCATAACACTTTCAGAACATATTAGAAATCACCACCGTTAAAAAATAATGACAAAATACATAATATATTTTTTTAAAGCAGCAAGCGAAATCTATTGTGATAAAAATATTAAAATATTTTGCGTCGATTTGTATACATACAAGTTTGTATAGTATGTACTGCATAGAATGCAAATATTTATTTCACAGTTGACAGGTCTTTTATAGACATTCCTTCAATAGGCAGAAATATACAAGAATTATTTTGTGAAACTTTGCTTCCAATATGCCCTAAGGTCATCGGTCATATGCTATTTTAGTTTTATTTAGTTTTATTATGTACCTAGAAAAATACGTGAAGAATAATCCTGAAAGTCCAGGTGTGTAGACAGAGTAGTACAAGTCATAGATTTCAGTAAAGATTTTTGCAAAAAAATCCATATGGATCTGTTAACAGATTGAGAAAGAATGAACATCTTTTGCACAACACTGTCAAAACTAATGTAGCAAAAGCGTTCAAACTGTAGAATGTGATTAAGTAGCTTATTGTAATAAACTGTTCTCATTTTGATGAAGATACTGCTTATACTCGAAAAGAAATTTCTTCGGGTTTTCATAAAAACAGTACATAATGCTGTGTAATTAAAATTAAAGACATAATAATAAATGCATGAAAATGAGCAATTTTACTAAATAATGTTTCATTGCAAATGCAATCAAAATATAATACACATAACGTGTTAGTTAAATGTATGGAGCAATTTCTGAAGTCTCAAAAAACATAGCTTGAAAATTCTGAAAACTGTTGTCGATGGAATAAGAATCCGTAGTTCCCAAATTGAAGCAAAATGTTGGGGGGTTGTATTCCTATATTCATTGATTACTACGAATATAGCATGCACATTATTGCCCGTACTGCTATGTTTAGTTAAGCAATAAGTTCTATGCTATTCCTATTTGTGAGTCTTTAAACTTTTTAGCGCCAAACTTCTCTTCTGCACACAGCATTAACGTTTAGAAAGCATGTAGCACTTCCTCCTTTATCACAGTTTGCAAAATATGTTTACTCCCTGCAACAGAGAGGCACAGAATGCTCCACTCAACCATTATTTTTGTAAAAAATAAACGAAGTAGATTTCCATAATCTCGGTTGTATGATATTGTTTGGTTGACTTATGTTTACATTAAATCAAACTCTTACTTATCTATTTTTGTTTTTTTTTTCCAGAAAGAAACAGCTAAATTTTTATCTGACTTCCCCTAATTTGTATACCGTATTTAGACAGGATTAATTATAATTATGGAACAATAAGCTATCTCTTTAAATATTGCCCCTACTCTTTTAAAATGTCAGCCAAAAAATAACTCATGTTGAGCCGAAATTCGCTCACGTTTTGAAAGGCAGCTCCTCATAAAGAGTTGAAACAACTCAAGTGAGTGAGTTATTTTTAAGCAATTTAAATCCAGATGAGTATTTTAAATAAGCAATCTAAATAAAGATGAGTAAAGCATTTAAAAAGAACTCATTCACGATTCAATAAATTGCAGCTCTTTCCTGAGAAGCCATATCCACTCTTTGGTTTTAAGAGTGTATGCACATACTTCCGAATGTGAAGTTTCATTTAAAAAAAGGTGCAAAATATGATGACATAATTTGCAAATTCATAGGGAGATGGGAGGATTATTTGAAAAAATACGAAAATTAATTTTTTATGTGGTCTCGGTAGGATACACATTACAACTAGGAAAGTTTTTTCTAAGGCTGAATTAAACACAAAATTTGCATCACCATATCTGTTAAATTTCACTGTGTTATAGTCGTTTAGGTAATTCAGCAGGTGCTAAGGGATTAGACAAAATTTGAAATGCACGCAATTCAAGAAACAATGTTACTTCACAACAGTTCTAGGAAATATGTAAAAAATATATCTATTGAGTTAAAATTTTGATTTTTTTTGTGTGTGTTGATTAACCATATAATTTGCAAGCAAAATTAATCCTAAAATTTCCCACAAAGTTTATAAGAATTTCAAATGGTTAGTATTTTTTAAATATAGATATTTTAAAATCATCAAAACTGAAAACATTATTCGTTGGATTTCAATTCTTTTTTTTTTTCACATTTAATTAAATAGAAAAATCTAATTTTAGTTTTCTTTCAGTTTTTTCAATATTAATTTTAAAAAACATTTAAAATATTTATTTGTAAAAGGCTTTAATATATTAAAAAAATAAAAATTTCAAAAGAAAATGTAATATATTTATGTAATATATTTTTTTATTTGCTTTTTTAAAGCTTTAAAGAAAGATTATTTATTAATAAAACGCTTTTTTAGACTTTTTTCTTTTTTTTGCTCGTGTCACTGTTAATTTTCAAAGTAAAATTTTGAAACTTTTTTATTTTTCCCAAATATTCAGTATAATGCCTTAAGACGAATTTAAATGAAATCGAACGAATTTTTTTTACCAGCACATCTGTATAATACCTGGAATTATAGTGCTGGGTCACCGCTGACCCGAACAAAGTAATTGATTTTTTCTTGTATTTCAACAGAATTTTTAACTCCGTATTTTATTACCGTATTTATTTTTCCGTAGCAGAAAAATAATGTAAGGAGATTTATCGCACTAGTTTTTCATAAAAATTGGGAGAAGGAGGGGAGGGGAAGCGTGTCTACAATCTGTCATACACCTCAAAGGCAAATCTGTGAACTTTTATCTCATTTGAAACTATTATTAGAACGTTGTAGAGTTTTGTAATCTATATTATATCTTAGGAACTAAATAAAAATAATATTTTGGCTGTCACAAACTATCCGGGGAAAAAAAGGGGGGGGGGATTTTTAGTGATACTTTAGATTTGCGCATTCTACAATTATGGTAACGCAATGGAGGTATTTCGAACAATGAAATTTTAAAACTGTGATGCTAACTTTCATAAAATAATTTTAACGACGAAATTATATCTGATAATGATGTAAATCTTGACATACATGACGATACAATTTTGGTAGAAATGCCTCTCATTGTCCGAATCCAGTTCAAGTGACAGTAAGCTGAATAAAAATAGCTATGTAAATGTTGTGGAGCAGGTCACGAAAAACCAATGTATCATAAGTATTTTGAGGAAAGTACAAAATAAAGGAAGAAATTTAAAAAAGGCGAAAGTGATGCAAATTAAATTAACCTTGAAAACGATTTTTAAGAAGTGAAAAAGTTTACTGTATGGAAGATAAAGCCGCAATGTTCGATATATTCTTGTCCATGACATATGAAAAATCTGGTGGTTCAAGCTTTAGGAGTCATAAATGTTTAAATAGTTTTTAAAGGTACATCAGGTTATAATATAATCTAAAGAGTCTTCAATCTGAAATTAGACATAAACACACTGCAAAAAAAGCCTGAAGGTATCCGTCCATGCATCAGTAAAATTGTTTAAAAAAACTTAAAACATTTTAGGAAAAACAATACTACGACAATAAATCTAATACTGTGATTGAAAGTGTTTAATGTTTATAACTCATATTTACATTATGCACCAAATAATAATAAGAAGAAAAGAATGAAACGGAGAGAAAAAAGAAAGAAACTTAAAAGAGAAACATAGATCATGGTATTTTGATTTAATTAATTGTATAATATATATATATATATATATATATATTAAGAGATGTATATATTTAAATTTATTGCCTTTTAATATCTTATTAATCATTAGAAAGATTACTTCAGAATTTTAATCGATAAATCACATGCATATATAGTGTAAAGAGCCCACATAACCTCCAAGCATCTATTCAAAAATTAGAAATAAAAAATATTTTTGGTGGTATTTATTCATATAATTTCATATTATGTAATAGTTCAGAAGCTAAATTGTATTAATAATTAATTAAAAATATAAAACTATTAATTATCAATATTTATTGTATCTCTTTATTTTCCATACAAAAACAAGAATAACAACCTTAAGGACCATGGGTCAGATGTGACCCATCTTAATATTTCTAGGTATACAAGAAACGCGGTAATTCTAGCGTTAAATGATTTTTGTTGATTAACATGACGTATTGTTAATACGAACTATAACAACTGAAAAAACTAGTCGTTGGGGGCCACCGTAATACTTACCCATCATGGATATGTATATGAAATAAAACATGTGAAAGCTATTTATACAATGCACTGCAATTCATAAACAAAATTTAAATATTGTTAATATACATAGTAATGCTATATTAAAGAACTGCTGATGTACCAATTTCGACAAACTATGTAAAACGCCAAGCTACTCAAGTAGTACCGAACTGCGTAAAAGAAACATCCTTATAACTCCAAAAATAATAATTCTATTAACCCGCGAGTAGTCGCGACTTTTTTCATAACGTCATTAGTCGCGCTCGGTCTTTTCGCCGCTGCCCCCCCCCCCCCCCCCGCATACCAAATATGTAAAAAAAGAAATATTTTTCACCTAATATACGAAAATAACATTACAACGAAGATATAAATTTACAGTTTTCTTAAATTATGCATTTTATTCATGAGATCTGGAGTAATTGGAAAAAGTAAAAATGAACTCGTTTTAGTGACTTTTACGTAGACTTTTTTGCCAATTTCAACTTTGTTTCTAAACATCTACCTGGAAGAAAAACAGAGGTGTCCTGTTACTTCACTAAGGTGCTCGAGAAAGCTTCAAAGTCAGCTACATGGTAGATCTCCGCTGTATTTGTAAAGTGATATAAGTTAGGAGAAGATAAGTTATACGGGCGGCGAAAAGACCGACACGCGACCACTGACGGGTTAACTAACAATTAACTGCGTCAAATTAAGCGTCTCATTTCCAATTAAAATATACCTCTGAATTGAAATTTGAATGAAATACAGGGTCATGAAAAATCGAAGAATGTGGAAAACAAGATTACAAATATCTCGGCAACTAATAATCCGATCGACTTCGTTTTATATGCAAAATGTGTGTTATTTTATTGCCTTTTACGTCCATTCCTTAGAACAAAAAAATTCGAAAAATTTTATACACCTTTCATCAGAACGAATTTTTCAAGAGTCCGAAAAAAATAGTTCCGGATAATCGAGGTTGCTGATATTAAATAGGCTTCGTCCCATTTTTACATACTAACTACATACAAAATTTCAAGTCTCTATCTCAATTTGTTCGGGAGATAGAGCGTTTACATACAGACAGACAAACAGACGGATGGCAAAAAAAAAAATTTCTAAAAATATGTTTTTTTGGAATCTCCACTATCTAAAACGTTTAAATCAGTCAAAAAAATTTTTTTTCGATTTTCAAAACGATTGCAAGACTTACCCTATACTACGTATGATGGGTAAGTAATAACTTCTTTTTGTAGCTTCTGATTTCTGATTCATTTTTACTTTCCGTTTCTATCTCATTTCTTTATTATTGAAATGCATGTAAATCAGCGCTTTTTTAAGAACTTTTTCATAATTTTAACTCTCACAACTTCAGGCTTTTTATCGTACTGGTGCAGCAGTTAAAAAAAAGGCCTATATTCTGGGATCGCATCTAGTCAGGGTCCGGACTTTTTTTTTTCTTTCTTTTAGCCTAACGAATTTTTTTATATTGTACCGCGACTAGCTTCCTTATTCCTAGGTCTGCACGGGACGAAAATTTCTGTTCTGTTCTTGGCGCAATTCGTATTAAAATTATTGTCTCTGCAAAAACCTGTCCACGCATAAAAGTAGCATTTTGTCACACCTAAAAATTTTACAGTAAACACATATGTTTTAAAATCGCTTTTCTTTTACCAAAATAAATAAATAAATAAATAAAGCTTTAGTGGATTTAGAGGCAAAAAAAAGTAATAAATAAATAAAATAAAATAAAATAAAATAAATAAAGTAAAATAAAACCAGTGTAAAAGAACCTGACTATGACGAATTTCTGTCTTAAACAGAAAAAAATATGTTAATACATGAAAAATTAATATAATATGATAATACCTGGGGAAAAATAGAATCCATTTACACCCTTTAAGAAAATCTACAACTCATTTTTTCTTTCTTATCTGATTCTATCTTAAAAGATTTTATGATATAGCCTTTTTCAAATTCACCAACACATTGAATACAGATGAACAATAGCAATGAATAATCTCATTTCTTTATTATTGAAATGTATGTAAATCAGCGCTTTTTTAAGAACTTTTTCATAATTTTAACTCTCACAACTTCAGGCTTTTTATCGTCCTGGTGCAACAGTTAAAAAAAGGCCTATATTCTAGGATCGCATCTAGTCAAGTTCCGGACTTTTATTTATTTATTTATTTATTTATTTATTTTAGCCTAACGAATTTTTTTACAGTGTACCGCGACTAGCTTCCTTAATCCTAGGTCTGCACGAGAAGAAAATTTCTGTTTTGGTCTTAGCGCAATTCGTATTAAAATTATTGTCTCTGCAAAAACCTGTCCACGCATAAAATAAGTAACATTTTGTGAGACCTAAAAATTTTACAGTAAATGCATATGTTTTAAAATCGCTTTTATTTTACCAATAAATAAATAAATAAATAAATAAATAAATAAAGTTTTAGTGGATTTATAGGCAAAAAAAGTAATAAATAAATAAAATAAAATAAAATAAAATAAATCCAGTGTAAAAGAACCTGAATATGACGAATTCCTGTTTTAAACAGAAAAAATATGTTAATACATGAAAAGTTAATATAATATGATAATACCTTTGGAAAAATAGAGTCCATTTACACCCCTTAAGAAAATCTACAACTCATTTTTTCTTTCTTATCTGATTCCATATTAAAAGATTTTATGGTATAGCCTTTTTCAAAGTCACCAACACATTGAATACAGATGAACAATAGTAATGAATAAGTGAAACATTTATACATAAATAGAGATTCGTTAATAAAATAAATATCTCACAGGTATTGGTGAATTTTTAATAATGAAATTAATAAACATGTAAAAAGTAAAGCTATAATAAGTGTTTTTGGTCAGAACTCCTCTATATAAAACAATTTTTATCCATAACGAAGCAAAAAACTTCATCGAAATCAAACTTCATCACAAGACCGATCCGGACTATAATCTTAACCCTTTTAAGGCCGGACAGGACTACGATTTTAACTTTTTTACTGGCTCGGCCGAACTTTTTTCCCATTAAGTCGGTTCAGAACCATATCAAATTTTTTTTAACCGTGCTGACCTCTGGTTCCGACAAACAGCATATTTTGAAAGCAGGTTTAATGTAAAATCCCTGCGCTGCTGTTGTACGTCCAAATGAAAGTCACTTTTTTAAATAGATTTTTAATAGCGTCCAACATGTGGATGACCCCTGTCTGCTTTCGAAATCTACTGATTGAAAATCAGAAATTCGAAATCTACTCTTTTTAAAATAACAATAGCATTTTAAAAAGACATAAAGGATGAGTCATAATTATCAAAACTATAAGCTATTTTCTTAAATGTTATCCTAGGCGCACATTTCCAATTGAAAAGTTTCATAAAAAAGTGTACAAAATTTGATGAGATAAATTTTAACTCCATTGGAATCTATTTGATAAAATAAAAAAAAAATTGAATTTTGAAAAAATTGAATTCTTCATTTACTTCGAATACTATTATGAATCAAAATCTCACCCCTCACAGACGTGGTTAAGTGGTGTAAGTCATGGATTTGGGAGAATTTTGGATTTTAATATCTCTGTGGTATTTACAGATAACAAGATTAATTTCTTTTTTGTTGTTGTTGTTTGTTTAATTCAGGAATGGATTGGGAAAAATTTTCTTAATTGGAAATTTTAACTTACAAGGGCCTTATAAAAATTCAATTTTTTTTATTTTATCAAATAGATTCCATTGGAGTTAAAATTTATCTCATCAAATTTTGTACACTTTTTTATGAAACTTTTCAATTGGAAATGTGCGCCTAGGATAACATTTAAGAAAATAGCTTATAGTTTTGATAATTATGACTCATCCTTTATGTCTTTTTAAAATGCTATTGTTATTTTAGAGGGGGTTTTAACGGTTTGATATACAAATGCAAAAAGAAACAAACTGATAAATTATAAAAAATTCAAGATCAGTAAGATTCATCTATTTCATAAATTCTGAAATAAGAAGAAACAAAAAGTCTTACTATTATGTCCGTGAGCTGATTCCCAGTGTGGTCAATTTCTTTTACTTTTCATAATCTAATAAAAATCTCTCCAAACATTACACATAAAAATTTTTCAAGCGTTTATAAATTACACCTTCTTTTTGTTGTTTCAACAAGTTTTTTCAACAAGTCGTTTCAAACCGAAGCTCAACAAATCGTTGCAAAAAATCGAAGAAGTGGAAAAGTAAAAAGTTTAAACATCAATTTGAGTTTTAAAGAAAAGTTTATAAAAAAAGAGAGACTTTAGGTTAAATATTGATGTTTAAGCTTGCATTTTATTTTTAATGTTCGAATTAAATATTTTTTTCCATACTTATATTGTAAAGATAGTAGTAATTTCTTTTTTAAATTTAAATCAATAACACATATAAAATAATATTTTCAATAATATTGAATTCAATGGAATTTTCGAATGACGTTTTTCAAAACCACCTGATAAACAAATATTTCTGTGTCTTATTTTTACATATTATTTTTCTATAAAGCATCGTTTTGTTGTTATGCAATAAGTAGTTTACGGTGCATTTAAGAAATTTAAGAACGTAAAGTAACTATTCATTGATAAAAACTGCAATCTGGAAGACAATCACTCACTTGAATGATTTTATTTAGCTACTTGAAATAAACTTTTTCGCTATAAGTACGTTTTTAAATACTGTTTCTCATTTACAAGCCTAAAAGGATGCATATTTCTTTGAGCATTTCCGATTCACAAATAAAATTGCTTACTTAGCATCTTTTTAACATTTAACTTTATGTCGTAAAATTCAGAAATATTTAAATCTATTTGTTACCTCCAAATATAATAATATATTTCAAAGTTTTTCACATTTTGTAGCTATTAGATATAAAAAGTTCTCCAAAATAACAATTACTCATCTAACTTTTCTTGCAAGCTTTTTTATACAATAAAACACGCAAGAAGATATTTTGTTAAATTATATTAAAAACTGCCATTTTCTCCTAATGCAATGGTTGATTTCTCTAAAAGAATCTTTCTCAATCAAAAGATATCTACAGATAATATATATATATATATATACACTGTAAAAAAAAAAAAAAAAAAAAAAAAAAAAAAAAAAAATTCACGAGGTTACTAAAAATTTCTTAGTAAATTTGTATTCCACAGAATTTTTTAGTAACCATTACAGACTTTACAGACAGAATATTCATTCACTTCAATTTTTTGACGGTTCCCTATGAAGTTTAGGGGAAAAATCTTCATGGAAATGTATGAAGTGTACTATTATGTTTACACACTTAGAGTTTCAGGATAATTTCTCATCTATTTTTCTCAGATTTTTAACAAAATGTCTAAAATCACCAGCGGCCGGTCACCTTTGGTTATATAGTGTATAAACTTTTACTTACCCATCATACGTAGTATAGGATAAATCTTGCAATCGTTTTGAAAATCGAAAAATTTTTTTGACGGATTTACACGTTTTAGATAGTGGAGATTCCGAAAAACATATTTTTAGAAAAAAAATTTTGCCGTCCGTCTGTCTGTCTGTCTGTCTGTCTGTCAGTCTGTCTGTCTATAAACGCTCTTTCTCCCTAACAAATTGAGATAGAGACTTCAAATTTTGTACGTAGTTAGTATATAAGAATGGTACGATGCCTATTTAATATCAGAAACCTCGATTATCCGGAATTATTTTTTTCGGACTCTCGAAAAATTCGTTCTGATGAAAGGTATATAAAAATTTTCGATTTTTTTTGTTCTAAGGCATGGAAGTAAAAGGCAATAAAATAACACACATTTTGCATGTAGGACGAAGTCAATCGGATTATTAGTTGCCGAGATATTTGTAATCCTGTTTTCCACATTCTTCGATTTTTCATGACCCTGTATTTCATTCAAATTTAAATTCAGAGGTATATTTTAATTGGAAATAAGACGCTTAATCCGACACAGTTAATTGTTAGTTAATAGAATTATTAGTTTTGGAGTTAAATGGATGTTTCTTTTAGGCAGTTCGGTACTACTTGAGTAGTTTGGCGTTTTATATAATTTGTCGAAATTGGTAATCAGCAGTTCTTTAATATAGCATTCTATGTATATTAACAATATTTAAATTTTGTTTATGAATTGCAATGCATTGTATAAATAGTTTTCACAAATAGTTTTATTTTCATATACATGATGGGTAGTATTACGGTGGCCCCCAACGACTAGTTTAGAAATGGTGTAGATTTGTGTTTCTGTGGTCATACAATAAAAAGTCATGAAGAAATGTTTCAAAAGTCGTTCCATTGTAACGACTGCAATTGGTAGTATTTTTTACGAATTCTACGTAAAACTATTGTAATGTAAATGCTTTTGCTAAGATAAAGGACAATTCTTAAAGGATTTTTTGTAGTTGGAAATATATTTCCATTCTAACGGTTTTCGGATTAAATGTTTGATAAAGCATGCATGAATGTTGAATGCATGTTTTTTGCGAATAACTTTATATCTCCATAGAAATTCCTGTAAATTTAATTTTATTAAAACATTCTTTTTCATACAACACATTTATCTTTCATAAAAAAAAATATTAACTAAAGTTACTTCCTTAACGTTTCTTAAAGTTTTAATTAAAACTAAACTGATAAACTAATTTATGGATAGACTCCCTTGACTAAATAATTTCATCTACATTGTCTCCTTTAATTATTGATTTTATCTATTTATAAACTTACACCTTTCATCAAAGATTTCATATTCTAATTAAATAAAAAATAACCTATAATTGAGAAAAGCTCACACTTAAACAAACCAATCAGAATGCCTATATTTTTTCCACATTTTACAAAAAGAAATAATAATAATAATAATAATAATAATAATAATAATAATAATAATAATAATAATAATAATAATTTTTAGGAGGAGGCAAAATTAAACTTAGTGTGTTGTGTAAGAATGCATTTACCTTCTTATGTATAAGTGACAATATTTGAAACAAGAAGTAGAAATTTTCCTCATCGACAGATTTTCCTTCAATTTGTAAACTACTTTCCTTCTGATCATTATGCCTTTATTTATTATCTTCATTTTTAAATACTTTCTACCTCAATGATACGCAAACGTACTTAAGTTATAAATGTTTACATAAGTTTGATATAATTTAGAAATAATCTATAACGTTGTATAATCTATAATCTATACTTATAAAATAGTGCATAAGACTGGCAATTTTTAGGAAAAGTTACTTCACGTAGAGATCGGAAGATTTGAATTTAGGTAGTCGATGGTAGGTGTTAAGGCACCTGAGGCTCAGGTTTTTCAACTTTGTTACATGAATGAAATATTGATTAAAAAACTGAAAAATTCAAGATAGCACGTAAATCTTCTTCCGCATAGGCTCAAATGTTTGAAAGAATTTAAGTAGTGTAAATCCAGAACTGTCTAAGCGCTTTTCTTTTTTCGTTAGTATTTCTAAATGTACATATAAGGTCAAGTGATATGAACATTCGGCTTACACGTTTAGGTTCGTTTGATAAATTTTCATTTTGAAAAGATAAAATCATACAAATTCAAACGTGTGCATCACTCCAGAGGTCACTGAGACCCCCAATGTTAGATTCATTTGAAACATTTGTCGTTTAAAAATGATAAACATTTCAACAATGATATCAAGCATATTTAAAGCACTATCAAGGACCCAGACAGTGCCTGGTAGGTCAATTTGTTTAGTATTAATTTCTTAAGCTTGTTAAGTATGTACACTAAAAAAAAGGGTCGATCTACTAAAAAAACTTTAGTGATCATTGTAATTACTAAAAAAATTTTAGTAATCTTAGTTGGTTACAAAAAAATCTGTAAGAATTACTAGAAAAAAATTAGCAACGAATAGAGTTAATAGTTTTATATTTTTAATAGCTCTTACTAAAATTCAGTTGCTGTGGTCTTGATAGCATAGTCGTTGTAGTAAGGGACTCCAGACTAAAAGGTCCCGGGTTCGAAACTTGCCACCGCCAAATACGCCCCGAATGTATGTAGTGTCTCGTTAGTAAAGGGATTATGAAAATCATGTCGGAGCAGGTGGGAATGTTTGGTGCTGCCATCTATTGCGGTTTTGCCGAAAATCTTCTGCTTCAGAAGTCTGGATGCAGCTCAAAGGAAGCTCCTGTCCTTCGGGCGCACGTAATGGTTATTAAAAATAATTATGGAGCTATTACTAAAATTTGCTTGGTGGCTCATACTAAAAATTTTTAAGTTAGTTATACAAAAAATTCTTTTGTTCAGTTTACAAAAGAAATGCTTGTTTCACTTGCAAAAAAAAGTTTGTAATGGTTACTAAAAAATTCTGTGGAATAAAAATTTACTAAGAAATTTTTAGTAACCTCTTGAATTTTTTTTTACAGTGTATGAAGTAAAATGCGTGTCAGATTTATTTAGACACGTCTTATATCATATATGCTTCTTTAAAAATGCGTACTCATCTTATGAAAAAATTACAATTCATTTGACAGCTATTACTACATTTTTTTCAACAAATGAAACTAATAATGACTAATGGTGATTTTTTTTATAAAATATTCTAGTAACATTAGATAAATCTTTTATATTGATGCAAGCATTAATAGTGCATAATTTTCATTTGACATAAATATCGCAAAAAGGAAGGAAGCATGGATTCTTTTATACATAAAAACAATTACCTCTATAAGCTTTTCTTTTTACAATCAAGTTGCTTTATAGTGAATAACACAAAGGTGTTCTTTCGAAAAAAGTAAAGAGGCAAGTCTGTCATTTAGCACATTCTTGAGTGGTCGCTAACCTCGTTATTGAATAATCAAGTGTCATTAACTAAGGACGGATTTTGAATTCTTAATACCATTTATATTTCTTGCATGGACCTTTTTATCAAAAAATTTATTTTTAATTTTTGGAACATAATTTCATAAACACGCAATATATTTTTAAATAAAAATAAAAAATGCAAAATCAAATAAAAAAATTTGAAATAAGAAAAAAAATCTTTTAATTTTTTGTAATAAAAAATATACATATACATTTATACATTCAAAATTACAAAAAAATATACATTTATGTAATATATTCAAGCATATTTTTTCAGGTAATAAGAAATATTATATTGAATCCATGCATTGAAAAATATTTACTAATACATAGATATTAAAATAAAGATTTTCAAATAAAAAAGAAAATTTTGATGTGTCAAAATCTATACTTCACCATATGAAAAAAAAACTGTCGAAACCTGAGAGAAAAATTAAGCTTGATTTTTGCACTATAAAATTGGCAAAAAAATTCCAGTCTAAAAAAAGTGAACAGAAAATTTATGGAACTATATTATCTGTAAAGCTCATGAAATTACCCAATTTTTTGTTGATAGTTCAAAATGGGAACTGAGCTTTATTGGTGCTTTAAAATAAACTAGGGAAGTAAAGGCATTTTCAACATGTTTAAAATTCCAATCATACATTCTGTGTTCATACAAAATATTTTTTTACCCTTTGCGATGAGTAAATTGAAAACAATTTGATAACATGAATCAAAATAAATTTTGCTAGTTTTGTTCTTGAATACCTTATTAAAACATTTCTTGCAAATTTTATATATAGTCAATATTGAACATCTGAAAAAATTCTACAATATTAAATATGACGTGCAAAAAATACAACAAATTGCAAATTTGTGTAATTATTAGTTCAAGTGTATTCCTTACTTTAAATTTATTATAAGCTGAAATTCAATTTATTTTTTATGTAATTTGTAATTTTATAAGTTTAAAAAGTGTTTTAATTACATTGATCCTAACATTTAAAGATTTTCCTCATTGGATTTTTTTCTGTGAAGAAATCTATCTTGTTTGGATATATTATAAATATTTATTATTTTATCCCATTTTTCAATAAATAAATATATATATAGATAAATAAATATAAGGAAGATAGAAAAAAATAAATAAAATCCTGTTATTCCCTGATCAGTTTCTTGCTAAAGTGCTTACAAACATGTGTTGTTGTTGTTTTTTTTTTTTTAAATTTCGCCGAAAAGATGTGGTATTTTCAAACGAAAAAAGTTTACTTAGGGAGTATCATAGGATATTTTTTATTATTGGTAGGACTTGCAAAAAGACGAACCTTTTTTCTTCAAAACGCCAATTTGGAGGAGATTTTGTTATTGCATTAGTAGGTTTTGCAACCAACGGAACACCACAAATCGTGTCCATTCTAGGTCACATGAATTTAAAATCATATGTGATATGTTAGCTGAAAAAATATTGCTTCTTATTACAAGCGGTAATTATTTGCTTCGAAAAAACAATGAAATTTTAAATGTGTCTCACGCATCCTGTCCGTGGTTCGCGGTCAGTTCTGTTCATCTTTTATAGATTGACCGCCAAAAAGTCCAGATTTAAACCCCATAGGGAATCCGCGAGGCATTTTAGCTTAGGAAGTATGTAAGTATGACACACAATTTTCAAATATTGATAATTTGACATCATTTTTTAAATTAATGTTTTTAATTAAAAACATTTCTAAAAAATTTTAATTGGACTTTCTGAGTTAATGAGTGCACGATTAATAAGATCCCTAATATTTGCTAATGACGAGTAAAAAATAATATTTGATTGTAATTTCAGGCGATTATTACTTAACACATATTATTCATTTTTGAATATCTCCTTACAATTTTTTCCATGACTGTAGCAGTCTTACAAAGCTCTGCTTTTTTTTTAATTTTCACAATTAAACTTTAAATTTAAAGTTTAACAATAAAAACTTGGCTGGCTTCGTGCCGATTGGAGCCCTTTTTACTAATATTAACCTTTCTAATGTTTGCTCCGAGATAAGTCGGTGTTTAAAGTAATTTTTTCCTAAATCTGCTGCCAGTGAAAGAGTTGTTGCTACTAATTGTTGTATCTGTATTTGAATGCACATAGATCAAACAATGCACTAGTTGACGTACTTGAACAAATGTCACTTATTCCTTTTATGGCATACGCTATTGCTTAAAATAATGTAACATAATTTAGGTTTTTATTGAACACTTTAAATCTTGTTATCTTGTTAGGATATGTTAACAATAGCTGTTATTATTTTATCCCACGTTTTAATAAATAAATAAATAAGTAAAAATAAAGAAGAAAGAATAAAGAAATGAAATAAATAGTAAAAAGAAAGAAGAAAAAAATAAATAACATCATGTCATCCCCTGATAAGTTTCCTTGTTAAAGGGGTTTTTGTCAGTGTCTGTTTATCAGTATTTTATTTCTAAACAGTTAGATGTTACATAATGTTATTAAAAGAAAACTCATTTTAATGTATTAAATACAACTACAAATTTATGTAAAATATCTTAAATATTACATTTTTAAAAATAACTTTGTGTAAATGCATCCTTACAATTTAAGAATTTTATAGATAATTTTTATTGCCATTCAAACAGAATAATTAACCAAAAATTCATTAAATATGAAAAAAGTACATCACCATATATATATATATATATATTCTCTATACATTTATTTACAAAATAACATTTAAAAATATGCATTATATGCATTATCTGCATGATAAAATCCTATTAACTTTTTTACTGAAGTTTTTCCAGTATCAAATTTAAAATGTTCAAATATTATAGTTTTTTTATAATAGTTGAATTGCATTTTTTTAAATTGAGTACATTAAATTATGTTTATTCGAAATAGCTTTTTGATAGAAAGGAAATGCAAAAACTTACTTATGACAACATAAAAAAAAGTAAAATATTTCTCCGTGTTATAATTCTTATCCAGTTTATAGCTTTTCTAAGTTTTTGCAAAAAAATTTGATTAATATGAAACATTTTTTTTAATGAAAATAAACATTGCAAAAATAAAGTGTGAAAATTCAAGAAGAAAATATTTTTAGCTTATTGTCTGCTTCTTCCTGCCACACTAAACTGTGTAACTATATTAAACTAAACAAATAAATAAAGTGAGAATATTGAATTTGATTCTTTTATTAAATTTATTAAAATTTCTTGTGTGTGTATTTTATTTCTTTTTATGAAAGCGCATATCCAAACTACACAAAATTTTGTTTTTGTGTGTGAATCAATATTTTCCCCTGAAGAATGCATATTCAAAAGCATTGTATCTTTGGAAAAATAAAAGAATAAATTTGGAATCTCCATAAAAATCTGAAAAAAAAAATAATTCAATAAACTATACTTAATTTATATCTTACATCTTCACATTTTGAAAGATGCAAATTTATATAATAAAGATTTTCCACATAAAAAGCAAACATTTTCCAAAATATTTACTCTTTTGGGAAAAATATATCACTTATTGATGAAGAAAAACAATGTATAGTAATAAAAGAAAGATGGATATTCGTCTGCCTGTCTGCCTGTGATGGCTAGGAAAATCTAATGCACATAAAAGAATGAAAATTTGTGTTAGGATATTCCATTGCATGTACTGATATGCATGAGTCTCTGAATTATCATCATCATTTATTGTTAAATAAATGAGCTACTAAAATAAAACACATGTAAAATATTGCAAAATGACGATAAAACTTTTACTGTTACGGACGGAACGACAAACAGAAAAGATACAAAGCTGCGAAAGTGGTTATTCCATATCCCGTCTTTCTAAACGCACATTGGTCGAATGAACCAAAATACAAGCAAAACAAAAACCTATTCTTATTTTTGATTTTTTTATATTTTAAACAATTTCAAATACATTAAAAAATACGAATTTTAATTCATTTAAAAAGTAATAAAAAACTCCATTTTACGGACGGAACGACAAACAGAAAATATACAAAGCTGCGAAAGTGGTTATTCCATATCCCGTCTTTCTAAACGCACATTGGTCGAATGAACCAAAATACAAGCAAAACAAAAACCTATTCTTATTTTTGATTTTTTTATATTTTAAACAATTTCAAATACATTAAAAATTACGAATTTTAATTCATTTAAAAAGTAATAAAAAACTCCATTTTACAGTCGTTTTTTAAAATTCCTTAAATCTCGTATTTGGGGTCTATTTTAGAGATACAGCAAATAAAGAAATAGGCACTTTATCTGGATACATTCTTCTCTCGACTGGCAACATGAAATTCATTTTCCAAAACACGAATACAAAGGAAGACTAGAACAAAAAATCTTTACTTTTTTATTTATTTATTTATTCTTTTATTTGCAGGTAATTTTGAATGAAACTTTTTGTGAAATAAATGTTTATATAAGGAACAGTAGCACCAATTCTTCGAAAATATTGGGCGGACTTAAAATTTTTTAATAAAATAACACAAATATATATATAGACAGGTATTTCTCTCTTAGTGTGTATTTGTGCGAAGAAAGATTAAAGATAATTCGAAATTAAATTGTTTTTTCTAAGCAACTTTTTAAATTATTAAGTTTATTGTAATTTTATAAATATTTTTAAATGATCATATTCTTATATGTTTTTATTTTTAAATACATACATTAATATTTATTTTAAATAGCATTGGAATTGCTAACTATTAAAAGTGCAAACATCTAACTTACAAGAAAAGGATACATTTTAATTTCCTAAGTGCTTTATATAAGTGCATTGCTTTATATAAGTTGGTTAATACAATTTCATGGATTAAAAAATTAAATAAAAAAAAATATTGCCCAGTTAAACTGATGGTATTCAGCTCACAGGCTCCGCATACTAATTGCACATTACAGCCTTATATTTTCAAGGGTTAATTACGTTCGAAAAAAAATTAAGAAGGAGAAACAGCTCTCCCCTTTCCTCATTTTTATACTTAATCATTGAACCACCTAAACTATCAAAGACATGCTTTATCATATAAAAAATTTATCCAAAATTCAGAGCAAATCAGATAATTCTTAATAAAAACCCATTTAGCATTTATATAATTTAAGAAGAGTTATCTCCCTCTTTTATACTTAACCATTAAACTTCCAAAACTATTCAGAGATTTGAACGAAATCTGACAATTCTGCTTGAAAACCCATTTATATAAATTAAGGGGAGGGGCATTAGAAGCCCCGTTCCCCCTGTTTATACTTATTCAATGACCACCTAATAACAGTCACGGAATCGCCTCATCAGAATGATCCTATATCTAAATTTTGAACGGAAACTTAATTCTGCATGAAAAACCCATTTATATCAATTAAGGGGAGGGGCATGAGCCCCCGTCCCCGCTTTTATACATATCGAATGAACTCCAAAAACTAATCAGGGAAACGCCTTGTCAGGGCATGCCGATATACAAAATTTCAAGTGGATTGGTATTTTTATCATGAGTTATCGCGTCACGCACGTACGAACATACATACAGAACGGGCGGGCACATAAGCTCTGAGGCTATGATAGCCTGTGAGCTAAAAATAAATTACGAATTAAATCAATTGAAATTGTGAAATTGGGTAGGTGGAGAGATTGAATCATTGGGACAGCTCGCGCCCTATGGGTCCATATAATTTGACGTCACTTATAATGAACATATTGTATGTGAAAAAGATACTGAAAGCTTAATTTATTTAAATTTAAATGTTTAAACATTTTCAATTCTTGATATAACTTTTTAACCACCTGTCCGATTTGCGTAATCTTTTTACTGTTGTTTATAGGAAGTAATTTTGCTTTCGGGATTTTTAGGACTGTTAATTATAAAACTCATAATAAATTTAAAGTAAAAAAGGTAAGTTTTTTATAAGTTTTGCATTAATTAGCATATTTTTTCAATTCTCAATGAAAAGCAAAAATACTGAAGTCTATTTATCAGAAATACAGCAGAGAAACTCTGCTCAAAAAATCATATAGATAAGAAATTTTAGATATATTCTTTCAAAGTTGACAACTTTTGAAAAAAAAATCATTCTGAGCATTCAAAACATTCAAAACATTCTGAAATGATCAGTTCAAAATCAAAAATATATATGTATATACATATATCAGGAGCTCCAAATATTGGTTCAAAATTTCATCGTCTTACAGTGGCAGCTATTGAGCACCAAAATTTGGTTCAAACTAGGACAAGATTTCAATAATGCACTTTGTAAAAAGAAACACTTAATCTTTTTTTTTGTTTGTATGAGAATATCAATAATTCAAATTGAAAAGTGGTCTAGGCATGTAAAAAAAAGTCTGTGTACATCATTTAATCTCACAATTCTTTAAGTTTGGATTTTATGCATAATATAAATCTTAAACTATGTCAGTCAGAAGTTAAAGTTGGGAGAAAATACGGGTTGAAAACTATGTATCAATAAGGAAAATCTACCTAATCATAGTAGTGGGGAATATTATGAAAATAATATTTCTTATTTTTATTTTGTCTTACAAGTATATATATTTTTAGAAAAATGAGAATGTACATTATTATTTTCCATATAAAAATCAAAATGCAATTCAAACATTTTTAAAGAGCACACACGAAAACTGTCTTTATCAAAGATTACTACAGGGGGGATTCTGTTCCGATTTTTCTGAAAATTTAAGGAATGTATTTAACATGTAAGACAAACATAAAAAGTTATCAGGAAAAAAAATCGTTTTTCGACAAAAAATTGCCGAATTTTTTTTTCTCAATCGTCAGCAGGAAAAGATATGAATTTCGTCAAAGAATCATAAAAAAATCCTCGAATTTCGTCAGTGGATTGCGAAAAAAGCACTACTTTACCAAAGCAAAAAAAAGGTAAATTTGGTGAAAGAATCGCTATAAGAACCTGAAATCGGACATAAGATCGAGAAAATTTCATCAAAGCATAGCGATTTGGGTGCGAAAAATAATCACCGTGTGGTGATTGGCGACCTGAATCGGCACCTATACTACAAATGTATGTAATAAAAAAAATTGCGCCATTTTGTTCTCTCTGAGCTTTTAATTCTAAATTTGTGGAACATATTTTTAATCTTAGTTTCGTAATGTATTAATATTTTAACAGCTAAAGTCCTTTTTCTTTTTTTTATTTTACTTATTAATAATCTATTGCTTGTTTCTCAAAAAGTGCGGGAAGCGACTTCGTAATCTTTTTCCTTTTTAGAATATTCTCGGTATTTTAATTTTATTTTTTATTAACATCACCTGATCTGTGTTAATGCGCGGAGATGTTAGCAGGCTAGTCTATTTGCGAGACATGATAGAGTTCCTACGAGTAGACCACGCCTCTTATACCAATCAGCGGTGATGATTTCTGACGCGTAGCCTCGAAGTTAATCCTAATTGGATTTTTAAAATGACTGACGCGGACCTTCATAGCATGCATGGTCACATTGACGTCACAATGACGTCACTGTGAGTCACTTTGGTCACATCACATCTGTGACCAAAAATGCCACCACTCAGTGACGTCACATTGTGACTGAGATGTGACTTTCTTAAAAATCTTTAGAAAATTACAAAAATTCTTCAAAACATGTTATTTACTTTTAAAAACATGTTTCTGGCAAATTACATATCGCCGATTTTGTCACAGTTTCGTCCCAATGTTAATGTCAAAGTAGTCACAAATGACACATTTTTCACAAATTTGTCACATCGTGACTTTACAAAGTAGTTACAATGTGACGTCACAAATGAGCTCCAAAACGGCCATAACGACTTCACATTTTAGTCACCGTGACTTCACATCGACGTCACGTGACGTCACATCGACGATCGATGGTCACAAAGTCACAATGTGACTTATCAATGGCGTCTCAGTGACGTCACCATGACTTACGGGGAGAGAGGAGGGGCTAGTTTTTCGTGCAAGTGTTGGATTTTCATTCTAGGTTTTCGGAGCTCAGAATGCATGTGACCCCTTAACTGTTAGGACGCCCCCCTCATTATTTTTCCGATCATGTAGAACGCCGGAATGTTGCAGCCTGGTGAGCGAAAGTTGTAGTGTTAGATATGTGCAATAGTTACCAGTGGAATAACTTTATGTCTTTATCTAAATAAATATGTAGAGCAAGAGCCCGTGACTGGCAGACCTTCGTTATTTTATAGAAGCTAAAACTTTCTCAGCGCAGTCCTCCAACACAGATAGGAACGATGGGTAATTATGAAATTTGGATCATGGTGGCTTTGGCAGTGACCAGGGAGCAAAGGTGTAAAAAATACCACCTTACTTTCGTCATTTTATAAAGCGTAATTTTTTTATATTTCCTTTGGAATGATGTCAGAAATCACGTCCTCCATTGGCAGACACTTCCTGTGGTTCCAACCCCCGGCCGACAACCACTAAACTTCAATAATAGGAAATTCTATTTTCGTCATTTTATAAAAGCTGAATTTCATATATGTTACTTGGGTAACTACCAGAAGATATTTCCTCAGTTGGCAGACAGTTTTGGTGGTTCCAACGCCCGGCCGACAGACATATTTAGCAGCTTCTCAATACACTAGAGTCTGCGCGAAACAGACATTTTCCCCGTTTTCCCTTGGGTCGGAAATTGGCGACAGTTATTTGAGGTTGTTGCATGTAATTCTACGGTTGTTGACATTTTGAAAAAAGACCACGATGGAAGAAAAAAAATTTAATTTTACAAATTAGAACGACTATTTTGAAAATGATATTTTCAAAGACTAAAATTTTAAAGACTGAAAAAGGAATTCTATACTTAATAATAATAATAAACATCATTTTTAGGATGATCATAACGAGTCATATATTACGTACGCCATGCATTAAACATTAATATTCCTAGACCATAAATTAAAAAAAAAAACCAGTACTTTATTGTTATATAACTTTAACTGTTTAAAATGTGCATTTTTATTTGATGGAGTTAATCAGGCTGACTGCCTCCTATTACATATGACATGGATTAAACATTAATATTCCTATTCCTGGACACATCATGTAAAAATTTTAAATGAAATTTCTGTTTTAGGTTTTTTTGAACTGCAAATTTTTAAACTTCTAAACATTGCACAGTTTAAATTTTTACATCGTTGCATAAAAAAATGCACTTTTAAATGAAATTCGTCCGAATTTTTTATGAGAATTTGTTTTCAAACTATTATTATTATTTAAAGTTTTTATTACTTTTTTGTCATTGTGGCAACAGAAGTATTTCAATTTTGGACATTAAACATAGACCAATCAGAAAACGAATGAAATGCGGAATTCAACCAATAAAAGCATTCAGATATTCTTTGGATTTCCCAATTCTCTACCCTACTGAGGATAACAACTATTTCCCAAATAACTAAATATCAGTTATTTATTTATAAGTATTAATGAACGTGAGATTCGAATTCTCTCCAAGCTTGGAAACAATTATCGCCAAATATGGAAATATATCGCCAAATTTGAAGACTAAAATTAAGAAATCATAAATATTGCCGATTTGGCTATAGTTTACTAATTTGGCGCACTTCTCATTCAAATTCAGTATTTACGAAATTTCCTTTTATAGGGTTCGTAGCTTTTCATCTGCTTAAAATTTCAGTAAAATTTTAATAAGATAAAAATCAAGCATTAAAGAATTTTTATGAACTTATCTAATCGAGTCGTAAAAGAAGCTATATTTAACAAAAACAACGAATATGAAAGCTACTTCCTCCCCTGACACATGTCGAAATTGCTCTTTTATTATGTACTTATTTATAAAAAAAAAAAAAAAAAATGCATGTTTATAATGTTTTTGATTATGATTTCCATTTTAATACTTGCTTTAAAAATAAATGAAATACATTAGAAAATAATGTTTATGTATTTTATAAACTTTATTTTTAATATCCACTACAAAATTAGAGTTTTACTGTTTATTCATAAATAGTGTTAAAAAATTCAATGGAAAAATAGTTTAATTCTGCTCATAGATAATAATACGTGGTGTCCCAAAAATGGCATCCAAACTCTTGGCATCCAATTCCTTTTTAAATCTTTAAAATTTTAGTCTTTGAAAATATAATTTTCCAAACAGTCGTTTTTATTTGTTAAATTACATTTTTTTCTTCCATCGTGGTCTTTTTTCAAAATGTCAACAACCGTAAAATTACATGCAACAACCTCAAATAACTGTCGCCAATTTCCGACCCAAAAGAAAACGGGGAAAATGTCCGCTTCGCGCAGCTATACAGAGACTCTAGTGTATTGAGAAGCCGCCGTATATGTCTGTCGGCCGGGGGTTGGAACCACCAAAACTGTCTGCCAACTGAGGAAATATCTTCTGGTAGTTACCCAAGTAACATATATGAAATTCAGCTTTTATAAAATGACGAAAGTAGAATTTCCTATTATGGAAGTTTAGTGGTTGTCGGCCGGGGGTTGGAACCACAGGAAGTGTCTGCCATTGGAGGACGTGATTTCTGACATCATTCCAAAGGAAATATAAAAAAATTACGCTTTATAAAATGACGAAACTAAGTTGGTATTTTTTACACCTTTGCTCCCTGATCACTGCCAAAGCCACCATGATCCAAATTTCATAATTACCCATCGTTCCTATCTGTGTTGGAAGACTACGCTGAGAAAGTTTCAGCTTTTATAAAATAACGAAGGTCTGCCAGTCACGGGCTCTTAGACTAATGGATTAAGAAACGAACTGACTTACATTTATTCCGGAGAAACTCCTAAAAGAACAAATCCATGGCTTATCCACTTACCAGAACGACTGCGCAGCTCATTCCGCTATTGATTCTTAGAGAATAGTAGTATTCTACAGCAAACATGGTATTCCACTAGAGCTTATACATTATTATAGAACAACGTCGTCGTATCATTACACGTATATTGCAATAATCCATATTTTCAATTAAATTACTTCATAAGCTTATTAGCGGCTTTACGGATTACCTGTTGACAAACATCAACATGTCCGTTTTTCTCTCTTCTATTTTTAAAAGAAGAAAGTATTAGACTTGTGCGAATTTCAGAATTCCAGTTTTCAACGGATTTACTAAAAGTTTTTACTGGATTAACGGAATGTTTTTACAAAATTATTGTCTCTGAGCCTGACTGTCACTCTGTATAATAATTTCGTAGTTGCTCTATCTCATGAACTATTTATTCCACAGAGTTTTACAAAACTTTAGATTCAGTTGGACTTTAATGTAAACTGGAGATCATTAGTTTTTGGTGTACATCAGCCAACAAATGACGCTTCTAAGCCACCTGTTTCACGATATTAGCAATAGCTGTATCTCAAGAACTAACGAGTGAATTTTCATAAAACTTCAGATTCCTCTGATACTTGATATAATATGGTGATGATTACCTTTTGGAATAAATCTTCGAAGTAGTAGCACTGTTATGTAGCATTATTCATGACAATCGCAATAGCTCTATCACAGAAACTAATGTATAAATTTTCATGAAACTTCAGATTATATTAACCCTTGGTATAAATTAATATTGTTTAGTTTTTCGAGAGAAATCATTCAACAGATGGCGTTTTTATCTGGATTTATCTATGATTTCTGCAATGATTGTACCTCAAAAATAATTCAGGTATTTTCCTCAATCCCTATCTCGTAGAGCGTGAAATAAACTGTTACTGGTTAAATTTTGGTGTAAATGACCTAACCGGTGATCAGTTTTCTGAAAGTATTAACATGTATAGAAGAAAGTTTTGGGATTGTCACATCCAACTAGTTACTTTTGTTATTATATAAAAAGAAAACTTTTCGTCACTATTAGCACAATGTTAGAGCTTTTGCTCTAAATTAAAGTCGGATATGTGCATAATTAGGGAAAAAACACCGTTATTTGAATTATAAAGATAAAGCCAAGTGATTAAATAATCTTATAAGTTGAGAACTGAACTTATGAAGAGTCCTTTAACACATTGAATTCCATGATGAAATACACTGAACTTTCCATTTAGTCAATCACTGGTGACAGACAATATAAAATACTATATCGTATAAATTTTCAATGATTATTTTTAAAAAGTATAAATATTTTAGTTTTATATTATATTTATAATATATATTATACGCCTGCGTATAATATAATATATTATACGCCTGTCAATCACCGGCGACTCATGCGGCCAAAAACCAAAAGTCAAACCAAATGTCATGTCAGTCACTGCTGATTGACATAGATCATAATATTGAAACACGTTATATTTGAAATATCAATAATGGTAATGTTTTCTTTAAAAAGAAATCATTAAAATGTACCAATTACAATTGGATTTAATGTTTAAGTTATTTTCTAAACTTAATGTCCAATTATAAATTAAAAATTATTGCGTAATAAATCTTTTTTTTAGAATCTAAGTCTGTTATTTATATCTAACTAAGTTTATGCAAATATATATCATATTAACATCCTCTTTTTTAGGTTAAAACGACATTTTCGTTTTCTCACAACAAGCATGATAAGAGTGTCTTTTGTATAATTAATACAAATGCATTCTCTAATTCATCAGAATTTCTAAGAATGTGAGGTTTAACATCTCAGAAAAAACACGACACATCTCGTGACCCTGTCCCAGTTTGCAATACAGTCCATTAAAATTTGGTGTTCTTCACGACTCAGCTAAGCAAACTTTACTTTCATTTTTTTTCTGCGTTAGTTTCATATAACTACGGCATAGTGTGCAGTAAAATATGTTAATAAATGTAATAAATTATATGCACTATTTCGTACATATTAAAGCATATGTTATAAAACTTTATATGTAAAATCTTCATACATAAAAAAAAGTTCATGTTAAAAGTATTTCTAAAGAAGAAGTAAAATATCTATCATACTTTCACCATTAAGAATAACTAATAACCACATGTATACAATATTTATTTTTATGAATGCTCTAAATAAAAATTATAATTGTTTTATATATTTTTGGAGGCATTAATTCCTAAAATGACCTCAATTGTCTTCCATCACGTAAGTGTTTTTAATGTCTACGTCAGTATGTATTATATTGATATACGTGACGTGTTGAAATTAATAATAAGAAAAAAAATTAAGTATAACTATTCTTTTTGAAAATTTATATTAAAATATACACATACAGTCGGCTCTCGTTAATTCGAACTCGTTGGGCAACAAAAAACGTTCGAATTATCCACAGTTCGAATTATGGAAATTATGAGAGGAAAACATGTTTAAAAGGGTACTACTATAAATAAATTAATGTTATAGCATTTTTAAAAATACATTTCGGCTATTATCATCGTTAGAATATGATTTAATATTAAATTAAAAGGTATGAATACATAAACTAATTAAGGAATTAGGAGTAAGTTAAAATGAGGGTAGGGTGGAGATGTCATTGATGAAAAGACTGTTCTGGAGAATTTCTTTTTCTTCTGCTATTATACGAAATTTACTTCTTAATGAAGAATTTCGGGAAATTTCGAGCCCATGTTTGTAATCCTGTGATTTGATAAATATATAGATGTATTATCTGTATTGTGGAAGAAATGGCCAAAACAAAACTTGATTTTCATCTTTTAATGAAATACGATTAATTGAAAAATTCTTTCAACATAGTATTTACTTTGAGAATGTATATAAGTTATGTTGAATATACAGGGTGATTCCGAATTTTTTTTACAATAAAAGAGGGGTGATAGTACACATCAAGACAAACAATATTAAATAGGCGACCAAGGGTCCAAAACGTTTTCCTAAGGAAATAGCCGCCATTAAAGTTTAGGGGCCAAAATTTCAAATAAACATAAAAAACGTAAAAATCGGTCGATTGATTTGCGGTTTTCACTAAAATTATTCTTTATGTCGGCATTTTCTTGAAATTAAATTATAAAGATAAATTTCAAAAAATGCCGATAGAGGGCGCTTTAGACTTTGGAGTAACGAACAACTATTTTTTGCCGGTATTTTTTGCATCTCATTAAATGTTTTCGTAAGCTTAGACTCAAATTTAAATTTTGAGCTCAAAATCTGTAGTTGGGAGTGGTCAAGTAACACAAACTGAGCTGTGTTCAGAGGGTTCAAATTTCAAATGATTATAAAAAACGGAAAAATTGGTCGATTGATTTTCGGTTTTCACTAAAACTATTTTTTATTTAGGTATTTTCGTGAAAATAAATTAGAAAGATAAATTTCAAAAAACGCCAATAGAGGGCGCTTTAGACTTTGGAGTAACGAAACACTCTTTTTTGGCGTTATTTTTTGCATCTTATTAAATGCTTTCGTAAGCTTAGACTTGAACTTAAATTTTCAGCTCAAAATTTGAATAGCTGGTAGTGGTTAAGTAGACAAACTTAGCTGTGTTTAGAGGGTTCAAATTTCAAATAATTGTAAAAAATGGAAAAATTGGTCGATTCGTTTGCGGTTTTTGCTAAAACTAATTTTTAAATCAGCAGTTTTCTTGATCAATCAGTATTTTTTTTTAAATAATTTTTAAAGGTAAATTTCACAAAATGCCGATAGAGGGCGCCTTAGACTTTGGAGTAGCGTACAACTATTTTTAACTGTTATTTTTTTAATCTCATTAAATGCTTTCAAATGCATAGACTTAAATTTTGGGCTGAAATTCTGAATCGTTGGGAGTATTTAAGTAGCGAAAAATTGAATTGTGCTCGAGGAGGAAAGAGGGTTAAATTTTAATTCCTGAACACACTTCAGTTTGCGCTTCTTAACTCCTCATAACGATTCAGGATTTCAGCTCAAAATTTAAGTTTAAATCTAAGCTTCCGAGAACATTTAAAATGCTTTTGCAAGCATTTAATTAAAACCAAAAAATAACGGTTAAAATGAATTGTTGGTTACTCTGAAGTTTAAGGCGACCTTTGACGGAATTTTTTGAGATTTATCTTTAAAAATTATTTTCAAGAAGATACTGACTTAAAGAATAGTTTTATTTTAAATTGCAAATGAATCGACCAATTTTTCCATTTTCTATAATTACTTTAAATTCGAACCTCCCCCCCCCCCCCCCTTGAACACAGTTCAGTTTGCGCTACTTAACCACTCCCTACTATTCAGATTTTCAGCTCAAAATTTAAGTTTAAATCTAACCTTCCTAAATCATTTAAAGGGATGCAAACAATAACGGAAAAAAATAGTTGTTCGTTACTCCAAAGTCTAAAGCGCCCTCTATCGGCATTTTTTGAAATTTATCTTTATAATTTATTTTCACGAAAATACCTAAATAAAGAATAGTTTTAGTGAAAACCGCAAATTAATCCACCAATTTTTCCGTTTTTTTTTAATCATTTGAAATTTGAACCCTCTGAACACAGCTCAGTTTGTGTTACTTAATCACTCCCAACTACAGATTTTGAGCTCAAAATTTAAGTTTGAGTGTAAACTTACGAAAACATTTAATGAGATGCAAAACATACCGGCAAAAAATAGTTGTTCGTTACTCCAAAGTCTAAAGCGCCCTCTATCGGCATTTTTTGAAATTTATCTTTATAATTTAATTTCAAGAAAATGCCGACATAAAGAATAATTTTAGTGAAAACCGCAAATCAATCGACCGATTTTTCCGTTTTTTATGTTTATTTGAAATTTTGGTCCCTAAACTTTAATGGCGGCTATCTCCTTAGGAAAACGTTTTGGACCCTTGGTCTCCTATTTAATATTGTTTGTCTTGATGTGTACTATCAACCCTCTTTTATTGTAAAAAAAATTTGGAATCACACTGTATATAGACAATTATATAGGTTTTAATTGATTTATTTCCAGTCAGAGGTTTATACTTCCTTTTAGACTCACGACAAAGTCGAGAAATTTGCTTTTTCATTTCTTATAATTATTCCGTATATTCTCAGCTCAATAGCAGTATTAGAAAAGTTTTTATTTAGTCTTTAGAATTTAAATAGTCATTGAATTTTCTTTAGTCTTTAAATTTCAGAAAATACCTTAGATAACTCAAATTTCCTGTTAAATCAGAATTTTTAGATTGATTATATAGTCGATTTGATCACTGCTTTATCAACTTAAATTTATCAATATCACCTTTATCCGAAATTAAACATCTGAAATGAAAATAATTAAGAATTTGTGGACACTTGCAACAAATGATAAGATGTATTTATCGAATGTAAATAATCAAGCAAGTTGGTAAGAGTGATCGGAGATCTCAACACAGGGTTTCGTTTAATAATTCTTTCAAAAAAATTGTCATTTAATTAAAAAATCCAAATGGTTAATTTATAACTATTAAATTCTTACATAGATGGTAGCATCAACAAATTTAATTTTTAATTAATTATGAAAGGAAATTATTTGTTTTAATCAAATTAAAAATGTTTAAATCAAATTATTGAAATAAAACCGAAAAATCTAATTTTTTTAAAAATCGAAAATAATAATAAAAAAATTAGCGGAGATATAAATAAAATTTTAAATTTCTGAAAATAAAAAAGGAAAAAATAAAAAAAAATGTAAAATTCTGAATCATTAATAAATTGCAATAGTTTTATAATTGAAAGATATTGAATTTCAAAAAATATTATGAATGTCAGTGATAAAAAAATAATATAAACACTTAAATATGAAAAAATAACGAAATTTCTTTTTATGAAAATCCATCTTAGTAGGAAAATTTCAAGTTCCAGCGACAGGGTTCAAGCTAATAACCTTGTGTTTCACAGAGAGATGTTTTACTTCCAAGCTGATGTGTATTTATAAAAAAGTTTGAAATTAAGATTATCTTTTTAAATTTAAATTAGAAAAATGAACGGATGACACTGAAAGAATTAATTCAATTAAAATGAGAGAGTGTTTCAATATTTTAATTATTTCTCGCACGTCATGAAGTATTAAGCTGAAAGCATAAAAAAATTGAAGTCCCTGACATATGCAGTTTTGTGTATGGAATCTGTGACCGACAGACAGAGAACAGAGACAAATAGGGTTTCGTCAGATGAACGAACCCCTAAAAAATGTAGGCAGAAATTTTTGGAGCGTGAGCAAAAAAAAAAGGGTAAAGCTGATAGGATATTTGGGTATATAAAAGTTTTCATGTTTTGCAGTTACAACCATAAATTTCACATACGAATAAAGTATAATCATTACATTAAAGTTTAAACACAATGGAAATGATTTTTTTTTTTTTTTTTTTTTTTTTTTAGTAATTTTTAGACAACATTATTAAATTCTCTACTTCGTCAAAAGAACTTACTGCAGAGGCTATGGCTTCTATTTGGTCATAGATATTTGCGTTAAATTAAGTGAAGTATTTTTTTTCAAGTGATAAGTTTAACATTGAAAATGAGGAAGTGACTTTCAAAACTCGCCTTATCCAAAAATTAAAAGAATTGCATTTTCTCTATTAAAAAACCTGTATCGAAAACACTACAATTTTAAAATAAATAAATAAAGAAGTAAAAATGTTTTTGCCGTACTTTTGGCAGTATAAAATTATGTAATAGATTCGTTCCATACGATGAAAACGATGGAAGCAGTTAAAGGTTTTTGGCGATTGTCCAAATTGGAATTTTCTGGATAGGGCGAATTTGAAAACTTATATCCTCACATATTTCTCAAAAACAACTTTCCTTTAAATGTTTACTTTTAATTCAAATTGAATGTTTTAATTACAAAAGGCAAATTTCAACATTTCTTACATATCATAAAAATCCAGTTTGCGTAAAAACATTGATTGATACACCATGTTTCCTCTAACTTTTAATTTCAGCACCAAAATTTACATAAAAGTAAATAAAATTATCAAAAACAAAGTTTTCACTGCAAACTTAAAAACACCAGCAGCACCACCAACAGCAAAAAGAAAACATATTTTCTTCTTACTATTAGGAAACAAGTCAAAAATTTAAGTTATTGAAACAAACAGCATTCCGAAAAAAGTGAAAATCTATACTATTAAAATTCGACCGTATGTTGTATGTATGTATGTGACGCTATCTCTTCCAAACCCAGAAACGAAGAAACGTCGCATTTGTTTTGAATTGAAAGAAAAAAATCCGGGGATCATGAGTTAGCCCATTCACATCCCGAAGTTCCAATTAGTTCGTTAATTATTAATTAAAAACTAATCAGACACGTTAAAATTTTAACTGATTTGCCCCTGCATGTTTGCAATTTGGGCGGAAATGGAGATCCGAAAAAGATCGACTGAGGGAGAAAATTTTTCTGTCTGTTTTCTCGTTTTTAAATTGCCATCGGTGCAGTTATAAACACACCAGCAACAAAAGAATTAGATTTTCGGATACTTCGTTCTTTTCTTGCACTAACAGTCTATTTTTTTTTTTGTGATTTTTTTCGATTTTTTACGAAACTTTGATTTTTAGCGTTTTTTATCGCAATTTTTTTCAAAATGCATTTTTTAATTCCAATTCTGGCAGTTCTATGAAACTCTAACAAAAAACAATGCCGGATTCTGAATCCTCATTCTTTTCTGATAATGTCAGTGTATTTCTTTTTTTTCGATTTTTTCGATTTTTAAATTTTTTTTTCGAAACTTCGTTTTTCTTAAAAAATTTACAGTAAATATTTTATATTTCCCAAAGTTTTTGAACTATCGACTTGCTTTTTTTTTTAAATGTTAGTCTGAACCTTATCTAACTATCTGGAAAAGATAGAAAAAATCAGTTGAGTGGTTGATTGGATAGTGATATATAAGTGATTGTGAACATTAATATTTCATATCTCGCCGATTTTTGGGTATTTTCACTCAAAAATGTTTTTAATTTTTTATCTAAACATTATTTAAAGGTATTCGAAATTTTGAAAGAATTGATTGAATAGTTTTTTTTAAATAATTTCCATTGAAGCAGACTTCAAAATGAAAGCATTGATTTGGCTGGCTTTGATTTTCGTAAAACGTACATCCAACCCATAATTTCCACGGAAGATATGTCTGGCATTATGCCAAAATCCATACATAAACGCGAAATCCTTTTGTTTGTAATAAAAGTTAAGGGTTTTTAATAAAAATTGTAATGATAAAAAAAGTTATACAACTGGTGCTAATTTCTACAAATTAGCACCTTAATGTAGCGAAATGTAGTTTCCTCCATGGATCGTAAAGAATACTTCAGAAGCAAAGATCACTCAACTCAATTAAAATACATTTGTTTACTCACTTAGTTTGAAACATTTTGAACTAAACGGCTGTTTAGTCAATTTAATGATGATACCTTCACCTTCTTTCAAATATAATAAAATTGATATTTCCTGTTCTTCAAGATTTCTTTAGATAAACCGACCAGCGTAGCGGACAAAGGCGCTAATTAATATTTAATAATGTTGCTATGCAACGTTTATATTTTAAAATGTAGCCAAAGGAAGAACGGAAAATTTTAAAAAGTAGAAGAATAAAATATATTCTGCAAAGATATCTGTTATAATCTATATATATCTATGTATATCTATATGTATAATCTATGTATATCTCTATACATAATTTTGCAAACTTAAAATTAAAGAAATAATATAAAACACACATATTATTCTCAGTTCTGTAGCAGAACATAATTTTGAAATAAATATAGATGTGTTTGTTTTATTACTCTGCTTTTGCATATTATAAATTTCGATCATTATATAACATTTTTTTTTAACTTTTGTATAGTCTGCCCGAAATCTGAAAAGAATCTCACCCGAAATCTCTGGCCGAAATGTTACTAAAAAAGTAAAGTAAATCTGTAAATACATTAAATAAACTACTAAAAATGCAAAACACTTCTGCAAGATAAAATTTCTTTGAAACGTGCATTTAGCAATCGTAATAAATTAAATTAAACAACGACTGTTTTCTGGCAAATATTTATTTACTGTCTTTGTCAATAATGCTATAGAAAGTTTCATTTATTTATTAAATATCTAGAATCAATTTTTTGTATTAATTTAGAACTTTTAAGAACAAAAGTGATACATCATAAGTTTTTAAATATTACTAGTAATTTATAATAACATTTAATTATTAAAAAAATTTCTTGTCATACTTACATTCATCATATACAATGTTTAAATGAGAAAAATAATATTTCCGTAACAAATTTAAATCAGAGTGATGCTTAAAAATTATGAATTTTTATTTTTTCTTGGATCAGTCAGATATAGAATTTATTTTCTTTATAATTTTTTTAAAAATAAGATACAACATTTTTGAAACAATATTTGTTTTTGATCGTCTCAAAATCATATTTCCTCGCAGATAGGTCTATTATATATATTAAGTATGTATATATACATGTAATATATTTACTCGTATATAACGCGCACTTAAAAAAAAGGACAAAACTCTTAGGCGCGCATTATACACGGAATAATTTTCTAGTGTTGGATGTATGTAATCACACGATATACACATGAATCAAAAAATGTATTCAAAGCAGTCATAATCACTCGGAAAATCTCACTGCATCTTTGTTTCACTCCTTGCACTTTTTTATACAATAACATTATATGAACGCTATTTAGAAATTCTCCCTGTCACCACTCACCTCCTACCCGAAGTCTAAAAATGTATTTTCGCCCTTTTTTTTGTTGACTTAATGGAATGTTTGTTTTAACTTTCTTGACTTAATGGAATGTTTGTTTTAACTTTCTTTACTGAAATCCATTTAGTCATTCATTTATTTGCATATCAAATTTACGGTGCGCGTTATATACGAGATTTTAAAAAAATCGCCATTTTTTCTTGTTAAGTATGGGGTGCGCGGTATACACGAGAAAATACGGTATATATATATATATATATATATGTGTGTGTGTGTGTGTGTAAACTTTGAAATTTGGTACATTTAATTATGAAAATCATTAATTAATGATTCATCCATATCAAATTCTACACATTTTTAATATTAAGTAAATCCTAATGTTTTACTTTTAATAGGATATTTTAAATTTTACTTATATATCCACTGCTAAAATATGCATACGACATCTTCCAATAAATATATAGTTCATTTAATTAGTAAATAAAAAATAAATATATATTCATTTAATATTGATTTTTTTTTCTAATTTATCAAGAGATGGAAGTACTAAAGTGTTTTATTGGATAACATTGAAGCTTGGCAGTACAATAGAGGGCGTTGATACCATACATTGAAATTTGTATCTTTGATATTGAGATATGCTCCTTGCTACTAATTTTGAAATATCCTTTATTATTATTATATTTTTACATCTGTTAAATGTATTTATGACAGTCTATTTTTTGTTACATTATTTCAAGAACATCTGTAGTGTATGGGTTTTTTAGCTCACAGGCTATCATAGCCTGAGAGCTTATGTGCCCGCCCCTTCTGTATGTTCGTTCGTATGTGCGTAACGCGATAACTCATGATAAAAATATCCGATCCTCTTAAAATTTTGTATGTAGGTATATCCTGACAAGGCGCTTCCCTCATTAGTTTTTGAAGTTCATTCGATATGTATAAAAGGGGGTACGGGGGGCTCATGCCCCCCGTTAGTTGATATAAATGGGATTTTCATGCAGAATTAAGTTTTCAAAATTTGGATTAGGAACATTCTGATGAGGTGATTCCGTGACTGTTATTAGGTGTTCATTGAATAAGTATAAATAGGGGGAACAGGGGTTCTAATCCCCCCCCCCGTTAGTTGATATAAATGGGATTTTCATGCAGAATTAAGTTTTCAAAATTTGGATTAGGATCATTCTGATGAGGCGATTCCGTGACTGTTATTAAGTGTTCATTGAATAAGTATAAATAGGGGGAACAGGGGTTCTAATCCCCCCCCCCCCCGTTAGTTGATATAAATGGGATTTTCATGCAGAATTAAGTTTTCGTTCAAAATTTAGATTAGGATCATTCTGATGAGGCGATTCCGTGACTGTTATTAGGTGTTCATTGAATAAGTATAAATAGGAGGAACAGGGGTTCTAATGCCCCCCCCCCCCGTTAGTTGATATAAATGGGATTTTCATGCAGAATTAAGTTTTCGTTCAAAATTTAGATTAGGATCATTCTGATGAGGCGATTCCGTGGCTGTTATTAGGTGTTCATTAAATAAGTATAAATAGGGGGAACAGGGGTTCTAATCCCCCCCCCCGTTAGTTGATATAAATGGGATTTTCATGCAGAATTAAGTTTTCGTTCAAAATTTAGATTAGGATCATTCTGATGAGGCGATTCCGTGACTGCTATTAGGTATTCATTGAATAAGTATAAATAGGGGCAACAGGGGTTCTAATGCCTCCCCCCCTCTTAATTTATATAAATAGGTTTTTCAAGCACAATTTTCAGATTTCGTTCAAATCTCTGAATAGTTTTGGAAGTTTAATGGTTAAGTATAAAAGAAGGGGATAACTCCTTTTAAACTATATAAATGCTAAATGGGTTTTTATTAAGAATTATCTAATTTGCTCTGAATTTTGGATATAGATTTTTTATATGATAAAGCATGTCTTTGATAGTATAGGAGGTTCAATGATTAAGTATAAAAAAAGAGGAAAGGGGAGAGCTGTTTCCCCTTCTTAATTTTTTTTCGAACGGAATTAACCCTTGAAAATATAAGGCTTTAATGTACAATTAGTATTTGTAGCCTGTGAGCTCAATGCCATCAGTTTAACTGGGCAGTATTCTTTATTAAAATTCAATTTTATTCATTTTAATCTTATTATTATGAATTATTTTTAATGCTTTCTTCACTCTATTACAGTTTTATGTGTGTTGATAACCCCAAATTCGTATTATTTTTCTTTTTATGGCTGATACGACGATGAAACTACAAACTTTATTTGTAGTTCCATAGTATTTGGGGTCTGATGAATGTACTATTGTTCTACTAATTTCGATCATAATTCTTTTAATTCCTTTTTTTTTTCAAGAATCAGTTTGTATGGCAATAAAAGACTCTCTCTCTCTCTCTCTCCCTCTCTCTCTCTCTATTTATATATATACACATATACATACACACACACACACACATATATATATATATATATATATATAGAAAGATAGAGGATGTGTTTGAAAATCGATCAACAATTTCAGAGAGGTGTTACTAGGCATGAATAGAGAAAATTGCAGTGCAACAAGAGGTCGGAATTCACTTATTTAATCACAAATAGAGAATTTTGCATACTAACTGATCTCGGGTTGACGGTAATAATTTCGTAATAAAAACATTGCAAACAAATGCAGTAATATGTACCTTGTTTTCTGTGAAATGTGTTAACATCACAAAAAAGATCAGATAAACACATCAGGTCACAAAAAACTATGGTAAATCTACAATTCAACCGTTAAAGTCGGGCTTTCAAGTGTGTTTAACACAGATATGACTTGGCAGACAGATTGCGCTTTCAGAGTAGGTGTGGGAAAAACACTGTCAGAAAATATATTAAATACCAGTATTTTGTTTAAAAGAATTTCGTTTTTTTTAATCCATTTATATTATTAGAGTTATTTTCGGTAATAAAATACCGTTGTTTTCACTTTTTTGACTGTGTTTTACCCTGATCTCTCGCAACCCTGATTTTAAAATGCGATTCAAATTTTAACTAATTCTGGAATTTCAGCTGTGAATTCGATTAATTGATTGCCTATCTTGACGCCCTTGGTCTATAAGTTAAATGAATTCTTTTTCGTGGTTCTATAAACGAACTGCAAATGTTACATGCATCGTTTATTAATAGAAAACATATAATACTGAACTTCAACATCATCCACAAATTAAATATCAATCATAGTGTATTTAAGAGGGTAAGAATATTATTACGGACCCAGACAAACAAAATTATTTAAAACTTTTTAACTGTATTTGAAATAACAAGAACTTCATTTTCTGGCAACTATTATAAAAGCAAGAACAACTTAAAAAACATCAATAAAACTTTCAAGTTTATTATTTTAAACTTTTATAAAACATATTAAAGTCAAAGCGTTTTAATTTTTACATAGAAAATATGAATTAATTTTTAGCACTATCGGGTTATTATTTATTGTGACACAAGAAAATTTATACCTTGATGCTGGCAACTAAATGTTTCTATTGTTATATAGAAAGAGATGAAAGGCAAACTAATGGGAATTTTTAAATTTTTATTGACATCATGAAAGTAATTGAATATATATATATATACGTATTCAAACTTAGACTCTTATATGTTGATAAGTTCTGTTGAAAGGATGAAAAAGATCCACATAGAAAATAAATAAAATCTGTAAGTATATTGATATAGAGATGCGAGAATTATGCAGCATTGGGAAATGAAATTCCTTACAAAACTATTACTTAGAGATAAAAATAAATTCAAGTACTATGGAAAAAGTTTCCTTCTGAAAACTGTTTACTGGTAAATATTTACTTGCTGTTTTATCCTGTGTCTCACTGTAAAAATTTTATTCCCTTAGTGCATCATTAAAATGTATTATTTACCTAAATTTTTAATTTATAAGATTAACTAAAACATTAATTATTTTCTGAATTTGAGGAAAGCTGGTTGGAGACACAAAAATACGATTCGCTGAAAAACTGTTTAAATAAAGAGTGGAGGGGAACTGGAAAAAGGAAAACCCGAACCTTAGCTCTACACTGTAAAAAAAGGGTCGATCTTCTAAATAATTTTTAGTGATCCTTGTAATTACTAAAAAATTTTATCTTACTCGGTTACAAGGAATCTGTCAGAATTACTAGAAAAAAGCTAGCAACGAATTGAGTTAATAGTTTTAAATTTTAAATAGCTATTACTAAAACTCACGTGGTTTGGCCGTGATAGCATAGTGGTTTTAGCACCGAACTCCAGGCTGAAAGTACTCGGGTTCGATGCTGGACTGCACCGAATGTATGCAATGTCAGTGCTCGTTAAATAAAGGGAGTATGAAAATCCTGTCGTAGCAGTTACCATGGGTAATGATCTGTGGACTTTCCCTCCCCTTTAGAAACATGTCAAAATAGAGCAGGTAGCAATGTTTGGTGCTGCCATCTATTGTGGTTTTGCCGAAAATCTACCGCTTCAGAAGTCTAAATATATATTTTTAATTAACTAAAAATAATTTTGGAGCAATTACTAAAATTTGCTTGGTTTCTCATACTAAAAAGCTTTAAGTTAGCTAAACAAAAAAATATTTTGTTCAGTTTACAAAAGAAATGTCTGTCTCACTTGTAAAAAAAAATGCTTGTAATGGTTACTAAAAAATTCTGTGGAGTACAAATTTACTAAAAAATTTTTAGTAACCTCTTGATTTGTTTTTACAGTGTATGCTGTAAGCACAAAGGAAGATTTTCCTATGGAAGGTCAAAACACATTGATTAGTTCATTTTTTGATCTTTTAGCACACCTCAGTAATGTAAATCAATATTACCTTGTTTAAAATATTGTAATACTGTTAAAATACACCGGATATGATGTTTCACCATTGACCATGACATAACCGAATATTTTTGAGTATCTTTGTAAATGAACTATAAATTGTACACAGTTCATTTTGAATTCAAAATATGCCATGATAAATATCAAAGCAGTGTTTGAGTAACGGGGCAATTTATTTACTCAAAATAAATCACGCCAAACGGACAGAGAGATAGGAGAACAGGCAAACCTTGTTTATAGACACTTTTTAACTGTGTTGGTAAATGATAAAAATACACAAAGCTGTAAAAGTTCATTTTCTGTAATCGTTTTCAATATCCAGAAGTGTGTGCAAATTCTCTCGTGCAATCGAATATGTGATCTATATAATACATTAAATAAAAGGCTAAACAAGTGGGAAAGTGTGATCGCAGATCGCACAGAGGTTAATAGCTAATCGTTTAATATCTAATTCAAAATACTTTATCATTAAATTAACAAACGAAAAACGGTTTTTTGGCACTATTTTGGGATTTTTTCACCAATCGCGGCAACTAGAACAGAATATTGAATTATTCCCCTAAATGCTGCCTTGATCCCATAGATTTGTTTATTTATGCTATCTGAATTAGCAGATTTAGTGATGATGCGCAAGTAAATAAAAGTATGAATAAAAATAAAATATTGCAAAGATTAGCATAAATTTAAAGGAGACCAAACTGATCATCAGAGGTGGCAATAATTTAAATAAATAAAAATTTAATAAAAAAAATATTTCACTTCGCGTGTCAAAATAGATGACAAATATGATGAAATATGATGAAATAAAAATACATGAGCACGTTTTCGCGTGATTTATTTAATCCATAAATTTATGTTACATACATAATAATTTTATTTAAACATACGTGCATCAATTCGAATAAGTAAAATTTCAATTTTGGAATTTACGCAAGAGCAAATTTTTAAAATTCTAAATATCGTACGCATCCAATTTTTACACCATCTTATAGGGGAAAAATGTGCTTTTAAATGCAATTTGTTTAAAATCTGTATTTCAATTATATATTGAGATATTATTTTTTTTGTAGTTTTTAATACCAATTTTGTAATTGAGGCAAGAGAAGTATTCAATTTCTTCTAAAAGTAAAGGATAAAAAAGAAATAATTTTATGTATATTTTTTTAACTTGAGTGAAACAATTAGAAGAGAAAAAAAAACAAAATGAACAGATGATTTAAAAAAAGTATTTTAATTAAAATAATAGTCTTTTTCAAAATTTTATTATTTGCTGTGTAACAAGAGGTATTCAGCTGCACGTACACAAAATTTGAATTCCCTGACTGATGAAGTTTTTGTGTACGGACTCTGCACTCTAAAAAATAAAAGTGTAAATTTGCACACAAAAATGCGTAAATCGATGATACAAAAACGATTTGTTTATATGTGTAAATTTTTGTGTAAATTGCCAAAATACACACCTAATATATAAATTTCAAAATACACATTTCAGTGTGTAATTTGATGATAACACTAAGTGGGTAAAAGTTATAATGATCACTCATGAAATACCCACATTAATGTGTAAATTACGCAAGAATACACATATATCTGTGTAATATTCTCACTCATTTATCTGTGTAATCTTCTGTGATTACACTGATAAATGTGTATTACGCAAAAAACACACATTATTGTGTTATTGTAATTTACACAGTTCTTTGCGCAATATGCAAAATACGCATATTCGATGGAGAATCAATAATTATTGTGTCTAGTGTATATAAAATATCTGTACTGCAATGGGTTGATGTAGAATATCGATATATTTATGCTTAGTTTCAGAACCGTAGCTGCAATAATTATATAGTTTTGTATGGAGGAGTAAAATAATGGGGAGGGGGTGTAGTTCAAAATCTGATTTTTAGCTTATGGGGCTAGATTTGCGACAGTGGATCCGATAGAAGTACTGTTGTTTGGAATTGGGATCATAATGATGTACACACTTCTCATCCACTATCACAAGTGTAGCCTCATAAGCTCCAAATCAGCCTATCACACTCACTCAACTCCTCTTAAAAACTCCCTATAAATAGGTTTTTAGAACTTTACCCCTCCCTCTAAAACTATGTTGCTATAGCAACTAAGGATCTAAAATTCAGCATATAGCCATTTAAGATATTAGTTTTTGATATTCCTCATCAACTATCATAGTTCAAATATTACTTCTCTGTTAGTGGGGAAGTATGGGACACATTTTGAAATTTACAATTTATTTAATTATAAAATTGATTCTTCAAATTATGTTTCTATATTGTTAAGTACACTAGAAAATGTTTCATTTTGTATTCTATAAATCAAAGTTTTTGTATTTGTCTCAAGTAAAATTGATTTTATTATTTTTGTAAAAAGTGTCCCATTCCTCCCCACTCTCCTCTAAATATACACATAAAAACTGCTGTTTTATTTTCTGTATTCTTCCTTACTTCTTAATTTTGTATTTTCCCCTCATTTAGATATTATTCAGTACATGCAATTAAAAATTAAGATAAAGAAAAAGAAATAATTAATTAATGATAGATTTTAGATTAGTCAGATGGAATAATCATAGTTGGTAAACTTGCAATCTCCACGCATTTTATTTTCAGAGTTCAGATTCAATTTTTCATTTTTTATTTTTTATTTTACAGACGCAAGATACAAAGTCAATTATACTGAAGGTTCTGTGTTACATACAGTTATAAAAGTAAAATTTAAAATACTATAAAAAATAGAAAAAAGGTATGTAATCTTCATCTGACACACACACACACATATATTACCTGCAAATACTTTACCTGATTTGTTTATATATACATAAATCACCTATATTATATGATGAAGTGTTTTCTTTTCATAAATATTCATCATTACAAGGAATTTACCATAAAATATTATCAAGACTATCAAAAAGCTGTTGAATCATTAAAGTAACATCTTTTGCATTTAAGTTTATATTTAGAAATTTGTGTGTTAAATATATATATATATATATATACATATATATATATATATACATATATATATATATATATATATATATATATATATATATATATATATATATATATATATATATATATATATATATATATACACATATATTATATATATATATATATATATATATTGACATTAATGGAATGAATCCTATCTTCATAAATGAAAATTTCAGATATTATAATTAAAATTTTAGATATCAAACTAATTAGTATTTTTATTTATCAACTATAGTAAAAAAAAAAAAAAAAAAAAAGAGAGAGAAATACTGTATTTGTATTCAAATATCAATTGACTCTTATAAATTTTTGAAATTAAAGCTCGTAGAATTTATTTGACAATTACATTTGTGTCTTAAGTGTATAAAACTCACCCGGCGGGGGATATTTATGTAAGGGGGGGGGGAGGGACTGATAAGTTCGATTTTGAATATTCATTATGACACAACTGCTATATATTTTTATATATATACAATCATATGTTTTATTCATATAAGTTCTGTAATAATACGCAAAATTGGAATGGAAAAATGCAAGTTTGAAGAAAAAGCCATTACTTTAATATAATTTTTTCTTCAGAATTTTTGGTCTGGAGTTTTTTTAAATCAATGTATTTGCGCCCTTTTGCAATTTACTTCTGTGTATTTTTATTAAAATTAACAAGCAAAAATTATGTGTTCTTTACTATGACTATTTTAGTGGAACATAGTTCTTCTGATGTAATATTTTGAAATTAAAACACAGCAGAAAATTACATACATGTAATTAAGATAAAAAAAATTAATTTCTCGAAATTGGGAAATGTAACGTAGGAACTCAAAAGCAACGCTATACTTTTAATCGATGATAGACTTAGTTAACATTAAAAGTTTCATAATAAAAAAAAAAAAACCTTACAAAAAATTTTCAATAAATAAATAAAACTCAGATGAACTGTTTAACTTATAAATCAGAATATATAATTTATAGATATGATGTACATCTGTATAATAGTTTATAAATAAACTATAATATCTTTCACACAACCGACCTAAAATTTATCACCTCCCCCCCCCCCAAAAAAAAAAAAAAAAAAAATGATGTTAACGTTTATTTTGCCACTGTTAAAATACATTCATAAATTCTTTTTAAGATGAAATTTTTTCAAGATATAAAACGCCTTAGATACAACAGTTGTTATTTTAATAGACATTTATCAGGAGTTAGATAATGTTAACATTTTTTAAGGCAGGTAAATTATACGTGTAAAATATTCTTATACGTAAAAAAACAATCCAACATATAGCATATACATTTATACATACATATAAACAAATCACCATTACACCTGTCATCACCACCTGTGATGACACCCATGTGGAAAATGTCTAATCAAAATAAAAGTTTTAGTTTCTCCGATCTGTATTGTAATCAGAGATTAGCGTACTGGCTCTGTGTCATATGCAAATTTCCTCCTTGCACCCCAATCGAGTTTTATTTTATGGGGGGGAGGATTCGCAGAACGGTTTTTTGTGCGTGCATAACATGTTCGTTTCTCCCGATACACGTACTGTTCCAACGCTCTTTATGGTTTTCGCATGCGCTGAGCATTTTGCGATGAAAAAAAAATGGGTGTTGCCATTGGAAATTTTCGAGTTTCTGTAACTATAACCGTAACCGTGAGCGCCATTTTGTTGTCGTTCACAGAATCTCGAGCTCATACCTCTGAATAGCTATATCTGAAATTTCATTTCGATCGGTTGAGCGGACTGGCCGCTAGAGCTCCGTATATCGGCAAAGTTTTTTTATGACCACCCTGTACTTAAGAATACTGTTACAGTAATACAATGACACCATGTTATGTATGGAATGGGATTACTGAAATAAAAAGTGTAGCTCTGTAATATGTAATATGTAAGCCTCCTATCCCTTTCGTAAAGTTTACTTTAAAATTCACGCATTTATAACTTTTGTAACACACCAATTAGTGAAATTTCAAGTGTTATCTACATTTACACATTTTTCTGAGTTTATGAACTGATAACAATTTACAAACTTAATACCATAAACTAAACACATATTAAAATAGATATTTTTTATGACAAGTGGGTGATTTTAGAAATTTACACACTTACCTATGTGTATATCATTATGTGTAAATTACAATAACGTACCAATTTGTATAAATTCAGACATTTTTCAGCATTTACACATTTATGTATGTTTTTCAAGCGATAACAAAATACACACTTAGTTTGTTAAGCTAAAATGCTCATAAAAACAGGTAAAACTTTGCAAAAAGTGGGTAATTTTCATGTCAGGTGTGTAATTTTAGGAATTTACACACACATATATGTAAATTTGTCTAATTTACACTTTTATTTTTTAGATTGTGTGACAGACAGAGTACAGAGACGAATAGGTTTTTCATCTGATGAACGAAACCCTAAAAATACATAAATTTAAACATATCCAGCTGAAACTTACTTTGCCAGTTATTGATCACGGGTTACAGAATATAAGTAAAAATTATCCTAATCTGTATACAAGATGAGTCATAAATGTCGAAACAATAGGCTATCACTTTAAATATTGCCCCTAGACCCATACTTTCTATTGCAAAAATTCAAAAGTGAAATTTTGGATAAGATAAGTTTCAACACCTTTTTTTGTTTTTTCTCTTCTAATTGTTTCACGGAAGTTTAAAAAATATATATAAAATTATTTTTTTTATCCTTTACTTGAAAAAAAAATTGAATACTTCTCTTGTTACAATTACAAAATTATTGTCTTTCAATAATTTAAAGAGTAGAAATAGTGGGGGAAAAACTCATCATGCAGAAAAACGATGTAGAAAACTATGTAGAAATTCATCTAAGCCGGGCTAAGATTTTTTGACTCTTCTCTATCGGTGTCGAACTTTTTCATATGGGCAGGTTCGGAATCGGACCCCGATATTTAGATCCGTGCAGAACTCTAGTGCAAATTTTGAAAGCTGGTTTAGCGTAGTTAATCTGTGCGCTACAGTTTTTATATCCAAATGCAAGGCATTGTCTTAAATCGTCATTTAATAAAGGGCAATTTGTGGGTGATACCTATCTTGTTTTCAAAATTTGTCAAAAAATATATGCTCGAAGGCATAGTTACGTGGTGTAAATCACGAATTTTGGAGAATTTGGGATTTTAATATGTCTGTGAGGTTTTTCGATAAGGAAATGAAATTGTATTTGTTAAATTCAGGACTCGATAAAGAATAATTTCCTAATTGGGAATTTTGCTTTACGGGGGCCGTATGAGAATTTAATTTTTGTATTTTTTTTAAATACACCTACCATGGGCTTGCAATTTATATCATCGCATTTTGCATCTCTATTTATGAAATTTCGCACATCGAAGTATGTTCCTATGGCAATATTTATGGAGATAACCTGTTGCTACGATAATTATGAATCACCCTGTATATATATATATATATATATATATATATATATATATATATATATATATATATATATATATACACATATATATATATATATATACATATATATATATATATATATTCTTATTCAAATGGCTACCACATTGTTTAATTTCAACATTTTGACATCGAAGTGCTTGAATCTTCAGACAACATTTTCTATAGTTGTAATCATTATCGAAAATGAATTGCAAAAATAATCCTAGTGATCTTTCAGATTTTGTTCGATTATACGGCGGACATGCTAAGACATTCACTCACATAAATCGACCCACAGCAGTAATTTTTTATAAGGAAAAAATAACAATTGAAACGCTTTTCAAAGGTTAATAAATGAAATTCAAAAACAACTCAGCAAAAAACTTTATTCCTTTTCAAAAAAAAAAAAAAATGTAAACCACAATTTTTTTGCCCTTTTAAACGCAAATCCTCCTTAAACAAATTTTGACGGACATATTAATTGTGAAACCTGTACCGGAGAAAGAATTTTAGGACTAATTTTTATCTATATCTAAGACATTTTTAAAAGCGAAATTTAATATTGAAACATTACTAAAATGCTATTGACACTTCTCTACTGCGTACTTTCAATGCCGCGATCGGTCTCTGATGACACAAAATTCTTCGCATTCTGATTTCAAATCATTGTGATCGGCTCCTTAATAATTATTTACTCATGTGATTTATGTAGTGCGTAATCAGCTTGTTTTTGAACTTATTTTACTTTAAATGTTACTTAATAATTAATTAACTTTTAACCGCTAGGAAACAAACTACGCTGTCAAACATAAAAAGTTCTAAGCATTCTAATTTTTTGAAAATTTTTTAGTAACAGTAGAATTTGTGTTTTAATTTACAGCACAAATTTGTATTTGTTACATATGTTTTTGTTGTTGCAGTTATATAAAAAGTTCTAGAAATCCCAATTTCGAAGAAAAATTTTAACAACTCTCAGTTTTATTTTTTAAGTATATAAACATGTACATTTTAGTCATGGCACGGTCATTAATAATAGATCTGGTTCATTTCTACATTAGGCTAAATTCTTAAGAAGTAACGAATTTTATTCAGTACATTTAGTCTCTGTTTGTGTGTGTATATATATATCTATATATATATGTATATGTGTCAGGGTTGGGTTTCTGACGTCAGAAACTGGTTTTTGACATGACAAGTGTCAAAAACTGGTTTAAACCATCAAAAACTGGTTTAAACCGTCAAAAACTGGCTTAAACCGTCAAAAACGTGTAATGCGCTTTAAACATTTTAAGAACAAGAGAGAAACATTGAGTAATTTTTTATTTATAATTTATTATACTGTAATTTAATAATTACAAAAAAATTAAATTACTTTAATTGCAATAAAACATTGTTTTTTAGAATGTTCAAACAGAAGAAAATTATTTTATACAGTTAATAATCTGGATCAATTTTACCCCACAGCATCCTATAGGATTTAACCAATTTAGCACATTTATTTACACCCAAATGGTTTATGAGTTTAGAGTGTAAGAAGCCTAAGTTACAAAATACTCTCTCAGTTGGTGTTGAGCTAGCAGGGCTTGATAGCAGAAGCATTGCTAGTTGAGCAAGTTTGGAGGCAGGCCAAATTTTCAGATTTTCGACATTTTTTTTTCTTTTTAGGTGCATTCGTAATTATGTAAATACGTAGCACCTATTGTTGTCGCTCAGTCTGTCCGTCTGTCTGTCTGTCCGTCCGCATATAACAATGCAAAAACTACCCAACCAAATCGTGTGAAATTTAAAATACATAATTATTACATAATTTTGTTGAGTCATTTCAAATTTTATGAAAATCGGATGGATAGATCAATTACAGGGACAATCAAAAGTATTCCGTTACATTACCGTCAATGGGGAAAAAAGTTTCAAATGCATTTTAATCGTTTGAAATTTAAAACGTATACTTATTACATAATTTTGTCGAGTCATTTCAAATGTTATGAAAATCGGATGGATGGATCAATTACAGGGACAATCAAAAGTATTCCGTTACATTACGATCAATGGGGAAAAAAGTTCCAAATGCATTTTAATGGTGTTACACTCATTTGAACATAACAGAATTGACATGAATCTATGAAATATGTACTAAAAATACATTTTGTACAATCTGTGATGCAAAGAATATTTATTATTAAATTACAGGGCCACACAAATGTATTCCACTAAACAATGTTATACGGAGAAACTTTGTTTGAGGGGTGTTTTAATTATATTAAACTACTTCACATTTTATGAATAAGATGAAGTAGAATAAAAATTATTCCCTGCATATTTATAGGAACACAAAGATTTCGACCACTATACTGTATCCAAAGTACGCTCTACTATATCAGCAAGATCTGAATATTTTAAAACTTCGTTATCGTATGAACGCACCTCATTTGCTACGCTTCATGTGCAATTTCCAACTTGTTTTTTCCGGAAATGATAATACACAATACAGTAAAAGTGAATTTTTAATATTACCGTATTTTTGGGTGTATATCCCGCACCCTATGTATAGCCCATACTCTTAAATTGAGTAGTGCAGTAAAAAAAGTTCATGTATAAGCAGCAGAGATGCATCGGTGTATAGTCCGCGGGCTATACACCATTTATGAACGTATATTTCGATCAGGGTTCGAAGTTAGAAGCCATTAAAGTATATACGCGCGTATAAGTCGAGAAATTTTAGACAAAAAAAGAATTTCAAAATTTAAGGGGGCAACTTTTACGGGAGACCTTAAAAAATATATATAAATAAAGTATCGGAAAATAGTTTGCTAGCGAATTGGTGCTGCAGCACCCCTTTGTGTTTGTAGAGTACAAAATCCAAAATTTGTATCCTTTCCTATCTTGACAGTTTTTAGTTTAAGATCATTTTTAGTTTATTTAAAAAAATAATAATAATCTACCCTGCCCTGTTGCAAAGAACAAAAAAAAAAAAAAAAAAAAAAAAAAAAAAGTGTGATTTACGTTATTTTGGAACGATTAGAGGAGTCGTTCTTTTTCGGAACGATTCCAAGAAATCCTTCCTTTTCAGAGTCGTTTCATTACGGAATGAGTCATAGAAATTGCTCCTTTTAGGAACAAGTCCGAGGAATCAAACCTTTTCGGAGTTGTTTCATTTTGGAACAAGTCCAAGGATTTTGCCCTTTTCAGAGTTTTGGACCGATTCCGTGATTTCGTTTCTTTTTTCAATCGTTCGTTTAGTTCCACTGCCGGAATCGCTCCTTTTGAATCGTTACTCAACAAATGACACATCTCTACTAAAAAACTGATTTCAGTTAACGTTAAAACGACTTATTTCAGCAAAAAGTACGTTTAAAATAAGTAACATGTTATACTATTGTTTTTATCCTCTCAAATCAAGAGCAAATTGCGTTCGAGCGTCATTATTTCTCGTTGCCGGTCAGTGCAATATTGGCGATAGTTGCGACAGTTCTTCCAAACCCAAAAATAACTGTATTTAAACAATGATAATAATAAAAAATGCTTTTACAAACATGAGAGAACTCTCTATATTTCGCGACATAGCGAAAACAATTTACAAATTTCGATATTTTTTTTCAAATTTTTTGAGGTTTAAAAATTGTAGAAAAAATATAACGATTTCCAATTTAAAAAAAAAATCTTTGTATAACCCGCACCGTGTATAAGCCGCAGCGGCTTTTTCAAAGGTTTTTTTTTCTTGTATAAGCCGCGGACTGTACACCCGAAAATACGGTACATCTAATATTGTATATTTGTGACAGATGTTTATTGTGAAATTTTACAGATCAGTGTAGTATTTGAGGTTTCTGACGAGGTTTTTGACAAGAGGTTTTAGCCATGACGGTTTAAACCACGGTTTTAACCGGATAAAACCGCACACTGTCAAAAACTTGCCAACCCTGATATGTGTATGTCTAAATCGTCTACATTCTGCTGTTATTTTATTTTATTTTTTGTATAACACTGATTAGTACTTAAAAATTACATTATATATAAATAACTTAAAAAGATCACAAAACATGGTTGAAAAAAGATTTTAAATTATTCTAATTCTTAGTACTTTCACCTTTAAGTCAGACAATACAAAGAAGAACATACGAGAGATTTGAACTGCAATCGACCAGCAACAGCCCTGTCAACCATATTCAACCCGAAGTAAAATATGGAATTTCATTTCAAAGATGCAAAAGTTATATGTCCCTTGAAAAATTAACATGAATTAATTATCCGAAAATCAATAAAAGTTAGTACTACAGAAGATATTGTTTGGAATGACGTCTTATCCTACAACATACCCAAAATTTGTACCAGTTTGTTTAAATAATCATGAAACAAGTAATATTCCATTTTACGCATTTCCTATATTTTAATTTCCTAATGTTTTATTGATTTAAAAACCGAATATTACTGTCACTCCTTTTTGACACCAACTATGTGACATTAAAGAAAAATAAGTACTGAGAATAAATGTAATTATACATCTTTTTTAAATATTTTTTGTCATCTTTTTAAATTATTTACAAATAGTGTAATTTTTAAGCTTTTACCTTTTAAAGGTAAATTTAGCGTTCTACTTACTTTCTAATGATTGGTATTTTTTCACTTTATTTTTGAAAATGCGGCGTAATGAACATTGTAAGAAGTTCTTAATTTTACTTTCATTTTAGAGTTGGATAAACCCAGTTTTCTATCGTTGTAAATTCCCATACCCTGTAAATAATTTACCGATTAAATAATCGTGTTTAAAGTTATTCTAATCCAGTTTTCTATGGTTTTCAATAGAGTACCTCCATTACCCAATAGATTACTTCCATGATTTCTAATTTCATTAAATATTCTCCATTTCTGTATCAAAAATTTTCAACTAGTAAACTTTGTTGTAGATCTCTATCAAATAGATCTCTAAATGCATTTTGTTTGCTGTGGTGTTGTCTAAATAGCACAAATTGACGATTTTTAACAATTGGTGGACACATTTTCATAAGTCGAAACGATTGCATCTTGAAGACTAGTTGGAAATGCCAATCCCAAAACTTTCTTCTATATCATACGTATATTTTAATATTTACTCATTTTAATGCTTTAATAATGTTAATTCAATACTATACCAACTTTGATTTTCATCTTAAATTTCTGCTTCCGTCAATTAAACAGAGTAAAAACGAATTTCTGTCTCTGCACGAGCCAATAGTCAAAAGAATGATAGGCAGATTTTGTTTTTCAAATTCAGGGAGGACCTATTTTCCATACCAAAAAATAATCATACACAAAAATTGTAGTTCAGTTCTAGGCCTAACTTCATACACTTTTAGGTGGTGCAATATTTAAAATGGCATAGAAATCGCTATTGCAGCATCCCCTTCCGGCGGATTTTTTTTAGTTTTATCGGATTGTTAGAGTTTTAAATTATAATTTGTTAGAGTTTTATCGGCCTTGCAATGTACTTTTATGATTTTTTATTTTATATATGATTTTTTATAATAAGTGTACGTTTTATAATAAAGAAATATAAATCCCAAATAGTCTTATTCATATATTATAAAATATTCTTGTCCCTCAGGATGTAAAATTAAAAATAAGTATGCAATTTAATTACAATGCACAATTTATTTAAAAGTAATAAAATTAATTACAACAAATGCAATACATTGTCAATTACAATAAATACAATGAATATTTTACCATTTAATCTGCTTTAAATGAGATTTTATATTTAAACTTTTAATACGCAATGAAATATACTTAAAGTACAAACCTTAATGTATCAAGAATGTTTGTTTTAAAAAGTATTTGAACTGAATCTGCTCTAGATTAAATTAAAACGATCCTAGCAACAATTATTAGTCTGCTCCAAATACTTCTGCATCGTTTACCGTTTCTAATTTCATAATATACTTATTTGAGCAGAAGTGCTGCTATCACTAGGCAACAGAAAGCAAAATATTTTCGTATAGCTTCCGACAAGTACATTATACAAAAGATCCTCATGTTAACAAGTATATATGTTAAAATCTGGTTCGGAAAATGTTTAGATATATCGTATTTTTTACTATTTATAAATATAAAATTCATTATACCAAGGTTTAAAGCACATTTTAAATATTTCGTCATGACATTCTTATGGACCATTTTAGAGGCATATCAGTGACATTTTAGCATAAATTGCACAAAATATTTTGAACAAATTACTCTTAAAAGTTTTCTAATTACCTAAGGGATTATTCGTTTAATGTAATTAATGTATACTCAAACATATCCCACTGAAAACATAATTAAAATTAAGTTACGGGTATATATGCATGAAATTCTTGGCATTTTGTTTTTATGAATAAATCAGTAAAAGTTGAAGAGTTTAACGATTTTCTAAATTTGGATATCGATTTTTCTGCCATAAAATATCAACATTTTTATGTAGATAGGTATTTTAATTGTTAATTATTAATCCCAGTTCCAAATCAGTTTTGTTTTTATTGATAATATTTTTTGTTGGGAGCCAAATATGTCGCTTCTTAATCAGGGCTTTGGTGCAGTTTGGATTTCAAAAAGTGTAATTTGTTGGCAAATGATACAAACATCTTTGATAAAAAAAAGTATCAATAACTGTGCTTGATTTATCAACCATCCGATTTGTTTCTTTCACTTATTGGATGAAATATATAACATCAGATCACATTAACTCTGGCTGATTCAGTTAGTCAAAAAAAAGTATGTGTTTTATCCTCAACATTTTCTCGATCGATCGTGTAGTCGAAGATCATTTGACATAAAGTCCTGACTTTTGTCTTTCAGAAATATACTTACTCAAAAACTTTCTCAGCAGGCACCGAAGTATGCCTGGATTCCACATCAATATTTCCAGTGGGTAGCTTAAAAAGGCCTATCAACATCAAACTAACAAAAAAAAATTGGATGAGTAATTGACGGTTATTTTGTGTTAGATGCCAGAAGCCATTTAGAAACTCAGAAAGAGTGTTTTCAGCACGTCTGTGTAGTACCTCTTTCTAAAACACACATCGTCTGGAGAAACCTTATTCATCTGACTCCTTTGTCTGTCTGTCACATGACTTATTATCATAAACTATTTTAGTTAGACACTTGACTTCATACCGTTCACTAAAATCTTCCAGTCACACAGCAAATAACAAAACTTAAAAAAAGACTTACATTTAAATTAAATTAAACTAACTATACAGACCATTTCTAAAACTTTAGATTTTAAAGCAGAACCATAATTTTAGTCTTTTTTCGCACAGTATTGATGACTCTGTGTTATTGCGTTTGCCTGATAGTCAAAAGGTTTCTGGTTGGATGTGTAGCGTCGGAGTTCGAAAATTTTCGCTGGAATAAATTTTATTATCAAATAAATTAAAATTTACAGTTTTGGTTTATTTTTTTAATGCCGAAAGTTAAATATTTGAAATTTTTCTTAAAACTACACTTGATTGTTCGACGGATATAGTTAAAAGAACTTCCATATATTTTTGTCATGAAAAGGGTTTTATTTTTTTAACTGAAAGATAATCAAATAATTCAGCATTCTTGACAGATATACAAACACATGCTGCTGCAATAGCTTGAAAATCAGCTCTTGAATGTATGTAATTTTGTTTTAAAGGTAGCTTGTAATCATTTAAAATTCATTTCATGGTACTATCATGGATATTATCAATGATAAAAGATAAAGTGTTTTGAAGAAATGTTAAACGAAACTCTGTACGTGATCTTCAAACAAACTTAACAATTTGCTTTTTTTTTTCTCGTGTTCTTTTTACTAATACCATCATTTACTAGGGATTTTTTTCCTATATAAATGCGTACTGTTGACGGAACCATTTCTACTTTAATTTCAAAGTAAATGTATTCTTTTTGTTTTTATTTATGTGCGACAGAAGAAAACTCTCTGATGGGTTTTTCTCTTAAGGAAGACTCGAATCCCATTTTCGGCCAAAAATCATCAAAAGTTCAAAAAAAAAAAAAAAATTATCTCAGAAAACGATAAAATACATATTTGCGAATATCCATGCAAAATTTCAGATCTCGGGGACACTTGGAACAGGTAGAAAATGAGCTTTTTTAATTGTACTCACTATAGAGTTTATAAGGCCTAGCGGCCATTTAAAACGTGTTTTCCTGAAAATGACTTTTTTCATATTTTGCCTAAGTTCAAAGTAGTAAGGCTCAGTGGTAAAATTATTTAGAAACAAAGTGTTTATATTTTTAGAATCTTAAAAAAATTTACAACAAAAGTAAGGAGAGATATTTTTTTAACTATATCTGAAAATTTTACATAAATTGGTAAACATGAAAATTCCAATGAATTTAAGGAAATTTACCATGCGTATTTTTTTTTATTTTTTTTAAGCTGATTAAAATAGAAAATTAAAAATATCTCTCCTTAATTCTTTTCTATATACTATAACACTATTTAAGAAATTTTAGTAATACCAAAATATTGAAAATTGAATGAAGAGTGGTAATTTTAAAAAGTGTATTTTTCGACAAAAAAAAATCATAAAAATCCCCATAAAAAATATACTTTTTAATAAAAAGTGAATTTTTTTGCTAATTATTCCTTACAAAAAGATTCTTAAGTAGTACACCAAAATTCATTACTTTAAAATCAATAACAAAAATTTTGGGTTTTTTCTTACGGGTCTCCCTTAAGTACCGTTTACAAACTATGTCACACTTGGAAGGAGATGTTGTGTGTGTGTGTGGGGGGGGGGGAGGTTGTGAAATTGTAACAGTTTGTGACAAGATAATGACAGGGGATAAGAAGAACTGAGAAATCACATATAGTTAACCGCATGCATTTAGTTTAAATAAAAAAAAAAGAAAGTGAGCAGATTAAATTTTTAATTTATTTTGAAATTAAAGTATTTTATATTCATAAAATAAAGATATCATTCAAAGCCAAGGATGAGATTAAATATCATTGCTTATTCCAAAGCACCATGTTTTAAATTGCTCTATCATATTCATATTTTAATATTAAATATGCTTTTGTTGTAAACCTTAATATTATTTCATGCAAAAAAAGTTATTACTTGTACGGTCCAGCTTGTGTCATTAAAACGCATAGTTAACGTTGAAAAATAAAATTTGAAATATGATCTATAACGTTTTGTTAAAGAAGGCTTGAGACATCATCACTTTTTTATCAGTCACTACAAATTGAGGGTAAATATAAAAAAAATAACTATTCACTAAGCCTAATCTCAATTCAGATAACGGTAATGAAGTCATGGGCATTTTGTTAAAATTCATCATACCCTCACAGTCGCTTCCTCATAACTTTTATTTTCGCCAGTTTGTAGAGAATCACCCATGAAGAGGAAACGAATTCTTGAAAAGAGATGTCTTACGGTATAATAATATTTTCTACATTCGATTTCGGTATTGGTTTCGACCATAAAAACCTGATTCCGTCACACTTTATTCGTAATTAAGAATGCACAATAACAAATGTACAACAATGCAAAAAAATTTTTTAATTTTTTTTTCAATTTTGTTTTTAGAATTAATATTTAAAAGGTGTAGTTACAAAATTCGTATACTCGACATAACCTATTTCTGAAAAAAAAATATTATTAATATTAAGCATCATTTATAGGCACAAATTTTTTGCAATACATTTCTTAACCTAAAAACTATACTTGCACTTAGTCCTAAACCAATAATAATTCTAGTAAGGCTAGAATTTAAATTTAACTATAGGAAATATGATTTTTTAAGCAAACTTTTATGAGTAACGTTAGATCTAGATAAAAATAATTTAAAACAACAAGAACTTCTCCACCCTTCAAAATAAATAAAAAAATAAATGAAATAAAATAAAAATATATAAACATTAGTGTTTTTTTTTGGGGGGGGGGATAATAAATAAAAAGAATTCAAAGGATCGCAAAACACGTAGGGTCGTGACTTTCATGAAAGAATGTCTGAGATATGCGGTTTTCGTGAAATGATCGCGAAAAAAGAAAAAAAAATCTTCAAAGGGTGTCATCTTAGACGCCGAAAATTAGTCGCCAGGTCAAACATTTTAGTCGTCACGTGGCGACTGGTGACCAGGAATCTGTATCTATACTATCTACAGAAAAAATTTATATATAGGCTTGAAATTCTGCAAACAACAGTGCGATACAGCGTATTAAATTTCAATGACCTTAGATATCCGAAAACATTATTTTGCTGAAATACATTACATTTGATAAATAGTTTAAACGTGTTATACTTTTATATTTATTCAATCTAGTATGCATGAAAGGTTATTGTTACGGTGGCCCTAACCGACTGTTTTGTCTTAACTGGTTGTAGTTTATGCATACGTTAGTTGGAAATTTCACGGTATATAACTCAACTGAATTCACATGATTTTGTCACAAGGTAATAATTCAGAAACTTATTTTTTCTTTCGTTAATTATAACTATATGAGAAAAAATTACTTGATGTTTTCGGACTAACTGAGGCTTTTTCAGGCACTGAATCTTCCGTATTTGGAAAGCTTCCATAGTGGTATAGGGAGGGAGGGGCATTATTTGCGGAAAATTTTACTTACGTTAAATTATTTCAATAAAATATCATATACCGTATTTACTCGTGTATAAGGCGTACTTTTTTTTCCAAAAAAATAGGGCCTAAATGCGCCTTATACACGGAATAACTTTTTTATTGTCGTATGCAGTTGAACGATATCCATATGAAACAAGAAATTATTAAAAGAAGATATTAAAACTCGGAAAATGTTACTTAATTGAAGTATTACTGCATATTTATCTCATTCCTTGCAGTTTTTTATACAACAGCGCTAATGACATTATCTAAACGCTAATTAGCAATTCTTTTTACCGTCACTCATTCCTATTTCCCGTCATTCTCTTACAATCCGAAGTCTAAAAATGCATTTTCGTCTTGTTTTCTGGTCTGGCGCAATGTTTGTTTCGACTTTTTTTTTTTTTTTTACTGAAATTCATTTGGTCATTCTTCATTAGCGTATCAAATTTATGGTGCGCGTTATATGCGAGATTTTAAGAAATCGACATTTTTACTTGTAAAGTAGGGGTGCGCCTTATACACGCGCGTGTCCTATACACGAATTAATACGGTATACAGCAATAAAAGTCCTATCTTGGCGGAAAACGTAAAAAAAAAAAAAAAAAAAAAAAAAAAAACTGCTTTTAGCGGTTGACTCTTAGACTTACCACTGTGTTTTCCTTCACCAAAAGTATTAAAACATGGAGGATTGAGAGCAAGAAAACATAATGGCAAATATATGAGTCTATCGCTGAAATCAGGTTTTTGTGGCGGTTTTTTCAACCAAGATACGACTTGGCATACCAATTGTGATTTAATATCTGAATCGGGATTTTACCAATTCTAGATTTTCATCCGTGAACTCAATGAAGTGGTTGACTATGCTGCCACCACCCTGTATATGAGTAGCTTTATCATTTAATAGCATTCATCGTTATGTGTTTTCTTTTATGCTTAGAAAAAAAGAATGTTAACACCACAAATAATAGGTATAATAATGCTTAAAAGTATAACGAAAATAAAATGTACAATATTAAAAATTATAAAAATTATGAAAATTAAGAATATTATAAATTTTTTTCAATCAATGCATATGTTAAACTGGCAGTGATGTTATTCTGCAAAGATTCTGAAATCAGTTTATTAGAAAATATTTCTGTATAACATATTGTAAAAATAAAAGATCCAAACAAGGTTTTAAGATTTCTGGGTACAGTAGTGTTCGCAAAATGGCATAAAAGTTTCCCAAACTGGTACAGTAGTTTTCCCAAAGTAATTAACCGAAAATGGTTCAAAGCAGTGCAGATCCTTAATAGCATTAAAATAATCAAAATACCTTACATATAATGCATATAATATCTAAGATGTTTTGATTGTTTTAATAATATTAAGGATCTGCCGTTTTTTAAAACCCTTTTGAGCTACAAAGTGAGCTTTCCAATTTGGAACAAGGATATACCTATAAATCTTACAACCAAATTTAGATCTCTTTTTTTACTGTGTGGTTTTCTGGTTAGCAGGTTTCGGGATAGATGATTTCGTTCTGTTTAAAATTTATGGTAATAAACAGTAAAAGTGGTATGTAATATACCACTAAGCAAAAATATACTGTTTAATTAATTTACACGACAGTATATTGCTGCTGAATTTACGATTATTAACATCTCTCCCCCCCCCCCCAGTTGTCATGGAAATAGTTGCCCCTGTTGCCTTATTATAATGTAAAATCAACAATTATTTTTTGAAGTGTAATAAAAAACGCTGAAATAATCTTTAGAATTAACAATTTTTCAGGAAATGTTTCAGTACAATGAAAAAAAGTATCTTAATTTAATCAAAGAAGTTAGCTAGGTCAGTTTAATTATACCTCGTTTAAAGATACAGCAAATGTACCTGAAACTCATAAAAGGAACTTAATAGCTTTCCATTTATATGATAATTATGCAAAATCCATAACCTAAGACATGATATTCTTATTAAATAAATAGCCTCGTTGCATTGTACTTAATTGCCTTTTTAAGAAAGAAAACATAATCCTCCACATAATAATAAGAATAAAACACCCCTATATATGAAATGGCGTGTGGTATGTATATATTAGGGCATAAAGATAATTATGGTTTCACGCTGGCTGACTTGGGAGGAAGTTGGGAAAGCAGACATATGTATATTAATTGCCTTTGAACCCTTTATGTAACTACGTTACCTTATTGCTTCTTTTGTATGCTTCTAAATAATTTTAAATTTAGTAAATAGAGGTCATATTATTTTAATTTTGCAAAGGTGTGTTTATTTAATTGTGATTAGATAATGAAGATAAAATTTCCGTAACGTTTAACTTCGCCGAGTAACATTATTTTTCCCTTTTTCAAGCGTATGAAATAAAAACTGGTCTTGTAAGAGATGTATAAATATATAATTTGTTTAAAAGACTTAAAAGGTGGTTTAATTTTCAAATTCATTAAAAGGTAAATTTTTGCATTTATACTTCACGCTTTGACAAGTGCAGTGTAACGTGCACTTGTCAAATTTCTTTTGTGGTGTCCTGTAAATGAATAATAAATATTGTTTGTGCTGCATATTCTACAAAATGTATATTTTTGTGCCTTTTAAAAAGCATATTGATTTTTTCATGTTTGGACGGGTTTAGGGTAATTAAAAATTACTTGAATCTATTTGATACAACAGAATACTTTTAACAGTATTTAAACTATATATCCAATTTCAATAAAATTTTAAATGACTCAAAAAATGCATTTAAAATTTCAAGCAATTCATTGGGTGGTTTTTGTGCTGTTGTATGTGGATAGACAGATGGGTGAACAGACAAACAGACAGATAAGATGATGACTAATGGGAAACATATTTATATAATTACCAGCGCACCAAAAAAAAAACAGACAAATTTAAAATCGCATGCCGAAATTGAATTTAAATTTTCAGCAATTATTAGTCAAAATCAGTATTGTAACCGATTTATTTTGTGAGTCATTGTAAATGGATTAAAAATGTTATGAATATCAAGTTCTAACGTAATCGTTATGATATTCAATGATTCATATCAGGTTCAATGTATTTAGAGCATCATAATGTCATTGAAATACTCTGAAAATTGATTTTTCCCCCATGGACAATAATGTAATGGAATTCTTTTGGGTGCCACTGTAAATAAACTATTAATCCCACACACTTCATATACAATACCAAAAGACATTTAAGGGTCCCTAAATAAGGTTTCTCAATTGCAAAAAATTCCAGTATATTTTTTAGACTTAGAGCCTAGACACACAGACAAATGTCAGATGGAGAGATGGACAGACAAACTGAATGCATAAAACTTTTCAAATTTGTTGGAAAGTGTTAAAAAGAATTGAAAAAGGGAAGGATTTCAATTGAAGTGAAAAAACTTCTTTAAACACCATAAAATAAGTAAACTGCGCAAGGCCTTTCGAAAGAACTTAGTCTTTCTTCGTCAGGCGCAAAAAAGACGTGCGTCTACAATGAATGTAGCGGCACGACTTTTATACATTGGGAAGGATTTTTTTTTTTTTTTTTTTTTTTTTTTTTGTTATCATTTAAGTAAAAGTAACTTTTAGAATATAAGTGGTGCCAACCGAATAAAATTTGAGCAAAAGTCGCCAGTCCTGAAGGGATTAGCGATCACAGCATTTTGTCTGATATCTGAATCAGTTCAACAGAATTAATCGAAAGTGGATTTTGGGACTGCAATATACCTTACGAGTGATATGATAGTACATTAATTTTTAACAAAATTACAGTAAATTTTTATACATAAGCCAAGAAATTTCGGACAATTTTTGGGCTCCAAACTGAGTGGTCAGCTTATACACGAAACTATGAGATATTCTAAAATTAATGTTCTAAAATAAAAAAGAAAGCAAACATATATATGTGCATATAAACATGCCTAATCCTTACAATTAAAAGAAAAGTTTAATAGTCCCTTACTTTCCAATAGGAAAGTCCCCCATCATATTTCACTATAGCTAAGACGCTATCAGAATTTTCAAGCAACTCCTTAAATTCGCTTTCTTTCATTAGTACATCAGTGAATATCGCCAGCGTCTAATTCATCATCATCGCCATCTTTTCCAAAAACGGTATCATTTTCAGTTTCAACCTGTTCATTACTGACATAACATTTTTTGAAATGTTGGATGATCATTCTTTGTAAAAAATCAATCCAAAAATCTTTTAGCCATTTACATACAGTGACGATGTCAACATTTTAAAAATTAACACAATTTGTCACACTGTATCCACAAATGATATTCATTCAATCAATTTCGAACAGCTTGTGTTTAAATGGCTTATTTATACGAATGACCAGTGGAATCCAATTACACGGATTTGGCAGTGCGCTAAAACAGATTAGAAAAAAAGAAAAAAATTTGGTTTGATTTAGTTTGGTTTATGACGGCCAATATTCAGTACAATATATATAGGCCCTAAGGGGTCGGGGAGTACTCACCTTGAATGTCTTTTTGAGCGAATCTAACCCGTATTTAAACAAGGATATACAAGATTCAATAAAAAAGTAAAAAAAAAAAAAATAGACGATTACGCCGACGGGCGCTTTTGGATTAGTAACAATTTCAAAAAGCGCATTTAACGTTTCCATTAGTTTTCGATTGCTGAAATTTTATCCTCTTCTTTTAACATTAGTTTTTATACGGGTTTCTCATTTTGTACGAATTTTCATTGAAAAATCGTAAACTCGGTTTATATGCGTATTGAATTATACACGCAATTGGTAAAAGAAAATCAGAACATTTTTAAATTTCCAAATGATAAAGAAAGTCCAGATTCGAACCAAGGGCATATTGGCTGAAGTATTTGAAGCTACAGCTAACGGTTTCTTATTCGAATCGGACCAATTGGTTGTTTTTATAACGTCCAATTATCAACAAGAGGGATACACGCTCTTAGGATGGGAGTACCCTCCGTGTGTGTGGGGGGGGGGTCCTAAGGGATTTTTATTGGCATTTACGCGAGAAAATTTAAGGATCGAAGAAAACCATGGAAAATGACGAACTATTATGCCGACGGACGTGATTTTCTCGAACCCAGTACCTCCCATTTATCAATTTCAAAAGCAGTACCTTTTGAATACTATTTTTCCCCATTTGGAAATTTACAATTGTAGAAAAAATGTTTTATGTTTTTTTATTGTTTATTTGAGTATCATTATATTTAATTAAAAAGATCTGTTATTGTTGTGAAAAGCTTCTTAATCTATGTCTGATGCGCGATTTTTACGTTGCTGTTTGAAGTGTTTTATACATTTTGTTAGACAGTTACAAAAAAAAAAAAAAAAAAAAAAAAAAAAAAAACGTTTATTATGTTTACAAATAAATATGCCTGAATACTTTGAAATTTTCACAATACAGACTTTATTTTTAGATCATTTTTTTCTTTGTATATAAAATCACATAATGTATTTTGTTGTGTTATTTTATTTATTGAGATGGCTTTTATCAGGAGCAAAAGAATCTCATTTTGCGCCTGTGTGTATTTGCAAAGAACTTCAAACTGGCGACAAAATATCTTTGAAAAAGTAAATAAATATTTCAGAGGTTATATGGTAGCACTTTGCTAGTGGGCATTTGATAATTTTTTTCCCTCTAGACTTCCCTGTGTTCAGAATCAATAGATCATACTTCGTTTTTTTTCAACTGCTTTGAAAAAGTTTTAGTAAAAAATGGTTCTTCTAAGAATTCCATTTTCATAATTTTTTTTCGTGATAATATTTGTTGAATTTAAGTAAATTTACTTTATATACAGTAAAACATCGATACTGGCAAAATTCCTGCTATTATTTGAAAATAGTAAGCTTATATTTAGTTTTTTCAGAACTTAATAATATTGAGAAATAGTTGAATGGGGTGTTTTTAAATGAATATCGGGAATCCAATACTTAGTAGTATTTATTACATAAAACTTAAAATAAAGTTAATACATAAAATGAAAGAACAACTCAAACAGTTTTACCTACAAGCTTACAGGTGTTCAATGAGAGCATCGTTCATCACACGGCACACATCAAATCGATAACTCAGTTCTTCAAAAACGTTGATAGGTGTTTGTGGGTTCATTGTTGTAACAACTGCTATGCTCATTTGATCGTAAAGGCAAATACAGACGATCCTTTATGAACCTCCACAGATAGTAATCACATGGCGTCAGATCGGGTGATTGTCTGAACACAACTTCTTTGCTAATCAGTGTTTGGGAAGAATCGAGCTATCAACTTGATGCGTGCCGTGTGACGAAAGCTGCTCACATTGAATACTTGTAAGCTTGTAAGTAAAACTGTTTGAGTTGCTGTTTCATTTTATGTAATAATTATAATTTTAAGTTTTATGCAATAAATACTACCAAGCAATGAAACACCGAAATTCACTTAGAAACAACCCGTATGATGTTTAGAATTTCTCAGTCTTGGTGACATTTTGACATGTAGTTTAAATAAAGACAAGTATTATCCATACATATACCTTTACCTTATTTCTTTATCTTATAATACATATATCTTTCTCAATATTTATGATAATATTATGTAAATCCTTCCTCCAAGTTATGTGTGATTCCAAAAAAAAAAAAAAAAAAAAAAAAAAAAAGGGTAAAGAAAAGAAAAGAAATGTCTATTTGTCTTTAACCCATTTATGCCTAGCGTCCCATTTTTGGGACACTTAGAATTTTAATAAATATATATAATCTTCTTCTTTGTAACATGAAATAATGTATGTATTTGATATCGAATGATGACAGTATAAAATGGATCTTTATTCGCTTAAATGAAAACTTTTTTTCGGAATTCATAATTTTTCCTTTTTCAAAATGGTGAAATCTAAAAATAAATTTGTGATTTTCCTACCAAAGATCCAAATAAATAAGTGCTAATCTTAACTTGTAGACTTCTTTGAAATATGTTATTTTTTTAAATTGTGAAATTACATATTGTAGATTATATTTATAAGTTTGTGTAACGTAAAATATTCAGGGCGCTATATACAAGTGAATACATATTTTTGTTAGCTATTTAGAGGATAAATATTTAAATAAAGTACTTTTCAAGATTATTATAAAACAAACTGTTTCTAAGCTTCAAAGAGGATTTTTTTAGTGTAACATTACAAATACCTATAATTTATTAGTTTCTGTAAATAAATTATATAACTTAAAGGCCTTTTTTTATTTAAATTTAGATAAAACACGTAATTATACGGATGCAAAACATATACTTTTATACTATGACAGATATTATATGCATGTAAAATTCGAATCTAAACTATTGAATTACCAGAAATATTTGAACTCGTGCAGTCATATAGCTTACGATGTCAAGGCACAGGAGAGAAATCTTTGGGTATTTCCAACTTAAATACGAATCTGATGAAGACAATAAACATCAAACTAAGTCCTTTTTTGAAAAAACAAAATCTTTATTTGTGCTTTACAGTATCTTAACAATTCCACTAATTACTCCAGTTTAAACCTAGATTAAACTCCAGTTTATATATATATATATATATATATATATAAACTGGAGTTTAATCTAGTTATATACGCATATATATATATATATATATATATATATATATATATATATATATATATATATATGCGTGTGTGTGTGTGTATACAAACCAGATTTCTGTAGATAATTCTATTTTTTGAAATGGATTGCATCTGAAAAATAGAAACACAAATCATAAGAAAACCTCACAAATTATCAAAACTCATTCTGATAATTTAAAAGATTCAACACGCTTTGATGACGGCATGAAATTCTGAAACACTAAAATTATTTTACGAAAAAATGAAACTTTTTACTTTTTAAACAAAGAAGATCCAAATATTTTTTTGTGATGTTTCTTCAACTATGAATAATATAGGTTGATAAGTTGATAGCTGAAATAAATTTTCCGCATAGTTTAACAAAAATTATATGCAATTCATAATTAATGTTTTCTTGTTTTTTTAAGTGGAATAAAGATTGTGAGAATGTGAAATTTACTTTTAGGTATCTATGTTCTTTTACCATACTCAAAACATATTCGTTTTTTATTAAAACATTATCCAAAAATATTTTTAAAGTGTTTTAATACATTGCCTTTTTTTCAGTAGCCTGTAAGAAACGAATATAAGAAAACTAACTAGTCCCAAAGTTGTAATTGAAAAATTCTTTTTCCAGCGTATGTATCACTTTGCATTAAAACGCTATTGGACATAATTTTATGATTTTATTTTTCTAAACTGGTATATTTTAAACGCTACTTCTTATTACCGTAACAACATCTTTCACTGACTAACTACCAAGGTTCTCGCTGTCACTTGCCATTGCGCCAAATTGCAACAAAATTCTTCATTTGGCGAGTAAACAAGCGATTAGAATCGCCAAATTGCCAGTGCTCAATTTTTGCTATTTCTTTCTTTACTTTTTCGTTTTCATACATATGTATATATACATATTTTTAACATATTTGTAGCGGATAGTTTAAATTAGATTAATAACAGTCGTTGTCCCAGTTATAAAAACTTATGTTATTTTAGAACACATTGAAAATAAATGGGTACATTAAAGAATTAAAGATAATTTTTTAGAGCTACACGGCGAATCTATTTTGCTATTACTGTTTTCATTTGGCGAATGTTTTTTATTTTTAATTAGCCAAATTACCAACGTTGGCCAAATGTCAGCGAGTACACTGCTGACTACACAATGCAAAAACCATCATCATTTTACACTCATTTGAATTGTATAGGAACGTATAGAGTAAAAGACAATAACTCCCCCCCCCCCCCCGCCACACTCACACACTTACTTTCTATTTTTATGTTTTCCATTACTTTTCAAAAAACATTAAGCTGGTAAGCGCAAACAATTATTGAAAAAGATTTATAATATGTTAGAAAAAAAGTCTTCAAAAAGACACATTTAAAATTTCAAACATTAAACAAATACAATAGAAAATTTTTACTTTCATTTCATTCTAAAATGTCTCTTAAGAGGAAAAAAAAGAACGGCTTGGCCACAGACGTTTGCGTTACAAATTAAAATTGGAGTAAAAAAAAAAAAAAAAAAAAAAAGTGAATGCCAAAGCTGGAATAAAACAGTCCCATTTAGAAGTTCATACATTACAAATATAATTACATATAAATTTATATTTATAGTTTTTAATTAAGTAACATTGAAAATAGGGAAGAAATTATTTGTGTCAAATATATCCCAATTGGTTTCCTGTTTATCTTCTGCTATGGAGACGATTGAGACAGAGAAGAATATCTTTACGTTCTTCTATCTTCAATAGAAAAAAGTATTGTAATCGAAATATTTTTCGACTTCTGGTTTTCGCATTTTAGGGTTGAGAGATTCCAGAAAACGTGTTTTTACATAAAATCTGTCTGTCCATGTGTCTGTTTGTCTGTGTGTCCGTATGTCGCCATTCTAGTATCAAAAAGTGCATAAAGATATGCATAGAATTAAACCAAATTTTTTGTGTATGTTTTTCGCTGTGGCAAGTAGGTCTCCTTCAAATTTGAAATATTCCACCGGAAGGGAGCGCTACATAACCGATTTTTGTACCATTTTTAATATTGTACCGACTAAAAGTGTATGAAGTTATGTATAGAAGTGAACCAAATTTTTTGTGTAAATGTATGGCTATGGCTAGTTGGTCCTCCCTGAATTTGAAAAAAAAAATCCACCGGAAGGGGGCGCAGCAATAGCGGTTTTTGTGCTATTTTCAATATTGTACCGCCTAAAAGTGGATAAAGTTATATATAGAACTGAACCAAATTTTTTGTGTAAGTGTTTTGATATAGCTAGTTCGTTCTCCATAAATTTGAAAAAAAATCGTCGGAAGGGCGCGCTGCAATAGAGATTTTGTGCCATTTTCAATATTGTGCTACCTAAAAGTTTATGATGTTATACATAGAATTAAACGAAAATTTTTGTGCAAGTGTTTGGCTATGAATAGTAGGTCCGCCCTAAATTTGAAAAAAAAAAATCCGCTGGAAGGGGTCGCTATAATCATGATGTCTGTGCCTTTTTCATTATTTTACCATAAAAAATGAATAGATCTGAACTTAAATTTTATGTATGATTATTTTTGAGCATTGCAAGTAGATCCTCCCTGAATTAAAAAAAAAATATTCCTATCATTCTATTGTTTATCGCCTCGTTCTGATACAGAAACTCGTTTTTACTCCGATTAATTAACTGAAACAGGATTTTAAGTTTAAAATCAAAGTTAGTATAGTATTGAATTAAAATTATTAAAGCATTAACATGTGTAAATATTTTTTTAATTTTAAAATGTACGCATGAGACAAAAGAAAGTCTTGGAATTTGCACATCCAACTAGTCTTATGTAATATTTTACTGTATAATATTATTCTAGAATAAATATTGTGCCTAGATGCAATTAAATACCTTGTATGTAAAACGTGATATTTAATATAGATAGTAACTTTTAAAAAGTATTTAAAATAAATAATTTTTTGTAAAAATGTCTCGTTTATTCCTCATCATTCCGATATAACATGAGAAAATGCCTCGATTGCAATAAATTCAATTGTTTCTGAGATAGTGAAAATGACAAAGTTAGTTACTTTTTTTGATAGAGGCATGTGAAAAAATAAATTTTAATTTGTTGCGCAAATTTGTTTAGCGTTAATTGTTTTTAATCATATTCCAATAAATAAAATTGAAAAATTGAAATAAATTATAAAAAGTGGTAAAGTCGCTTTGATTTTTATTTTAAAAAATAAATTCTCTTTCATACAATATTTTCTAAAAAATGGTACATAAATATTTCTAATGTAATTAGTTACGATGTCTTTAAAAAAAAAAGATAACACGGTTGGTAGCAAATTTTAATTACTTAGAATTTTTTATGAATTTATGTAGTAAATCTGCATTTTAATGGGGGAACAAAACTAATTTTTTTTCTTCAAACAATTTTGTATATGAAAAAATATTCACGTTTAATTTTATCGTTGGTTTCCTCTTTTTTTCCTTTTACGTTTATTACTTAAGGCCAAAAACAGATTGAAAGCATTTTTAGAAAGAAATACTGCAAACAAAATTTCAAAGTACTACAAACAATTTTCAAAGATGTTTAATTTTCCACTTATTAAAAGTATTTATAATAATAGTAAATAGTTATAAAAAGTAATAATAATAGTTTTCTGTTTCATACTTAAAAGGAGGAAAGTTTTTTCAACTGGATAAATCACATTCACTGTTGAAATAACGCAATTGAAATTTCATAGCAATGGAGTGAGATTTATACCAATAGTGTATGTCAGCCAGTATCATCCGGATAGCTCAACTGATAGAAAATTTTCACTGCAAGCTGTAGTAGTCAGTCTTGGGTTCTAGTCTCGATACATTTCATTCTATCAATATAAGGGTCTATTGTATCGCTCCAACTATGAATGCATTTTTCAGTGTGTTTTGTCTTAATAAAGAACTCCTTCTTAAAAGGATTTGTATTTTTTTCTTTTTTTAACTATACACTTTTATAGGACATATTTTTGTGTATGTCATTTGTCGTTTGGCATGTTGTGAATCCAAGGTTTTAAAAGTAACAGCTTTATCTTATGAAAAGAGCAAAAATTGTGTGCGCGTGCGTATATGTGAATTTTATCGTTGAAACAGTTACAACGATTCTGACTAGATTTTGTGTTTTACCATTTTCGGGTTCAAAAAAGCATTGTGTTTGGTCAATTGTTGGAGAAAATTCAATTAAAGGGTTATAATGAATCAAAGATAAGTTAATTATGACTAAAAAATGGCTCGATAGGTTTTAACTAAATTTTGTATCCAAGAGTTTTTAGGACAGAAGAAAATTTTTCGAGACATTTCGATTGATTGTCAATATTTTGGTCATTATGGGCTAAGCGAAATTTATCTATTAAACGGCTCTAACGATTTTGACAAAATTTTATCTTTAAACTTCCGAATTACGAGACGACCATTGGGCTAAGTCATATGTTCCCGAAAATTTTATTAGGGAGGTTTTTTTGGTCTTTAATGGTTCAAATTAATTTTATATAGAAAATATATCTAACGATTTTGACTAAAATTCGTATCCTATCATTTTCGGGCATAAAAATGTCAGTCAAGCTAATTGTATCTAAAATAAGATTTAAACGATTTAGCAATATCTCTTACTATACCGATTCCGGTCACGAGAATATCATTGGGCTAGATCACATGTTTAAGCTATTTCTATTTTTTTTTTTTTTTTTGGATCATTATGGATCAAACTAATTTTTATCTAGCTCAAACTTTTGTATTAAATTTGTAATTCTATCTTTTTCGGAATCGAGAAAACCATTGAATTAAGTTACATTAAAAAAAAAAAAAAAAAAAAAAAAAAAAAAAAAAAAGAATACTGAACTATTTTGCATCACTATTGGTCCAAGTCAAGCTAATTATATCTAAAAATTGGCTCAAACAATTTTGACAACATTTTTTGTACTGTACTAGTTTCAGGAAAGAGAAGGTCATTAAACTAGATCACATGTTCGAGATATTTCCATTAGTGGATCATTTTAGCTCACTGCAAGTGAAACTAATTTTATCTAGTAAACATTTCTAATAGTTTTGATTGAATTTTGAATTTTACTGTTTTTGGTCTTGAGAAAAAAACCTCTGGACTCAGTCACATGTTCGCGAAAACTAAGTTAGTGTGTTATTTTGGGATCACTGAGAATCAAGCTAATTTTATTTAGAAAATGGGTCTAAAGATTTCGACTAAATTTAGACTATTATTTTCAGACACAATAAATACGATTAGGCTAGGTCGTATGTTCATGAACATCCGATTAGTGAGTCATTGTGGTTTACAATTGGCCAGAGTCAATTTAATTATATCTAAAAGAAAAGGTCAAACGAAAAAAATTACTATACCGTTTTCGGGCACGAAAATATCATTAGGCTAGGTCATATGTTCCAGAAATTTCATTTAGCGGGTCATTTGTCGGTCACTACATCAAGCTAATTTTATATAGAAAACAGCTTTAACGAATTTGATTAAATTTTGCATTGTATCACTTTTGGGCCCAAACAGAACGTTAGGTTAGATCACATGTGCGAGAAAATTCAATTCTTAGGCCATTTTGGGACTCACTGTGTTCATGTTTCGCTTATTGAATCTAGAAAACGACTGAAGTTATATTGAAAATATTTTATAACATAATGTTTTGGGGAACAAGAAGATCATTCAGCTAGATCTTATGTTCGAGAAGTTTTTATTAATGTGTCATTTTTACTTTTCTTTTTGAGCCCAGCTAATTTTAACTAAAAAATGACTCTAACGATTCTGACTTTTATATTCTAGCGTTTCCGGTCTTGAGAGCACTCAGCTGAATCGCATACTCGAAAAATTAAGTTGGCGGGTCGTTTCGGGATATCAGTGGGTAAAAGTAATTTTATCATTAAAATGGTTAAAACAATTTTGACTAAATTTTCCATCCTCCAGTTTTTGATTACAAACTGACCAGTGAGCTACTTGTTTTTGACAACTGAAGTATGGAATATTGCATGGAGACATACAAAGCTGACTTATTCATATTGTTTTGAGCTGTAATTGCTCTATTTTTCGTAAATGACTTTAAAATCTTTCAGCACGTAGATTTAAAATTACTCATTTTTTTTAAAGTACTTCATAATCCACAGAAAAAAAAACGTTTCCGAATAAAAAACATTTATTTTTTTTCTATTTAAAGGCGTAAAATTAAAATTGTCAGATGAATTAAAAAAATTACAGTAACTGAAATATTTGATAATCAGTTTATTGCCACCTTCAATATGACACCAGAGTTACTCACGGCACTGCATCTATAACAATAAAGAGACAAGTATGTGTGTGTGTCAGCGCTTTTCTGAAGATACCGCTGCGTGTAGAGTTACAAAATTTGGAGGGATGATACCTCTATACTTGTAGTTTTGCACCTCGAAGCCCGATTTTTGATTTTTTGACTAGAATTTTTTTTATTTAATTTTTTAGGCGATTTTTAGCGCTCTTTTTATGTTTCGGGGTGATTTTTCCATATTAGTGAAAGGAATACGGTTTCATTCTTTTCACTCAATATAGTATTTTTTTCCTCTTTTCAATAAAGTTTATTCAGAATTTGTGCGAATGAATTTTTAGCGAATTTTTTAATGCGATTTTTCGTATTTTTTCGCAGTTTGAGACTATTTTTGAGAATCACAAAAATAAAATTGTTTCAAAATCTAATTAACTAAATTTTATCTGCTATGATTTTTCGATTTCAGTGGTTTTTTTCATTGCGATTTTCAGTACAATTTTCGATGTGGTTTTTAATGATTTTTTGTGCCTTTAGCATCGGTTTTTAGTCAATTTTGTCAATATTACTCATTTTTGTTCGCATCATGATCTTATCTATTTTAAATTGCATGTAAAAACGGTAAAAACCACAAAACTAATGAATAAGCAGTAAAAGAATTATTTTGAATATCCACAGTAATTTACACTAATAAAATAACTAAACGCTCTGTCTGTGTGCATGTATGTTTTTGTGCAATGGCTAGCAAAATCTACGGCACTTACGAGGCTCAAAACGTTCTTGAAAGTACTACAAAGTCTCTCCTGATGTATCTGACATTCAGATTTTGAGAATTCGAATTATTACTTGAGTAGTTCCTCTCCCGTTTCCCATTGCAGTCCTTTTGAACATTTTTACCGCTAAATATTATTTGTTCATTTTTTAAGCCAATTTTTCACACAGTCAGTGGCCATCTATTTCAGACAACGTAATTTCACGTATTTAGAGTTAGAGATAAAATAACAAATTTCATATTCCTTTAATATTATTATCTCGGAACCGTGCAACGCCGGGCGGGTCTGCTAGTCCTGAATACTTCGGCAACACGGTGATATATAACGGAGGCTGTCGTAAGCGGATATTTTTTTTCAGTGTTTATACAATCCTCTGAATTTGATCTAATAATTTCATAAAGGTTTCTATGTTTTATTTTTCAGAGGTTAAACAAATGAAAAAAACTTTAAAAGCTGTTATCTAAATACGTACAAACAATTAAAAATATCCTCTTACGTCACCATTTTGATGTTATTGCGTAGGTTTGGTATTCAAGGAAAATTTTTATGCTGACGGATATGCTTTCACTTATTATAGAAATTTTAATGTACATCTCTGATTTTAAATCATTAATTTAGAAGGAAGACAGAAATTGATCCCATAATGGAAGTTTACTGAATTTTGTTGTTGCTAATCAATTGATAGAACTGTTTTAAGCATATAATAAAGGATGTAATATAAATGTTTAATTTCAACTAATTAACAATTCAAGAATAAAAATTCCCTGTTTTAAACATTCCTTAGCTGTATCATTTAATTGCTGTAGTATGGATAAAAATATAACAAAAGATTGGAATGCAAATGAGAGCCATAATTAAAAATCTAATTGCTTTTCAAATAATTTTGATTTAATGAATTTTAGGAAGTCTTTAAAAAAAACGACAAAATATAAAAAGACGAATAAAAGTATTTAAATGTCTCAATTTTACTAACATTTTAAAAATTTAATTGAAGGTATTAGATGCGGTAATGTGTACAGATACTTGCATATGCATTTAAGCAAATTCATCCATGTATGTATGTTTGGATCTATGTAGTACATTATGTATATATAGTGGTTATAATTAAACTGCATGTTTAAAAAAAATTCTATATGTTAAACAATTAAGAATATTTCGTCGCAATTTGTAATGTGTATTGTCCAGAACAAATGGTAATGAGATAATAGACATTTTATTGCCGAATTTTACTCATAGATGTAGCTGAACTATTTAGAGACATTTGATTGGAAAAAGGCAACGAACTTTAAGTGAGTATTCCATAAAAATTATTTTATTAAGACATCCAAAATTCGCTTGTCCTATAGGCTTAATATGTGAGACTCCAAGTCCACTCAAATGTCACTGGCAAACAATAGCTTTATCGGCGATAGCGTTTACAGCTACAGATCGAAAGTTTACCCCAAATCGAATTATGTCAATTTAGTGCTCAATATTAAAACGTCTTTGTCTATAAAGTCTTTTAAATATCCTCCCACAAAGAATTTGTAATAATTCATACATAGTGGTTAGAGAGATTCAAAATTTTAAAAGCTTCTGATGATGATGTTTAAAATGATGATTTAAGCTTCTGATGATGATGTTTTCGTCGAAGTTTAAGTGCAAATTCTGCTTAACTAATGAAACAACATATAAAGATAATCTATGTTACATATTGTTGTCTTTTCTGTTCTTCTATATCTAAGAATTTTTACAAAGCAAGGATTAAACTTTTTTTTTAAATCGCAGTAATTTGATCTTTAACTAGCCTTTCAAAACTAATAGTTACTAAAAAACTCTGCTGCCATTCGAAATCAAATTATTACAAATGTTCGGTGCATCGTTTTTCATGCACTAGCGCATAGTTAAAAAAGAGCGAATTTATTCTTTAAATTACTGGTTTTGAAAATAATCTTAGAATAAACCCCGTTGTCATTTCACAGCAAACTGTTTTATACCATGAGTAAGACAGTTCTTTATGCACATCCCTATGCTTGAATGATATTTTTATGGTAGTAAGAAGTAGCATTTAAAGTGTAACGGTTCCGAAAAAATATCGTATTATAATATCCACTAGCGTTCTAACACAAACTGTTACATACGCTGGAAGATAAAAATTTCAATTACAACTTTAGGCCTAGTTAGAATTGTTATGATCGCACAATTTAATCCTTCAAAAGTGACATTTCGTAAAAAAAAGAAAAAAAAACTCTACAATAAAGTTTACTATTATTCCACATTCAAATATTACATACATTGGATGCATTTTCTGAATTTTATTTTTCATGTATGATGCAATGACAATGAACGCCATGTCCTATAAACCGGTGCATTAATTTATCCAGATAAAATAATTAATCTTCATCAAATTAAAAAACCTTTCTAATCCACTATACGTCATTATCAATGTACGGTAATTAAAAATTATGAAATTAAATACTTTACTACGGGCCATCAGATTTTAATTACTGTATTATCCTAAACTGTGTGTGTAAATAACTCCGTTAGATACCTCCATAGAATAAAGCATAATACCTTGTTGAATAAATTTGGTGTTCTACAGAAATCGATTAATAAAAATTTTGTTCAATTCCTTTTTATTCTGAATTTTTAGAAGAAATTATGAATAAAACATTCAGAAAACGCTGACGTTTTATTTCAATGCGATACACTCTCTTAACTCCTTTTAATGCTTAATGACAAATACAAATCCAATCAATTATTCCTCCCCCAAACAGTTCCAAAAGTATTATTTGATTTTCGTATTTTTTTCTTTTTTTTGGAAAATTTTTGAAGTTTTTTCAAATCTAATATTTTATCAACAAGTATTAATTTAAGAAACAGAGACGTACTCTATGAAACTTATATATTTTATTTTGTGTTTAAATAGAACAGACGTCTTTAACATCAACAGAAATCATACCATGAAATTTCCAAAATTTGAATATGCAGGACAAGTGACCAAAATTATTTAAACAAATCGCTCCATTGCCTTGTTCAACTTTTATTCTAATTTATTTGCTTCGTCTTTCATTTTTGCACATCAGTGTATATATTACACAAGCTAAATTTATTGTTTTTATGATTATGAACTTTTAAGGTACTTTTACTTAAGTAGTAATTACTTAAGTTTATTATTCTTCTATAATCTAGTGAGTTTATTTATGTATCTGTTTAATAATGAATGGTAATAATCCGTATCATTTATTTATTTATTTATTTATTCTTTAATATTCATCCACAATTGTATTAAATTGAGTTGTTCTTTTTAAAAAATTCCACCTATTATTATTAGCAGGTTCTTGTTGTTGATGTTTTCTACATCATATCATGGCATTAATGTTTAATTATTATGTATAATATTAGAAAACATCAATGTGTCTTGCAAAAATCATCATATTCAAACTTCTGTTACTACTTGGATGATTTTGTTGTTTTATATTTAAAATAATTCTAGCAACATTTGCAGACCATCTCTAATCCTTTTTACTTCTCTTTTTTTTATAATTTGTTGTATGTATCGATGTATGATTTTGAATTTGTTTACTGAAAGCTACTAAAATATGATAAACTTAAGCGCTTCGTAAAAAAAAAATTATATTTATTGTTATTCCGTTAACGATTGATGAACAGTTAGTCATAGTGTGTCAGCTGGTTTCGTGTTCTATTTGAAAGTATCGTGAAATTTTGAGTGCTAAACATTTAAAATTCACAGATCTTTATCATACTTTTGATTCTTTATGCATAGAGTATTTCGAACAATTTGCTCAATTACAGCTATATTTATTTTATGGTTTTCTTTTGGAGTATTCTTTAGTCAAATATGTGAATCTATTTTCAATTTTTTTTGCATCATTTGATATAATTGTACGACAAGATATTGCATTACCGTAGTAAACTGTCACAAATCTAAGAAAAATGTTTATGAAATTTAAATTGAGAAAGCAAACAGTTCCTTCAATTTAAATCCAGCTAAAACGCAAAAGAAAAAAATAAAAACTCTAACAAATCATTTAGTTTCATTCCGAAGCGCTTAAATAATTTTATTATTGTCACCAACGGAATTTCTTCTTATTAAAATAAGTCACCTAATTGTGCCAAATGAAAAATATTCTTGGTTCACTTCGCATATTTGGAGATAGATCGGGAATTTTTTTATCCCTTTAGCTTTTATTTATAATAATTTACTTAATACATATTGCATGTGTGTACTGTGAATTCTTGTCAACTGATGCGCCTTTTTTTCTTTCAGGTTCCCAAAATCCAAGATAAAATTATGTGACTCATTTCTTTATATCTGCTTCCTTCTCTTTCTTATGTTTCAAGATATAGTTACAACAAAAGAAATTCCGACGAAAAGCAACAATAAGATTGAAGATGAGCCATCTCCAGATGTCTTCGAAGATGCTGATGACAAGTTGAAAAGGGTTCCCCAGTCTTACAGTTTTGGACTAGGTAAAAAAAGTGATGGAATGGACTCCTCCGATAACAATATAGACGTCGTGGAAGATGAAGTCATTTCAGCTATGCAGGATGTGAGTGAATCGGAGAGTAAAAGGGATGGTAGCTCTGAAAGATTTAGTTTTGGTTTAGGCAAAAAAAGATCTGATAATCGCGGAGAAAGCAGATTTCAATTTGGACTTGGTAAAAAAAATGATGATAGGGGAAGATTTGCATTTGGACTGGGTAAAAGACATTTAGATGATAGCAGCAGGTTTGCATTTGGCCTTGGGAAGAGAGGTTTAGATGATGGTAGCAGATTTGCATTTGGTCTTGGTAAGAGGGGTTTAGATGACAATAGTAGGTTTGCATTTGGTCTTGGTAAAAGAGGTTTAGATGATAATAGCAGATTTGCATTTGGTCTTGGTAAGAGAGGTTTAGATGACAATAGTAGGTTTGCATTTGGTCTTGGTAAAAGAGGTTTAGATGACAATAGCAGGTTTGCATTTGGTCTTGGTAAAAGAGGTTTGGAAGATGATCACAGCAGATTTGCATTTGGTTTAGGCAAAAGAGATCTAAGTGATGATCATAGTCGATTTGCTTTTGGATTAGGTAAGAGAAGTTTGGATGAAGATCATAGTCGTTTTGCTTTTGGGCTAGGAAAAAGAGGTTTGGAAGATGATCATAGTCGTTTTGCTTTTGGTTTAGGCAAAAGAGGACCGGAAGATAGCAGATTTGCTTTTGGTTTGGGAAAAAGAGGACCATCCGACAGATTTGCTTTTGGATTAGGAAAGCGAGGACCTGAAGATCAAAGATTTGCTTTCGGATTAGGAAAAAGAGGTCCAGGAGAAGAGAGATTCGCTTTTGGTTTGGGTAAAAGAGGTCCGGGAGAGGAGAGATTCGCGTTCGGACTAGGTAAACGAGAAAATATAGACAAATCTTTTGCTTTTAACTTAGATTCACCAGAGATTGGGGAAAGACCAGTGGACTTTGATCCAGCTTTGTTCCAGGAGGAAAAAAAGGACGAACACAACAGATTTGCTTTTGGCTTAGGAAAGAAATCAGAAGGAAATAATAAATTTGCCTTTGGTTTGGGGAAGAAAAGTGATGCTGCATCTGGTCAAGTGATTGAAAAGAGAGAAACTTTTAATGATGATATTGATGAATACATTAAACGGAGGTTTTCTTTTGGATTAGGGCGTTAAACTCGCCTTTCTGTAACAAATTCAGCTGTACTTGAAAATTGAAAAAAAAATAAGAGATTCATTGATAAAACAGAAAATTTAAAGGCAAACTTTGTAGGAATATTATTTCGACTGGCAATTAATAAAACTAATTTTGCTTAAAAAGTATGTTTTGATATTAGAACGAATATGATGTAATTGAGTTGTATACAAGATTGGAAATTTATTCGTAAACCCTGTCGAAATAATAGTTTATGTACCAAAAGTATTATTTCATACATAATTTTGAACACTGTTTACCAAATCATTTATTTTCTATTTCTTTAAACTATCATAAATGTATATTTAAGGAATTTTAAATTAAACATGTTTAAATTTTCTGAAAGCATATCATTTGAGTTATAGTATGTATTATAATTCAATAATTCAGTTAATATTTAAAGAAGAATACAATATTAACTGAGACGTATCTATTACCGCTGGGTATTTTTTGTAATCGCAATTTGACACGTGATATTTTTTTTTTCATTTTGATTTTATTATTTTTTTAAAGTTATACACTTATGTGTTACACATTTTTTTGTGTTGATTTTAGTTTGTATAAAATTGTAAAAAAATACGAAATGTCTTTTGTTTCATGATTATTTTATCTGAAATATCTAGGTCCATCATTTTGTACAAAACATTTCATTTTTCATGTATATTTTGTATATTTTGCAGCAAAACTGTATCTTATTTTGTACTTATATTATTTTTACTTTGTGAAGCCTTATTTTGTATCTTGTAATTGTTTCAAAATTATAAAATGAAATGTTATAATTTGATTAAAACATATTTATTCATTTTATTTTTTCTTACATTTTGTTATTATAATTTATCAATCGTTGTAAAAAATGTTTGTAAAAATGTGAAAATATATAAATATTCAACAAGGTTAATGTGAAATTTTGTAACTGAAATCAATAAATATTTATATAATATAATTATTTTAATTGATTGCTATCAGTAACGACTTTATTGGAAATACCTTTATACCATCCCGATATTATTTATTGTCTATTAAAAAAAATAAAACATATTTTTTCTGCATTAGAAAAGTTTTAATTAATTATATTCCATTGAGTGTGATTGCAACTAAAGAAAAAAAATGTTTATTTGAAAACAGTAATAAAAGAGGATTTCGTTTTATTAATTTAAAAGAACGATTAATTTAATTTACTATTTTTTTCATAATTAAAAAGAGTAAAAAGACAAGAATATCATATTTTAATCAATGCATAAAAAATTGCCTTTTCTGAAGACAATTATTGCATAGTAAAAAGAAACAATATTGAGAATGGTCACATTTAGTTTAATAAGTATCAAAAATAAAACAAAAGAGATACATAATTGAATTTTTGATGTAAATGTTTTTGTAGTTTTTTAATCATATAATAATGTTCGATTTTTTTAAAGTTTTGATACGGACTCTTTTTTTTTTTTAAATGGATAAGTATTGAAATTTCACTAATTCGAAATTAAATATTTGAAGAGAAATACAATATCTAGCCCATAAAATAAGTGAAACACTTGTTTATGTTTGACTTATAAGAAATGGATATTCATTTTCAAACTTTTTTATCAGTTTTATTCAAAGCTATTTTGAGCTCACTTTTTACGAATGTAAAGGACCCTATTATACATTTTACAGAAATGATCGTACTTAAGTACAATATTTTATAATAATAATAATAAACTAGCAAAAGCCGTGCTTTGTTTGGATTCGCGAAGCATTATTTCTTAAGATAAATATTTGAAAATAACATTATTATTTTATATTATTTTTGCATCTTTATTAAGCAAAAACTTTATCTTATGTTTTGACGTAATTAAATTTTAGAACTGTAAATTCAGCCAAATAATTAAGAATTTCCTCGGAATTTTTTATCTGTGATATAAGACTGGTATAAATAAAAATATTTTCGAAGCAAAATTTTATAAAATATTTTTTTAATTTTTAATCAAAAGTTTTAAAGATGTTTTTACATTTCCCAATAGCCTTTGGAGTTATCTGAAATGATTTGAAATAGGTATGTTTTCAATCTTTGTAATTCACATCAAATAATCTTTGATAGCAATCTTAGAATAATACATTCAAACAAAATATTTGGAAAAACATTAAAATCTACTCTTGTTGATACTAAGAACTATTAAATGTATTTTTTTTTATTCTAATTCCTCCTTTTTTTCTGCATACCAGCATATGAAAATTTTTTATATTGTAGAATCTCTCGTAAGGAAATTTTCTATTAAATGATAAACCTTGAAGGAATTTCACTCTCGACAACGCTACGTACGTTAAGCAAACTGGTGTCTCTTTATCCCCAATATCTACTACTGCTTTATCTGATGTCAAACCTTGAGATTTATGAATTATAACTGCAAAAACTGGTTGCAAAGGAAGTTGTTTTATTGCGCAATTTATGCTTCCATTTTTCCAGAATTTAATTTTTGGGGGAATTGGTACGCACCAATTCTTATAAGTTAAATTATTGCAGTATTCAAATTTATCCATGATTATTCGCGGTACCTGGTCTGATGGCTTGTGATTTTCTTTAATACGCGCAACAAAGTCTAAAGTACCGTTCACTAAACCTTTTTCGGTCCACAAATAAGAACGTAACATTACTTTAAATCCAAATGATAAAGTAAGAAATGATTAAAGTCCATTTATAGTTTCTGAATCGGCCAACTTTGCTTTAGTACATTTATAAAGAGCTTGAATCGAGGCAACAACTTTAAGCAGTTCTTTTAATTTTTCATTTATATGGCAAATTTAAAAATTAATTTTATTTGCTTACAATTCTTTTGTTGCCACTTTACTAAAAAAAAAAAAAAATCCATAATACAATTCTTTTAAAATGTTTAAGTGTCATCTGTGCAAACGATTTTGCGGAGTGATGAAAACATATTTCATTTATTAAATTAATCATGATTCTATCTATAATTATTTACTCCATGATTTATATTTTTTTTTCTGAAAATATACGCGTTTCATTTTTTATTTATTTGCTAAAATGCGTCCGCATTGGAAATGCATGTAAAATAAATTGATTAAAATTAAAATTTTTTGAAAAGTATTTCTGTAAAAAAAAAATAATATTCTGCAAATCTACAGATCATAATTTATATTTGTGTTTAATTTCAAGTGAAAATACTGTATAGTTTTTTTGTAAAGTGTACGACAAAGTGTCATTTGAGTGGACTAGTAGAGGATTCGCTTCGCTCATCCTAATAAATAAATAAATAAGTAAACTATTATGTGTGATTTTGGAATATTTTACCTACATAAATACACTGCTCAAAACAATTAAAGGATATTGCAGTTTTAGGTGGATTTTGTATCTGGGAAACTTTTTAGCTGATTGATATATGGTCGACAGACATAGTAGGTTATATGAGAATACATTACACATGTTTGGCCGAAAAAAATGCATTTTATTGCGCATTTGTGTACAAAAGGAAAAAAAACACAATTTGTGCATATGATAAAAAAGAATAAGAAAAGGTGTTTTCTTCAAAGAAAATCATTTTCAGTAGGGGGTATGGTTTCCACGGGTGGGCAGCAACGTTGAACATCTTTGAGGCATGGACTCAATGAGGCCATTAATGACGAGTTGTGTATTCTGCCCCACTCATCCAGAAGAGCTCTTTCCAGTTCTTGGAGAGTTTGTGGGGGTTGTTGGCGGCAGGAAACTCGTCTTCCTAGAGCGTCCCAAACGTGTTCGATTGGATTCATGTCTGGAGAACATGCTGGCCATTCCATTCGAACGATTCCTTCCTCGAAAAGGAAATCCTCCACTAGGTTTGCACGATGTGGCCTGCAGTTATCGTCCATTAAAATGAAGTTAACTTCGATTGCTGCAGCGTAAGGGACTACAATAGGTCTGAGGATCTTATCCCTATATCGGCGACCAGTCAGAGCTCCATCTCGAATGATGTAGAGGTTAGTGTGCCCGTCAATGGAGATGCCACCATACACCAACACCCCTCCACCGCCAAATCTGACACTTTCGTGCACGAACGCAGGATTATTCCTACTGCCACGGTCCCTCCAGATGAAAATACGCCTATTATCCGGATGCACAAAAAAAGGGACTCGTCAGAAAACAGAATATTGCTCCATTCATTTCTCCTCCAGTTGACATGCTCGGTTGCCCACTCCCTGCGGGCGCGACGATGCCCTAATGTTAATCTAACACATACCATCGGTCGGCGAGCATACAGACCTACAGCATGGAGCCGGTTTCGGACAGTCTGAGTTGAAATCGTGGTGCCTGTAGCCGAGCGAAGGTGTTGTTGGAGAAGAGTAGCGTTCATGTTTCGGTGGCTCCGAGCTGTTAACGCTAACTACCGATTTTCATTGGGCGTTGTTGCCCGTCTACGACCTTGCCTTGGTCTTCGGCCTGCACATCCACTCTCCAAAAAACGGTTCCAGATCCTGGAAATGGCACTTTGTGACACTCCAATGGCTTGCGCTACTTCGGCTTGAGTTTGGCCCCCTTCTAACCTACCAACAATTCTCCAAGCTTCTGAATCTGTCAAATGACTTCGCTGAGACATCGTACTCATCGAAACAAAGCAATCACTGAATGCCGATTATCCTTGTCTTCATTCTCTTTTATCCAGTTGAAAGTCAAATTTCATTCGCTGCCGCTGAAGCGACGTTTTTGACGTCGAACTCAAAATTTGCATACTCCACAGTTTGAAAAACAGAAAAATTTGCATTTGTGATTCTCTTCTTCTACTTTCGACAAAAAAATTTCGTTTATATCTTTATTTTATACAAAACTTCAAATATCCTTTAATTGTTTTGAGCAGTGTAGATAAAGATTTTTTTTTATTATGGCAGTTTTTAAGATGAAATAGAAGGACCACTAAAACTGCTCCTATTTATTGTTAGAGACAGGATTGTCAGTTTGCCCTCCATTTTTATTCAGAAAATTCAAATTTGTGTTACCAACAAAAAAAAGTATTTTTTGCTTTATTTAGTGAGAGAAATTTCGGTTTTTAATTACGTAATTAAAGATTTTTCTTTCAAACTTTCTTGCATCAATTTGATATTACGAAATAAAAATGGTAGTCAAACTGGCAACACTAAATAAAACTGCGAACCAAAATTATTTAAAGGAAGTAAATTAAACCTCATCTTGTACAGTGGTTTTAAACTATTGTTTTATCAATGAAAAAAAATTTCATGATTCATAATGAAATTGGGTAACCACCAAAGCTGCTTCTATTTATTATTAGAACTAGGGATGCCTATTTGGTTTTAATTTTCATTCAGGTATGTGCCAAATATATGCCAGAAATTAAAAATACAATTTTTTGCTGTATTTAATAACATAAATTCTAAGAATACGTAAATTAAAGACTCTTAATTTAAAAGTTTCTGGAATCAATTTGAAATTATGACACGGATATTTAACTGGAAACCGTGGTTAGAATTGTAAACCAAAGCTCGTGTTTACAGAAAATAAATTAGAGCAAATTTTGTAAGGCAGGTTTACAGGATTGTTTTATTAAAGAAAAAATATTATCATGATTCATCAATGAAATGGAATAATAACGAAAACCGTTTTCTATATCAGTTTGAGTCTGTGGATCCAAATTTATGTTTAAAGAAAAAAACAATTTTATATTTTGAAGAAACGGTTAATACTAATATTTTGTTAAAATAGCAAATAAAGCCTTTGTGCAAAAATGTTTAACGATAGAAAACCAACGATTATAAATGCACAAATAATGTATTAAAAGGTAGCAAACAGCTGTTTTGGATCTACTATCGAGATTCTCCATAGTAGGTTCGAAACAGCTGTTAGCTGCCTTTTCATACATTATCTGTACATTTATAATCGTTGGTTTTCTATCTTTAAACTATTATTTTGCTTTCTTAGGTATTCCGTTACAAGAAATGCTTCCATATAGTAGCGATAACTCTTGTAAAATATATGGTGGGCTTAAGTTTTTTTCAGTAGAATAATGTATAAGTTATTCTTCTTATTGCGTTCGTGTGTAAAAAAGAATGGAGGAGGAGCGAATGAAAAAAAAGGGCAACTTGAAGTCGAATTATGGTTTTTCGAAGTTAAATATTAAATTATCATAATTAAATTAAATTACATTAACACAAGTCCTTCCTTATAAATACAGGGTGGTCATAAAAAAACTTTGCCGATATACAGAGCTCTAGCGGCCAGTCCGCTCAACCGATCGAAAGGAAATTTTAGATATAGCTATTCAGAGGTATGAGCTCGAGATTCTATGAACGACAACAAAATGGCGTTCACGGTTACGGTTATGGTTACAGAAACTCGAAATTTTCCAATAGCAACACCCATATTTTTTCATCGCAAAATGCTCAGCGCATGCGAAAACCCTAAAGAGCGTTGGAACCGTACGTGTATCGCAAGAAACGGACATGTTATGCACGCACAAAAAACCGTTCTAGGAATGTTCCCTCCATAGAAAAAACTCGATTGGGGCGCAAGGAGGAAATTTGCATATGACACAGAGTCAGTACGCTGATCTCTGATTACAATACAATCGGAGAAACTATAAAACTTTTATTTTGATTACACATTTTTCACATGGGTGCCATCACAAGCAATTACACATTGCATGGTGATGGCACCCATGTGGAAAATGTGTAATCAAAATAAAAGTTTTATTTTCTCCGATCTGTATTGTAAATCAAAGTTTAGTGTACTGACTCTGTGTCATATGAAAATTTCCTCCTTGCGCTCCCGATCGAGTTTTTTCTATAGGGGGGGGGGGGGGGAGGATTCGCAGAATGGTTTTTTGTGCGTGCATAACATGTCCGTTTCTTGCGATACACGTACGGTTCCAACGCCTTTAGGGTTTTCGCATGAGCTGAACATTTTGCGATGAAAAAAAATGGGTGTTGCTACTGGAAATTTTCGAGTTTCTGTAACTATAACCGTAACCGTGAGCGCCATTTTGTTGCCGTTCACAGAATCTTGAGCTCATACCTCTGAATAGCTATATCTAAAATTTCACCTCGATCGGTTGAGCGGACTGGCCGCTAGAGCTCCATATATCGGCAAAGTTTTTTTATGACCACCCTGTATATTAATATTTATTATAAATAGTTTAAAATTGTTAACTTTTTAATAAATAATTATAAATTCAAAATATTAAATTGTATGCTATTATATATAATGTAAAGTGAAATTAAAATACAATGTAGATCAGAAACAAAATATTCAGGAGAGAATTTTAGTAGTACATCCTCTAAAAAAAATTCTAGGTCTCCTGTAAATTTAATTGACGCCCTTACTATTTTCCGAACAAAATTATTTTGAGAACATCAGTAAAACCAAATTTTAGTTTTGCAATAAAATACGAAAATAAAGAAAGAAATAACAAAAGAAATCAATGGACGTTGTGAGAGCTGCGATCATATTATAGAGAGGGATTCGGGCAAAATGCTTCCAGGAATACCCCCACGGGCCCATTTAACTTGACAAAATTCCTTTCATGGGTATTTCGTAATTATCCTTCTGAAAATTAGAATCTCTTTTCCCAAAAATGAATTTCTTGAAATCATTCTACGCACGGCAGTTAACTCTTTTATGATATACGTCCCGTTTACGTGACGATAAAATATAGCACGATCCTTTATTATTTCTACGATTGTTTTTTAGTTGAAAATTTTGGTTTGTGTATTCAGGGAATTTTGGCAATTCAATTAGGCATTTGTTTATGTTGTTAAAAGCCGGGGATAAAAGATTAAAATTTCTGCCATGGGCACTAATTGCAAATGGTTTCAATGAAAAAAATGGCATTTACTGTATGTAGCGGCCGACGTACGACTGATAAGCCTTTCATGACTCATATAGTCCATATAAACGCGGCTTAAAAAGACATTATAAGCATTGATTATTCCTGCGAATAACTTTGAACTGAAAATTTTGCCTTAGTTATCTGGGGAATTTTTTTTATTAAATTTGGAAATAATTTTATTTTGAAAAATCATCGATAAAAAAGTAAAAAATCTGTAAGGAACACTGATCGAAAACGAAATGGAGTTGACTGACGATTCGATTTGCGTACGGCAGTTAAACTTTTCGTGGTGTGAGTCCCGAATACGTAACAATAATAATCCTTGATTATTTGTTCGAGAAAACAAATACAAGATAAAATATATGAATAGAATTACGCTAAAAAGGAGCGAGTGTGGGCTCATCTACAAATAAACAGCTTTAAAAAAATTATCGGTTCAGTAGAAAACTCAGACCAGCTAACTAAAAAATAGCTTTCTATTTTTAAAATACATATTATTATTTTTTAATTTTTTAAAACAATTAAGCATATGTGTACAGTGTTTCTATCTTACTCTTCTGCCAAATATAAATTGATCTAATTAAAGTTTTCAGATCTTCGATTCATTCCTATAAATTGCAGTAATTTAATCTCGCACACAATCAACAAATTTTAAGAAATATATGAGACAATTTATCATAAACTACTGTAAATATGTTAGATAATTCTTTTAACGCTAATTTATTAAATTTAGCTTTTTGGCCTTTTTTTTTACATGCAGTTAAAAAAAAAGACCTAAAGATTACGTATGAAAAATATGTAATATCTGATTTATGATGCATTAGTATCGTTTCTCTAATTGTGTTATGCATACAGGGTGCAATATGTGATCTATCGCCGACCTTTAATTTCTCAATCGTTGGTCGTAGACATATAGTTCCAATTATAAAAATGTTTCAAATGGGGTAAATATTCATGTTGTGGCATTGTTAAATGTAAAAAATCATTTTTTAAAAATTACAAAATGTAACATTTTATACTGTCCTTCAGACCTTATACTTACATTTAGTAAACGTTTGCACATTTAACAGATATAAAGAAAAAAAATTGCCTTTTCTATTACAAAAATGGAGGATATTCCAAATCTGCGTTCGAGGCTATAAAAGGTCATGTGGTACCGGTAATTTACCCAAAGAACTTCTAACTGATAAGCAGGGAAGGGAGGCTGCTACTGCTTTCCCTATCAACTGTTTCATTGGCTGGTGGGAATTTACATTGCATCTAACGAAGCTTTCACTTCTTTAGGCTAGAAGCTTTTGCCTTGACCACGTGATCAAAACGTAAATGGAATATCCTCCATTGACTGCTTTATTAAACTTCAAAGTTTGAGATTTTGGCACATTATTTTGTCTTTCTATCAGGGATGAGTTGAGAAATAAATTAAAATATTTGGAGATCAAAATCAGAGGGCAATGTCTTTTTAACGGTGAAACAATCTTTAGCCAGTATTGCGAAATCAGGTTATCATCAAAGAGGGTTATTTCATCTAAAGTTTAGCTGAACTGTATCTCTCTTTAGTCATATTTTGATTTGGCGATACCGGCTGAAGGTGGTTTCGCCGTAAAAAAAGACATTGCACCGTGATTTCAATCTCCAAGTATTTAAATTAATTTTATAATTGATCTCACAACAAAAGATAAAATGCAAAAACCTCAAATTTTGAAATTTAATAACACTACTAATTTTTGTTGTACAGAAGTCAAACTTTTTGTGTAGTATCTATAATGATATGTATAAAAGTTTACTAAATATAACTATAGGGACTGGGGATCATATAAAAAGTTAGATTTCGTAATTTTTATAAAATTTGTTTTTTTACAGTAAACAATGTCACAACGTGAAACGAAATGATGACTCATTCAAAACGTTTTTGAACTGTAACTATATGTCTACGATTAAGGGTTGAGAAATTAAAGGTCGGTGATAGATAACACATTGCACCCTGAATAGTTGTCATTAATTTCTACTGTTAAAAGTATTTAGTTGCAGAAAAATTTTACTGTTAATGAAACTTGTCGCACAAAGCATAAAAAAATTCTGCGACAAGGATATTTTAAATATATAAACTAAACTTATATTTATTCAAAATAACATAGAATGTCTTAGTAATATACATAACAAAATTTATAAATCTAAACTAGTGAAAGAACTTAAAATTTACCAACCTAAAATAAAACGCGTTCTAAAATTATGACATTTTCTTATATAAACTCGGAATTGAAATCTTGAAGTGCAATAAATAATCCTCAAAAGATTCCTTATTTATTGATTATCGAAGAAAAACTTCTTATTTTATTTATCATAAAAAAAGAAGCTGTATGCGTAAGAAACATTTTACGATTTATACAAATAAAACCAAGGACTTCCTGAATTGCTTCAAATAGAAAAACGAATTCAATTTCGAAATATTTATTTAATTTTTTGTATTGTTAGAATCCATATAAAAGATTGAATAATATAACAAGAAAAATATTGAATTTAGGTGTGAATTGCATTTATTTGTGCCAGTTCTTTGAATTTAACAAGAATTCATAAATAACTGTTTTTAGACGAATGTATATATAGTTAAAAAACCTTTCATAACTTCAGAAAACATAGTATAACTATCTACGAAAATATACAATAACCAGTTCTGACAAGGAAGGTCTCCATTGGGGGCATGCTCAGAATTTTTTGAAAAAAATACGAATTAAACTACTCATGTAGGTAATAAAGGATCAGTGAAAATTAGCGGCGGAATTACATTATTAGACATGTAATAAAATAAAATAGTTTGGAATAATTGGCGTGAAAAGCTGAAAGCGACGCGGGATTTGGCGAGCAGTGGATTTCCTCGCCAAAAGCCGACGATTTTAACGAATCTGAAAATCGATTTTAATTGAATTCACTGTTAAAAATCTGCAACGTCACTCCACTACTTTTATAGAATATCTCTCTTCTGACCAATGAGAATGCTCCATAGCACGGTGAATTGAATTGACCGTGTCATACACTGTTAAAAATCTGCTGCATTTTGTTGCAACGCACTCCACCGCTTGTATATAATATCTCTATTCCAACCAATGAGAAAGCTCCATTTCACGGCCAAGTAACCGTTTTCTATACAAGTAAGGGAGTGCGTTGCAACAAAATGCAGCAGATTTTTAACAGTATTTTTCAATTTGGAACAATTTTAATCAATTTAAATTGTGTTTTAAATGATAAAATATATTAATTTCATTTTGTCATAAGTACATATAAACGTATATGACAAAATTGCACTTAAAGTAAAGTAAAAATGCAAAACTAAAATTACTTAAACTTATTTAAATAAATTGAACATAGAAAGTTTTTTCTTTAAAAAGTATTCGAAGCGTAAAAACGTATTTTTCAAAATTTCGTTTTTTCGCCAACCGGAGATAAATCGCCAAATAAACGAAATTTCTATTATTTTTTTACGGACGTTATAAGGAGATTCCGCCGAAATTTTTTTTATAAACATGTATAACTATATCAGAAGAACATTCTGTAATTTTTTCAGATTTTTCTGAGTATGCCCGTATGGAGACCTTCCTTGTGAGTTATTCAGTCCTAAAAGCGTTCACCAATATAGGAGGTGATTCAATAAGGTCAATCCATTTCAAGTACTCCAGCACTGGTCGCTCGACCATTTTTTAAAAATCTGAATTTTTTTGTGCAACAACCCTAACATGGTGGAAGTTCAAAATGACTATTTTTTTATTTTTATTAATTTTTGTTTGCGCATGGCAGCCATCTTTGTTTCATCGTTTGCGGCGATTTTCTCACATACTAGGGTATATAAAATTGTAAATATCTCGTCTTTTACTATCCCAATTGAAATGGTGTTTGCAACATTTTGTTCAAAATAAAGTAGGTTAAAGGTGTAGTTTATTAGAGTAGTTTATAAAAATAAATATTTAGTGGTAAAATTTTAGCACAAAATGTAAGATTTTTTCCAAAATCTGTCCATTTACAAGAAGAAATTTCTCATGCAAGGAAAACTGTCAATATGACACATTTTTTTTACAAAGAGGTCAAAGGTACATATACTCACACACCGAGTTCCAGATAAGGGAGTCGATTTCTCTTTGAGAAAAAATTCCAAAATTTGTCAAAAAATCCAAAAATCGCACTTTTTAGGTTTTGATATCTCTAGTGGGACACGAGATAAAAATCTAAAATTCCAGTCTTTGATAGTGTTGTATGAGAGTGCTATGTACAAAAAATTTCAAGAAGGAAATTTGACTACAAGCTGAGCTATGACATGTGCAATATGTGAAAACAATGTTGCCAAACTATTATATCCTACTATGTGTTTGTTCATACCTCCAAAATGTTACTGATGGTCCAAAGTAAAATGTTAATTAAAAATATCTTCTTCGATTATGTGTGTGTTATTTAAACAATTCAAAATGTATGCTAAGACACTTCACTATTTTTCCAGATGAGTAAAAGCTATTAGAAATCATACTGCAACAATTTGACTCAAGCATCATAATATATCTCGTAAATAGTGTGAAAATATTTCTCAGCTCTTTGTTGAATATATACAATATCTTAATTAATTAAACATTTTGATTAGACTGTTTTCAACAAACAATATTTTCTGTGTAAATATTATAATAAAAGAGATAAATCTCATTTCTCTTATCGTACTCGCACTTTTTAGCATTTTCTGACCTCCGTATCTCAGCTTTTCCTCAAATCTTCTTCTTGAATTTTTTTGCGCATAACACGACCATAAAATACTAACAAAGGCCAGAATTTCAGATTTGTATCTTGTACCACACCCGAGATATCAAAGTCTAAAAAGTGTAATTTTCGAAATTTTTGACAAATTTTAAATTTTTTTGGCAAAGATGAATCAATTTCTACGTCTGGGATATGGTGTGTCAATGCAAGTACTTTAGACCTACTTGAATAACAAATGTGTTATGCTGACAGTTTTCCTTGCATAAAAAAATTAAAATTCCTCTTGTAAATGGACAGATTTTGGAGAAAAAAAATCACATGATGAAACAAAGATACTCAACATGCACAAACAAAAAATAGTAAAATCAAAATAATAATCATTTGGGCACGTGGAGCACGAGATAGAAATCTGAAATTCCAGCCTTTGATAGTATTGTATGACAGTGTTATGTACAAAAAATTTCAAGAAGGAGATTTGACTACAAGCTGACATATGACATGGACAATGTGTGAAAACAATACTGCTAAAATAATGTAACCTACTGTGTTTATTCATGCTTCCAAAATGTTAAATTATTATTGATTGTTGGTGCAAAGTTAAATGTTAATTACAAAAATCGTTTTCAAATGTTTTAGTGTGATTTAAACTATCGGGCATGTATGCTAAGACAAATGCACTATTTGCCCATATGAATAAAACCTACTAGATGATATTGGGTCAAGCTATTTCAAGTGGTGCGGAAAATATTTTTTGATTGCTTGATCACTTTTAAAAAATCTGAAACTTTTTGTACAGCAGTCCTAATATGATGGAAATTCGAAATGAATATTATTTTGATTTTACTATTTTTTGTTTGTGCATGGTGACTACCTTTGTTTCATCGTGTGATTTTTTTCCCAAAATCTGTCCATTTACAAGAAGAAATTTTTTATGCAAGGAAAACTGTCAACATAACACAATATGTTATACAAATAGGTCAAAAGTACTTGTATTGACACACCAAATCCCAGACGTGGAAATTGATTCATCTTTGCGAAAAAATTTTAAAATTTGTCAAAAATTTCGAAAATTACACTTTTTAGACTTTGATATCTCTGGTTTGGTACAAGATACAAAGCTGAAATTCTGGTCTTTGTTAGTATTTTATGATCGTGTTATACGCAAAAAATTTAAAGAAAGAGATTTGAGGAAATGCTGAGGTACGGAGTTCAGAAAATGTTAAAAAATGCGAGTATGATAAGAGAAATGAGATTTATCTCTTTTATTATAATATTTACACAGACAATATTGTTTGTTGAAAACAGTTTAATAACAAAATGTTTAATTAATTAAGATATTGTATATATTCAACAAAGAGCTGAGAAATATTTTCACACTATTTACGAGATATATTATGATGCTTGAGTCAAATTGTTGCAGTATGATTTCTAATAGCTTTTACTCATCTGGAAAAATAGTGAAGTATCTTGCATACATTTTGAATTGTTTAAATAACACACACGCAATTGAAGAAGATATTTTTAATTAACATTTTACTTTGGACCATCAATAACATTTCGGAGGTATGAACAAACACATAGTAGGATATAATAGTTTGGCAGCAATTTTTTCACATATTGCACATGTCATAGCTCAGCTTGCAGTCAAATCTCCTTCTTGACATTTCTTGTACATAACACTCTCATACAATGCTATCACAAGCTGGAGTTTCAGATTTTTATCTCGTGCCCCATCAGAGATATCAAAGCCTAAAAAGTGCGATTTTTGGAATTTTTGACTAATTTCGGAATGTTTTTCGCAAAGAAAAATAAACTCCCAGATCTGGAACGTGGTGTATGGGTACATGTACCTTTGACCTCTTTGTAAAAAAATTGTGTCACATTGACAGTTTTCTTTGCAGGAAAAATTTCCTCTTGTAAACGAACAGATTTTGGAAAAAATCTTACATTTTGTGCTAAAATTTTACCAGTAAAATTAAAAAAAAAAAAAACTATTCTACCACCATAACTTTAGCCTACTTTACTCAACAAAATGTTGCAAAAACCATTTCAATCGAAAAAATAAAAGACGAGATATTTACAATTTCGTATTCCCTAGTATGTAAGAAAATCGCTGCAAACGATGAAACAAAGATGGCTGCCATGCGCAAACAAAAATTAATAAAAATAAAATAATAGTCATTTGGAACTTCCATCATGTTAGGGTTGTTGCACAAAAAATTTCAGATTTTTTTTTAAATTAGTCGAGCGACCCAAAAAATATTTTCTGGACCACTTGAAATGGATTGACCCATAATTATTTTCTCAGTGTATATGAAATATTCGTAGTGAGATTTTTGACGTGAATTATCGATGCCTTACGTTTTAGATCCTATTTGTTCTATTTCAGAACCATAACTACAATATCAACACATTTTCGGAAGGACAAGTAAAAGGGTGATGTCAATGGGTTTTTTGAAGTTTATGGAGCTGATATTGTGATAGTGGACGAGCCGAGGCTATTGTCGTTTAGATACAAGATCATAGTGTTGTCTCATTCCCTGTCACAAATCTAGCCCTATAAACTCCAAACTAGCCTTTCTCCCTCATCCACCCTTTAAAAAAACTTTAAAACTTGACGCTTCTTCCAAAAATATGTTAATATAGCAGTTACGATTTGATATCGAGCATACAAGCACCTAAGACGTTAGGCTTTGATATTCAACATAAATCATGGCAGTATACAAGTATTTTATACACACTAGGGACAATATTTATTAAAACATCTACGTACCGTAATTTCGGGTGTATAAGCCGCGGATCAAACAATTCTTTTTGGACCCAGAAATCTTATTTAGTGATTGAACAGAAATATTTACGGCGATCTAACTAGTAACATTCATTTTTTTTAAATTTCTGGGTCGAAAAAGAATTGTTTGATCCGCGGCTTATACACCCGAAATTACGGTACTTTCATGATAAAAAAAGAATTTATAAAAATAGATTCTGTTTCTGTCACTGATTTTTTGAAATGCTTCCAAGTATTTTTTCTTATGTATGAATCCGTTTTCGCATAAGAAAATATCGGTTTTTAGAATGCTGATACGTTTAGTTCCGTATTTAGGTTTATACATGTAAGAATAACAAACTCAAGTTGACACAGATTTGCGAATAAAATTATTAATCTGCAAGGAATGCCAAATTCTGATACATAAGTTCACTTTTAAGTTTTACAAAGTTATCACCATAAAAATCTTGATAGTTAAAGAATCTCATCATTCTCTCGGTAAAAACCAAACTTGTTCTTTATTTAGCTACAAAGTCTATCCAAATCAAGACTGAATTGATCATTTGAATACGTCTTGAAACCAAATATGTCTCAATTGATAAATCATTCCAGTAATATATTATTATTTTTTTTTTTTTTTTACAATCAAGGATGATTATTTTTTCATTAATAAAAACAACTTTTACGATAGATTGAATTTTAAGACTTTGAAAGATAGAGATAAGATAATCTTGCATCAATATAATGCTTTTGTAGTTTTGACTTTGTTTTAAATTTAGATTAATATAGGCATTCGGCATTTTTTAACTCACTTCTAGAGATGGGAAATATAGTTAATTTTGATTAACAGGTTTCATTGTTACATTCTTGCACAGATAAAAGGTTCCAAAAACCTGTTATTTTTGTAACATGTAACTAATCGATGCGTATGATGTCAACGGATGTTTTATTTAGAAGACAGTTGTTCAAAATGCTTGAAATACTTTTTGGATGAAATTTTAGAAGCGGTTTTTTTTTATGAATTTACACCATAAAATTAGTTTGTGTTTAAAAACTTTAATTCTGCAAAGCAAAAATTTATCTAATTATGATAGTATAAATTTCATGCATTTTTAGCGTTTCTTTTTCTTTTTCTTTTATTATTATTTTCACTAAAAACACATTTTCAATTGCTGTGTTTAAAACATTGAAAATTCATAAAATTAAAAGTATCATAACTCAGTAAATTTTTGTGATATAAGAATCGATTTTTACTGTTTACTTATTAGAACACGGAGAAACATTTTCTAAATGAAACTTATGATGGAACCGAGACATTCTATAAAATTCGGAATTTCTGAACCTTTTAAAAATGCATTATTTTAACATGAATCGATTTTTAAAATAATGCAGAACAAAATGTAAAAGATTTTTGCAACTTGAACCACACCTCTAAAACTAATGGTTATTGACTATAAATAAACAATAATAAGAGATACTCTGTATAATAATAGACACAGCTTTAAAACCCCGACTGTTAAAAAAAGCAAAATTGCAGTCATATCCATCAACGCATATTTAAAATGAAAGGCAAGAATACGAAAATATTATTTATACACTTTTAATCAAATTCAATTCATTCAAATAAATTTCTTACGCACAAATATGTTTTTCAAATTAATTACAATTGTATTAAAGCTAATTGACCGAGAAGTGACAGCAAACACAATCACCTCATCAAGTTCACGGATGAAATTCTAGGATTAGTTAAATTGCGATTCGCATATCAAAACTGTCTGCCAAGTCATATCTTGAAATCCCGATTTAAAAAGTTGACTCGTAGGTTTACCATTGTGTTTGCCTGGTCCCAGTCCTTCATGCTTTCATAACTTTGGTTGCAGAAAAACATAATGGTAAAATTACGAATAAATCGCTAAAATCGGGCTTTCGGTATTTTCCTCCAAGATGTGATTTAGCAGACCCATTGCATTTTAATATACGAATCGAGATTTAACTAATCTTAGAATTTCATCCGAGAACTTGATGAGGTGAACGTCTTTACTACCACCTCCCGGTCTATACGTGTCCTCACAAATTTTAAAATGCTATTTTCTTTTTTCTTTTTTTTTCAGTAGATTAAAAAAAAGAAAATAAAAAAAGCTTTCATCTCTCATTTTTTAAGAAGCAATAATGACAAACGAAAAAAAAGGAATAAAAGGAAAGGGAAAAAAATAATAATAAATCATTCGCCGCTCCACTAACTAGTAAAAAAAATTTAGTATCAGAAATCTCAATTCGAATATTTAAAACCAAATAAACTACCATCTGCCAAGCAAGGGCTGAAACTAGTCTTTTTTAGACCCGGGATAAATATGAAATTCGCCCCCACCCCCGCCTCAGCAAATTAAATTTGCAGAGGTAATATTTATAAGTTTCAAATAGCTGACATTTAAAAAGCCCAATTATTAAATATGTTGTACTGAACAATATAATCAGCTTTGTCAAATATGGATTCATTAAAATCCTGAAAATGGAATCGAAACTAATAGAAAAACATTCCGTATTATACAGGCAGGATCCTTATAATCCTATATCATTTGTAGATTCCAGACAGAACTATTTTAACAATATCGTGCTAAACATAAACTTGAGAAAAATTCACAAACAAAATCTTCATTTAGCGCTGCCCCCGTAACTTTTGTCTGTTGCCCGGGGCACATGCCCCCTCTGTCTGCCCTATCCACCTCCCCTCCTTCACTCCACTCTGGACAAGCCAACGCACTCCAAAGAATCCGAAATTAAAACACACCTTTACACTACAGAAACCCTCCACTCATATCCATTGTTCGTTCAAATCAATCTCATTTGCCTTTCGATTACAAAAAAAAAAAAAAAAAAGCAAGAACTTTTTTTCACTTTCATTGCAAAATATTCTATACCACTCAATTTGTTCCACAAACTCTATTTAAATCCACAACAAATAAGAGTTATTTTAAGTTTTAACCGTAATCCGTGATTTTATAACTCTGAAGAGTAAAACAATCTTTTGTTTCACACCGATACTTGTAATAAAATAACTGAAAAGCTAACAGAAAATCAACAAAAAGGAATAATAAAATATGCGTTTTTCCTAGAACTTAGAGGGAAAGAAAAGAAAGCTTTAAAAACCGTAACTAATTGAAACAGAGCTAACAGCTCTGTTGGGAAACACGCTCAAAGGGGGAGATCGGCTGGTTCATCGCATCCATTGATTCGCTATGAGCGTTTGAAATATGATTCATTTTAAGCACAATTTTAAGCTCTTTTTTTTACAAATACAGAAAACAAATTTCGGAAATTTTATTTGTATTATAATTTTAATGTATACTTCTAAAAAACGATTGTTTCAAATCTTTGTTTTTTAATACGTTGCTGGAATTGCGTTCTAAATTTAACAGGAAGTTTCCGTTAATCTGTTATTAAATATCGAACTATATAACAATAACATTGTTATTTATCCTAACACGTTAAATAATGCCTATCTCTACTCACTTCTAATAGTTCTGGACATTACTGAAAGTTCTAGAGCAGATTTTACAGTAGATGAATAAAGACTGTCTTGAATTGTGATTATAATAGCATGCCGTTTACACCGTGTTGAAAAATCTGATTGCTGTCCACTTCTGCTATTTCTAACGGATCCAATTTAATGGATCTAAAAGGAAATTCTGCACAACAGTTCAAAATTTATTTATTTTCAAGACAACGTTTCTTTCAGTCAGACAGCTAATTGAAAAAAGTACTTCTTTTGTTTTTTCTTCTTCAGCCAAGGATTTGCCGTGAACAATGCTCAAAGTAGCTGTTGTATATCCAAAGCTTCAAAACTAGTGACTCATAACTATTATCACAAATGAGTCGTTCCTAAAATACTATCGTCATCTCATTATGCAAGATTTAAAAGAAACCACTGCACCTAAACATATTTCAAATTATTATTATAAAACGGTTTCTGCTCTTGTAAAATAGAATGATTTTTAGTTTTTACAACTGAATTAAATCCACATATTATACCAGATATGTGTCTATATTAAAGAAATATAAATCTTTTCGGAATTTTATTCTAAACAACAAAAGTAGAATATGCTCTTTAACTTTTTTCCAGCATTATATGTAAATGTTATCATATTCGTCAGTAAAACATTATTCATAAAAACATATTCAATTGATAAATGCGAATTATTAGCATTCAAAATATCTATATTTGAGGTTGAGAAACTTATTATTGCACTGTAAAAACTTACTCGGCAAAGATTCCGAAAATCAAAAGTAAGACAAACTTAGCGCTAAAGATTTTGCTTTCTATTATCAAAAAATACTCATGCGATTTACTCAAAATCTGGTTTTTTATAGCATTTCGAGCATGTGAAAATAAAATAATAAGATTTCGATTTCAGTAAAGTTCCTTTTGGCAGGTTAAAACAAGCTTAATACTAAAATTATGCATGTGTATTCTATGTAAGTTTGTTTATGTCTGTGTATTACGTTGTATAGTGAAATAGACTCAACCGATTTTCAAAAAAAAAAAAAAATGCGTCTTTTCTGCATACAACACGAGAAAACTAACCAGCTAGGTCTCTTAATCATAGAGATTAATTTTATATGCCTGAAACAATCACATTATTCAAAATTATGGTATTAATCGAAAGTGATTCCAATGATTTTTATGAAATAATCTTTATTCGAATATGAAAAAATCATTCAACTGTCCCTCGACTTTGGAAGTATTTGTTTTGAAAAACTTAAGCAATTTCTTTTTCGGTTTCATTTCTTTAATCTGAATGCTCGCAAACATAACTGGTCATTGATTCTCAACACAATGAAGGAAGTGAAAAGGATTTTGCCTGCAATCGAGAACAGTATAATGGTCTATCTAGATGCCCGAAAGCGATAAAATACCTTTCAACTCCCTAAAACAAATAAACCTGATTTTATCAAATGTTGATTTGGTAAATTTAAATATTTTCCAAAATATTTTGTAAATATTCTAACATTTCTTGAAATATGACTGCGTTTATACTTTTGCCATGTATAAAATCACTATCGTATTGTTATAAGAATTACTGTAGTCTTATGCAATCAAGATGAACACTTGTACAAAATTAGCAGCAATTTTAAAAGACACAAAAATCTTCTTCATATTTTTGGGAGGATATAAATATATCCTCAAAAACTTATTGATGTTTCGGGTATAGGGACTTTCACTTTTCAATGTTTATTGAAAATAAATACAGAAATCTTAAAAAACTACGGAGCAAGTTTGTGGACTTAGTCTACAGGATTTTTTCTTGAAATTATTTAAATAAAACTTCATAAACAGTTGATAGCAAAATTTCTATGAATGAGAGATGGACTTCTCCTTGAAATCTCTAAAGACAACCCTGTGTCTGCAGGCGCTCTAAGACCTCCCATGAAAAGGTGAGATATTTTCATATTAGCCTACACATAGGGACTCTGCAGCATGTGTCGGTGTTTCCATGCATTTTCTGACAGATATTGCCTGAGCCTCCGTGCAAAATGGAATTCTAAATTGGAAAAGACAACTTTTGAAATTCTGGTTACGGATTTCAATGTCTTGATCGCAATGATGACTTGAAGGAAAATAAAGATGAATAGTAGGTATTAAGATCGATATACAGAAGTTGTTGCATAGTCTATACTCCTTCTTTATTCGGCATCCCAAGTTCTATGGGTCCGATCCTGAGATAAATTTTACTATTCGTCTGGGTATATCTACTAGCCTTAATATATCGCCCCCCCCCCTTTTACTACTATTATTTTAGTTGTGTTCTCTCCGCCAGGTGTTAATGATGCATAATATGCAGTTCTCCTTTTCTAGATATCTTAGTGCTAAAAGTTTCATTATACGACACTTTTCACCATTCGCTTTGGTATATCCCCTCACAAGGCCTTCATCGTTTTGTTTCTGTAGTCGCTGCGAAATAGCGCTGCTCCATTGTGTATTTGTATATTTTTTCTTAATTTGATATATCAGGTCCTATGGGTCCTATCTTCACACAAATTAGACTATTCGATAAGGCTCGTTCCCTCCATTAACACAACCATTTTAGTTATGTTCTTTTCACCAGGAGTGCCTAATTTTCAGTAGTGTCTTCTACGTTGCCCTCAGCTCTCATTTTTCACGTGGTTTGGTTTGAGGAAATTTCCTTTGAGCATTTTGGCTACTCTCGTCTCTTCTTGGAATTTTAAACGTAATCTCGAATGTTTCAAGAAGCAGTGTATAGTAGATATTATGCAATACTATTCAACTGACAGAAAAAAATAGTTTCAATTATTTCATGGCGATTCTTGATATAGTTGGAACCCATATTGGATAATTATAGCAAAATTGTTACTATCAATAAAATCGAGTTGCCCATATTACGTTTCCGAATATCAGTACAGGACATTAATATCTTTTTTTAACTGGTTTAAAGAGGTTCATAGAAAATACGTGATATTTCTCTATTTCACAACAAAATTCTTCAAATGTTATAGTTTGCTAGAAGAATGTCGATTCTTCTTTTTTTTGTTCAGGGTGAATCCAGAATAAATCTAGAAATCTAGAAGGAACTTAAATATATGGTAGCAACAAGGACTGTTCGAAATAATTCGTTCCCTTGAGAGCTTTAATTCGCAAAATCTGGCTCTGTAAGCAAAATTTAATCTCTGACAAATTTCTTCTTACTTCTTCTTCTTTCCAAGAAAATCACAATTACAGGGGATGTTTTTTATCGTCTTGCATTCGTAGGAAGGGACATCCAACGTTCAGAAAGAATAAAGTGCTCCCTTCATTTTGATGCAACAAATACATCAACAGGTTTTTCTTTTCCAACTATACTTGTAGTTTGTAACTAAAAGACGAGAGATTCCACTCTGGAAAGTAGAAAAAAACTTGAAGAAAACTATTTTCTTCTGCAGGATGTCCATCAGATTCCCTGTAAAACTACTAAAATCTAAACACATCGCGTGACCAGAGCGGAGGTTCTACTAGTAGAATGATACGTCTATCTGGACTTTAAGAGTTTTCTTTATTGCCTGCCTTTCCTGAGATTTCTTTGGAGAGATGATCTTGTTTCTCACATGCCCGTTGAGGTATTTCATGGAATCAATTCTCAAACCGTCTAAGGTATCCCCCTATCTGGGTGCTTTTACCTAGTAACGCCAATATAGTCCTAAAATTAGAACAAATATCTCTCTTTGAAAATATTCTTTTCAGATTAAATCATAAAAACATTATATGCCATTTACTCTTATACAGTATCTCTTTATAAAACATGATCTTACTCGAACTCGGCATTTTATAGAAAGTTTACAACGACTATCATGAATAAATATATTTATGAAAATTATTTATATATTATTTCAAATGTTTCATAATACAGACTATTGATACATAAATAAATTAAAATATACAATAAAAGTCCAATTTATAGTGAATTCAAATATTTACTTGTAAATTTCGCGTCATTTGTCATTTCGTAAATTGAGTTATAAAACTCCACAAAGTGCTCTTGACGCCCCAATTTCGGGAGCATACCAAATCATTATAGTAAAGAAGTTATTTCAAACGTACAAAACTTTGCACTGAGGATATAAATGTAAGTTAAATGGTAAATAAATTTCTTTAGTTTGGGTCAACGAAACCAAATATGTACTTATTCAAATGATTGTTTACGAAGAGTATTTGTGGATTCAAGTTTTAAGCATTGTATTTTAAAATGCCGCAATATTTAACTTTCCTCAAACAAGTTACTTTAAATACGATTTGGTAATTCTGAAAAAAAGTTCATTTCATGAAAATTGTTTTTCAGTAAATTAGTTAAAAGCAGAAAATATAAAAAGATTTACATAATGTTATTTTGAATTCGTTTGGACTGAATCACAGAGTAGTAACAGAGCCTCAACTCGCCTTGAAAAGAGCGTGCTCAGTGGATCACTTAAAAACTAAACCATCGCGTTGGCAGTTTTTATCCTCGTGATTTCTGCTTAACTGTAACCATATTCTGCTTGGCGCTTCTTGCTGAATGCTAATTTGATTATCTTTGCACATGTGCTTATGCTATTTGATCTTAGATTTCCACGTTTATATTGATTCGTAATTATTACTGTTATTATTCTTGAACTTTCAAGTTTAAATTATTAGATCGTTATGTTACAAAGAGACACATGTATTGTTTGCAAGACGAATACGTCAATGTTATTTTATAAATTTCAAAATAAGAAGCAGCAAGCCGTCGCTGTATTTTTTTTTCTTTTTTCCCTTATTATTTGTCGCCAAGGAAGCGATGTTTCGCCGAATTAGCAACCTCTCTTACGTTATGATCGTTGTTTCAGAGTGGTCCGCTCATGTCACTACTATCTATGCGTAATCCCATGTTAAACCAGTTGCCATTACAGTGTATGAAAGTTGATTCTCTGTTACAATTCCGTACTCTGTGGACTGAATGAAAAAGGGTAATTATTTTAACTTTAAGGACGAATCTGTAGAGTGTAACTTCGAATAACATTGTTTTAATTTACTATTCAACACAGATATATTTTTTTGAAATACAGAAAGACAATTAAAATCTCGGTGAAAATATGCATTATATCTTCATATGCATGTTATGCATTTTATTAAATATATGCATTTTATTAAATTTATACATTTAATAAAAAATTTCAATGTATAAATCAAGCACTGCACAAACTCTATACTAAATTCATAAATCATTTCGCAACTTTAAGATAAATAGTCTGTATATCCTAACACTTAACCAATTGTTTTGTAAAAGTACAAAACTGAAGTGTTTAGAAGCATATTTTAAACATTTACCAACTTATTTTGGTAAATGATAGGATTTACCAGAATTAGTAGAGCTTTTACACATAAACGCACACATACTTTACACATATATAGTAAACATACATACATAATACACATACATAATAAACACACATGAACACATCTCAAACACTATTAAAATTTTAAAACTTTTGCTGTATCATCACTCCAGCATTTTTATAGAAAACAATACCTTCACTGTATTATAATCCATTCTCATTGGTCAAAAAAGAAATATCCAATAAAAGCGATGGACAGAGGATGCAGTAAATTTTTCAGATTTTTAACAGTGCATGGTATCGTTTTTGTATGTACAAGACAAATTTATTTTATGTAATAGCGATTCCATATTTTTCGTCTCTATTTTTTTTACGCGAAGTACAGTTAAATTTCCATTTAAAAAGTCTCACCGTCACAATTAAACACTTATTTATAACGAAAATTCGTTAAACAGAAATCAACTCAAATTTATAAAATTTGTGCAACAAAATACACCAGTAGAAAATAAAAAATACATACAAAATGGAAATATTTGAAAAATGCATTATATTTTAGGCAGTAACTTTTTAATGCAATATAAATGTATGGTCAAAATTTAAATAGAATAATGTCTAAAACAAATCATAATAAAGCGCAACAAACAAACACTTAGGCGTAGCTTAACTTTATTTTTTTTAGTATTTCAATTACTTAAATTTAAAAGAGTCTTTTTGTACAGGCTTCTTATAAAAAATATATAGATCATAAAAATTTTCGAATTTTTTAAGTAACCAATCAATATATCTGTACATTTTCGAGAAACTGGAATCCCCTTCTTTTTGTATCGAAGCCTTTTATCATTTCTTCTTTCTAATGGAAATGATTAAATATATAAATTGTATTTTTATGCAGTCTGCTGAAATGAATTCATACATCCACCGTATCAGCAAGCACCCCGTTTGAATGTTCCAGCACGATAGTGGAATACATTTCGTTAAATAGAATATATTTTCCGTAATAAAGAGGTTAATTTTGCGTATTAAGAAGGGGGCGGGACACAAATATGTCCAATTTTTCTGAAACGAAAATTAATGCATCCTTACTAATATTATAAATCGGAAAGTGAGTTTGTTTGTTTGTTTGTTTGTTTGTTTGTTTGTTCCGCTTTCACGCCGTAACTACTGAACCGATTGCTTTCAAATTTTGCAGACGTAAAGTTAGAAGTCCGGATTAAATAATAGGGTAATTTTTATTTATTTTATTCAAATATTTTCCTTAATAATTCAAAATTTAATTATTTTTCATACAAAATCAATAGGCATTTTTCAGATAAAATTTAACCATTTTCCTTTCCTGTTGCCAAGAAAATAAAAAATTGGAATACTAATTTTTCAGCGGCAATGAATTTTTAATAGAAAACTTCCACGCGAAAAACTATAATAAAATAATTTAAAAGAAAATAAATATGACGTCATGGTTGAAATAAAAATAAAAGGTGTATTTTTTATAATACATTTATCAAGGATATTTGTTTAGTTAATGGGAATTTTTGTGTAAAATATGGTGACATAAATTAAAAGTAAAAAGAATGAAAAAGAATTATATTTTTAATAAAATGGCTCACTCATGAAAATGTGACGTCATAGTTGAAATAAAACACGTACTTTATAGCAGTCGTTAAAAATACAAGGGGTATGAATATCATATAGCTAATGGAGCGAGATAAATAATGACGTCATATTTAAAATGAATCAGAAATATTTTTTACTTATACTAATTAATCTATATATATAAAAGAAAGTCTGGATTTCGTATTAATCACAGCACAAAAAATCTGCCGAATCTAGAATCTTGAAAATTGCGGTAAAAATATTTCTGATAACATCGAGTGCTGCTAAGAAGGGATTTTCGAAAATTCCACCCCTACGAGGGTTAAAAAAAGGAACGAACTTTTAAAAAATTCCTTAAAAATCGGCTTTTGTAGTAATTTTTCAACTCATAACATACTTTAGAGATTTTTTCATGCTGAATCGAATGGTACCAAGCAATTTCTTTTAAGTTCAGTAGTTCGCGAGATATATCACATTTTCCAGATTTGGCGGTGTCTTCGGCATAAAAACCTGAAATTTTCAATTCTTATCTATATATATATAAGAAAGTCTGGATTTCGTATTAATCACAGAACAAAAAAATCTGCCGAACCTATAATCTTGAAAATTGGGGTAAAAATATTTCTGATAACATCGAGTGCTGCTAAGAAGGGATTTTCGAAAATTCCACCCCTACGAGTGTTAAAAAAAGGAACGAACTTTAAAAAAATTCCTTAAAAATCGGCTTTTGTAGTAATTTTTCAACTCATAACATATTTTAGTGTATTTTTTCATGCTGAATCGAATGGTATCAAGCAAATTCTTTTAAGTTCATTAGTTCGCGAGATACTTCACATTTTCCTGATTTGGCGGTGACTTCGTCGCAAAAACCTGAAATTTTCAATCCTTATCTATATATATAAAAGAAAGTCTGGATTTCGTATTAATCACAGCACAAAACAAATCTGCCGATCCTATAATCTTAAAAATTGAGGTAAGAATATTTCTGATAACATCGAGTAACGCTAAGAAGGACATGACATCGCGGTGCTTACGGAGTGCCAACACAATGTGGGTCCATTGCGCGTAACCTCCAACTAAATATTAGAAATGAACAGAAAAGGATGAATTTCGAAGCAAAGCACGGTCAAAAAGTATAATTTAGAGTCTCTGGTGTCTGAGATTATTCCAGAGCTGGAAGCACGAGGTTAAATATAACCTCCAAAAGAAGGGGCGCATGTGGCATCCAAACGAGTTTGGTTGCCCCATACTTCGATGTCATTTCACCGACTGGCGTCGGCAAAAAACGGATAGTGAAAAGGCAGTATGGTACCAACGCTAAGAAGGGATTTTCGAAAATTCCACCCCTAAGGGGGTTAAAAAAAGGGACGAACTTTTAAAAAATTCCTTAAAAATCGACTTTTGTAGTAATTTTTCAACTCATAATATATTTTAGTGTATTTTTTCATGCTGAATCGAATGGTACCAAGCAAATTGTTTTAAGTTCAGTAGTTCGCGAGATACTTCACATTTTCCTGATTTGGCGGTGTCTTCGGTGCAAAAACCTGTAATTTTCAATCCCTATCTATATATATAAAAGAAAGTCTGGATTTCGTATTAATCACAGCACAAAAATATCTGCCGAACCTATAATCTTGAAAATTGGGGTAAAAATATTTCTGATAACATCGAGTGCCGCTAAGAAGGGATTTTCGAAAATTCCACCCCTAAGGGGGTTAAAAATAGGAACGAACTTTTAAAAAATTCCTTAAAAATCGGCTTTTGTAGTTATTTTTCAACTGATAACATATTTTAGTGTATTTTTTCATGCTGAATCAAATGGTACCAAGCAAATTCATTTAAGTTCAACAGTTCGCGAGATACTTTACATTTTCCTGATTTGGCGGTGTCTTCGGCGCAAAAACCTGTAATTTTCAATCCTTATCTATATATATAAAAGAAAGTCTGGATTTCGTATTAATCACAGCACAAAAATATCTGCCGAACCTATAATCTTGAAAATTGGGGTAAAAATATTTCTGATAACATCGAGTGCCGTTAAGAAGGGATTTTCGAAAATTCCACTTCTAAGAGGGTTAAAAATAGGAACGAACTTTTAAAAAATTCCTTAAAAATCGGCTTTTGTAGTAATTTTTCAACTCATAACATAATTTAGTTTATTTTTTCATGCTGAATCGAATGGTAACCAGCAAATTCTTTTAAGTTCAGTAGTTCGCGAGATACTTCACATTTTCCTGATTTGGCGGTGTCTTCGGCGCAAAAACCTGAAAATTTTCACCTTATCTATATATATAAAAGAAAGTCTGGATTTCTTTTATATATATAGAAACACATCAGAGAACACTATATATAAAAGAAAGTCTGGATTTCGTATTAATCACAGCACAAAAATATCTATATTGAACCTATAATTTTGAAAGAGAGTTCTATAATCAGGTTAACATGATTATTATATGAAAGCTATATTAAATTATCTCAATATATGTAAAACGCAAAGTGAAATTTCATCGGGGCCGCTTATAACTTAAGTTCTACAAGATAGATTTTATGGATTTTACATTGTTAGTTGGATAATTTTTCAGAAATTTTGTAACAAATGGAATATAGCATTCTACGTTGTTTAATTGAATGTTTAGGGAATGTTTTTTATCAGATGAACCCAATTACAAAAGTTTGGCTTTATTTTAAAAGTTCCGCTGAATGAATTTTTATGTGATTAAAATTGTTAACATGTTGAGCGCTACGTCATTCATTGGTGACTAATATTGAACTTTCCGTTTAGATGACTGATTTTTCACCGATGACAGACAGTCTAAAGTACGATATAAAACTAAAAATTACTATGATATAAAAATTTCGTTTGATTCAAAGTTTCTTAAAAAAAAAAAAAAAAAAAAAAAAAAAAAAAAAAAAAAAAAAAAATGACCAGCGTAGCGGGCGAAGGCTGCTAGTTATAAATAAATTCTTTCTTTGTGCTTTATTTTCAAAATCTTGCTTTCAAAGTAATGGTTGTCATGGATGGTTTCTTGTGAAAATATTTTTTTCTTCATGATGGATTTTCCCCCCTAATTTCATGGATTTAAATCGTTATTAATCAAGAACCATTAAAGATCTATGCTTCAAAGTTTGACTTAAATTTTCATTCAGCAAATTAAAAAAAATTATTACTGAAAATATGATTTTTTTTAATAAAAGTTAAATTTTTTCTCAGTTTTTTTTCTTTAAATATTTTCATAATTTGTTGTGCAGTAGTTCTCTTAATATTATCGAAGAAATACCCTAGGTCACAAAGAATTCATTGTCAGTGGCGGTGATAGCGTAAGTCACTTTTTTAGAATAGAGAGATTAATGTTTTTGAAAATGCTGAATTAAATTTTCAATTATGTTTATTTAAATGTAAAAAAATGAAATTCTACAAATAACATTTTGAGTTATAATGATTTTTAATTTACCCCACTTTTTAAATAACTGGAATAAATTTCGTTAAATAGAATATATTTTCCGTAATAAAGAGATTAATTTTGCGCATTAAGAAGGGGGCGGGACACAAATATGTCCAATTCGTCAAAATTTAGAATAGAGAGATTAATATTTTTTTTTAATTCTGAATTAAATTTTCAATTCTGTTTATTTAAATGTAAAAAAAAAATGAAATTCTACTAATAACATTTTGAGTTATAATGATTTTTAATTTACCCCACTTTTTAAATAAATTTTAAAGCTTAAGATAAAAAAAAATATGAGAATTTTTATCATTTGATTTGTTTACAAATGATGGTTAATTATTACAAAAAAAAAAAAAAAAAAAAAAAAAAAAAAAAAAAATAGAAATTTTAATTGAATAAAGAACAAGTAAGAAAAATCATGCGTTAAGCATAGATTATGAAGCACTTTCCAACACTTAATGAAATCTTTAACAAAACTTTGTTATTTAGGGAAATAATAGTGTATAGCCAAATATACCCAAATATGTATTCCAATACATTAGAACAGCCCTGTATTTCATATGTCAGTTCATATAATGGGAAAATTTAGCTTAGCAAGAAAATACCCAGTAGCTTGAAATTTCTTTTTCAGCAATTCATACTACTAGATGGAAACATACTTGGATACTTTTGTTCAGCCCTGTACTTTACATTGTATCTTTATTACACGTCAGCTTTAGGCTAAAATTTATTGTAAACTAAAACACCTTTAAAACAACTGAAATCACATTCTCATAAATCATCATTCAGGCGTCCATGTACCGAATTCTTTGCGTGGCCCTGTATATCCCTTTATCTATATTCTGCAAACATTTCTCAGTAAATTGAATGCAGCTCAGCGTAAAAATGCATGGCTTATTTAAGAACCACGTTTAAATAATTTACGCTCATATTCAGTAACGTTGGTGAGCTCTTTTGGGTAGCCCTGTATATCAACTATAACATTTATACACACCATATAATGTGCATATATTTAGCGAAATATAAACGCGAATATCATAATTAAAATGCATTTCATCCCTCCATCAGCCATCATCGGACACATATACGGTACTTCGGAAAGAATATACTATTTGAAATCTTTTGTATGGCCCTGTAAATGCTATGTACTTCATATTATGCAAGACAGTAGAGTATGATTTATATTAAGCTTCAGCGACATATATCAATTTTATTATACATGAAAAAGCTTAATATATTTAAAATATGTCACACACAATTCCTCCTTTTAACATTATCTAATGGAATTCTTTTGTGGGGCCCTGTAAATGAATAATAGCTACATTTTCACATTATATTTTATAGAATGCATATTTTAATATGTTTGACAGGGTATAACATCTTTAAAATTCCTTTGAAACGATTTTCCCCATAGGCCGTAATGTAATAGGAAACTTTTAATTCGCCCTGTAGATAAACTAATTATGGTAGAAATTTCATTTTCGATAGGACTTGTGCTAGGATAAACGTCAATAACGTCCTAAAATTTCATGGCAATCCGAGTATATTAACGATTTTTCCCCATGGGCCGTAATGTAATGGAAAACTTTTGATTTGCCCTGTAGATAAACTAATCATAATAGAAACTTCATTTTCAATAGGGTTCGTGCTAGGGTAAACGACAATAACGTCCTAAAAGTTCATGGCAATCCGAGTATATTAATGATTTTTTCCCATAGGCAGTAATGTAATGGGAAACTTTTGATTCGCCCTGTAGATAAACTAATCATGGTAGAAACTTCATTTTCAATAGGACTTGTGCTAGGGTAAACGTCAATAACGTGCTAAAATTTCATGGCAATCCGAGTTTATTAACGATTTTTCCCCATAGGCCGTAATGTAATGGGAAACTTTTGATTCGCCCTGTAGATAAACTAATCATGGTAGATACTTCATTTTCAATAGGGTTCGTGCTAGGGTAAACCTCAATAACGTATAAAAATTTCATAGCAATCTGAGTATATTTACGGGAGTTAGAGCGCGGACAGACGGACAGACGGACAGATGGACAGACAAACCAAATGCATAAGCACTTTTCAACTTTGTTGGAAAGTGCTAAAAATTATTTTAAAACATGTCCCGGAACTGCTTAATAGTGAAAAAAGTCAAGGTTCAGCAGAGAATTTTATTGAGTAGAAAACTTCTTTAAATCAGGACTTCATTTCGACTGTATATCAGTATAAAATTCAAAATTAAGATAAGATTAGTGTTAAAATTGAGATGTCTATATTCATGTGCAAGTTTTTAGCACTTTCCAACAAAGTTGAAAAGTGCTTATGCATTCGGTTTGTCTGTCCGTCTGTCCGTCTGTCCGCGCTCTAACTCCCGTAAATATACTCGGATTGCTATGAAATTTTTATACGTTATTGATGTTTACCCTAGCACGAACCCTATTGAAAATGAAGTATCTACCATGATTAGTTTATCTACAGAGAGAATCAAAAGTTTCCCATTACATTACGGCCTATGGGGAAAAATCGTTAATATGCTCCGATTGCCATGAAATTTTAGGACGTTATTGACGTTTACCCTAGCACAAGTCCTATCGAAAATGAAGTTTCTACCATGATTAGTTTATCTACAGAGAGAATCAAAAGTTTCCCATTACATTACGGCCTATGGGGAAAAATCGTTAATATGCTCCGATTGCCATGAAATTTTAGCACGTTATTGACGTTTACCCTAGCACAAGTCCTATCGAAAATGAAGTTTCTACCATGATTAGTTTATCTACAGGGCGAATCAAAAGTTTCCCATTACATTACGGCCTATGGGGAAAAATCGTTAATATACTCGGATTGCCATGAAATTTTAGGACGTTATTGAGGTTTACCCTAGCACGAACCCTATTGAAAATGAAGTATCTACCATGATTAGTTTATCTACAGAGAGAATCAAAAGTTTCCCATTACATTACGGCCTATGGGGAAAAATCGTTAATATACTCGGATTGCCATGAAATTTTAGGACGTTATTGACGTTTACCCTAGCACAAGTCCTATCGAAAATGAAGTTTCTACCATGATTAGTTTATCTACAGGGCGAATCAAAAGTTTCCCATTACATATTTTAAATATATTAAGCTTTTCCATGTATAATAAAATTGATATATGTCTCTGAAGCTTAATATAAATTATACACTACTGTCTTGCATAATATGAAGTACATAGCATTTACAGGGCCACACAAAAGATTTCAAATAGTATATTTTTTCCGAAGTACCGTATATGTGTCCGATGATGGCTGATGGAGGGATGAAATGCATTTTAATTATGATATGCGCGTTTATATTTCGCTAATAATATGCACATTATATGGTGTGTATAAATGTTATATTTGATATACAGGGCTACCCGTAAAGAGCTCACCAACGTTACTGAATATGAGCGTAAATTATTTAAACGTGGTTCCTAAATAAGCTATGCATTTTTACGCTGAGCTTCATTCAATTTACTGAGAAATATTTGCAGAATATAGATAAAAGGATATACAGGGCCACGCAAAGAATTCGGTACATGGACGCGTATAAATGATGATTTATGAGAATGTGTTTTCAGTTGTTTTAAAAGTGTTTTAGTTTACAATAAATTTTAGCCTAATGCTGACATGTAATAAAGGTACAATGTAAGCTACAGGGCTGAACAAAAGTATTCAAGTATATTTCCATCTAATAGTATGAACTGCTGAAAAAGAAATCTCAAGCTACTGGGTATTTTCTTGCTAAGCTAAATTTTCCCATTATATGAACTGACATATGAAATACAGGGCTGTTCTAATGTACTGGAATACTTATTTGGGTATATTTGGCTATACACTATTATTTCCCTAAATAACAAAGTTTTGTTAAAGATTTCATTAAGTGTTGGAAAGTGCTTCATAATCTATGCTTAACGCATGATTTTTACTTTCTTCTATCTTTACAAGAAGAAAGTATTGGATTCATGAAAATTTTCGACTTCCGGTTTTCGACGGATTTATACGTTTTAGAAGGTCCTGAACACGTTTTGACTATTTTTAGAAAATGTCTGTCTGTGAGTCTGTCCGTCTGTCTGTCTGTCTGACTGTCTGTATGTCTGTCTGTCTGTATGTGACAAAAAATTTGTGGACGCTCTATCTCAAGAACTAATGCTCGAAATTTAATAAAATTTTATATTCAGTTAGACCTTGATATGAATTAGTGCCTATTGGTTTTTGGTGAAAATTGGCCTACAGGTGGCGCTGCTATACTACGTTTTTCATGATTTTCAAGATTGCTATATCTCAAGAACTAATGCACAGAATTTCACGAAACTTCAGATTCTGTGATCCCTTGATATACATAGACGCTGATTAAGTTTTGGTGTAAATTAGCCAGCAGGTGGCGCTGCTATGCCACGTTTTTCATGATTTTCATGATAGCTATATCTCAAGAACTAATGCACAGAATGTCACCAAACTTCAGATTCCGCAATACCTTGAGATACATAGTCGCTGATAAGGTTTTGGTGTGATCTGCCCTATAGGTGGCGCTGCTATGCTACATTTTGCACGATTTTTGCGATAGCTATATCTAAAGAACTAATGCAGAGAACTTCATCAAATTTTAGATTATGTTACACTAGAATATATAACATAATTAGACGCTGATTACAGTTTGGTATTAACCTTGCAACAGGTAGTGCAGCTATGCTGCATTTTGCACAATTTTTCCGATAGCTATATCTCAACAACCAACACACAGAATTTCATCAAACTTCAGATTTTGTTACAAAATGACATATAACATAATTACACGATGATTACGTTTTGTTATAAATCCTTCACCTGATGGTGCTGCTGTGCTATATTTTACACGGTTTTTTTAAACTAGCTATGTAAAGGTGTTTGTTCATAGGCCCAGGTGAATTGCCAAAAAGAAGCACACACAAAAAAAAAAAAAACTCCGAAAAGAGAGTTACATTTTAGGACGCATTTATTTTGCAAGCATTAACAGACAGTAGGTTCCCCATAAGGGGGGGGGAATTCTCAGAGCTCTAGTGAGCTACATCTTGTCTGTATGATGGCAATCAGTGGAGTGCTGATACAACGTCACAGCCCTTATCGCCAAAAGGCATCAGAAGTCTTTCATACAAAGAATTTTGGCGACATTTGATAAACCACACGTTCAGTATCAGTGACTACATTTGCGGTCTGGGAACCCACGGATTATTTTCACATCTGCGAATATTTTATAGGGTTACAGAAATATTTTAAGCTTGGGAAGTAGACAAGGGCAAAGCAGGCCGTTACTTAAATTGGAGTTTTTGCTGACCACAATTATATTACCCAGATGCGCAATTGAACAGAAAGAAAGCACAGTCAGGATAAACAGAGATAAAAGTATTTCTAGTTTTAAGCATTAATTGTGAGGATGAAAACAGGGCGTGGAAGGCAGATGTTAATAAAATGTAACGGATAAAAGATTATGATGAACAAAGCCCAGAGCTTTCTTTATTTTGTTAATAAGTGCGGTATCTATGGGCAGATGTTTTTCCAGACACAACAGAAAATTTGTGAGAAAGGAAGTTCTATTATTAATTTTCTACAGAGAGCTCCAAAAGATGAAAATATTAACTTCTATTAGTGGGAGTATGAAAGTTAGAACTTAACTATTAAATGTGGGATTAATTTAACTAATGGGCTTAATAGTGAAAAGGGAAAATAAAATAGAACAAAGAATTTATTAAAGGGAAATAATTATTACATTTATGAAGGGGAAAAAATCAAATAACCTGCAATGTAAATGTGACAAACAAAAATGAACTAAGTGTCGTTTGAATCACTGTAATATGTAAAGGGAATAAATAAAACTTTGAACAATTGAGATGAAATGGTTAAGTGTGAGCATGACAAACTGTAAAAAAAAATGTCAATTGTTTTTTTTGTGTTAGAATGAGCCTTTTAACAAAAACAAAACAAAAAAATGAACCGAAGAGAATTTAACGGTAAGTGTGTTAAATGAAAAAAAAATATTTAAGATATTCGTGTGAATGAGGGTTTTCAAATACCTAAATACAAAGTAATTTTATATTTAATGAGGGAAGGATTCATATCACATGACAACAGTGTAAAAATGTAAACACATGACATGACTGTGTTGTGTGTTATCATGAACGAGCTTGGAGAAAATAAGTGAAATTGATGTACAATCCTCAACCCGAGAAATAGGAGAAAAATGTAAGGACCACATGACCTGATATGTTGCACATGACCTAAAGTGTATTCGCATGACCTTGTGTATTGCACATGACTGAGTGTATATAGAAAAAAACACCATGTGATAGTGTAAGAAATCGCATGACCTTGTGCAAAAACACATGAAAAAAAATGTGTGTAAAAGAAATCACATGACCGGGTATCTAATATACCTTGACCTAGAGAAAAACACATGACCTTGTGTAAAAACACATGAAAGAAAAAAAGTGTGTAAAAGAAATCACATGACCTGGTATCTAATATACCTTGACCGAGAGAGAAAAACACATGACCTTGTGTAAAAAACACATGAAAGAAAAAGTGTAAAAGAAATCACATGACCGGGTATCTAATATACCTTGACCTAGAGAAAACACATGACCTTGTGTAAAAACACATGAAAGAAAAAAAAAGTGTGTAAAAGAAATCACATGACCTGGTATCTAATATACCTTGACCTAGAGAAATGCACATGACCTTGTGTAAAAACACATGAAAGAAAAATGTTGTAAAAGAAATCGCATGACCTGGTATCTACTATACCTTGACCGAGAGAGAAACACATGACCTTGTTGAAAGAAAAAATATATAACTCAAAGTTGAGGAAAGTAAAAATGTAACTGTACTGTCAAAAATCCTTTTAAAGTTAAAATTTGATTGAGAACCCCCAAAAAAATATCTACACCATGAAAAATGTATTAAATGTGGAAAATGTAGCCTGTATAACAATAGAGTTGAAATATTATTACTGTTAACTGCATTCCTGTTACTGCAAAACAAAACATTAAAGGGAGAAGAAAGTGTGTTTGATTGAGTAAATATGTTTAAAATGATTGTGTACACCAACACGAACCAACCAAAACCAAGTGAAAAACAAAATTGACGACCCGCATCAAAATTTTCACTCTTACATGCCTTCTTTCTATTACTCAACCATCTGCGCGCTTGATAGCCGAATAAAGAAAAATACAATACCTTTGTACACAAGATTAATGTGTAGACAATTTGTTAAAATTTAAAGTGTAACAGGAAATGTGAGGGAAGAAATTACTAATTGGTTTCTAAAAAATGAAAAAAGACAAATCTGTCAACATGTATAAAGAATGCATAAAAAGCGTAGTGAATTTATTCTGTAGTATGTAATGTGTGACCAGGAAAATTAAAGAAAAAAAAAACATTATTTCTCATTTGAAACAGACTCAGTTGTATGAAGCGATTGTCTTTGTATGTTTATATATCTCTTGACAGCTGGGCAGTTATGAGAAAAAGCTGTATGTTGAATGTCAAAATGGGTATTACTTGATTCATTGCACCTCATGCAATTAATGCATTTTGGTGTGTTTACACAATTAGGGTCTTTATGTGACATAGCACAGACAGGGCATATTATGTCATTAGGGCAGAATTTACTTAAATGAAAAAGACTCTGACATGTAAAACATCTTTTTATATCTATGTACCTTTTAAGAGTAAACTTTGTGGACTGAATAATAATATGTTTATGTGCAAGCAAAAATTCAGCTAGGTGGGGTGGCATTAGAAAAATCCAGTTAAATAAATTACAATGCTTTATTTTTATTTTGTTTTGAAATTGAATGGGAGGCGAAGAATTACCAGTTAGATTTGAAATAGCCAAAATAATGTCAGGTATGCTAAAATTTTCAGGCAAACGCATGATTACAACAGGGATAAAATTGGTACTATCTTTCTTAGGGGTACTGAAAATACTGGGATGAAAATTGTTACTGTCACATAACTCATTAACCTGTTGATTACAAGAGAAAGAGGGATTTGTATTGCAACCTTCATGTATTGTAGTGTGTGGAGATTTGATAATGAGGTTGTTATCTGTCTGTGTGGACATATTCTGAACAGATTTTAAACAAGCAGTACTAACCGAAGGAGTGATACCTTTTTGAGTATTTGATATGTGAGGTTTAGTTTTACTTTCTAGTTCCTGAGATAAGTCACGTACACGTTCCAAAAGTTTGTTATTTACCAAAAATAAATTTTCTTTTTCGTGTTTTACCTTAGCAAATTCATCTTTGAGTACTTGAAAGGTCACTTTCAAAATGTTTAGATCCCATTGAATTGTGAATTTGAGTTCTGCAAAATTAGAGTAAAGTATATCAGTGTTGCTTTGATGTTTTATTAGATTTTGAAATGCTGTGGCTTCAGCGATAATTGTGTCTGAAAACCTTGTTAAATTTTCCTCATAAAATTCAAGTAAAGGGGATACTGAAACTTGTGATTGTCCAAAAGTAGACCCAAATTTATTATCTCTCTCTGACATTGTTTGGGAAGTAGCTGAAGCTTGTTTTAGCTCAATATCAGCCATAGATGTTTACCAAAAGGAAAATGCACTAATATAAATCAAAAGAAAGATTTATAAATAAACTAGGTGCACCAAAACAAATCAGACTGTTAACCGACAGTATTAAAATTAATAATTTGGGGGAAATAACCTAAAAAAAAATGCAAGTCCAAACCAACAATTAAATTTTGCATTAGTCAGAGAGCAAACGCTGCCAAATTACGAGATAATCTAGACACATTTAATGGGGGGGGGGGGTATACAATCTGTGAGCACAGAAAGAAAACAAAAAAATGCAGACACTAAATACCCCCTTTTTTTTAAAAAAAATTGCAAACAAATTTTTTTTTTTTTTTTTTTTTTTTTTTTTTTTTTTAACTGTACAGCCTTCAAAATAAACTAATTAACCATTCAAAAATACCAAAGCCAAATCTCCTTTTTTTTTTTTACATGACAACCGAAAGTAAAAAAATCCAAAAAAGCTTGTTTAACAAGGTACTGGCATAGTTAATGGCAAAAAAAATTTAGTAAAAAACGAGAATAGGACTCTCAAACTGCAATTAATTAAGGACAAGTAATGTCAGCGAAAAATTAATGCGCGAACACATAAAATAATAAAAATCTGTGATATTTAAATATGCAACACATAAATACTAAGACAACATGCATTGAAAATAATAATACTTTTGAAAAGTGAGCATGAAAAGAGAAGAATGCTTTCAAAAGTGCAAATTAAATACTAAAATTTAAAATGTATATTGTTTACGTTAATACACATAAAATTTCAAAAATGCACTATATTTAAATTAAAAAAAATCTTCTCTGTTCAAGCTGATAAAAAGAACACAAACTATTTTCATTATGAATTATCTGTAAGCACTAAGAAAATATGTTTCTATGTTATGTTGAGTAATTATTATTATATATTTTTTTTAAATAGAAACTTCTAGTACTGAAACATGTTTCTGTCACTTTTTTTTTTTTTTTTTTTTTTTTTGTGTTTAGCTCACGTCACTTTTTTTTTGCTAGAATTGCTATGCATTTACAACATATGTAAGACTGGGTGCGACGACCCATTTTACTAGCAAACCTTAGCATTAGTAGACTGCCGTTGTAGATCTAACTATGCAAATCAGTAATTTTGACGCAGTGGCTGAACCTTCAGAGAACGAGAGCAGCACAAACACACACTAAATGTACTGAAAGTACTTTATCACTGTAATTTTGTTGTTGACAACGATTTAAGATAAAATAAAAGTGCATACAGGTTCGACGACCCGTAACGCATAAATTTGATATCTACATTTTTTTGTAAACACCAGCCACACAAATTTCACATACTTTTAGCTTCATCAGAGATGCGCTTATTACACGCGTTGCATATTTCACACAAAAAGTAGATTTACACATGTAAACAGCAAAATAGGGTTCCACATCGATGAGCACTTCACAAAACATTTCTGTAATTCTGTAGATTAGCATCATAGATGTACAGTATACGAACGGTAACATACCTCTAGTTACACACAGAACGGAACCGCTGAAGAGTGATGAAACATTTTTTGCAGAGAAATATAGTATTACGAACAGCTGGCGTTGCGAGCGAAACACTTGACCCAGTCAATTTCTGACGCATCGAAAACGAAAGTGGCACTTTTCTTGAAAAGGGCGAAAACAGCAGGTGCGACGCGTTTTTTGAAGACCCAGGGAGAGAAAAACGGAGATATGCAATCTTTCTTGAGTGCAGGAGAAAACATAATTGAATACTGCAGGTTTCGGGGAGGGAAATACGTCACACAGTGAAGTACAGACAGCCTTGGAACTTCGGGGAATGCTGCCCCTTTTTTTGCGTAGTCTTTACCCGTTGACGTACGTCGGTGCTTTCGTCCGTCGGTGCATACGTGTTTTCGTCGAAGATTTTTAAGTATGATTTTTTTAAAGTCTCTGTGTGTGTGCGTTTTTTTTTTTTTTTTTTTTGACCGGAGAAAAAAAAAAAGGCCAGATGCACCAGATGTTATGTAAAGGTGTTTGTTCATAGGCCCAGGTGAATTGCCAAAAAGAAGCACACACAAAAAAAAAAAACTCCGAAAAGAGAGTTACATTTTAGGACGCATTTATTTTGCAAGCATTAACAGACAGTAGGTTCCCCATAAGGGGGGGGGGGAATTCTCAGAGCTCTAGTGAGCTACATCTTGTCTGTATGATGGCAATCAGTGGAGTGCTGATACAACGTCACAGCCCTTATCGCCAAAAGGCATCAGAAGTCTTTCATACAAAGAATTTTGGCGACATTTGATAAACCACACGTTCAGTATCAGTGACTACATTTGCGGTCTGGGAACCCACGGATTATTTTCACATCTGCGAATATTTTATAGGGTTACAGAAATATTTTAAGCTTGGGAAGTAGACAAGGGCAAATCAGGCCGTTACTTAAATTGGAGTTTTTGCTGACCACAATTATATTACCCAGATGCGCAATTGAACAGAAAGAAAGCACAGTCAGGATAAACAGAGATAAAAGTATTTCTAGTTTTAAGCATTAATTGTGAGGATGAAAACAGGGTGTGGAAGGCAGATGTTAATAAAATGTAACGGATAAAAGATTATGATGAACAAAGCCCAGAGCTTTCTTTATTTTGTTAATAAGTGCGGTATCTATGGGCAGATGTTTTTCCAGACACAACAGAAAATTTGTGAGAAAGGAAGTTCTATTATTAATTTTCTACAGAGAGCTCCAAAAGATGAAAATATTAACTTCTATTAGTGGGAGTATGAAAGTTAGAACTTAACTATTAAATGTGGGATTAATTTAACTAATGGGCTTAATAGTGAAAAGGGAAAATAAAATAGAACAAAGAATTTATTAAAGGGAAATAATTATTGCATTTATGAAGGGGAAAAGATATGTAGCGATAATCTCCGCTACAAGCTATATCTCAAGAACTAATGCACAGAATTTCATCAAACTTCAGATTGTTTTACACCATAACATAATTAGACGCTTTTTTACGTTTTGGCATAAATTGTCCTGGATATGGTGTTGCTGTGCAACGTTTTGCAAATTTTTTGTTATAACTATATCTCAAGAACTAATGCACGAAATTCCATCAAATTTCAGATTCTGTTAGGTCTTGACATAAATAGATGCTTATTAGGTTTCAGTATAAATTACCCAACATGAGGCACTACTAAGCTCATTTTCTCAGAATATTAATTAAATTTTGCGTTTTATTCTTTTCGGATACCAGAATCTCATTAGGCTAGGTCAAATGTTCGAGGAAATTCAATAGTGGGTAACTTTAGGGTCACCACGTTTTTTTTTTTTTTTTTTTTTTTTTTTTTTTAATATTAAAATGTACTTATGAGATAGAAGAAAGTTTTGGGATTGACACATCCAACTAGTTCATACTTGTTTTTTTTACATTTGCTCTGTAATTATTTTTAATATATACTATTTTTTATAACTGTAATATTTGCAAAGGCATTTAATTTTAGGTTTAGGAGTATTTTTAATATGATTTTAAGCCGAAGATCCCTTTCTTTTCGTAAAATTGAATTTGTGATACATAATCTGTTATCAAGAGAAATATTACAAGTTATATATCTTACATACTATATAATATTTTTTCTCATATATGTAAATTAAGGTGTCCTGGGGTAATATCACATAAGTTTAATACTCTTGATTATTATGAAATATTTACAAGGGAAAAATAAGTAAAGGATTAAGATTAAGGGGCATCTTCGGTCTTTTCGACCAGAGCTCGGCTGAGTACGTCTTCATCAGGCTGGATCCGGCATCATTCTAACTCTTCTGTACTTGTTGCTGAGGCCCTTTCGTGTGAAAGTGCTAACTATGCAACATTTAATTCACACGTGGCTGTAGCAAGGTCGTACACGTGTTGTACTTTGCTATGGGGCGGATGTCGAGTCGGCCAAATGCATCTGAAACGAGCCTGTTGCTATGGGCTCGCTATATCGACACTCGGCAAATCCGACATACAGCTGACCACAGCTAAACGTGTACAATGATAGGGATACTTAAGATAAACTATTACCAAAACAATCATAATAATATACATATACATCTACATAAAACATTGTAAACCTTGAAAGAACGAAAAAAAACACAATATCTAAATATGCATATACCTAGTATAAATTGACATACATAATAATCATATAGTAAAAGAAAGAGAAAAAAAATTGTTGGCCAACTAAAAAACAAAGACACTAGAAATAAAAAAAATAATAAGCAAAATACAGAAAAACGTTGGAGGTTATTGCCGGCAATAATGGGGGTCACGAACTGTTCATCTGCACTAAAAAGTTAATAGTCAGTACAGTTTCTAATTGTCCACGCGACGCAACATAAAAAAAAACACCTGTTGCGTATGCAAAAGAAATATACGTCACTGTTTTGTATTGTTAAAATGTTATAAAGTTTGTAAATATCCACTTGACGCAACATAAAAAAAATCACGTGTTGCGTATGTAAAAAAAATATAGGCAAAGCACAAAAAAAAGCACCACTTTGCATACCGGAAAATAATAATAATAAAAAATATTTTATGTCAAGATAAAAAAAAAAGCACAGCTTGCATAGTTAGAAAAAGGATAAACACACATGTACACTCTTGACTCTTTTTTCCACAATTTATAAAATCTTGCCACACCAAACACGAAATTCCGAGAGAGAGAAAAATAATTCTTCATCACAAAAGTCTTGAACTGTAAAATCACACTAGAAAAAGGAAAACTTGGGAAAAAGAAATAAAAATAAAAACACTGTAATGGTGCAACTCTGTATACTTGAAAAAAAAAACAAAAGGTTTCTTTCTGGAGAATCTCCGTATTAAGTCGTATTTTTCTTTCATATGACACACAAGTAAATAAGATGTAGCTACCAAGGATCCCTGGGATAAACAGCTCATTATCCCGATAGCAAGTACGTCGAATCCGTGCTTTTCAATGTTTGTATAGTTCGGCTCTTTTTGCAGCGTTATTGGTGCTACACACATTGCTACCCAAAAATAAACAAAGAATCGAATTATGACGTCGAGTTGGCATCTTAAATCTGGACGATGGTGTGATAGCGGAAAAGTAGAGGTCATTAACAGATGACCCTTAGTATCTGAAGCCAACTTCTCAACTTTATTGGGCAGGTGTTCTACGGGAGTGATACAATTTTCGACAGCTGACTGTTTCCCGTCTGTCTTAGTTCCGTTTTCAACCACACAGTCGGTAGTTTCATTTTCCGAAGAGACAGGAGCTGACGTCATTTCGTTGAGAAGGGGAGGGTTAGGAGCTGGATGCATATGTGAGGGCGAATGTTTTTCAGAAATGTTTGTTAACGATTTCCGTTCTACAAACTGTTTATTGTTACCGTAAGCGAATATTATGGAATATTGCATAAGGGATAAATTTAAGTAAAAAAAATCTTCGAACTTATTACCATTAAACTCAGTCTGTGCAACAAAATATTGAAGTGGCTTTAATTGGGATATTTCAGCATCGAAAATAGTTATAGATGAATCATTTAAAGGGGATCCCAACAGTTGATACGTTTCCTTACTAACAAAATTTAAGTTATGTACTGGGTTCGCATCCGCTACAAAAGAAATATTATTGATTTTTACGATCGCAGCCGTACTACACACTTTGGAAGGGATATGTATCGTATTGATGTGTACAACAGTTTCTGAAACAGGGTTAATGTCTTCGTGGGAAGGCATATTTTCGGGATTTCGCTCCGTCGAATGGGACGAACGGTAGTTGGGGCGAGAATGTTTAGAGCCGTTGGGACCTCGCTCCGCGCGTTTACACTGAAATTGTTTATGACCTATTTCCGAACATTTATAACAGATAATTTGATTGTATTTTTCACTAGTGTGGGTTTTCCGAGAGTCCCTTTGGACATATCCTGGTGTTGGTTTGAAATTCGGGACCGAATCGCAAATTTCTTCATAGATTAGCAATTTTTTCTTAAACTCTACTAAATCAGAACAGCCATATAAAATGGATTTATTTTGGGGTGTATCTCTAATACCTTGTATCGTGTAATGAATTAAAGAGATGTCATCCACATTCCCTCGCTGCGCGATTTCTTTCATTTTCAAAAAATATTCCAATAATTGTTCGTCTGGTTGACATCCGCGGTTTACTAATATTTGATGTATTTGTGCGGGCGAAGCCGTTTGATGAAATTCGCGGAATAAAGCTTCCTTTAGTGCTGAATAGGAATTAATATTAATTTCAGCTCTAATTACTAGCAATGCTAAACCTTTTAAACTCCGTTCTGCGAAAAAAAATTTTTGAATATCTGAGAGGTTCAATGATTCCGAAAGTGTTTCGAATCGTGTAAACCATGTTTGGATGTTTTCCGATTTATCCCCGCTAAACGGCGGAATTAATTGTTCTATGTCGGTGAAAGAAATATTTTGTTTACTTGCAGTGTATTGCGAATGTACAACCATTTGCTGTGGTTGTATTTTTAAGGGGGAAATTAATTGTGTGCTGGCACTACTGTCGTTCTGATTATGCTCAATGTCTGTTTCCGACGCCGAAATATTCCCAAATGTTTCCTTAAAAGCAGCAATGTCTGATAATGCGACCAAAATGCGAGTCGCTATCTCATCTTTATTTCCATTTATATCTATAGACAGCAGATTAGCGACTGTTACCAATTGCAATAAATCAAAAGTATCAATAATTTCTTTCAATTTGTTGGCGAATTCAGGGCTACCTTCTTTAAACGGTAATCCGGTATAAACTCTTAAATTAGAACGATTTCGCCTCGCTTCTTCTTTTCCAAAAATAAACAAATGTAGAAGCTGTATTTTATCGGCTCTGGCAGTTTTTAACTGCTGTCTGATCACTGGGATCGCTTGAAGCTCCATTACTCACAGGAAAAAAATCAGGTATAGTAAGAAAAATATCACTTACTGCTATTTAAGTGTAATCCAATGTGATCGATGCCACTTTTTCAATGAAAAAAAATAAAATCCACAGTATGCACAGGAACATCACAAATCACAGGCAGCGACTGACACTACTGACACACTTTCTTCATTTTCTTTTTCTCCCTTCTAGTGAGCTATGGAACCGCGCTGATAAGCAGAAAGCATAAACATCATCTAGCTGTCGGATGGACTAGGGGAAATATAATCTTTCCTCTTGCACACTGCACATCAATCCATATGCAAAAATAAGAACTCCTGCACATTAATCCATATGCACGAATAAGAACTTGTGGCGCAGGTTGTTTGGGGGTACAAGTAGGCCGACTCCCCCATGTAAATTAAGGAGTCCAGGGGTAATATCACATAAGTTTAATACTCTTGATTATTATGAAATATTTACAAGGGAAAAATAAGTAAAGGATTAAGATTAAGGGGCATCTTCGGTCTTTTCGACCAGAGCTCGGCTGAGTACGTCTTCTTCAGGCTGGATCCGGCATCATTCTAACTCTTCTGTACTTGTTGCTGAGGCCCTTTCGTGTGAAAGTGCTAACTATGCAACATTTAATTCACACATGGCTGTAACAAGGTCGTACACGTGTTGTACTTTGCTATGGGGCGGATGTCGAGTCGGCCAAATGCATCTGAAACGAGCCTGTTGCTATGGGCTCGCTATATCAACATATATAAGGTATTTGTACCCTGTATGGACAGGGCTCTCAATATGGACACCCCTAATATTTTTAAAGGTAATCGAGAGATGGCTCAACATTTTCGCGAAGAAAAGCAGCTGAAAATATAATTAAGGCTGGAAAGTCTAAAAAAGAGCGCTTTTCGCCATTTAGGAGGAAACTTGTTGTTTCGAGATGTGCTGATTTTAATTACTTGTAATCTTAAATTCTTATTAGATATGGTAAAATTACATTAAATGTTGAAAAGTGGAGTATTTTAGAAAGCTAATAAAACATATTTTCGATTGCTATTGCATATTTTGCTTAAAAATATTTTCCTTATTCATTTGTTACAAGATTTATTAAAACTACGCCCGGTTCCTAATATGGACAGCTTATGTCCCCATCGACTACAACTGTAAGAAAGAAGAAAATTCAACGTTGCCAAGCAATAAATTGAAAAGGAATCAAAGTGGTAAAATCTTTGTTCAACGAGATGCCATTTGAACAATCCCCCAAAACCTTCCTCCAAAAAACCCGTGCAGAAAAATAAAAAGAAACCGCTTCCCCCCCCCCCGCCCCCCGCCACTAGGATATCTATTGGCGAAATCGTAGGTACCAATGGTATGACTTCCTCAACAAAGGAGAGCTGGTACTGCTTCTTTTGCAATATTGATGCTTTTTCAAACATGCGGCCATGCATCACATGTGGCAGATATGTTCATGAGGATTATGTGGGACTTACTGCCCATGGTGAAAAAGTTTCTATTTGTTCATGCTGTGAGGACTGAGTAATAACAGATGTAAATTCGCAGACAGATGCAATAAAGCTAAGCAAAAACAAGAATATTACTTCTTAATATTTACTAGTAACTAAGGGGCTTTGCATGGGTGAGAATGCCCCCCTCCCCTTTCTAAAATGCATGTTCTGAAGATATTTACTGTCCTCCCCCTCCTCTTTGGAATACTTTAAGATACATTATTGTTATTCCCTTTTCCCTAAAATCCCTTGGAAAATTGGCTCTTCCATACACACTGTGTAGAAAGTCAATAAGGAAACACCTGTCCATAATAGGGACAGGTAGTTCCTTATGTGGACACTTGTAAACATTTTTTTGTTTTTACCATTTAAATTAAACCAGAATAATTACAAGGTCGTTAATTTTAATAATGATAGTCAATAGTCCAAGGATAGTGGTCACATATTTTTGGAGTTCTATGACTTGTACATGGGGGTGAAAAAATGCATTTTACTTAGGGTGTCCATATTGGGTACAGGTACAGATGCAATAAAGCTAAGCAAAAACAAGAATATTACTTCTTAATATTTACTAGTAACTAATAAGGCGTGAATAACTCAAAGCAAGATCTTTTTGTACTAAACCTTTTGAAGAAGACTATTATAATTAACAATCCCCTATTTAAAAATCTGATAGTACTAAAGTTCCAAATGAAACAAAATTTCGGTAGTGTTTGTAATTAAACTGAAAAATAAAAGTTAAGCTATAAAAATTGAAGAAAGCAGTGGTCTGTGAAACCAGTAACATTAGTTAAAGGTTAAAAAGCAATCAATGATTAAAACTCATATAGAGTACTGCTTCTGAACTAAACTTTATGTACAGGATTATTTCTAATTAAATTTAATCTATTGAAATATTTCTCACAATTGTACGAAGACTCCAAATGAAAAAGAATTTCAGTTGTAGCTATAGTTAAACTGAAAATTACAGTGTTTAGAGAGATTGCTAATAGTAGTTAAAGGTTAATTTTGTTCCTAATATAGAGATAATGGAATAAACTCCATGAATCATGCATAAAATTTAAAAAGGGGTCTCACGGGGATTTTGATTTTTATCCAAAATCTTATTTACTTATTTAAAAATACATATTTATTTAAGCTTGCTTTATATAAAGCCTACATTTCAACTTTAGGTTTGAGTGAATTCGCATTAGTTTGGAGTTTAAAGGGTTAAAATTATTTACAAAACTTCTATAATAGTAGTAACAAAAATATTATCACACATAATTCTTGTTATTATATAATTTCAAATGATAAAAATATTACTTTAAAATGGTTAAAATAGAGCAATGTTTTTTATAGTTATATTTAAGCGGGACTTTTTAAGCAAAGAGAATCTCAGGGTGTTATATTCTGTAGAACCCCCCGACTCTCTCTCCCATTTTCTCTCTCTCTCTCTCTCTCTCTCTCTCTCTCTCTCTTTGAAAACATTGAATATTTTCTATGCAGCGAATGCAAACATGGAAACTTAAATGCTGTTTTAGATAAACACAATTAAAACCGTGCGATGTTTCTAATAATTCTATTAAAGTGGTCTTTTTTAAACAAAAAGAAGCTCAAGGTCTGATATTCTTTTACCTTACACTTTCATAAAAAACATTTGAACATTTTAACATAGAAAATTTTCTAACACTTAGAATACAATTTGTCAATTTCAAAAGCTGTAGAGTTTTTATTTTTAGAATAGGACAATTTACATGGGATTATTCCATCTTATTTTATAGTTTTGTTTTCATGGCGTTATTACAGACATAGGTGGTTAATAACGCCAAATGGCATTGGTCAAGAAATCACGCTATTACATTTTATGAATACATATCAGCTAAATTATTTTTATGTACATACTCAATGAATTGCTGTAACAAATCCTACATTTGTTTGAAAAATTCAGTCTAAAACTAACAAGGAAGGTCTCTATACGGGCATACTCTGAAAAAATTACAGAATGTTCTTCTCATGTAGATATATATGTTTGTAAAGAAATTTTTGGCTAAACACCGTTAGAGCGTTCATAAAAAATGAACATTTCTTTTATTTGGCGATTTATCATCAGTTGGTGACAAAATAAAATTTCAAAAAATACCTTTTTTATTTCAAATATTTTTTGATATAAAAATTTTTAATGTTGAACTTGTTTAAAGAAATTTTATTTATACGTTACTTTTGTCAACTTTAGTTTGTTTTAACTATATTTTTGTCATAATATATTTAGAATGATAATTAATTATTTAATTTTATGAATTAAAACAAAATTTTAATTAATTAAAATTGTTTAATCTCAAAATTAACTCCAATCTAATTGAGCTCGGCCGATTCCATTTTGTTACTATGGAAACAAAAACTTCTCCGATATTGAAATGCATTACTGCAGCATTCTTCGTCTAGTCTTTTTTTTTTTTTTTTTTTTTTTTTGTCACGCGTTCAAATGTATGAAAAAATATTTTTCGAAAGGAAAATATTTTTTATAGATGAAATCATTTTTAAAGTGATAAAATTGCTGCAAAAGCAACATAAATATGCAAAATAAAATATATCTATATGTATAAAACTCGCTCATTGTTTAAATTTAAATTCATTGAATACTAGTATTTACACGCATTCTAAAAATTAATTGACAAGAAATTTTAAGGTGCATTAAAATCGGTTGCTTTTGGCGACGGAAAGTGCAGCTCGCCAAATCGCGTGACGCTTTCGTCATTTTGAGCCAAATACTTGTTTTATTTATTTATTTATTTATTTATTTATTTATTTATTTATTTTACAGAGTTTCTAATGCAATTCCGCCGCTAAAATTGTCTGATCCTATATTACACACACGAGTAGTTTAATTAGTATATTTTTAAAAATATTCTGAGTATGCCCAGTATGGAGGTCTTCATTGTAAGCCATGAAAATTGGTAAAACCTTAACGCGGTGTAATTACCCCAGGATACCTTATATAACCGTTAATTGTATAACAATATACATCAACAAAACATGAAAAAAAATCAAAAAGAATATTTTCGGAATTTGCAGAACCATAATACATTCTTCAGACCCCAAATACTATCGAATTACAAATAAAGTGAGTAATTTTATTTCCGTATTAGCCATGAAAAAGCAAAACAATACGAATTTGTAGTTACCAACACACATAATACCAAAATAAAGTGAATAAAAACATATACATTTATAATAACTTGATTGAAATTGGTAGAAATTGAAAAAAAACATACCAGTCAGTAAAGTTAACTCTTAAAGGATGTAGAAAAATTAGACTGCCATAATTACATGCAACTGTTTCCAAACAAATAAGGATATTTTTAAAAATGTATCAAGGAGTATATTTCAATTTTAAAGATACAAATTTTATTAAATTGGACAAGTGCCCTCTAGTGCAAAAAACTGTTATCCTAAAGAAAAGGTTATTTCTGCCATCCCTTGAAAAATTAGTAAAATAAATATATTTAAATGATTATATACACATTTATTCTAAATTAATTCAATGCATTGTATATCTATTGGAAGATGCCGTTGCATATTCTCTTTGTAGATATACGTGAAATTAAAATATTTTATTAACTGGAAAACATTATTTAAAAAATCCCTGCCGGCTTAGTATGTAGGCGGAGGTAGATTTCGTAAAGTGTTCATTTCATATAATTCGAGAAAAACCCAGTTTAACAATTTTATTTGGCCGCTTTTGAAAAACTTTATTTTCATTTTTCTGTAAGAGCCGGTTTTATCAAGATCATCTTAGACTAAATTTGGCTCAAATGCTTATTTTGACAGCATTTTTGAAATATATTCTGACTTTATGAAAAAATCGACCAATACGGCACATTTTATATAGTTCCTAAATACGAGAAACTGCCAATTTAATACGTTTGATCGCAAAATTTAATTTTAAGGTGTGTCTTAAAATAAGAAATTTTGTTGCAACCACTATTCCTCAATCACGTTCACTTCGGGAAATTCTGTTCAAATGCTCACTTTGACAACATTTTTTTTTAGCCATTCTGTCTTTGTCAACAATCTAACCAATACGGCACATTATACAGTTCCCAAATAACAGAGCTTGTCATTTAGATGCATTTGAGAGGAAAAATAGTTTTAAAAATGAGTTAGAAAATAAGCAATTTATTATTTGAATACTCACTCAATTTTTCAATCGCGATAGCTTCGGAAATTTCTGTTCAAAATGCCTATTTTGGCAGAATATTTTGAAATATATTCTGCTTATATCAAAAAAATCTCTAATACCTCATATTATGCAGTTCTCAAATAAGAGAACAAGTCATTTTGATGAGCTTAAAATTAAAAATGAATTTAAAAATGAGTCAGACTATAAGCAGTTTAAATTTGAGATTTTTCTTCAAACCCTACTTTTGTTTCATTTATTTTTGCTCTAAGAATAGGTTTTATAAAAAACTTGTCAGTATAAAAGTTGTAGATATTATTGAGAAGATATAAAATAAATGTAATCTGATTTCATAGTTTAAGAATTGACGAAGTTATGGATTTTTTCTCTCACCCCCTCCTTTTTTTGTCTTCATTTATAACTTTTTCCCGTAAGAATTGGTCCTACCGAAAACTTGTAAATACAAAAGTTTTAGAACATTTATTAAAAAATTAATTGGATTGGATGTCGTGAGAATTGACGAAGTTATAATTTTTTTCTCACAAAACCCTTATTTTTTCACCCCTTGAGCCCCTTTTTAACTTTGCCAGATATCTCTCATGCATAATCTTTTTGCACATTTTCTAGAAGTAATATAAACTTTAAACTGATTTGATATATATTTTCTTTAAAAAGTTATGGGTGGGGAGGGTTTGTTTCTTTTTTCCATGAAAACCCTCCCTATTTCCAACCCCTTGGTCCGATTTCGCCGATTAATGAACTTGAGCGAGATTTTTTGTTTCTTGAGTTTAAGTATCAGTTTAGAAGAGATTTGTGCAGAATCATAAAAGTTATCGTGTCCATTAAAAAGTGATATATATGTGTAATATATTTTTTAATTTAACGAGTAAATTATCAAAATAAACTATCCACTGCTAGTATATATTTTTAAATGATATAATAAATTTTTAATTCTCACATTGTTGCTTTAAACTAATGTGTAATGTAATTTGTTAATTGGAACTCTTACTGCATTAGTTTTGCATATCGCAATTTTTACCCTATTTACAAACTAAAGATGGCGCCATTGCGTATTTTTACTCCCTACATTATAATAAAATTGATCCATTAAACTATTTGTTTGGATCTTGTTAAAATATCCTTATTAATAAGATTTTTTTAATTAATCTTTCTTTTTAGGTAGATTTCGTATAAAATACTACCTATTGCATTCTCTCCCATGTAGAAATTTCTGAAAAATTTTTGCTGATCTACACCGATCATGACTCCTAGACCCCCAAACTACCATCAGTAAAAAAGTTTTTCTATCGATCTATCTATCGGTGTATATCACTTTCTTCTAGACACGATAACTTCCATAATTATGCTCAGATCTTCATAAAACTTTTACATAAAATCAAGGGGCATAAAATCTCGGTCGAGTTCGTTAATGGGCAAAATCGGACCAAGGGTGTAGAACTAGGGAGGGTTTTTGTGAAAACCAAAAAAACGCGATAACTTCGTAATTAAAATAGATATCGAATCATTTTAAAGTTTATATCACTTCTCAAAAAACGGGCTAAAAGTTTATGCATGACAGATTTTTGGTAAAATTAAAAATGGGCTCAAGGGGCGAAAAAACAGGGTTTTGGGGAGAAAAAAATTCATAACTTTGTCAATTCTCAAGATACAACTAAATTTTTTATAAATGTACTCAACATTATGTAAAACTTTTGTATTTACAAGTTTTTGATAGGACCAACTTTTACCGATGAAAAAAATTAAAAAAGAAAAGAAAAAGGGGGAAGGAAAAAGAAAAAAATCCATAACTTACTCAATTCTTAAGCAATCAAATATAATTAAATTTATTTTCCATCTTCTCAATAATATCTACAACTTTTATACTAACAAGTTTGACCAATTCTTATAGCAAAAATAAATTAAACAAAAATTGGAGTTGGAAAAAAAAAAAACCTCAAAGCTAAAGTGCCTATATTCTGACTCATTTTTAATTTCATTTTTGATTTTAAACGCATCCAAATGGCAGATCCTCTTATTTAGGAACTATATAATGTGACGTATTGGCCAGTGTTTTAATAATGGCAGAATATATTTCAAAAAAGGCTGCCAAAAAGGGTAATTTGAACAGAATTTCCCGAAGTAATAGTGATTGAAAAATTGAGGAAGTATAACAAACTGCGTTTTTTCTGAGTCATTTTTAAATCCATTTTTGTTCTCAAAAGCATCCAATTTACAGATTCTCTTATTTAGGAACTATATAGTGGAACTGATTAGCCAGTTTTTTGATAAAGGCAGAATACATTTCAAAAATGGCACTTCGCACAAAATTTCCCAAAGCGATCATGATCATAGAATTGAGGATGTACTCAAATAACAAATTGGTTATTTTATGACTCATTTTTAAATCCAATTTTGCTCTCAAACACATCCAATTTACAGGTCCTCTTATTTAGGAACAATATAGTGGAACGGATTATTCAGTTCATGCGATATCTACTTCATACGATATCTATCTAAAAAGGGTAAACTAAATATAAAATTAATTTAATTTTGAGTGACACTGACATTACTAACGTAAATTTAAATAATGTAGTAGTATAAAATAAAACAAGCAATAAAATATTTAATAATGTATGCATTTTATGCATTCAGAAATAATATTGTAGATAGTGTTCAAATTGCTAAAAATTGGATATTTGTTAATCATTAACAGTCAGTATTAAATAATAGTAATAGATTTAATTAATGTAGCTATGTAATTTTTTCTTTTTTAAGTGTTAGTTCAATATTCAGCATAAAGTGTATATTGTAATTTATTCATGTATTTATTTTTTATATATCCCCCCCCCTCTGTTCTTTTTCAATCTATTAACGCTTGCGTGTTATCAAAACACACCTCGCTCCTCCTCACTCTAACACCTATCTACCCAGATATCCTATTTTTTTGCCTGTTTTATTTATTATTATTATTTTATTATATATATATATATATATATATATATATATATATATATATATATATATATATATATCAAACGAATATCATATTATCACAGATGGACGGACGATTTTCCCATAGTGTAGTAAAATGGCCTAAGCAGGCGGATCACCTGGTGAAACGAGCATTCGACACAAGATGAGAGCCACTTAACCACTCTGATTCTCGATCAGTTCCTTTTTTCTAGATTTCTTGGCCTAAGAGCTATGGCAAAAGGGATATGAAAAGAGGAAGTTTCTCCAATGAAGACAAGTGATAGAGCCGTTAGTATTTTGTTGTTGCTTAAACTCACAAAACTGCTTCATGTCATAACCGGATACTAATAAGTCCGCCACTCATAAAATGTTGAATGATAAAACTTAGCTCCAAACTTCAACATCTTGAAACCAAAATAGCAAAACATTCCGTTTGACTACTTCTTTCGGCGGGATTTATTTGGCAGTTGCAAGGTCAGACAAAATCTGAGCTCTGAGCCAGTATCAGCCCGTTATAAAGGGGGGAAAGGCTCAATGCTACAACCTGAGCGCCGAACACGAATGAGCATGCGTCGGGAGATGGGAACAGGGAAAATTCAATTACGTTATTGGCTAAAAAGTAGGACATCACGTTAGAACTATATCCAAGCCACGAGAGCATGCCAAATTGAAAAGATGCGCGCGGGCCAAAAGATCGAAAGGAATTATGGTATAGCAGACGATTTTTAATAAAATGTTAAAAATAAAACCTCCGAAAGAATATTTTTTAGTCTAAAAAAGAAAAATGAAATAATAAACACAGATTAAGAATTCTAAATGAAAGATTGACATTTTAATAAAACATTTGAGTTCTTTTTAAGAAAATAAATAGTAAATTACGCCAAATTAAGGAAAAAGGGGAATTTATATGATAATTAAAATTTAGACTATTATTGAACTACAAGTAAAAGTACATTTTTATAAGAAATTGGAACAAAATTGAAATGGGAAAATGGCGAAATTTTTTTATTATTACATATATATATATATATATATATATATATATGACGAATTAAAAGTTAGGAGCCAGACACATCAACGCCGGGTTTCCCTTTCACCGCAGAGAAGTCATGGCCACCGAGGAAAATAAATAAATAGATGTAGAGAATCCAAATAATTACTCATTGGCTGCTATAAGTTCATTTATTTAATCCGTAATCATGAGAAAGGGAAAAGCTCCTTTTGCAAACTGTCTTTTACCGAAACATTCCATCATTGTTTCAGCGAGCCGTACTCATCAAAGAAAAAACCCAAGAATCCTCCTTCTCAACTCGAGGTTTTCCCTCTTAAATCTAAAAAAAAAATTCTAGAACATTCTGTAACCTCAAACCATCATTCTTTTATGTAAACAGAATTCTTGTCCAGCTACGAGACTATTTTCCACAGACGATAAATTTATTTAAAAAAAATATTGTTTAACCAATTTAAAATCGACTCAGATTTCTTAGGCAGACGATTTTTATAAATGATTAATTTTAAGAGAAAAAGAAAAGAAATGAATTTATTGATATGCACACTATCAAAGGTTGACGGCGGAAAAATAAATAAATAGATAAAATAAAATAATGATATTTTTTGAAAGGTATGGTTTTGGAATAAATTTAATAAGACTTTCTTAAAAAGGGTTGATACAAACATAGAAAAATTAATTTTATTTGGAATATTAAGAAATAAAAATTTAATTAAGAATATTTTTAAAATTAGAGCCATCTTTTTAAATTTATGCATACTGGAATAATGTTTTTTGAGGCAAATTAAGAATTTATATCGTCTGCATAAAGATTAACAGATTAGATTTAGAAACAAGATTTTAATTTAATAATTTGAAGTAAGTACGGAACATTATTATAAGAAAATTAAGATTGTATAAAGGTTAGTTTTGGCGAAAACAATTTTAAATTTGTAATATATATATATATATATATATATATATATATATATATATATATATATATATATATATATATATATATATATATATATATGTATATATATATATATATATATATGTGTATATATATATATACATATATATATTGTATATTGTAAAACTACTAATTTTTTTCAAAACTTAAGACAAACTATTGAAGAATAAATCATAGTTCTATTTTAGGGGTACTTTAAAAATGCTGCAGTTTTTCAAGAACTTTTCTATATTATTTAAGCTGTAACTCCAATACAATAGGAAAATAAAAACTCGCTTTTATAATTTAAACTTTATTTTTTGTATATATCCATAAGAATATTATCAACAACTGACATAAATAGTTTGAGGAACAACAGCTAAAACACTCGTAGTAACATATGTAATAAAAATAACTTCAATTTTCAAATGACTTATCCATCTATTCCAGAATTCCGTATGAGCATCATCTTTAAAAATCTTCTAAAAATACGCCTACGTAATTCTAATTTTTAAATCACAAACATCTAACTAAAATTTAAGAGGATTTCTCTTTTAGGGTTATTTTTTGTAAAATCCCCCATGAATTCCTATAACAGTCGAATTGCTAAAATATTTCTAATTATAGATATTTAAAATATGATAATTTACTTTCTTTTCAAAAAGTGTTTTTAATTAGATTTTCATTGAAAGGCCATTCTACTGATAGTCTAAGAGCTAGCAACGTCAAAAATCACGTCATTTTATCAAGGCTCATTTTTTTATATGTTTTTCCCTTTTATGGTAGAATACGTTTGCAAGCGGTCTGGCAGTCGGGAGACGTTGCGTTTACTTGTGTCAGAAGGGGTTATGTAGGCCAAAAAGCTTCAAAATCACGTCATTTTATCAAGGCTCATTTTTTAACATGTTTTTCCCTTTTATGGTAAAATACGTTTGCAAGCGGTCTGGCAGTCGGGTGACGTTGCGTTTACCTGTGGCAGAAGGGGTTATGCAGGTGAAAAAACTTCAAAAATCCGCCATTTTATAAAGGCTCATTGTCTTATATGTTTTTATGAAGCTTAAAAATTGCAAGATATTACTCTTTGGATAGCAGACAACCTATAATTAATTTTCTAGACGCAAATTCGATTGCACAGTTAATGCCAGACGTCTTTAAATATGGCAACGAAAGTGCCTGTTCCAAGAGTGGTTTATAATTTAAATTTTATAAGACCTCTTTACGTCATTTTATCAAGCTTAAAAATTACAAAATATTCCTCTTTGGATAGCAGACAACCTATAATTAATTTGCCAGACACAAATTCGATTGAAAAATTAATGCCAGACGTCTTTAAATATGGCAACAAAAGTGCCTGTTCCATAAGCGGTTTATAATCAAAAAATTATAAGACCTCTTTCCGTCATTTTTTCATTCTTAAAAATTACAGGATATTACTCTTTGGATAACAGACAACCTATAATTAATTTGTCAGACACAAATTCGGTTGCAAAGTTAATGCCAGACGGCTTTAAATATGGCGACGAAAGTGCCTGTTCCAAGAGTGGTTTATAATTTAAATTTTATAAGACATCTTTACGTCATTTTATCAAGCTTAAAAATCAGAAGATGTTACTCTTTGGATAGCAGACAACCTATAATTAATTTGCCAGACACAAATTCGGTTGCAAAGTTAATGCCAGGCGGCTTTAAATATGGCAACGAAAGTGCATGTTCCAAGAGCGGTTTATAATTTTAAATTTATAAGACCTCTTTAGGTCATTTTATCAAGCTTAAAAATTGCAAGATATTACACATTGGATAGCAGACAACTTATAATTGATTTGCCAGACACAAATTCGTTTGCAAAGTTAATGCCAGACGGCTTTAAATATTTCAACGAAAGTACCTGTCCCAAGAGTTGATTATATTTCAAAAAAAAAAAAATATATATATATATATATATATATATATATATATATATATAAGACCTCTTTAAATCATTTTATCAAGCTTAAAAAATGCAAGATATTACTCTTTGGATAACAAATAACCTATAATTAATTTGCCAGACGCAAATTCGGTTGCAAAGTTAATGCCAGACGGCTTTAAATATGGCAACGAAAGTGCCTGTTCCAAGAGTGATTTATAATTTAAATTTTATAAGACCTCGTTACGTCATTTTATCAAGCTTAAAAATTGTAAGATATTACTCTTTGAATAGAAGACAACCTATAATTAATTTGCCAGACATAAATTCGGTTGCAAAGTTAATGCCAGACGGCTTTAAATATGGCAACGAAAGTGCCTGTTCCAAGAGTTGTTTAAAATTTAAAAATTATAAGACCTCTTTACGTTATTTATCAAGCTTAAAAATTACAAGATATTACTTTATGGATAGAAGACAACCTGTAATTAATTTGCCAGACACATACTCGGTTGCAAAGTTAATGCAAGACGGCTTTAAATATGGCAACGAAAGTGCCTGTTCCAAGAGCGGTTTATAATTCAATTAATTATAAGTTTACGTCATGGAACTGAATTTGAAACCCTGGATTTTTCTGAGTCTTATTGATTAGATTCACTATTTTTCTGCACCTGATTTTTTGCACGACACTTTTTCAGAGCCTGATTGAGTAAATTTGTGATACTTTGTGCTTGATTGACGAAAGTTGCATTTTTTTAAGTCTTACCGACAAGCCTTTTCATGTGATGAAAATTTGTGCACCCTTAGAAAGGTTAAGGTGTAAGAATTCATATAATTTGTTAACATCAACTCACAGCTTAAATATTGGACAAATAAATTCCAGTGTGGCCAAAACCGGGCACCCACCCTAATATTTAAAAAAAGAAACTTATATTTTGATAAACAAGAGCTTTTTTTAAGTAAACTTTATATTGAAAAAAAAATTGCCGAATTTGCCGAATGCAGCCCAAATTGTGTCTTGCAAATTAATTATAGGTTGTCTGCTATCCAATGTGTAATATCTTGTAATTTTTAAGCTTGATAAAATGACGTAAAGAGATCTTATAATTTTTGAAATATAAACAACTCTTGGAACAGGCACTTTCGTTGCCATATTTAAAGCCGTCTGGCATTAACTTTGCAACCCAATTTGTGTCTGGCAAATTAATTATAGGTTGTCTGCCTACAAAAGACTAATATCGTGTAATTTTTTAGCTTGATAAAATGACGTAAAGAGTTCTTATATTTTTTTGAATAATAAACAACTCTTGGAACAGGCATTTTCGTTGCCATATTTAAGGCCGTCTGGCATTAACTTTGCAACCGAATTTGTGTCTGGAAAATTAATTATAGGTTGTCTGCTGTCCAAAGAGTAATATCTTGTAGTTTTTAAGCTTGATAAAATGACGTAAAGAGATCTTATAATTTTTTGAAATGTAAACAACTCTTGGAACAGGCACTTTCGTTGCCATATTTAAAGCCGTCTGGCATTAACTTTGCAACCGAATTTGTGTCTGGCAAATTAATTATAGGTTGTCTGCTATCCAAAGAGTAATATCCTGTAATTTTTAAGCTTGATAAAATGACGGAAAGAGGTCTTATAATATTTAGATTATAAACTACTCCAGGAACAGGCACTTTCGTTGCCATATTTAAAGCCATCTGGCTTTAACTTTGCAACCGAATTTGTGTCTGGCAAATTAATTATGGGTTGTCTGCCTACAAAAGACTAATATCGTGTAATTTTTAAGCTTGATAAAATGGCGGAAAGAGGTCTTATAATTTTTAGATTATAAACTACTCCAGGAACAGGCACTTTCGTTGCCATATTTAAAGCCGTCTGGCATTAACTTTGCAACCCAATATGTGTCTGGCAAATTAATTATAGGTTATCTGCCTGCAAAAGACTAATATCGTGTAATTTTTAAGCTTGATAAAATGACGTAAAGAGTTCTTATAATTTTTTGAATTATAAACAATTCTTGGAACAGGCATTTCCGTTGCCATATTTAAGGCCGTCTGGCTTTAACTTTGCAACCGAATTTGTGTCTGGCAAATTAATTATAGGTTGTCTGCCTACAAAAGACTAATATCGTGTAATTTTTAAGCTTGATAAAATGACGGAAAGAGGTCTTATAATTTTTAGATTATAAACTACTCCAGGAACAGGCACTTTCGTTGCCATATTTAAAACCGTCTGGCATTAACTTTGCAACCGAATTTGTGTCTGGCAAATTAATTATAGGTTGTCTGCTATCCAAAGAGTAATATCTTGTATTTTTTAAGCTTGATAAAATGACGTAAAGAGATCTTATAATTTTTAAATTATAAACCGCTTATGGAACAGGCACTTTCGTTGCCATATTTAAAGACATCTAGCATTATCTTTGCAACCGATTTTGTGTCTGGCAAATTAATTATAGGTTGTCTGCCTACAAAAGACTAATATCGTGTAATTTTTTAGTTTGATAAAATGACGTAAAGAGTTCTTATAATTTTTTGAATTATAAACAACTCTTGGAACAGGCATTTTCGTTGCCATATTTAAAGCCGTCTTGCATTAACTTTGCAACCGAGTATGTGTCTGGTAAATTAATTACAGGTTGTCTTCTATCCATAAAGAAATATCTTGTAATTCTTAAGCTTGATAAATGACGTAAAGAGGTCTTATAATTTTTAAATTATAAACAACTCTTAGAACATGCACTTTCGTTGCCATATTTAAAGCCGTCTGGCATTAACTTTGCAACCGAATTTGTGTCTGGCAAATTAATTATAGGTTGTCTGCTATCCAAAGAGTAATATCTTGTAATTTTTAAGCTTGATAAAATGACGTAAAGAGGTCTTATAAAATTTAAATTATAAACCACTCTTGGAACAGGCACTTTCGTTGCCATATTTAAAGCCGTCTGGCATTAACTTTGCAACCGAATTTGTGTCTGGAAAATTAATTATAGGTTGTCTGCTGTCCAAAGAGTAATATCTTGTAATTTTTAAGCTTGATAAAAACGTATAAGAAAATGAGCCTTTGTAAAATTGCAGATTTTTGAAGTTTTTTGACCTGCATAACCCCTTTTGCCACAGGTAAACGCAACGTCATCCGACTGCCAGACCGTTTGCAAACGTATTCTACCATAAAAGGGAAAAACATATTAAAAAATGGGCCTTGATAAAATGACGTGATTTTGAAGCTTTTTGACCTGCACAACCCCTTCTGCCACAGGTAAACGCAACGTCTCCCAACTGCCAGACCGCTTGCAAACGTATTCTACCATAAAGGGGAAAAACATATAAGAAAATGAGCCTTGATAAAATGACGTGATTTTGAAGCTTTTTGACCTGCATAACCCCTTCTGCCACAGGTAAACGCAACGTCTCCCGACTGCCAGACCGCTAGCAAACGTATTCTATCATAAAATGGAAAAACATATTAAAAAATGAGCCTTGATAAAATCAGGTGACGAAAACGTTGCTAGCTCTTAGACTATGAGTTAAGCCTATGTTTATTTCCCAGAAGAACAGACACCGCATTAATACAAAGAATAATAAATCTATGCTTCAGAATTAAAAAGTAAGTGTTACATATAAAAGCAGAGTTATTTTCTAAAAATGTTATGGTCTCAAAATAGGTCTCAAAATTATTTCCATTTATTTATTTATTTTAATGAATACATATAAAAAGTTTTTCATTCTTATTTTATTTATTGGCGAAGGATTTTTTGTAAATTTAAATTGGCCCCTCCCTATCTTTTTAGAATTTTTTAACCATTTCTGGAGCAACTTTGCATACCTGCAAACAATAATGTTTCAAATTTAATAGCTTTTTCATTCCTAAATCACACCAGATAATTAAAATAGCTTATTAATTAGCATTTTGTTATTTATTAATGATAGTTAATTAATAACAAATATTCCGTATTTAAATAAAGTGATATTAACCTTTGAATCTTTAAAGTGTAAAGTCGGATTCTCTGAACAACACTACATGGCCAAAAGTGACCGGCCGCTTGCGATCTTAGACGTTTTGTTAAACAACTAAAAAAATACACAAGGAATTATCCTGAAACTCTAAGTCTGTAAACATAATAGTACAGGGCATGCATTTATGTGAAGATTTTTATCCCGAAATCACATTGAGTACCATCTACAAATTGAAAAATAACGAATATACTTTGGATAACCCTGTCAAAACTAATGTAGCAAAAGCGTTCAAACTATAGCTTATTATAGTAAATGTTCATTTTTATACGGATAGCATATATATTCGTAGAGAAATCAAGGGGTTTTTATTATAAAAACAGTCCCAAATTTATCCTTTTTTTTTTTTTTTTTTTGGCTTATAATATGCAGAGTTCTTTTTATAAAATAATTTTTTTTTTCAAAAATATGAAATATAACGTTATACTCAATACCCTGTAATCAGAATTAAATCATAATAAAACTTGAATGAAAAATGAGCAGTTATACTTAATAATTTTTCATTGCGCGTGGGTGAAAGATATCAAAATATCATTTGCATATTATGTTAGCTAAATGTATATAGAGACTTTTATAAAAGTCTCAAAAGCATAGTTTGAAAATTCTGAAAATGATCGTTGATGGAATAAGCTCAAAATCCGTTATTCCCAAAATGAAGCAAAAGAAGGGAGTAGTTGTATCCATTTATCCATTTATTAGTATCAATATAAAATACACGTATATATAGCACGTACTTGTACATATGAATACAGCCCTTCAATATGATTAATCTGAATATGAACAATCCACGTTGAGGAAGAAGCACTTCTGTATTCTCATCTTTATTGATTTTAAAAGGAAAATTTCCTTTCTTACCATAATGCCCTTTATAATTAGCATTCTTTCTTTTCAATTGCTACATCTTTTGTTTAATTAATACATTTTAAAATTGATTTTAATATTTCATTAAAAATACGTGATGTGTTTTTTTCCTTTGATATTAAGAACTCATTATGAACAATGCACGACGCACAAGAAATTTTTTACGGATTCTCCTCTTTATCAATTATAAGAGAAGTACTTTTCAGCGAAAAGTAACGAAAAAATCGATTTTCAATTTTTTTTGTTTAACACATTCGCGACGGGACCCTTTTACGGAATTTTTAATGTTTTGCCACTGGTTTTCAAAAACAGAAATTTGTGCCTTTTTAAATCGAGAAAATGTTTCGATTAGATAAGGCAAATTTTTCAGTAAACTGTTATTGGTGGGAGTAAACAGGGATTCTTAAGCCTTTTTACAGGCCACCAGTGGTACGCGCCGGCGTAAACGTATTAAATTATACTTTATAATTCATAGCATATTCTGTTGAAGTTTTGTAAAGATCTGAGCATTATAAATAGAGTTTAAAGCAATTTTATCACACCGTTTTTCCTTTAAATGCCATAATCCTTTTTATTTAGAAGGGATTTTTTCTAAGTTTGTATTTTTTCGACGAATATGTATGTTCAAAACTTTTATTTATATTTTTCAATTAATTCGACTTTTTTTAAGTTGTTCCTTATGGCCTGTTTGATAAAATTAAATATTGGATTTACAATAAAGTTAAAAAAATTTTTATATACACGTAAAGATGGAAAATAAATTAAGTTATTAACTGTTATTTTACATGTATTTATTACATGTATTTACATTTTATTTATTTTTTTCCAAAATTATTAACTTAGAGTAAAACCAATTCTTAAAATTATACAACACAGTCCCGCGAATAGCTTATAAAACAGTTCGAAATATTCAAAATTGTATGAAAAGATACATTTTAAAATTTACTTAAATTTCTCAAAATAATTAAATAAATAAATAAATTTTTCGACTTTTACCATAGAAATCGAACAATTAACCTTCCTACCCTGAATGGGTCTAATCGACCCATAACTATAATTCGTTTTATACGATTCGAACTAGAACTTTTTTCAAAAAGAAAATTAAATAATAGATTCAGAGAAACAAGTCAATGAAAAACATTAAAATATTTTAAATAACAACTCTGGTGTGAAATATTTTTATCAAGATTGAGTAAAATTTTAACAGGGTAGGAAGGTTAATCGAGTGAATTATTTTTTATAGCGTTCTTTATTATTATGCCAAAAATGTAACTTAAAATGCTTGAATTAAAAAAAAAAAAGAAAAATTAAAAGAGTACCGAGTCCCCTTAATTAAATATTTTCTTTTTTATCTGTTCTAAGTTACACTGCTAAAATTTTTGCTCTAGTTTGAACCAAATTTTAGTACTCGCTAGCTCCCACCATAGGATGGTGAAATCTCGTACCACAATTTTATTTGGAGCTTCCTATTTCAAACTCCTTCTTATTGGAACTATGCTTCAACAAAAGTTCCAAATATTGGTTCAAGATTTAACCATCTTACAATGGCAGTTATTGAGCCCCAAAATTTGGTTCAAACTAACTAGGACAAAATTTTTAACAGAGTATATGCTTTCTTTTCACCATGATAGCGAAATCTTAGCATCGCATAAGCTTGTTTTAAATTTTAAATGTCCTCCCGACAGTTCCGGGAGAAAGAGGTAACTTTCATATATCTTATTAATTTATTTTAAATTAAGTTATATTATTCAAACTTAAGAAGCTTAAACTAGTGAAACCCGATTAATATGATTAAATACTAGTTTTTGTCAATACTGAGTATTAATGGGAATTTTTAGAAATTAGTCATCTTTTATTCAAGCTGGTTTTATTTTAAGCGATTTATAAGGTCGCCAAATTCCACGATATCATGAAGTGCATGCCACTTTAAAACAAATGATGGATAAAACAAACCAATAAGTTTGGCCGAAATCTTAATTCATGTGTACATGCACTCTCACATTGAAATCGATTAATATTTACGAGTGCTGTTGTTAGCAAATTGATTTTTTTTAAATGTCACCCACATTAGAAATTCAAACTTTTATATCTCAGGCGTTTTTAAAGATAAAAACAAAACAAAAAATACTCCAGAATTCATGTATTAAGATCAAACACTCCAGAAATATCCATTTTTCAATTTCTAATTTTTTGTTTATACATCATTACACATTTAAATGATTTTTGACAAATTTAAATGGCTGCCATTTTGAAACAAGATGGCAGATGAAATTGGCCAATGGATTCGGCCAAGATAGTGGTATGTACTATGTACACACGGTATTATATCCAAATCGGTTAATAAATATGCGTATTATCACATAACAAAATTCAGACCGTTTCAAAATGTCAACGACACTAGAAATTGAATGTGCTGTAACTCTGCCAATTTTTAAGATATAAGTGAAACAAAAATACTCTGAAATGTTTGTATAAAGATCAAACACAAAAAAGAAAAATCTTTCTCAATTTCTTACTTTTTTGTACCTAATTTAGAAATTTAATTTTTTCTAAATTAATATTCCACCATTTTGAAACAAGATGGCGGATGGAACTGGCCAACGAACTTGGTCCATGCATCAGTACGTACTATGTACACGCCAAGTTACATCCAAATCGGTTTATAAATACGCGTGTTATCACGTGAACAAAATCAGATCGTTTCAAAATGTGAGCAATACTAGAAATTCAATGTGCTAGAATTCTGCTTTTTTTAAGATACAGACGAAACAAAAAATGTTCTGGAATTTTTGTATAAAGGTCGAATGCATAAAAGGAAAACCTTTTTTAATTTCTCGCTTTTTTGTACTAATTTTAAATTTTATATATTTTTTCAATTTAAATGATTGCCATTTTGAAACAAGATGGCGGTTGGAACTGGCTGATGAACTCGATTCAGGCTTCAGTACGTACTATGTACACACCAAATTACATCCAAATCGGTTCATAAATACGCGTGTTACTTCGTGACAAAAATCAGATCGTTTCAAAATGCCAGTCATACTAGAAATTCAAAGTGCTATAAATAGTCATTTTTAAGATATAGACGAAATAAAAAGTGATCTACAATCTTTGTTTTAAGTTCTAATACATAAAAAAAAATATTTTTTAATTTTTAATTTTTTCGCACTTATTTTCAAATTAAAAATTTTTTAAAACATTTAAATGGCCGCCATTTTGAAACAAAATAGCGGATGATGCTGGCCAACGAATTCGGTCTAGATTTTTGTATGTACACGCCCCTTTGCAAAAATGTGTACTATTACATCTGTTTTAATTATAATAACAAAAATAAATGTTAAGAGACAAAGATACTCAATCAAAAGAAGTGTTCTATTAATGAGACGCAAAAGACTAAACAGTTCGAAATAATTATTTTTATTATTACAGAATGAATTAGATAAAAATTTTAAACACTAAAATATTCAAAGAATAAATTATACTGCTTTGAAATGTATATTTTTAGCAGTGAATATTTAGTAGAAACGTATACAAAATAAAAATTTCAAACTAAATGAGGTGAAATTTATTATATTTACCAATCTTCGTTGGTAATTATTAATTCTAATCGGTTAAATTTATCAAAAATAACTGGTTGATTTGGAAATTATTTGGTTATTACTTATAATAACGAGTTACTATTAATCATAACCGATTAATCAAAATGACCGAGACAGTTATGCAAGCGTGCAACAAAGTTATAATGAATTTACTATAATTTTTCATTCATTTTTTCTTCCGATGTCCATTTTTCGAATTTTATATTTTTATAAGAAAAATTTGTTTAGATAATTCAAAAAACAATTTTACTTTAACAAAATTCAAGGCAGTTAATTTTAGAAATATCTTTAAGGAATTTCATGTGCAACAATTTTTTTAAAGAAACGTTTATGTTCTGTGACCTATAGTGAGGGAAATATAAATAAGGGTATGATAATTCAGAATTATCACAGGTTTTTAAAGCAAAATAGCAGAAATATGCATTTATTTCTAAAAGAGGTTTTGCCATGAAACTGTAAACTCAAACTGACCCTTATTCTCAAAGTGAAACTATCGGCGATATTATAAAGGATAGCTACATCATTATCGATCAACGGAACCGACAGTCGGGTGAATGGGTCGAGCACCGGCGTTGCCCCTTTGATATGACACTCCGACACGAAGCGAAAGTACCAGACAACCGGGAGGCCAGACAGCCTGGCGCCGTTTCTGGGCGGTCGGGAGTGGAACTCAGGTGCCAATAGTAGCACGATTTTACTATTCATTTAATGAGAGAAAGATCATTAGTGTTCATGATTGGTTTGTGACCTCTAAGAGGAGGTCTAGAGGAAAACCTGGATCAGAAGAAAAAGGAGGAAGCCAGAGGGTGTTCTAGGAGAGGAGAGGAGAGCAGAGCAGAGCGGAGAGCTCAGAGTGTTCTCTCGGATAAAACGAAGCAGCTCGGATTGAGAGCTGAAAAAGCAGATCCCGCCCGAGGATCTTAGAGGGTGATCTGATCGCAGAGCCCTGTGCAGAATCGCGGAGTGTGCTCTCGCCAGGAGCGACAGCGATAACTCTCGTCTTGAAAGGTTAGATAACTTAAAGGTTAGATAACTGTGACTTTATAGTGAACAGCGAAATAGCTCGATAGAGGAAGTTCCGAATTCTACGGTGTGTGTAAGCTAACGAACTTTGCGTTAATCACGGACTTTGAGTTAAAGGAGCTCTAAACTGAATTTTAAGTGAAGCTGGTTGGTCAAAGAGCCTATGTGCTTTTTTATAATTAAAATGCTGTAAATATTTATCCAGAGGATCTTTTGTGTTCTACGAATAATAAACAGATTCTCCTTTAAATATCCTCGCCTTGATTATTCGCCGAGCGGCACAAACGCTGCCGACCTCTTAGTAGATAATTTATAACAGCTTGATGGCAGCTGGAGCCACCAGCCCAGGACTATAGCTGGCCGTGCAGTTCCAGAGATACTCATCGATAGCATCCAGCGCCCAGCTGACGAAAGGCATCCAGCCGCAACCAAAGCATTCAGCACCCGGCTGACAGAAAGCTTCAAGCCGCACCCCTACATCCAGCACCCGCTGACGGAAAGAGAGGATGTACGTTTGCCGCGACAACAGACTAGTATACCGGTGACAGCGCCCACAAACATCCGACGACAGAGTCCTAGTGAGATGAGAAGGAGACCTCAGCACCCACTGATCTGACGAAAAGATTCCCCAAAAGAGATGCAAACTACGGCAATAGGTAAGCTCATTTAATTTTGAGTGGCTTTATTTCATGATCTTTGCATAAAATTAAGTTCTGTGAGAAAAATTATGTACCATGTTTCTCTACTTTTATTATTTTAGTCTAAAATTAAGAAATTAGTAAGGAGTGTTGTTAAAAAAATTTTCCCTTCTATTCTTAATGATAAAAACATTAAACGTTAAATGTATTTCTTTCCGGACAAAATGGAACAAACTAGAAAGTTTTGATAAATAATGAGAGTATCAACTCAGTAGATTGCAATTTTTTTAACAGTGTAAATGTTACGAGTTTAATCATACATTTAAGTTTTTCTCTGTATTAAATGCTTCTTTACAGAAAGGGATATTGTTACCTGTTGAACTAAAATTATTTATGTTTACATTCTTGGAGTATAGTTTTTGAAAAATTTGAATGTTAAAATTGGTAATATTTTTCTAATGTTAGAGATAGGTACATGTACTGTGGTCTGTTGAATAAAAGTGTTGAATATAGGTTTATTGAGTACTTTTCATGTATATATTTTTTTCATTTCATTCTCATTTACTGGGTTTAAACTGTGTAGTAAAAGTGTATGTATAAAATTTAGCATTCCACGAATGTTAGGATAATTTTATAGTGTGTTAGGATAATTTTATAGGTTGTTAGGAAATAAATAGAAATTTGTGTTAGCGCAACTCAGTCTAGAAAAATGACGGTCATCACTGATTTAAAGCAGTGTAGGAAAATCGATTTGCAAATGTTAGCAGACGAGTTGGGAATTGAAATTGATAAGAGTGATAAAATAGCTGTAATTATTCAGAATATTGAATCAGCTGCTAATCATGATAAAGATATTACTTTATCGCAGACTAGTTATATAGTTCAAGATAGAAAGGCTCAAACAGCCGAGCAAAAAGAAAGATATTCCGTAAAGAAGCAATATTCCGTACTTTGTTTAACTTATTAAATTAAAATCTTGTTTCTAGATCTAATCTATTAATCATTATGGAAATGATATAAATTCTTAATTCGCCTTAAAAAACATTTATTCCAATATGCATAAATTTAAAAAGATGGCTCTAAATTAAAAATATTCTTAATTAAACTTTATTTCTTAATATTCCAAATAAAACTCATTTTTCCCTGTTTTCATCAACCCTTTTTAAGAAAGTTTTTTTAAATTTATTTCAAAATCATACCTTTCAAAAATATCATCAATTTTATTTATTTATTTACTTATTCCCTCCCCCCCCTTCAACGTTTGATATTTGTGCATATCAATAAATTCATTTCTTTTCATTTTTCTCTGAAAAAAAAGTCTGCAGGATATTAGAAATTCTGAGTTCGATTATAAATTAGTTAACCAATAACATTTTTTTTAAAAAAATTATCGTCTGAATGAAATAAAAATCTCGACGCTGGACATGATTTATGTTTACATGGGAAAATTATGGTTAGAGAGTAGAGAATTTTCTAGAAGTTTGTTTTTAGATTTAAGAAGGAAGCCGGTACATGATGATAGATATTCTTTACTTTTTCTTCGATGAGTCCGTTAAAGACGGCTTGCGGAAGTAATAATGGAATATTCTTTTCGATGATTCGGTTCAAGGCGGCTTTGCAAAGGGGGCATTTCCCTCTCTACATGACTACAGTTTAATAAACAAAGTTGTAGCAGCCAATGTGTAATTTAATTAATCTTCTACATTTATTTATTTATTTTGTTTTTTCCCTCTCTTGCCACGACTGTGTGTTTAAAAAAGGGGAACCAATGAAAATATTTCGTATTTCTCCTTAAAATGTCACACACACACATTTCTGTACATATATTAACTTTTAGTGAAATGTTATCTAATTTTGCCAATAATACCTATAAAATCTTTAACTAAGCTTTATCATTAATATTTGTAAAAACAAAATACATACAATATGTTAAAATTTATTTATCATGCCATATAAATGTATGGGTCCTGTAAAAGACCATTTGGTATTTTGTTTTTTGCCAAGATAGTGGGGCCTTTCCTTTTTCATCTGGCTGAACTTGTCTTTCTTTCTTTTTAAAAAATATTCAAAATTCAATTTCTTGACTTCTTTTGCATTAAACCCGTACATTTCTCTCATTCGGTTTCCTTTTTCTGTAAAATCCCGCCGGGGGGGGGGGGGGGTAGGAATTCAAGTCTCGTCCAGTCATATGTCTCCAAAATTTTGTTATTTTACTTTCCTCTCCAACGCGGATTTTTCTCTGCTATAAGGGTTTTTTCATAGTAAGAACCCATGCTTGTTAAACACTTCCACCTATGACTAGGTCTGGGTATAAAATAGGTTTATACTAGGGCCTCCTTTAAACTTTTGAACTGCTTAGCACACGAGTCGTTCTTTTGCCTTATTCCAGTTATTAATCTATTTTGTAATTTTACTAAGAAACATTTTGAAAATGGAAAAATAAACACATTTCACATGAAAATTCTGCATTCATTTTCTTTATTCTTTAAATCAATATTACTTTTTTCGAAAAGAAAAATCGATCAATGTATGGATTTGAAATGAATCAGGAGTTCACCTCCAAATTTAAAAAAAGAAAATTTATTTTAAAGTAATAAGTGTTTAAAATAAACGGGCAAACTTCAATCTTCAAGTTTAGATGTTTGACTATCTTACATTGAACAATTTTAGTTAAAACTTTTCAAAATTTAAGATAATTTTTAAAAATCAATTAGAGGCATATCGAATATCAATTTTCTTATAGCGAAAACCATATTTTTATATTTATGCATTTTTCTTTTAAAATTTTCTCTTTATAATTAAAATGCAATTTTTTAAATTTAGTAAATTATTAATTTTATATGATTTATTTTGCAAAAAAAAATGGCATTTTCATTTTTTTTTTTTATTTATGAAATAAAGTTTGTCTTATTTTACAAAAAATAGCATTTTTATTTTTTAAAATTTATGAAATAGATTATTTATTAAATTTTACAACTCAGTTTTCATTTTGTCAGAAAGTATAAGAATTTGCAAAGTTCCACAAACCGGAAGTTATCCTTAAAATAGCGAATACTAAATAATTCTAACAAATATAATTTAATCTTTTTTCTAATTAATATTTCATGAAAATGTATAGCAACGAAAAATTTAAACTAAATTTTGAAGCATTTGTTTCATAATTTTAATTTAAAACGAAAAATCCATTTTTCAAAAATAATAACGCAAAATATTATCATTCCATTTTTTTCGAACTTGTCATTTTTTATTATGTTTCTTCGGGCATAAAAAAATAAAAAATAATAAAAAAGGTTTACAATAATTACTTTTTTTTTTCAATTGTTGCACATTTTAATAATGATAATACCAAGTAATTTTTTGAATATTTGTATAATTTTACGATGTTTATTTGCACAAATACCCTCAGACTTTTAGTTTATTTCTATGATAGGTAAGTGAAGATTATTACTTATATTAAACTTATTTCAAATGAATGATGAAATTTGCGTGTAACTTTTTTGACATTTTCAAAAATTTCTTTAAATTTCTGTCTATATTTGACAGTTTTCTAAAGTTTTATAGAATAAATTGAAACATAGTTTTACCATACACAAACTATCACATAAAAGTATTTAATTTGTATCTATATCATGTTTTTTAAAAGTATTTCTAAAGCTTCCGAGAAAAGGCTTTCTCTAGATAAATTTCTTAAGGCGATATTTTCAGGAGAAACTTTGTGCATGGAAATAAAATGAAGAATTTATAGAGATATCCGAAAATTGGTCCGTTCGATATTGATTTAAATGTATCGATTACTTAAAAATATAGACCTAAAAGTAACATTAAATTACCAGGCTTTTTAACATGCTGAATTATTTCACGTTTCAATTGTAGGAAATTTTCTGTTTCGAAAACCTGGTAGTACAAAAATAAAAATTACGCAAAAGCCTGTCGTAACGTCGCGAAGAATTTAATGTCAATAGCACCTAAGAAATCAATTTTCTCAAAAAATTATCTTTTTATTTCAATCGTGCTGTTAGTTATAATTAATAAAAACCTTATTCCATCTCCTTTATCCTTTACCGGGAATTAGGAGTAACTGGATAATGTTCATTTTAATATAATATTAATAATAGTTATTATTATTACTTGCATTATATTTGTGGTTTACTTATTATTGTCATGAAAACTGAATTCATAGATAAATTCATTAATGAAAATTGTTGGAAAAATGCTTTCTTTATCGATATCTCTAATGGTATTAATATTTTAAATAAGACATCCTTTCTTTTTCTAAATATTTGTCTGAATATACTTTAAAAGTTTGTCTTATGTAAAATTTGTAAGCTGCGATTAAATATTTTATGACATCGCATTATTTGGACTTATCACTTTCCTATTAACATTTTGATAGTCTTGAGGTTTTCGTTGTCTTCAATTAAAGTGACGTTGGAAAAAGATGAGCTTTTAGTATTCTCTATTTCAAGAATGGATTTTATATTATCATTAAATGCATTTATTTATAAAGAAAAAACGTAATTCTTGTGCTTTTGCTATGTTAGTTATGTTATTCATTAAAAATTGTAATTTTTGCAAAAATTTGAGACTGCAGTAAGTAAAAATAAATGCACCATCCAGTAGTTTTAGGTATATTTCTGATAACAAGAAAGCATAATTGATTATAAACTACAATCTTTCATTATAAATTACATTCTTTCATTTCATTGAAGACGGTTAGAGAACCTTATTTGTATTTATTGAAGATTCTTAAAGTCGGTTAGAATAATAGCAAAGCATATCTCCATAAATCTATAGGAATCTCTTATGGAATATACTATTTTATCACACTTTCAATACTTAATTAATATAAAAGCAACTATTAAAAATTGAAGCATTTTCTAATGCAACATTGGAATTACTTACTGTAAAACCTTGACAGGTACAATCTAGTTCTTTAAATCTCAAAAATATATTGTTTTCTGAAAGTTATAAAGATAAAGAATTATTTAGAGAATCATGGATAACTCGGAAGAGAAAAATATAACAAATAAATTAAATTATTAATTATAGAAAAAAGTATTTTTAAATAATATGAACAGATTATATGTATTAAACGAAACATTTAACAACTATTCTTTTCTTTAAGTATCATAATTAATTTGCACCTGTTAACTAACTAATAAAATAACATGTCAATAATTGCTGCTAAATATAATGCGCACAGAGAACACTAGTAATTACAACATGTGGAAGAATAAAAAGTTGAATGTTTTCAATTACTGTCGAATTAAATGCTTTCGAATAATTTAACACTAGAACCGCCATTAGGGGTCAAAATGACCCCTGCCAAATCGATAATAGTCGGTTCAAACCAGAATTTTCTTCACAAGATGTGTTAAATGTAAATAGCAGAAAAATATACTAATTAAACAAGTTAAATAGTTCAAAATTAAAATTCTGGTGAGTAACATTTTCTATAAAACATGAGTGAAGTATCCGGCTGTTTTAGTGTTAATTAATGTAAGAGACTAACAAAGTAACATAATTATACAATAATTTCAATATTTTTGTAACTGCAGATTTATCTTCTGCATGATATTTGTATTTTAAAAATTACCAAATTACATTTAAGGGTAGTAAACGAAATATACCAAAATATAACAAAAAAATAGATAAGCATTTTAAAGCTCTGAGTTTAATTCATTTTCAAGATAGAAATCTCCGGGAAATATGATTTTAAGAAATAAATATTGAAAAGCAATGTTCCGATAATTATGTTGTCTAAACAGCTCTTTATTGCAACTTTTAAGTATAAATAATGAAATAATTGTTGCTTATCATAGAGTTTTAGTTTTAAATTAACAACTTTTTCCGTTAATTATTATCTAGTATCTTATTGGATTGGTATATGTCTAATGTTACACAAGCATTGTTTCTTTATGTGAAAATTGAATATCGAAATTGCTATATAATAAATGTAGTGGTGAAATGTTCTTTTTTTTGTAAATATGCATGCTTCAATTTTTGTTAATCGTTCAGTTTTTAGGTGCGTTCGTAATTATACGTAGCACCTATTGTTGTCGTTCAGTCCGTCCGTCTGTCTGTACGTCCGCATATAACAACGCAAAAACTACCCAACCCAATCGTTTGAAATTTAAAATGCATGATTATTACATAATTTTGTCGAGTCATTTCAAATTTTATGAAAATCGGATGCATAGATCAATTACAAGGACAATCAAAAGGATTCCGTTACATTACGGTCAATGGGGAAAAAAGTTTCAAATGCATTTTAATCGTTTGCAAATTTAAATACATAATTATTACATAATTTTGTCAAGTTATTTCAAATTTTATCAAAATCGGATGCATAGTTCAATTACAGGGACAATCAAAAGTATTCCGTTACGATACGGTTAATGGGGAAAAATGTTTCAAATGCATTTTAATGGTGTTACACTCATTCGAACGTAATAAAATTGATATGCATCTATAAAGTACATATTATAATACACATTTTTCATAATCTGTGGTGCAAAGAATATTTGTTATTGATTTACAAGGCCACACAAAAGTATTCCATTGCATAATGGTATAAGGAGAACGTTGTTTGTTGCGCATTTTAATTGTAATTATTTACAGTTTTATGAGATTGATATATGCGAGTGATATTTTTAAAACTTCGTTATCGTACGAACGCACCTCATTTGCTACGCTTCACGTGCAATTTCTAACTTGTTAGTTAAATGTCGAAATGTAAATGGAAATTGTTTTCATGTTCTTTAAAACAATACGCTATTTAAGTATATAAAATTTTATTGAAATATATAGGAAATATTTTACTTTAAATATTCGCAATCTATGTTTATTTTTTTAAAGCTAATAATATGATATTTCAGTAAATGTGATTGCAACTAATTCATAGTTGCAGATTTTTTTTTTTCATACTAATGTTTTTATTCAGAAATATTTATTTTAAGTAAAAGCACAATTTCTGCAATGAAATAAAGTGAAAATTTTTGTATGAATTTACATTTAAACAAATTTCTCTAATTAAAGCTGTGTTTACAATTGAAAGTTCTAAGAATTAAAATAAATTAACAAAGAATTATAATAATTTTTGTTATCTTTTAAGTAGTTTATAATTAGTGTAATTTTATGTTTACCTTTGAAAGATAAATTTAACATTCTATTTATTTATTTGCAGAAAAATTTACTTTATTTATGAAAAAAAAAAAAAAAATCAAAGATATTTACAACTATTTAATTAAAACTTGTTGATACATTAACTATTATTATTACATTTAATCCAATTATAATCGAATTATAGTCTTCCGAATAAAGAAATAAAGTGCTAAAATCAGAATATAATTGCAATGGAACAAGATTCTTGATCAAAAACAAAATTCTTAATAGAAATTTTCACTTAACACTTAGTTAATTTTAAAATTGTTCTTTTTGTGTGCATACATAAATATCATATAAGAAAAAAATTTAAAAATTTTCAAGTTCTACTTCGATTTATTTTTGCAGAAAGCAACCCATGTATGGAATACCATTTGTTTTGATAAATAATGTACAAATCTGAAAAATTTCTCTCATGATTGCGTTGTCAGTAATGACACAAATTATTTTTCTTTCAGAAATAGAAATATTATTCTGAATAAATCTCTCTCTTCAAATATAAAAATAGAGAATTTGATTGAGAAATGAAATTGCTGGACTAAAGATGTTTAACTCAAATTATTTCGTGGATTTTATATATACATATATTATACATATCATTAAAAATATGGTGTGAATTAGAGGTCTGCACGGGCCGGAATTTCCAAACCCGAGCCCGGCCCGTAGGAAATTTATTTCGGCCCGGCCCGTTTAAACTTTTATATTTTAGGCCCGTCTCGGCCCGTTTTGGCCCGTTACAATTTCTACGATTTCTAAAAAAAATCAGATTTTTTATCATATAATTAAGATTTCTTTAAAGAATACTGCATACATATCTATGGAATGATTTTACAGTATATTTTACAGGAAATACACATTAACAACATTAATGATTACTTAGATTCTTAGTCTTTCAACATTCGAATAAAGATTCATTAAAAATTTAATATGGCTTAGAATAAAAGAAAAAAGAAAGAAAGCTAAAAACATCGTTACTTTTGTAGATGTTTGATAAAAGAAGATTTATAAAAATACTTCTATATCATTTTATTAAAGGTTTTAAATCCAAATTCATTCTTAAATTCAAAGAAGCTCCTTTCTGATGCATTTCTAAATTCACTTTTTTCTCAGAAATGCATAAGATTAGCAGGTATATTTATTCAAAAACTATATAATCGAGTGGCGTTATCCATTTATTGATACAAGAAATTTAAGAATACGACAAGCAAATAAAATACTGTCATAATTAGCGATTTGAATAGAATTTCCGAAAGCGAAAGCATGGGAAGGGAGAAAAACCTGCAATCATTTGAGAAACTATTACATCTCAACAAGGTCATACAAGTATTTTATTTACCCAAAAATAAAAAACGCTATTCGATTCCAAATCCCTTCAATAGTTAAGCTTATCACTTTTATACTTTTACAATTTAAAATTAATCAAAAATTAATTTAAAAACCATCAAGAAGTATATATCCGAAGATAAAGCTAACATAAGTTCTTTATCGCTGTTAATAATTTTACAAATCATGTTTTCTGCCCTACAGATCTTGAGAACAATTAAGTCTAGTTACGGTCCGGCCAGTCTATATGTAGAAAAATAATGCAAGCTTGATCTCGGACCGGCAGGCATGAGTCAGCTAAAAATATATTAAAACAAGTTGCACACAATGTAATTCTCCGATGCTGATCTCTACACTGTACATTTTTATATTCATGCTGTCAAACTAGTATGGCTCGTGACGCACATTTACATTTATTCTCGTTAAAACCTTTGAAAGTAGCTCATATTTTATTGTTCCAGCTCAAATCTTCAGAACGGGTCGGTAGGCTCGAAAATTTTTTTTTAATCGGCCCGGCCCGTCTGGCCCGTTACATTTTTTTTCCGGGACGGGCCGGATCGGGCCACGGGCCAAGCCCGGGCCCGTGCAGACCTCTAGTGTGAATAAAGAATAAAGTGTTCAACAATAAAAGATAATAAACTTAAGGATTCAATGATCGTGATATCCCAAGCGAGACTCGTGTGATGATGCGTGGAAAGAACAAGGTGTTCTATAGATTTCAGCGATGGCGAGTTTGTCGATTTTTAATGCAAAGCTCAGGGAAGCTTGCTTATGATAACTATCATTCAGTTCTACAGTGATAATTGAATGTTGCGTAAATATTATATGTCATTAAATCTTGTTTATCTTTTGAAGAATATTAGTTTTGCTTAAATACAAGTTATTCACTTAAAATCCCACATATATCATTCCAATATTAAATTAACTTACATTAGTTACATAGCATGTCACGCGTACTTAAGTATTTAACATTAGTTAGTAATAAGTGCAGACATGAAAAGCATTATTAATACATTAACTTTTCTTATTACATTTAGTCCAATAATTGACAATGTAATGTCTTCCAAATAAAACAATTGAGGTACGAAAATCACAACCTAATTATTATATTAGTGCATAATTCTTCTACAGAAACAAAATTCTTAAAAAAATTTCATCTCACAAGTTAAATAATTTAAAAATATATACATAAAATGAATTTTTTATATGTATGTATATATAAAAATAAAATTTAAATCATAGAAAAACTTAACAATTTTCCTACGTTCTTGTTTGAATTATTTTTGTAGAAAGCAACCCATGTATGGAATACCATTTATTTTGATTAAAAAATATTAAATCTGAAAACTTTCTTCAATAATTACGTTGTCAGTAACGACACAAATTATTTTTCTTTCAGAAATAGAAACGTTATTAGGAATTAATTTTCTCCTCAAATATAATGTTAGAGAATTTGATTGTTGATTGTGTTTGAATTATGTTGTTGTATACAGATATTTTTAAATACGAATTTTTCTGTGTTTTTTAATACTTATCGTTTCTATTATAATTATCGCTCATTTTATTAAGAAAATATATCACTCTAAAATTAAATTAAATTAGATTAATTACATAGTATGCAAAATTAGTTAGTAATATGTGTAGAAAGGAAAAGTATTATTAACAAATTAACTATTATTATTACATTTTGCCCAATTATCGACAAAGTAGAATCTTCCAAATGAAACAATTAAGGTATATGAAAGTCAGAACCGAATTATATATTAGTGCATAAATCTTTTAGAGAAACAAAATTCTTATTACAATTCCTTATTTCACAGTAAAATAATTTAAAAATTTGTTCATGAAATACATCTATTTGTGTGCATATGTGTGTGCTTGTATAAAAATCAAATTTAAATATGAGATAAATTTCACAAATATTTTCAGCTCTTGTTTGAATAATTTTTGTAGAAAACAACACGCTTATGGAATACCATCTGTTTTCTTAAGAATAGAGAAATCTGAAAGGTTTTTCGAATAATTATGTTGTCAATCTCGATGCAATATGCTTACTTTTTAAAAAAGGATTTGTGAATTGGATTTTATTGTATGTAATAAATTGTACAGAATACTATATTAATAACTGATATAATATAAATAAACATGTTGAAATATACATAGAGTATGTGCTTATATGTGTATATATTTATATGCTATTTTTTGAAAAAGAATTTTGAATTTTTTGGTAGTTGGACGTAGAAAACTCCCCCATTTTGAACTTACGATAATATCTGATATAATTGGTAAATATGTGGATATAAATTATATATATATACTTATATATTTACAGGGAGACTGTAATTCTATGGATCCAAAGAAAAATAAAAAAATACTGAATTATTCAGTTGACAAAATTTTTATTTTATTCACATTTATGTATGGAATTTTCTACGAATATATGTCTGTTTTTTTTATTTCTGTTTATAAACGAAATCTTATAAATTTGCATGAAATAGACATTTATCTAAATTAAGGGTGGGGAGTTTTAGCCCCCCGTTCCCTTTTTAAACTTATTCAATGAGCTCCATGGTGTTGCCCTCATCAGAATGATACTATGTCTAAAATTTGAATGAAATCTTATAAACCTGCATGAAAAACCCGTTTATGAGAATTAAGGGTGGGGAGTTACCCTCCCGTTCTCCCTCTTTATATCTATCCAATGAACAGCCAATACTAATCACGGAGGCGCCTCATCAGAATGATCCTATCTAAAAATTTGAACGAAATGTAATAATTTTTGAACGAAATCTAAACCCATTTATATAAATTAAGTGGAGGGGCTTTAGCCCCCGTTCCGTCTCTTATATTTATCGAATGAATTCTTAAAACTATTCAGGGAAGCACCTTATCATGATAAATCTTTATCCAAAATAAATATTTTTATCGGATGTCTATCAGATATTTTTATCATGCATTTTCGCGTTACATATACACATGCATATAATACGGGCGGGCACATATGCCTTCAGACTATTATAGCTTGTGAGCTAATAATTGAAGACTTATTATAGGTAAGCCAATAAACAAAGAAATGGTATAAATAGCTGATGTTCAAATGAAAATATATTGTGCAAGCCAGTGACACAACCATCTGATAAATAGAAACAATTGCAGACACGAGATGATTGGTTCGTAAGAACAAAGATGATGACGAAATAAAACCAGAATATGCAAATAAAATCTAGAAAAAAAAATAGTAGTAGTTTTAAAAACATTTTTTTCCCGTCAGTTGAGCCACATTGTTGTCAAAAATACTCATGTTTGCCACCGACTATTAGCTTGGAGTGTGGAGAAAAAATCATTTCCATTTTTATCAAAAACTAGCTAAATCCGTTTAATATTGTCAATGCCTGAAATTTAGAATTCAAATATATATTCAAATAAATAAATAGCGGCGGACAAAATTTATTATGTTGTAGATGGTAAATTTGAAAATAAAAGGGAATGTTTTTGTTAATGTTAAAAAGGTATTTTCTTTTTCTTTCTTTCTTTCTTTCTTTTCTTTCTTTTTTTTAAACACTAAATTTTCTTATTTTAGCAAAAAGAGCTTGTATGCAACGAAGCGCTTAAATTATAAACTGCGCATTATCTAAATTAGTTTTAAAGACATTCAATTTAGTAAGGATATAATATATAAACTAAGTTTTCAAAAATTAAGACATAGATCCCTTATTTTGAAAATCAGACAAAGTGTGATATTTGTATTTTTTAATTTGCTTGATTTTTTTATATGTTGAAGTAGATCTTATTTAATGAATAGTGTGCAATTTTGAAGCCCTGAAAAAATTTCTTCTTTCCTATTGAAAATATCAAAGTTCGAGGCTGTGAATGCCATTTTTATGAAAATCCCAATATGTTTGGAGTGGTACATCTCTGGCAAGCAACAACATCCCAAAATTCTTTTTGCATAAACTTATAGTATAACACTATCTGCTTATTAAAATTTATTTGTTTCCATGGGGTATTGTTATTTTACATTGTTATGTTGCCACAAATTACAGTCAAAATGACGTTTTTGTGCATTTTCCGCTCTTAATATCTTATTTAAGCTATGATACCCCAGAGTTTTTCTTATAGAATATGAAAGTGCACTACTAGGACAAGCTAAATAATGCATTACTGCACGGAGTTATTGTTGCTGTTAGTAGCTATAACCTGTTAAACATTCAAAATTTCCAAAATCTGCAATATTTACTGTAGTTTATTTCAAAAAAGCGCCACAGTTGAATAAAAAAAATATGTCACGCAATATTTGAACAAATATCTCATCTAAACATGAAATGGATGTGAAATTAACCAATTAAAAATATTATGTAAAGTTCCACAAAACTCCTAATTTAGAAGATTTCTAGAACGTTTTATACTGATTTTATGCTTTTAAATTTCGATGTATTTTATTTATTATTATTTTTATTTATTTACTACTACTACTACTATTATTATTATTATTATTATTATTATTATTATTATTATTATTATTTTATTTGAAGTATATATTTATTTAATGAGAAAGCATTCTATGTGGAAATTTGTATCTTAAAAGTCAGTGCTGTGCCAAATTTCAGGTTTTTAGTCTATTCAATATAAAAAAATTCGTAAACTTATAACTTGTCTTTTATTTTAATCCCTGCAACGTTTTAAATTTCAAATTTTTAAGAAAAAACATTCTGTGCATGCATTTGCATCATGAAAGTAGTAGCCATACCAAATTTTAAGTTTCTATTCTTTACAACTTAATAGAAATCTTATTTCACAGCTCTTTTTGCTTATTTCACTCTTTAAATTTTGGCTTTTTTAACTGTTATGAGTGATTATTTCCACCTTAAAAATAACAGCTAATCAAATCACAAGGTTTTGTTCTTAACAATTGTATATAAATCGTAAATTAGAAAATTTTCCGCGCATTTCTCCCTTTTAAATTAAATTATTTTTTAAATTGGCATTGTCGTCTATTTCTATCTTTAAAGTAGTACCCATGTGATAGTTCAAGAATCTATCCCTATTAATAGCTTCATTGTAATCCGAATATACCCTAGTAGCAAACCAATATTGGTCCAACGTTGCGCTGATATTTCTTTTATTTGAAATATTGTCTATAAAACGTCAATATTGCACCAATATTGGGATGTTTACATTTTGCCCTTATTTAGCCAATATTTGCAGCCAATATTATTCCAATATTATTCCAATATTGCGGTTTCATTGGAAATATTGCCAATAAAATGCCAATACTGTACAAATGTTGCCGTTATATTGGCAATATTTCCAATAAAATCCCAATATTTAACCAATATAGGCATTTTATTGGCAATATTTCCAATGAAACCCCAATATTGGCATAATATTGCCTGCAAATATTGGCTAAATAAGAGCAAAATGTAAACACCCCAATATTGAAGCTATATTTCATGCCAATTTTGCGCCACTGTGCCAATATTGCTCCAAGATGTAGCCAATATTGGACGAATATTGTTTGGCTACTGGGGTACCATCTTCTGAGTAACATTTATTTTGTTCGTTGTGGTTATGAACTGACAAATATGAACATGAGGGATATAAGCCTTAAGGGGGGGAGAAGGGGTATCCCTTCCGTTGGAATTTTTCTAAGGGAACCTACCCTGTACTTATGCAAAAAATCCAAGGTTCGAAGAAATCCGAATGATTAGGTCGACCTGTGCGACTGGGTTGGAACCCAGCGGCGTGCCAAGAGAAAATTGCGCCCGGGGCGAAGTTTCCATTTGACGCCTCCCCCCCCCCCCTCTTCCCCGCCCATTCACCAATTTTTTCTTTCTGACAGATGTCACAAAATTGAAAAGTGCAAAAACACAAATAAATTCTATTAAATACATGTTTTTATTGTTTATTTTGAAACTTTAAAAGGTTTAATCTTAACAATTAAATTATGTAAAAGAACATTGCACTCATATTTTGGAAAGGGGACTTGGAAAACATGTGTTTAACAGTATTGTATAATGGCTTTGAATTCCAACATGCTATTTTCAGAATGTACGTTTTTTTTACGAAAAAAAAACAGTGAGTTAATATACAGAATTAAATCGAAATCGGATAATTCGAATCTTCGCTTAATTCGAACTAAACACGAAGTCCCGAAATTTTCAATGGCACAATAACATTAAAAATTTTCATTAATTCGAACTCATTTTCTCTTGGCTTCGTTTAATTCAAACAAACGGGAATTCAGATTTTTCATTTTTCTTTTTTCTTTTTTTTTTTTTTTTTTTTTTTTTTTTTTTTTCTCACGGATTTCAGATCATTTGAATAATTTTCTTTCTTTGATTTTTGAGAAAATTGTTCCGAACGAGTATACATATAATACAATGCACTTGATATCCACTTTCTTAGAGCACCATCTGTCAATCAGTGAAGCTTTAAATTTTTCTTCCACCGTGCTTGTTTCTAATCTTTTAATTAGTCTATGTATTTATACATTCTAATTTAATATTAAGTCATATTCTAATGATAACAGAAGAAATAATTAAAAAAAACACTATAACATTAATTCCTTTATAATAGTACCATATTACGCATGCTTTCCATAATTCGAACATTTCTTGTGGTCCCGACGAGTTCTAATTAACGAGAGTCGACTGTATATATAATTTTTACAGAAAAAAAGAAGAAACGAAAGACAATGGTAATATAAATTGGGCGCCCCCTCAATTTCTGCGCTCGGGGCAACCGACCCTTTCGCAAGCCTCTGTTCGAGCCCAACACACCCAGTCAACCAGCTTTGAGAGCAGAACCTCTCGGCCACTGGTATTGCAACATTTATTTAGATCCCTTAAAAGAAAATTTTAGGGCGTGTAGATCTTCCTTCATCAAATATAAAAAGTCAATCTATACAGGGTGTCCCTAAACAAATGGTATATACGCTAGGGGGTGATAGAACACATCAAGACGAGTAATAGTAAATAGGAGACCAAGGGTCCGAAACGTTTTCCAAAGGAGATAGCCGCCATTAAAGTTTGGGGTCCAAAATTTCAAATACACATAAAAAACGGTAAAATTGGTCGATTGATTTGCGGTTTTCACTAAAATTATTCTTTATGTTGGTATTTTCTTAAAAATAAATTATAAAGATAAATTTAGAAAAATGCCGATAGAGGGCGCTTTAGACTTTGAAGTAATGAAAAACTATTTTATGCCGTGATTTTTGGCATCTCATTAAATGGTTTCGTAAGCTTAGACTTAAATTTTGAGCTCAAAATCTGAATAGTTGGAAGCGGTTAAGTAGCACAAACTTAACTGTGTTCAGAGGGTTTAGATTTCAAATGATTATAAAAAACGGTTAAATTGGTCTTTTGATTTGCGGTTTTCACTAAAACTATTCTTTATGTCAGTATTTTATTAAAAATGAATTATAAAGATAAATTTCAAAAAATGCCGATAGAGGGCGCTTTAAATTTTGGAGTAACGAACAACTACTTTTTACGTTATTTTTTGCATCTGATTAAATGTTTTCGTAAACTTAGACTTAAACTTAAATTTTGAGCTCAAAATCTGAATAGTTGGGACTGGTTAAGTAGCACAAACTGAACTGTGTTCAGAGGGTTCAAATTTCAAATGATAATAAAAAAGAGAAAAATTGGTTGATTCGTTTGCGGTTTAAAATAAAACTATTTTTTAAGTCAGTATCTTCTTGAAAATGAATTTTAGAGATAAATTTCAAAAAATTCCGTTAGAGGGCGCCTTAAACCTCAGAGTAACCAACAACAAATTTTAACCGTTATTTTTTGTATCTAATTAAATGCTTTCCAAAACTTATTAAATGTTTTCGAAATCTTAGATTTAAACTTGAAGTTTGAACTCAAATTCTGAATCGTTGGGAGGGGTTAAGAAGTGCAAACTGAAGTGTGTTCAGGAGTTAAAACTTACCAATCCCCTCCTCGAACACTGTTCACTATTTAAACACTCGCAACGACTCAGAATTTGATCTCAAAATTTAAATCTAAGCATTTGAAAGCATTTAATGATATTAAAAAAATAACGGTTAAAAATAGTTGTACGCTACTCCAGTGTCCAAGGAGCCTTCTATCGGCATTTTGTGAAATTTATCTTTAAAATTTATTTTCAAGAAAACATTGATTTAAAGAGTAGTTTTAGCAAAAACCGCAAACGAATCGACTAATTTTTCCGTTTTCTTACAGTTTTCCGTTTCGTTTGAAATTTAAACCCTCTGAACACAGTTCAGTTTGTGCTACTTAACCCCTCCCAACTATTCAGATTTTGAGCTCAAAATTTAGGTTTAAATCTAAGCCTACGAAACCATTTAATGAGATGCAAAAAATAACGGCAAAAAATAGTATTAGGATGGATTATTTCGTTAATCCAAAGTCTAAAGCGCCCTCTATAGGCATTTTTTGAAATTTATCTTAATAATTCATTTTCAATAAAATACCGACATAAAGAATAGTTTTAGTGAAAACCGCAAATCAATCGACCAATTTTTCCGTTTTTTATAATCATTTGAAATTTAAACCCTCTGAACACAGTTAAGTTTGTGCTACTTAACCGCTTCCAACTATTCAGATTTTGAGCTCAAAATTTAAGTCTAAGCTTACGAAACCATTTAATGAGATGCAAAAAATCACGGCAAAAAATAGTTTTTCTTTACTTCAAAGTCTAAAACGCCCTCTATCGGCATTTTTCGAAATTTATCTTTATAATTTATTTTCGAGAAAATACCAACATAAAGAATAATTTTAGTGAAAACCGCAAATCAATCGACCAATTTTTCCGTTTTTTATGTGTATTTGAAATTTTGGACTCCAAACTTTAACGGCGGCTATCTCTTTTGGAAAACGTTTGGGACCCTTGGTTACCTATTTACTATTACTCGCCTTGATGTGTTCTATCACCCCCTAGCGTAAATACCATTTGTTTAGGGACACCCTGTATATATAAAAGAAAGTCTGGATTTCGTATTAATCACGACACAAAAAAATGTACCTAACCAAAAATCTTTAAAATTGGAGTAGAAATACTATTTATAACATCGAGTGCCGCTAAGAAGGGATTTTCGAAAATTCCACCTCTAAGGGGGGTAAAAAAAAGAACGAACTTTTAAAATATTCCTTAAAAATCGACTTTTGTAGTTGTTCTTAAACTGATGTGATATTTAAGTGTATTTTTTCATGCTGAATCGAATGGTACTAAGCAAATTCTTTTAAAACCAATAGTTCGTGAGATTCTTCATATTTTCCAAATTTGGCGATGTCTTCGTCGTTAAAACCTGAAAATTTGAATTTATATATATATATAAAAAAAAGTCTGGATTTCGTATTAATCATCGTACAAAAAATCTATTGAAGCTACAATTTTGAAAAAGAGATCTATAATCAGGTTAACATGATAATATACGATATATTTAATTATCTCAATATATATAAAATGCAAAGTGAAATTTCTTTCCGGCCGCTAAAATATAATCGAACTTACATTATGTAGTATAATTTTTCAGAAATTTTGTAATAAATAAAATATAGCATTCTACGTTGTTTAATTGACTACTTATGGAGATGTTTTAAATCAGATGAACCCAATTACAAAAGGTTAGCTTTATTTGAAAGGTTCCGCTGAATGAATTTTTATTTGATTAAAACTGCTTACCGCTACGTCATTCATTGGTGACTAACATTGAAATTTCCGTTTAGATGACTGACTTTTCACCGATGACAAACAGACTAAAATATGATATAAAACTAAAAATTACTATGATATAAAAATTTCTTTTGATTCAAAGTTTCTTTATAAATAACTGACCAGCGTAGCGGGCGAAGACTGCTAGTTTATTTATAAATTTATCTTCATCCCAATATCCTCAAAAATTTTTATGTCCAAATATATAAAGACATTGTCGAGATAATTAAGAAATCTACCAAGAGAAATTATTATAGAATGATTTTAATAAATAATATTTTTTAAAATAATATTTAAAATCGTCAAATTTATCCTTGATTCATACACTTTTTTTCAGATACGAATAATTATCACAAATTCTTATTTTCCTTTTTTTTCATTATTGTTATTCAAATAAATTAAAACCATGTGATTTAAAAAAATAATAATAATAATTTCAATGGGTTCTTAAGAGATTCTTTAATACGATTCTTTAATTCTCTTTAATACGATCCTAATTAAATTATTTGTATATTTTGTACCACTTGGTTATCCCGTCGACCAAAAAACTATCGCCAAATTATAAGATTAAATGCCAATAATGGATGATCACGAATGTCACATTTAACGAAGTTAAATACGATACACGTGTTTAAAAGTTATAGTGATTTTTATTTGGATTTTTTATATATATTCTTATTAAAATTCTACCATTTTTTTTTTGTTCTATAGTTATTTAAAATATAAAATTATGTCAATATGTATAATTTGGCTATTAGTTTGGCAATTTGTATGATTTGACGAAATTGGTCGACGGGATAACCAAGTAGTACCTTACATTTTGTTTAAAATTTGCCTAATATTTATCTTTCAAAAGGAATTATTTTTGTATGCTATTCAAAAGTGTAGATAGCAGCACTATTCTATGCACTTGTTCGATTCCTGAGAAATTAAGCTATTGGGACCTAGTAAAAAAAAAAAAAAAAAAAAAATGTAATAAAGCACTATATATGTTTATTTATTTATTTTTTATAACTTTCTCTTGCCTTCTTTTTCTAGTCAATGTTTTAATCTCAGAAATATTTAACTTTAAATTACAAAAGTACTTATCATGTTGTCTTTATCTTGCCTCGTATAATTAATTAGTGCTGTTATCTATAGGTATAAAAAAGAAATAATATATTTTTAGGACAAGCGGTCATGATAATTATTTCTCATCTGATTCAGCATAACCATTTGGGTAGCAAATTACGAAATCATGAAAATTTGCTCTTCGGGGAAAAAACGATCAAACTAATAAGGTAAAATTTATTTATTTATTTATTTATTTATTCATTTTTTACTGAAGAATTAAATATATTAATATAAAGAAAGTTGCAGAGGGCTAAGCAGATAAAATTAAATAATTTAAGGCCATTCAATTGTAAAATAAAAAATAATATATTTAATAATTAATATATTACCCAATATCCCAAATTAATTTATTTTACAATATATTTAAGAAATCGGCCAGATATTAAAGAAATCTATCAAAAGAAATTATTTTAGAGTGATTTTAATCAATAACATTTTTAAAATAATGTTTTAAAATAGCCTTCTTAACCGTTGATTCACATTTGTGTTTTCAGATACGAACAATTACCTTACATTCTTTTTATTATTATTATTATTTAAATAAAATAAAAACCAAGTAACTTTAAAAAGAAATCATTTGAACAGATTCGCAAGTGCTCCATTGACCCTTCTTTTTTTAATACAATCCTAAGTAAATTATTTATACATTTTGCGTAAAAGTTGTCCAATTTCCATCTTTTAAAAGAAATTCTTTTTCATTTGCAACTCAAAAATGCGGATAACAGCACTACTCAATGCATTTGTTCGATTCCTGAGAAATTAAGCTATTAAGGCAATTATAAAAAAAAATAATAATAATAAAACACTATACTTATTTATTTATTTATTTTTCATAACTTGTTTTTGCTTTTTATTTCTATTCAATGTTTTCAGCTCAGAAATGTTAGACTGTAAATAACAAAAACACTCATTATATATTCCTTATCTTGTACTGTCTAATTAAATAGTGCTGCCATCTCTATTTTTAAAAAAGAAACAATATATGTTTAGGATGAGCGGTTATCACAATTATTTGTTACCTGATTTAGCATAACCATTTATGTCGCAAATTACAAAATCATAAAAATTTGTTATTCGGGAGAAAAAAAAAAAAAAAAAAAAAAAAGAGAGAGAGAGAGAGAAGTTGCGGAATTTAACCAATAAAAAGATTCAGATGTACTTCCGATTTCCCAATTCTCTACCGAGAACAACAACTTTTTTCCCCAAATAGTTAATAAAAAAGTTATTGTACTCAGTACTAATCATAGGTCCCACTAGTCTATTTTTGGAATAGAACTATTACTAAAAGATAATTCATGGTAGATCTCTACATTGGTTATAGAAATATACTGTAAACATTACTGTTTGGAAAATAGTGGTTTTTCAACAAAGTGACCAATGACACACTGGTTTCATATTAGTACCATGCGTCTTAAAGGTGTTCTTAAATAAAAAAGGACAACTTTATGACATAAGCTTTAATTTATTTTTATTTGAAACTGCATGAAACAGGCAGGTGTTGTTATTCAGAAACTGTCTAATTGCAGTCAGTTTTCTGTTTTGCACGCAATAGATCTTTCATTACAAGCCTTCAAAGTTGACGTTTTTGAACACATTTCCAGACGAAAGCAGAAAAAACGGTCGAAAAGCAGGAGAAAAACAGGTGATCACTTGATCGAAGTAGCTTAGAACTGGATAGGTAATTTAATTATCATAAAATGCATAACTAAGTTCGATTCGAAATCGCTTCCATAGTCAGGCCTTCAAACTTTATATATTTCTGTTAAAAATTGAACTTGTAAATGTGTCAAAACGTTTTGCGCTTATTGAGCGGAGCAGTTGAGAGCAACCTTAAGTGATTCTGGTCACTGAAGCTGTCATGTCTAATTGATATACAGTTAGGAGGGGGTAAGATAGATAGTTCTGCATGTCTTGGAAAATAATATTTTCAAAGACATGCCTGAACATTTAGAGACACGTTAATATTTCTGGACCAATCATAAACAAATATTAAATAAAATTTCAGTTGAACAATTTTCAGTACTGCAAATTTTAAAACTTCTAAACATCGCTCATTTAAAAATTTACCTTTAAATGCAATTTGTTTGAAACCTTTCTCTAAATATGTCTTTAAGTTATTAGGATGAGCGAAGCGAATCCTCTACTAGGCCACTCAAGTTACATTTTGTCGTACGCTTTATAAAAAAACTATTCAGTATTTTAACTTCAAATTAAGGGGACAGTACACCTTTAAAATGGTCAAAAAATCGATTTTTCAATTTTTATTTCTTTATAAAGATAATTTTATTCTGAATAATTTGATACCATTATTTTAATTGTGCGATTCTTATTTACCGATATATTGCTGAAAATGTCAACATCACTCTATAAGTTCCAAGCATCACGCCCTCGTTTCCAATTTCGTATTTTTTTTTTTTTTTTTTTTTTTTTTTTTTTTTTTTTTTTTTTTGCGCTTTTGTGTATATCTCCAAAATCATTTGAAGTACAGCCCCGAAATTTTTACCTTACCTAAATGTTCATACAAAGATGACAAGAAACTAAAGTTGTGCAGCTGTGTATAGTTTGAAAGAAATTATAGGGCTGAATGTGTGCAAAAATGAACGGCTTTTTCTCAAAATGAAGTTTTGCATGCTTGTGCATATCATATCTCCAAAACTATGCGAAGTATAGCTTCACAATTTTTATCCTATCTAAATATATACATAAACATGAAAATAAATTAGAATTATGCAGCTGTGTTTAGTTGGAAAAAAATTATAAGATTGAACGTGTGCAAAAAAATAATGATTTCTGTTTTTTATAATTCAAAAGTAATTGCTATTTTTCTAACTAACCATTTATATAAAATTAAGTTTAAATAATAGTATAGAATATTATGTTTATTTTAAGAAAAAAATTATGCAAATCGTATGAAATCTGCATGAGATATCATGCATCCAGTAAGCCATTATTCAACGCTTATTCGACGTCATTTTTTTTGTTTTTAATCATTTTAAAACCTACTCTTTGGTATTTTTTGCACATTATAAATCCAAATTAAATATTTTTAATGCAGTTCAATATCATATAAAGATATTTTGAAAGTTCTGTGCATCTAGGGACATTATTATTTACAAAAAAAAAAAAAAAAAAAAAAAAAAAAAAAATGCAAACCATATAATCGAATTTTGTATTTTTTGCGAGTCGCAAACATGTACACAAATTCCTACATTTTACTCCATTTTACAAACTATTTTTTTATTTATCAATTTAAACAAGCATCAAATTTTATTTTTAATACTGAATATGTTATATTATTAATATTTTTATTTTTTTTTTTATGAGTTTTATATTTGTAAAATTCATTTTAATCTTTAAACGGCTTTTACTCAAAATGATGTTTTTTACACTTGCGCACATGATATCTCCAAAACCGTTCAAAGTATAGCTTCAAAATTTTTACCCTGCCTATATGTACATATAATGAAGAAAATGAACTAGAATTATGCAGTTGTGTTCAATATGAAAAAAATTACAAGGTTGAATGTATGCCAAAATTCATTATTTTTTTTATTTTCTATAATTAAAATCTAATTTCTCTGTATCTAATTAGCCATTCATGAACATTCTAGTTCAAATTGTAGTCCAAGGTATTATGTTTAATTTAAGATCAAATTTATGCAAATCGCATGAAAGCTGCATGAGATATCTTGCGCGCAGTGAAATTTTATACGTCGTAATTTTTTAAAAATATCATTTCGAAATCGACCTCATAAAAAAAAATTGCTGTATTATATTTAAACTAAAAATTTTTAAAGAAAGTTCAATACCCTATAAAGATATTTTGAAATTTTTGTGTTTCCAGAGACATTACTCTTTTTTTTTTTTTTTTTTTTTTTTTTTTTTTTTAATGTACAGCACATGATACAATTTTACGTTTTCTGCGGCTTTTAAAGGTGTACTGTCCCCTTAAACATAAGAATAAATTATGATTCGTAGATATGCAGAATGTTATTTTTTTTAACAGAATAACCTTTAAAAAATATTATTTTAATAATTAATTTATTCTACATGTTTTTCTATTATGGACGCATTTTTGCAAATAAAAAAATTGAACGCGTATCTTTTTAATTTTCAGAAGGAAAATAAACCATGGGGGTTAGTAATTATAGGTAGACTCATGATTAATTAATTAAATAAAATACATTTTCATGATTTTGCCAAAATCGTTTGCAAATAAAAAATTTTACCCGTATCTTTTTATTTTAATAAGGAAAATAAACCATGGGGTTCGTACTTATAGATAGAATCATGATTAATATATTAAATAAAATATAATTTCATTATTCTGCCAAAATTATTTACGCAGTTTATACTTACGGATTTTAAAAGAATTATATTATGATTTATTTATTTTGGTATTTAATTTGAACATTTTAATAACAATTTTAATTTTTCTTAAGAAAGGTGTTATAGAAAAATAAAATACATTGACATGTTTCGGAACCGTCAAATAAGTTCCATAGTCATAATATAAATAAAACAAAATTTCAAAATATTTCTGGGACAATACAAATGACACGCTACAATGAGATATCAATAACAAAAAAAACACGCGCTCTGTTGCAAAAAATTAAATTAAAATATAGACCATGATCTAAAACTTAACTAAAAATAAAAATTTCAAACTATTTCACGGTCAATACAAATGACACGCGACAAAGAGATATAAAAAAAACATCAAAAAACACGCGCGCTATTGTAAAAAATTAAATTAAAATAAAAATAGACCATGATCAAAAGAAATTCCAACTTGGTTCATCCCATTTAAGCCTTCACGAGGAATTTATTCATTAATTCTAACCATAACTTAGGAATAATAAAAGAAACGGTATCATTGCAAACCAGATTATTACGCGTATAAATTTCAATGGACTCTCTTATAATAGATTTACGATTACAATTAGATATGAAACATAATTTACTTTGATTAAACAATATTTTTATCTCCTCATTTAAATATGTTCTTGATAAGGCAGTGTTAGTACGTCCAAATTTAATATCAGATTCGTGCTCCCCTTTTCTAATTCCAAACTTTCTCCCAGTCATGCCTATGTAATAATTTAAGTCACCATTTTCAGTAATATAAGGTATTTCATAAACTCCAGCAAGATCATCATGTCCAATAGGATCCACTTGCTTATTAAGTAAGCATCTTAATTTTGGTAAAGGAGTTGCAATCAAATCAATATTAAACTTTTTTAATTTAAATTTTAATTTCTCAAAAGTGCCTTTCAGATATGGAAAAGAAACTCTTTTAAAATTTTTAGAATCACCCCCTTTATTGAATGTTTCAGTTAACCCTGGATATTGTTGTTTAGGCTTCCCTCTTCTATAATAATTAATTAATTTATTGATGCTACTTATTTTATACCCATTAGAACCTGCAATCTCACCGATCTTATGCAACTCTTCGTTTAAAAATTCATCAGAACAGACTTTAAACGCTCTATCAACCATGAAACGGAAAGTAGAGAATTTATAACAAAAAGGTGAACAAGCGGAATTTGGAATAATGTGTTGGCTATTAATTTTCTTTCTATAAATTGATCTTTTCAAAGAATCACCCTCCCTAATTAAAAAAGTGTCTAAAAACGGTAAACTACAATTCGCTTCTAATTCATAGGTAAATTGAATATTTTTATCTAATTTATTAACTTTATCAACAAAATTAAGGAAAGAATCTACCCCCCATTCCCAAACCAAAAAAACATCATCAACATACTTTTTCCAAAACATAGGAACTTTGTCAAAACTTTATTTGTTTTATTTATTTATTTGTTTATTTTTATTTTTATTTTTTTTTTTTTTTTGTTCTTTCCTTAATTTTGTTGATAAAATTAATAAATTAGATAAAAATATTCAATTTACCTATGAATTAGAAGCGAATTGTAGTTTACCGTTTTTAGACACTTTTTTAATTAGGGAGGGTGATTCTTTGAAAAGATCAATTTATAGAAAGAAAATTAATAGCCAACACATTATTCCAAATTCCGCTTGTTCACCTTTTTGTTATAAATTCTCTACTTTCCGTTTCATGATTGATAGAGCGTTTAAAGTCTGTTCTGATGAATTTTTAAACGAAGAGTTGCATAAGATCCGTGAGATTGCAGGTTCTAATGGGTATAAAATAAGTAGCATCAATAAATTAATTAATTATTATAGAAAAGGGAAGCCTAAACAACAATATCCAGGGTTAACTGAAAGATTCAATAAAGGTGGTGATTCTAAAAATTTTAAAAGAGTTTCTTTTCCATATCTGAAAGGCACTTTTGAGAAATTAAAATTTAAATTTAAAAAGTTTAATATTGATTTGATTGCAACTCCTCCACCAAAATTAAGATGTTTACTTAATAAGCAAGTGGATCCTATTGGACATGATGATCTTGCTGGAGTTTATGAAATACCTTATATTACTGAAAATGGTGACTTAAATTATTACATAGGCATGACTGGGAGAAAGTTTGGAATTAGAAAAGGGGAGCACGAATCTGATATTAAATTTGGACGTACTAACACTGCCTTATCAAGAACATATTTAAATGAGGAGATAAAAATATTGTTTAATCAAAGTAAACTATGTTTCATATCTAATTGTAATCGCAAATCTATTATAAGAAAGTCCATTGAAATTTATACGCGTAATAATCTGGTTTACAATGATACCGTTTCTTTTATTATTCCTAAGTTATGGTTAGAATTAATGAATAAATTCCTCGTGAGGGCTTGAATGGGATGAACCAAGTTGGAATTTCTTTTGATCATGGTCTATTTTTATTTTAATTTAATTTTTTACAATAGCGCGCGTGTTTTTTGATGTCTTTTTATATCTCTTTGTCGCATGTCATTTGTATTGACCGTGAAATAGTTTGAAATTTTTATTTTTAGTTAAGTTTTAGATCATGGTCTATATTTAAATTTAATTTTTTGCAACAGAGCGCGTGTTTTTTTTTTGTTATTTATATCTCATTGTAGCGTGTCATTTGTATTGTCCGAGAAATATTTTGAAATTTTGTTTTATTTATATTATGACTATGGAACTTATTTGACGGTTCTGAAACATGTCAATGTATTTTATTTTTACTATAACACCTTTCTTAAGAAAAATTAAAATTGTTATTACAATGTTTATATAAAAGGTAAATATTTTAAAATCTGATGATTTAAAAAATCAATTGGATTTAATTAACTTTTTATCATGGTATTTACTTTGGTAAAATGGCACCAAAAGAATCGTAAACAAGCAAAATTAATTCTTATATTTGGTATTTAAAGTGAATATTTTGTTAAATTTGGTAAGTTCCTTAAGTTTGGTATTCGAAATGAAAGATTCAAGAATAACTTAAGAATATTTTAATTGATTGAAGATTAAGTTAAATCAACCAAATTAAATATATTAACTACGTTTATAAATAATTTCTGGAATGTAGTAGTAATTTAAAAATGCCGAAAAAAAAGAACACTTACTGACCAGAACGAACGCCATTACTGGCCATTGGAAAATGTAAAAACAACTTTAAAACTTTTAGTTAAAAATTTAAAAAATATTTTGTAAAATTCTGCTTCGAAAATATTTTTATTTATATCAGCCTTATTTCAAAAATAAAAAACTCCGAGGAAATTCTTAGTTATTTGGCTGAATTTACATTTCTAAAATTTAAATGCGCCAAAACTTGAGATAACGTTTTTGCTTAATAAAGATGCAAAAATAATATAAAAAAATGTTACTTTCAAATATTTAAGTTATGAAATAATGCTTCGCGAATCCAAACAAAGCACGGCTTTTGCTAGTTATTATTACTATTACTATTATTATTATTATTATTATTTGAAGTTTTTATAACTTTTTTTGTCATTGTGGCAACAGAAGTATTCTATTTTTGAACATTAAACTTGGACCAATCAGAAAACGAATAAAATAAAAACAGAAGTATTTCGTTTCTAGACATTAAGCATGAACCAATCAGAAAACGAATAAAATAAAATAAACTGCGGGATTGGACCATTAAAAAGATTTAGATATACTTTAGATTTCTTAATTCTCTACCGAGAACAACAATTATTTTCCCAAAAAGTTAAAAATGATCAAACTAATAAGGCAATTTTTTTTTCTGGAAACTTAAATATATTAATATAAAGAAAGTTGCAGAGTGCTAAGCTGATAAAATTAAATAATGTAAGGCCATTCAATAGTAAAATAAATAATTAATCTATTTAATATTTAATCTGTTTAATAATTAATCTATTTCCCAATATCCAGATTAACTTATTTCACAATATATTTAAGAAATCGTCCAGATATTAAAGAAATCTATCAAAAGAAATCTATCAAAAGAAACTATTTTAGAGTGATTTTAATGAATAATATTTTTTAAGATAATGTTTTAAAAAATCCTTTTTTACCCTTTATTTACATTTTTATTTTCAGATACCAACAATTAAGTTACACTCCTTTTTTTAAAAATAATTATTTAAATAAAATAAAAACCATGTAACTTTAAAAAGAAATCATTTGAACAGATTCTCAAGTGCCCCGCTTTTTTTTAAATACAATCCTAATAAATTATTTATATATTAAAATAGCAAATAAAGCCTTTGTGCAAAAATGTTTAAAGATAGAAAATCAACGATTACAAATGCACAAATAAAGTATGAAAAGGTAGCAAACAGCTTTTTCGAATCTACTATCGAGATTCTTCTTCAGTATAAGACGCGGCGAGCTAGAAAAAGTAAAACTGAGCTAACTTTTCTAGCTCGCTGAGGCTTATACCAATGAAGAATCTCGATAGTAGATTCGAAACAGCTATTTGCTACCTTTTCATACTTTATTTGTGCATTTATAATCGTTGATTTTCTATCGTTAAATTATTTATATATTTTGTTGTAATTGTAAAAGATGTCCAGTTTTCATCTTTCTTTATGAATGCAATTATTTTACTTACCCATCATACGTAATATAGGGTAAATCTTGCAATCGTTTTGAAAATCGAAAAATTTTTTTGACGGATTTACACGTTTTCGACACTGGAGATTTCGAAAAACATATTTTTAGAAAAAAAAATTGCCGCCCGTCTGTCTGTCAGTCTGTCTGTCTGTAAACGCTCTATCTCCCGAACGAATAGAGATAGAGACTTGAAATTTTCTATGTACTTAGTATGTAAGAATGGAACGAAGCCTATTTAATACCATTAACTTCGATTATCCGGAACTATTTTTTTCGGACTCTCGAAAAATTCGTTCTGATGAAAGGTATATAAAAATTTTCGAAATTTTTTATTTTAAGGAGTGATCGTAAAAGGCAATAAAATAACACAAATTTTGCATAAAGAACGAAGTTGATCGAATTATTAGTTGCCGAGATATCTGTAATCCTGTTTTTCAAATTCTTGGATTTTTCATGACCCTGTATTTCATTCAAATTTCAATTCAAAGATATGTTTTAATTGGAAATGAGACGCTTAACCCGACGCAATAAACTGTTAGTTAATAATAATATTATTTTTGGAGTTATAAGGATGTTTCTTTTTCGCAATTCAGTACTTACTTGAGTAGTTAGGCGTGTTGTATAAGTTATCGAAAGAGATTCATCAGCAACTCATTAATACAGCATTAGTATGCACAATAAAAATATAAATACACGTTTAAATTTTGTTTTGGAATTGCAATCCATTTTATAAATAGTTTTCAAATGTATTATTTTCATATATTATATATGCATATATATGATGGGTAAGTATTACGGTGGCCCCCAACGACTAGTTTTATTTCCAACACAAAAATGTAGATAGCAGCACTATTCAATGCATTTGTTTTGACTCCTAAGAAATTAAGCTATAGAGGCAATTATAAAAAAAAATATATATAATACCATAGCTGTCAACTTTAACGCATTTATGCTACCACTAAAATTTTACAGAGATTTTCCATTTGTTTAATCATAAGATTTCGACGCAGACAATATTTGCTATACAATTTTTGTGGTAGGAAAAATGCATAAAAGTTGGCAACTATGTATAACACTATATTTATTTATTAATTTACTTTTCATAACTTGCTTTTGCTCTCTCTTTTAGGGCCCCACCAGTGGCCGCGAGGTTCTGACCTCAAACTGGTAGACGGTAGGTGCTGGGTTCGAACCCAATCGAGACCGTCGGCTTAACCGTTTGGAGTTTTCCGTGGTTTTTTTCGAGTCTTGCGTAAATACGGGTTAGGTTCCCTTAGAAAGACCCCCACGGAGAGCATCCCACCCCCTAGGGCCAATTGGCCTACATACATACAACAACAACAACTCTCTCTTTTAGTCAATACTTCCATCTCAAACATATTAAACATTAAATTACAAAAATACTTATTACGTAGTCTTTATCTTGTACTGCATAACTGAATAGTGCTGCCATCTTTATTTATGAAAAAGAAACAATATATGTTTAGGATAAGCGGTAATTACAATCATGTTTATCTGATTCAGCATAAACGTTTATGTCGCAAATTACGATGTCGTGAAAATTTGTTCTTCGTCACAAAAAAGAAAAAAAAAACGATAAAGCTATTATGGCAAAATTTACTTTTGTTTATTTATTTATTTTTAATGAAGACTTAAAAATATTAATGCAAAGAAAATTTCAGAATCATAAACAAATAATAAATGAAATTTCAGTTTAACAATTTTCAGCACTGCAAATTTTAAAACTTCTAAACATCGCGCATTTGAAAATTTACTTTTAAATGCAGTTTGTTTGAAACCTGTATCTAAGCATGTCTTTTTAGCCAAATTACTAATGTTGATCAAATGTCAGCGAGAATACTGGTTAGAAGCCATAAAATATCAAATTTTAGAAATTTGAAATTCATTTATTTATTTATTTTACTACATTTCTTATTATCAGACATATATATAGAATTTAAATAATAATATAAAAAAAAATCATAAAAATAGAAAAAATCGTGCCGTGAAAAGTTATTATTTTTTTAAGTTTTGATTCAATTTTTATAATACTTGAAATGACTCGACAAAATTCTGAAACGATAATATATATGAAATTTCAAATTATTCGGTTATGGTTCTTGTTCCTTGCTATTGCTATAAGGAGATTATTTTCTAAAAACTCGTTTGCTATTCAACATAATAAAGAAAAAAAAAAAAAAAAAAAAAAAAAAAATCTGCATTTGGTAGTTGAGGATCTTATTCACATCGTTTCCTTATTTACTTTTGTCGATTTTGGTTGCAGATATTTTTAAATGACATTTTCATTTTCGGAACCGGTTACGAAAGTGAAACCAACTTTATAAAAAATATTTACAACCAAAATTGAAAATGTAGAAAAAGAAGCGATATGGAGAAGAATTCAAGCTATCCAATGCAATAAATAAATAAATAAATAAAATAAATGAAAATAAATAAATAAAAATAAAATAAAATGAATAATAATAATAATAATAATAATAATAATAATAATAATAATAATAATGTCGAAATGAAAATGAAAATAACCTCCCCATAGGAATAGCATTAGCTCGCGAGTGTCTCTCCAAATGACAGGGACAGGAGCCTTAAGTAATTTTTGTTTTGTTATACATGTGGCTTTTTAAAATTAAAAAGTTTTAGTTTTTAAATAACAATGCATTTGTGATGTAAGAAATATTTTTCAAATACTAATATAATAGTTATATATTTGCATAAATAATATTTAAAATTTATGAAATGGTCTTCAACTTAAATGTAAAAAAAAAAAAAAAAAAAAAAAAAAAAAAAAAAAAAAAAAAAGGTTTTTTTATCTAAAAGAGCAAAAGCAATTCATTTAAATCAACCTTTTGTACGAATTAGCTTTGTTATGAAGCTAAATGTTCATCGTTTGAAAAAGAAAAAGAAACATTGAAATCAATCTTATGTACGAAATACCCGTGTTATGAAACGAAATAGTTGTAAACAAACATTTGTACATGTGAAAACGATGGCCAAGGTTGTACCTAAATAGTCAAAAGTCCGTTTGGTCGGGCATATAGACATTTCCTTTCAGTAATCTTAATAATTTCCCGGCTAAAAATGACGACGTAAATGCCCCCAAAATTTTCAATTTATTAATTTTTACATAAATATCCGCATTTTTTAATTTTGTGTGCGTGTGGTCAGAATTGCACTTTTATTCCTCTGACAAAACTTTATTTTCATAAAACATAAAATGCTATTAAAGTATCAACTGCATAAAATGTTTTTTCAATTATAAGAAATTAAACAAATTGAAAAATTATTCGGGTATAAACAGTAAACACCTCGATTTATAATTTATAACGATTTTTGTAAATGACAATTTGTTATATTAGAATTTTAAAAACATAAAAAGAGAGGAAATGTACTTGGTGCCCCAAAACTAAGTGTATTGTTATACATTACTTTTCAATTGAAATATTAGAACATAAAATATTTCTTTTTCAGATGTATAGATGGCAGCATCATTGATCTAAACCATACTTTAGCTTGGCAATTCTTCAATTTTAAATGGATGGTGGAGTTTAAAAAGAGTAAAAATAAGGATTTTTTTTCTGAGTTAAATTTTACTTTTAAAATTTATGAGAATGTCAATACATTGTGGTTACATTGTCTTATAAAATACTATAACTTTTTAATGGAAAATTTACTCTTGAATCCTATAGGATTTCGTGACGTTCTCGCAAAAGTTGATTTAACCAAAAACTATAGAAATATCTCTAAAAGCTCAATATAAATGTTTCAAGAGCTACTATAAAAATATCTATAGAAATGATCTTCTATGAAAATATGCATAGAATTTTACATGGAACTTCTACAGGGTGCTCTGCGAATAAGACCCCGATTTTAAAGCTAAATTTCTCAAAAATATAGATCTATAAAATTATACGGTAAACGGTTTATTTATTAAGTAAGCTGTAAAAATCTTATACAGAAGTTTCGAATGGTGAGTATTTTGTAAAGTTCGTGTTCTGATTGCAAAGAATACTAGATTTGACATTTTTCTTGCTTTAGATTATCTGCAGATAACAAATTTTTCAGATTATAAGGCAATATTTTAACGATTTTTGGAATTAAATTTTTTAAAGTTGTGAATTCCAAAAATTTGTTCAATAATCTTTGAAATATGGCACTGAGCGTCGAAAGACACATTCTCTACAAACAATCTAAAACAAGAAAAATGTCAAGTCAAGCATTCTTTGCTATCAGAACAAAATCATTTCAAAATATTCACCGATTGACACTTATGTATCAGGTTTTTTCAGCTTACCTATTAAACAACCCGTTTATTGCATAATTCTAGAAATAATTGCTTTTCAGAAATTTAATTTTGAAATCGGGGCCTTATTCGTGGTACACCCTGTATATTCGTCTAATATTATATACGCTATATATGAATTAATCAATCTTTACTTTCAAATGTACACATTTTTTCAAATATTAAAAGATATACTTGTTGGGTTTTTCTGGAAATTCAGGTCTATAAAGAATATGCTTAAATCCATAATTACCAACGGGGATTGAATCACGACAATATGGGGGTGTCAGAAAAAAAATTACAGAAAAATAACATACTTAGGGTTACCTTGTAAAATAAAAATCACGAATATGTAGATATTGTGCAATAAATGTAATCATTTGTATAAGAATAACATTTATATTATTTTTAACTTAAAATATCTGGCGTGTTTTTCACTTATATCATGCAGGCTTCTCTATTAAAACTATGCCAGTTTCTAAAAATTTTATTAATTGTTGTAGAAATAATGTAAAACAAATAAAATATAAATATATAAAATACTTCTTGAAATTTGAGCAGTTTGAAATATTTTTTATCTGCGCATACGAGCACAATAAAAAACATAGTTTTTCATTATTTAATAGTAATCTTTATTGAGAAACTCATAAAAAATCAACTATCGTAAAAATCAGAAACATATTAGTAATACAGCGGATAGATTTTTAATTGCTCAGAATTATGAGGAATTTTCTACAAAGTGTCCTTTTTTATTAACTGGCTTTCAGCAAAGTTGGTTATTTTTAATACATGTCAACGAGAAAATAAAAAAAAAGATGCGTAGATATTGATAGTTATTTTATTTTATTTTATTTTATTTTGGATTAGGTTCGTTCTCATGGTTTTCTATTGAGATCAAAAGCTTTAATAAAATATGAAAATGAAAAAAAAAATTAAAAATGAATATGGGTGAAAAATCCTTTATCATTTAGTTGTCTTTAAAGAACAACTAAAAATCATCTGAATCAATTACCGATAACTTTCTGAATTTTTATGATATTCGACTGGAATTTTTTTTGTATGTGTTGTTCCACAGACTTCAATATGATAAAAACATATTATTTATTATCGTGCGCATGCGTAAAAAATATTTCATACAATTGCATATATTTCATCGGAGTTTAAAATAGTTACATTCTAATAGCACTAAATTATTTTTACTACGTTTTGCGAAATTTTCAGAGGTAGTTCTTAAATATGGTACAAAATACTGAATGATATAAACAAAAAACATGCCCGAATTTTTTGTGTAAAAAATAAAATAATAGGCAAATCTCCCTGAATGTATGTGCTGTACTTCCACAAATGAATGCACATTTTGTTCAATATCCTCATATTCGTTATAGCAATTATCATTTCCTGCATTTTACTTTGCAAAGAAACTCTAAATATTTTATATTTTTCTGTGATATTTTTGTTAAACTATAAATTGCCCCGCTGATAAATATGAAATCAAACATATTCATCATAATCCTGAAGTTCCGGGAAAATCCGACATGTATACCTTAAAATATTTGAAAAAATGACATTGCACATATATATATATATATATATATATATATACGTATAATTATGCTCTATAACGATACTATGCGTAGTGACTAAGGCTTCAGATACCATTTTTGGCCAGTGCTTAATAGTGGAATGTTTAGTTAGAAGTCATGTATGATACACGGTGGTAAGACAAATACTGAATTCCTTGGATAATTTCCCATTAAAATTAAACTTAGGCGACAGCCTTTTAAAACAAATTTATTCTTGCTTCAGATTACAGTAAGCAATTCCGTGAATACTTCGGTTTAAACTTGGTATCAACTTAACATTCCTCCATAATAAAAGAGAAAGATGATATTACAAGACTAGAACTTTACCTATTAAAGATTTTTAACCCCAACTGATGACAGGATTTTGTTTAACATTCGAAAAAATGTAGAACTATGCTTCACAAGTCAAAAAATTGTTGTTACATATCAAACTGCGCACGAATACAGGATTATACAAAAATATTTTGCATTGCCAATTAACTTTTTAAAAAGCGGGTAATTAACTAATACGAAAATTAAACAGGTGAAAAAAAAATTGTTATCTTCGTCGATAGATGCATATCTTCCATTTACGCAATCAGGACTCAGGATTGCGTCGCTTCGCAAGGAATTGTGGGTAATCGAATGGTTTTTTAGAACGTAATTAAGGTATTAGGAAACAAAATAAAACATAAAATAAAGTAAAGGGGTTTAAAGGGAAACTGTTACTTTTAACAGATTAAAGTAGTTTTAGAATAAGAAAATAAAGAAATGCACAGATTAAAGATATGGATATATAACGTAATAAATATGTTAAGATATTATTAAAAGACAGAGGAAATTATATATATTATAAGAATTTGGAAATAATTAATGGTTATTTTTTTTTAAATATTCCATAACCCCCCATCCCCTACCACCTCTACCCAAAAAGGTTGATTAACTTTTAGGTCTTATGTCCAACAAGTTCATAAAAGAGAAGTATTGCTCTGACATGGATTTCGATTTTGTCACCTGGAATACATTTAAATAAAAAAAAACTTTTATTTTAAATTTTAAATATACAATTAAATTTTAACATAGAAATTATAACTTGTACTAATTTTATTGATTGTAAAGATACAGTGCAGGATATTAAATCTTGTTTACAAATTAGAAAGATAATTTTAGAAAAATGAGTACGCAATAATAAATTCAACTGTATTTTTTTTATAAGATAATCGTCTAACAATATTTGTACCTCGTTTACAAAAATTTATTTATTTTATCTGTACTTTCCAGAATTGTCAGAAAAGTTCTTAATAAGAAAGATATCAAGTGAAGTCTCCTACTAGAATTTCAAAATACGTCTTCGAAAATTTATCATCAAAATTAAGAAATTATTGTTCATCGGATATAACTTATCTTTATACTGGCAGCTTAATTTTTCCCTCTAATCTCAAACACATTTTTGATAAATAAGAGTTAATATATCAAAATAAATTAATAATAATACCGATATTCAATTGATAATATTAATTTCACTAATAATATAATTAAAAATAAAATTTAAAACAATAATGTCTATTTTTGGTTTAAAAAAAATCCATGACATGTTTGTCTATTTCATATTTATACTATTTCTATATTGTCTCTGAGATGCAGAAAATTTTATAGCATTTTTTTCATAAATTTTTCATTAATTACCACGTGGTATTATTATTTATTTACTTTCATCAATATAAGAGTCACTATTTAAACAAAACTTTTTTTTAAATTAAGACTCGTTTTCGATAATATGTTATACACGGCTCATTGGTAGTTACTTTTCATAATCCAAATGTACTTTCATCCTATATTAGATATTTAGTGCATTTGCTTTAGAGTGTTTAATTAATATCATTTATCATTAAATTCAGCAATATTTCTAAACAATTGTTCTAATGTTAAGAAATATCAAAAATATTTTCTCTATCAATTTTTTAAGTATTTAACTAATATCTCATTCATATGAGTAGTGAATGAGGTATGAAATTATACCGAGTAAAATGAAAAACTAAAGAAATAAGGAATGTCTGTCTAAAAAATATCATTAATTCAATATGATTAAGAAATTATCTTGCTATCAGTCAAACAAGCAAAACATAAATCGCTGAATAAAATTGAGATTTATAGTACAATTCATAATGATCGTAAAAATTCAATTCTTAAAATATTATATTTAATTATAGCAATCGAATTCAATCAAATTACAATTTCAATTTACTACAATTAATTTTATTTGTTTAATTTATATAATTTAATTTATTTTCTAATCTAATTAATTTCTATATAAGAAATTAATAATTTAAATCAACCAATTTACACCTGCATCAAAATAATAATAATAATAATAATAATAATAAATAAATAAATAAATAAAAACCTGCGAAGTAATTGTTTTGGAAAATCTTAGAGAACATACTGTCATATTGAAGAGTATTAATCAGTTAGTTAATTTAATACTTAGTTAGTATTACGTTAATGATTATTATGCAACTAAATTGAGACTAGGGATTAAAAATTGCTTGCTGTGAATTCTCATGGGATAATTTTAATTGATCTTGTGGGTAATATCTGCGTAATTTGAATGCATGAACAATCTCTGTATTTCTATTTTGAATTTGCCTATTAATTTCAAAGTTAACGTCTGATAACATTTTAAGAATTTGAAAAGACCCACTAAAAATTTGTAGAGCTTCCTGAATTTGGATATTGGAAATTTTCATTAATTACAAGATCTTCTATTTCAAAGTTTACTTCTATATAATTTCGATCTTAATATTTTTTATTTCTCCTATAAAATTCATCAGTGCGTTTCTTAGCGATTTTGAAGGGTTTTTGAATTTGAGCGTAAAAGTTTTGTTGAAGAAAGATTCATGGGGTAACCAGCCAAAAAGCAAATAAGCAGGGGAAAATTTGGTTATGGAATGGGTTGTATTACTTACTATTTATCTATTTCCATAAATTTTTTATCCAAGGCATTTTGGAGTTGATTGAATTAACTTTACACTTTAATCTAGTAATGATGACACTATATGATTTACACGTTCGATAATTTAAAGAAAATATTTTAAGCAATTCAGGTCATCTAGACCGAAGGGCAGCAGAATAGTTAAATCGAATCTCTCTTATAGTATTTGGCATTTAAATAATAGTTTTTGTTTTAAAAGTTTGGCCATCTAAGACTAAATTTACGCCTTTTTTAATATAAAGTCTAAAATACACTTAAAAAGTGATTGTGTGTGAACATGTTAGGACCTAGAAAACAAAGATCGTTAGTAGAAATAATTAAATTCGAAATAATTACATTGGATTCAATGTATTTTAAATTAATTTTTTCTTCTTGTATTTTTTCGCTTTTGGAGTCTTCACAAGAGATTATTCTTTGTCAAATCAGCACTAAAAACTGGGATTTTTAATGTGATCTCTTTGAAATCACACGATGCTTCGTATATGTATTGCTTGCCAGCCCCCCCCCCCCCACACCACCTCCCCAACAAAAAAATGGAAAAATGAAAAACCATTTACTTTAAAATCATAAAGTTATTAATGCTTTGGAAATATGATGCCATAAATTCTTGTGACCAAATTTTGACACCCAGCAAAATAATTCAAAATTAATTTTAGTACTTTAAGTGTCTTTTTCTTAAAATATATGAATGCTTCACTCCTAATATTTATATATATATATATATATATATATATATATATATATATATATATATACATATAAAGTTGTAACGTAAAATATGCAAATCAAAATATTCACAATTCCTGAGTAGTTGACTGATGTTCATCATTAAAAATATATTCTATTTTTGCCAATCAAATTCTCCATGTTCTTGTCTTCTGTCTCATTAAAATGAAATCCAGAAACAGATATCACATTTCAGTAGTCTTATTCATTAGACCATTATATTAATGTATTTTTTTTTCAAAACTACTCATTGCTATTACACTTTTAATGTTGATAACATTTCTATGAAATTGGTCTTATATTTTATATTTAATACAAGAAGCTTTAAAAAGTTAAACTATATATGCATATTTAATCGATTTTCTTATTCTAAAGATATGTTTTAAACATCTTTGATCATAAACATTGTAAAATTAAAAAAAAAAAATATGCACTACTGTCAACTTACTTATTGAACAGAAACAGGAAAAAAAAAGGAACTGCCAGAAAAGTATAATCATGTATTTTTGTTATTTTCATGGTTTTCTCCAAATTAACTTAAAGCACATATAAATATCTGACTAAAAAAATAAAATATGCAGACTACAAGAATTTGAAAATTGAACTATAAATAAATCCATTTAAAAGTTTGAAATTACTTTTCTTTGGATGAAACCAGCCCAGTTCAAAAATTGTTGCTTCAAATTAATATCTCACAAAAAAAAGAATACTTTAACATAAAACTCGTGCAATTGTGGTAAATTACTATCAATAAAAAATATAATTGAATTGGCTTCAACTACGGAAGGATATTTAAAATTCTTCAAAGGTCCTAATACTATTTCTAGTCTTTTATACAGATAATTTTAAAACATATAAAATTAGCTGTAATAAAATAAGATCAATTATAATATTTTATATTTATGACGTGAAAAATTATGGAAAATTCTACAATTTTCTAAACATTAAACTTTCACCACTTCCTTTCTAACTTTAACATAAAACACATGCAGTTGTAGTAAATTACTATCACTTAAAAATAATAAAATTGGCTTTAACCAAGGAAGAATATTTAAAATTCTTTAATGGTTCTCATGCTATTTCTTGTTTTTTATAGACATAATTTTAAAACATGTAACAATATCTACAATAAAATTAAATCAGTTATAACATTTTACGTTTATGACATGCAAAGTTATGAAAAACTCTACAATTTTCTAATCGTTAAAATTTCTTCATTTCTTCTCTAGTTTGTGACTTCATACTTCAAAAACTTATTCTGAAAAGGTAAAATTTTTAGCTGTGTCCCTTTACCGCTCATATAAACACTCCAATTCTGGTCATTGGAGCTACGCAAACATTCAATATTATTTTTTCTAATATTGTAAAAGAAAAAAAAATGTATAAGTTTTTAAGAAATTTAGCCAGAAACTGAAACTGTAAATTAATTTCAAAGTGAAAGCAAATTTTAAAACTTTTATTTTTGGACTAAATAAAAAATAATTTCAAACTAGATCTGCTACACTAAAACATTTTATTATTTAAATTACCATAACTAGTTCATCAAGGGCATCTCTATGAAGGGAATAATTAATAAGATCAGTCACTGTTTGTTTGTAATTTTCATCAAGGGTAAATGCTTTTTTCTTAAAAAAATGTGTAATAACTTGTATATATATAAAAAAAAAAAACCAAATCATATTTAGTTTTAAAAAAACTCAAGGGATATTTTTGCGTCATTAAAGATTTCATCATTCTACACTGCAAGAAAAAAGTTGCGTGAGTTCCGTTTTAGAAACGGCAACTAGTTGCTTTTTCTGAAACAAATAGATTCATTTTGAGAATGAAACGTTTTTCTTTAATAACAATTATAGGTAAAATTGTGGATAGTAGCCGAAAGATTTCCGATCGTATTTGAGATGTCCCATATTCAAAACAGATGAAATGAAACCTGAAATTTCTTTTCAGAAATTAAACATTTCGCTTCAGATGTGAAACGTACCTAAAATTTTTTACAGTGAGTTTTATCAATAACATTTTCCATATTGATGTCTTCCTCCTTTTTACAAACGCTTCAAACAGGTATAATTTCTCAGCCTGGTAGTCTTTCTTCTCTTAGCCATTTAAAAAGATCCAAGACACATTCAATTTTTTTAAACTTATTGAATTAAAACTTTAAAATTTTTTGTGTTGGTTAACAGTATTATTTACAGTGGACTCTCTCTATTCTGAACACTCATGAGACCGACCAAAAATGTTCAGATTATAGGGGTGTTCAGTGTAGAGGGAGATTAGTAGTGCATTACTATTACTAATATGTACGATGACCGAGCTGATAGTTTATCAAATAAGGTCGGTTCTACGGGGGGTGGGGGGTTATTATATTTCCTTTCCCTTAAGTTTTAAAAGTAAAATAACATGATTTCTAAAATTCTTAACTCTTTAAGTGTCCTGTAGAATTTTACATTCAAATTTAACGATTCAGAAAATAAAAGCTACGGAAAGCACTGATATGGAGATTTGTATTTTATAATCTTAGATATTTATTTATCATATGCAAATCAAAAAATTAACATTAATATCGACTTTGAGTTAAATAAACCTTTGAATCCAAAAACTATGTGACGGAAAAACCCAGTTAGGCCACTTAAAGGGTTAGTGAATGTCCTATCATGGGCAAAAAGGAAATCTGCTGAAATTAAATAACCTCAACAAAATTATAAGAAAATAGTTTCTTTAGTTGCCATTTTCTCAGTAGTTGATCAGTCGAAGAAATCGGTACAAAATTCCAAATTCAGTCTAAAATTCAAAAATTAATCTTTAAAATATCATGCTGAAACTGTTGTTAAAAATATTTCATATAGAACTATTATTTAAAATAAGAACAATGAAAGTGGATTATTTTAACTTACCGTAATTGTCTTCAACTAATCCAAAACTAAATTTTTACATTTTCTAACAAAAAAAGTCATAAAATGGCATATGTTACAGTAGGCGGCCGAAAAGAATGTAACAACAGGTGCTTCAACAATTAAAATGTCTATCAAACAAATTGTAATTTCAAGTGTATACTTACAGTCTAGCAGTGATTTTGTCTGTTTATTTTTTAATGAAATTTTTTGAAGCTTTTTATTCTTCTGTAAGAGTTTCTCCGATTTTCGATGATCAGAGTTCGAATTCAGATTGCAAAAATGTGTTCAGTTTACAGAGAGATGGAGTAGAAAAATGGGGACCAAAAGTAGCATTCATAATACCGGGGTGTTCGGATTAGAGGGTGTTCAGAATACAGAGAGTTCATATTTTGTTAAGTCTATAGAGTTTCACCGGGAACATAAAAAAATGGGTTATCTTAAAATCGTTATAACCCGAAATTTTACTTGTAGAATTTCCTTTTTTTAATTTAAATAAACATATATATATATTTATTTATTTATTTATTTATTTATTTTCATTTCTTTTTCAGAATTTACAAAAATTATTAATTTATATAAAAGTTAAAAATATTTAAAATAAAAATCTTTGTATGATATAGTTTAAAAAAATCATATTTTCAAAAATATATTTCTTTAATTTTCCGAATATTATTTTAATAATAACCTACTTTAATAATAACCTGTAACCTAATTTTCATTTTTTTAAAGAAAACTGAGACACAAATAAGCTCTTTTGAATTTTTTGTTTGTTTTTTAATGCATTTTCCTCGCATTTTTCCTGAAAACAAATTAAATAATTTTTTATTTTAGTTTTATTAAATATATTAATCATTTTCAGTTTGAATAAATTTAAATATAACATAAATAAACAAAATAAACACGTAATTGAAGAATTTCAGTTTATAGCTATTATAAAACATAATGATAAACTGAATATAAAAATTATTCTGCAATGAGTTGATTTTAAAGTAAAAATTTCCTAATTTAACAATGCTATAAATTTAATAAATAAAGAATATATTAAATTTTAATATATACACTTATTAAAATATTAATTTAATTTTTATACTAAAATTACTTTTTTGCGAAATAATTAATAGTATTTATTAATCATTTAAGGTATTTATTCAAAATTTTTGATTTATTATTCCCAAAAAATATATGTATATTCAAAATGAATAAAAAAAAACACGGTTTTAATTAGTTAATAATTAAACAGTTAAGCAAGTAAGTAAGTAAAATAATAATAATAACAATGCATTTTGCCCAAAAAAAATTAAAAAAAAATTTTAAAAATTGTTAGAAAACTTACTGTCCAGATAAAAATTTAAGTTTTTTAAATCAGACTTACGATTTACATTTCGTAAAAAGAAATAAAAGAAATATATTATTAATTATAATTAAAGATATGATATATTAATTATGATATTATAAACTATTAAATAAATAAATAACCGAAAATTAAAAAAAAAATCATATATTTGCATTTACCCATAATAACTGTTGTATAGTTCATGCAATAATTTTTAAAAAGTAATTAATAAATTAGCAACATAAACAATAAATAACACAAATAATTTTGACTTGTTATTAATAAATACGTTTAACAAAAACAGTTAAATTTTTTAGATTTTTTTTATTGACAATATTATTGTCTTTTACAGCAACTGCAAGGAACCAAAATGGCAAGGGACCGTAATGAAATGGCTGGCCTGTGACCGAAATGTCTCGAGCCAAAAACGGCGGAACCGAAACATCGTGCTTCCTAGCTGATAACCATAGACAATTTTCCAACGGCCCGCTACTGAATCTACTTATACTGTATCAGTAAAAGTTCAAAATGTACTGTTCAACCTGTGCATGCGTGATGACTCTGAAACTGGAGTTAATTCCATAACCGTTATATTTTGCATTCCCTGAAATTTTCATTCTAATCCGCAATGTAAAAAAAAAGTATGTATATATATACACTGTAAAAAATTTTTGGAACGTTATTCAAATTAACAGGAACCTTCCCGATACTACCTGATATGTCAGAGCTGTTTCAACTTTCCGAAAGAATCGGAAAGCATTCCGAAATTTTCGGTTTAATTTTCGAAGTGAACGAAATTGCTGCTAACGCATGCGCAGTCGAAGAATTTCTCAACTCAATTATTTCTCCCTCCAAGCACCAAAACCGGAAGCCCATTCCCGCCTTTCGACGTTCGGTTCGATAGAATTTTTTCTGGCATAAACAAAGTAAGTTTGTATTGTATTATTATTTTCTTTCGATCGAAATTTTAAGTTATAATTCAATTCTATTGATATTTAGTTTAAACTTATTTATTAGTTTAATTCAGGTGATTAATTTAGCATAGTTGGCCACCTCCTGGATTTAACACTGGTAATCACAATCTTTTAGTCAAATGTATTCATGCATTAATCAAGCTTTTTTGATTTTTAGTCTGACTAAGCCTGAAATAAAAATTCCTTATTTTATGTTTTTGATGTGAATTAGTAGTGCACCTTTCAGACAAGTTTCATTGAACAATTTAGGAAAAATGTATCTTATCTTTATAATGAATACTTTAATTATACATTATTGATTATTTACTTGACCTTTGCTTTTAATATTTTAACATTTAAAAAAATAATAAAGAATTTTATCATTTTAGTTTATTACTTTACTTAATTATTTTAATATTTTACTATATTGTAAGCATTCATTATAAAAAAATTACGGTTTTCAAAATATAAACAAAACATGAAATCTACAAAATTCTAAAACCTGCACAACCTACGGTCCTAAGCTGTGCTAATTTGAGGGAGCTTACTGTAATTGCTATTTAGGACGATTATTTCTCTCTAAAATAAACTCCAGCCCCTAAAACACATATCTATATGAACCCAGTGGTTAGTGTTGAAAATTGAATTAATTAGTGAAAAGGTGAAAAATGTCAGAAATATAAATATTGCCAGTACAGATGTTGTAGAGCTTAAAATACCAAATAAATTTCTTGGAGGTCTGCACTTTTTTTCCTTTTATGGATTTTTTTAAAACTAATTCATGAAGCGGTGAAAAAAATGATAATTTTTTTCAGACTATCGTTAGAAAATATTGGATATTTTGTCAGAAATCTCACAAACAAATAGTGATTATCTTCAATTGGTCACAAAACAGAATTGTGAATTTCATCAAGAAAAAAAAAATAATAAGTAAATAAAAACTCGAATTTTGAGGGTTTAACTATTCAGGGGAAAATATTGGTAATTTCGTTTAAAAAATATGGAAATTTGCCAATCGTTAGTGATAAACTACCTGGAATTTCAAGAAATGAGCGATAAGAAACATAAACTTTGTTAATTGGTTGCAAAAGAAAATAAGTTTCGTCAAATGATTGTAGTAAAAATTCAGCTTTTGTCAAAATAGCATGAAAAGAAAATGTCAGGGCTTGAAATTCAATTTTCCAAAAGGGGGAATCTCCCTATCAACATTAATAAATGGAGGGGAGTTTAGCTGTTTGGGAGGGAGAAAAAAAATCTTTAAAATCTACTGTTATTTTATGTGCTATTTAAAGAATTACACGAATACAGACATGGCAAAATACCACTGAAGCAATTTTTATCAACAACTCGGAATAATTATTCAAAATGTGTTTTTTATTTTAAATAAAAGAGTAAGTCAAGATTTTATATAGTCTATTTAATTTTCAATGGGATGAATTCCCTCCCTGTGCTAATTACTTTTGTTTCAGGTTTAGTAAACTCTGTTTTCCTTTTAGGTTGAGTGTAGATTGCTGCAAGTTGGGTTCGGGTTAATCTCATTTTTCAAAAGTTCGTTCAGTATAGAAAGAAATTCACGTCTTTTTTGTGATTCTTCAGTGAAATTTGCGGCTTTTTTTTAGCAACCTTTTGACTAAATTAGCGTTTATTAACGACCTTTTGAGAAAATTCACTTTTTTACCATGATACATTGTTGAAATTTGGATGTTTTACACGATACTGTGACAATTGGCATTTATTAAGCGATCATTTGACGAATTTTCCATTTGTTAAACGATCCAAAGGCGATTCTGCTATGTATTTTTCAAAAATCAAAGGTTTTCGGTTTCGAAAAAAAAAATCATCCTCAATCCGGAAATTTACACAAAAGACATATTGCAAATTTCGTCAAATCGCCTCCCAAAAAAATCATTGTCGTAAATCATTCACAGAAAAATCGTAAATATCGTTAGTTTCGCGCAAAAAAACACGAATTTCTGTAGATAATCGTGAAAAAACTCAAATTTCGTCTGAAGATCGTGAAAAAATGTGAATTTCGTCAAACAATAGTGAAAGAACACAAATTTCATCAAAGATTCGGGGAAAAAAAGCAAATTTCGGATGGAGATCACAGTTGAAACGAAAATATCATCAAAATACCTGCAAAAAAACACAAATCGCAAAAAAATCACAATTTTCGTCAAAGGATCTCAAAAATGTTGCAATTATTGTCAAAGAATCACGAAAATTCCGCACATTTCGTCAAAGGACCGTGAAAAATCTGCAAATTCCCTCAAAAGACCGTGAAAAATTCGCAAATTTCATATAAAAAAAACTAAAAAATCCGATAGTTTCGTTCAAAGATCGCAAAAAATCCACAAATTTCGTCAAAGGGTCGCAGAAAAAACGCAGAACCAAAAGTAATTCCCCCCCCCTCCCATTTCTCACACAATCTGCTGTAACTTTTCAGAAAATTTGCTGAGAATTTCAAGGAAGTTTTTGCTTACAATTAAGTTTAAAGATCCCTTTGACAAATTTGACGTTTTCCCGCAATCCTTTAAAGAATTTAGCAATTTTTTTATTAATATTATCAACAAAATTGCCGTTTTTTATGATCTTTTAATGAAAATTTCGAGATTCTTTCATAAAATTCGTGTTTTTTAAGTGGCATTTTGAAAAATTTGGGTTTATATGCAGGGGCGTGCAAAGAGAAAACTGTGTTCAGTGCAAAATTTCAATTTAGTGTTTTTTTTGTACTTACAGGCCAAAAATGATGTTATAGTAGAAAATCGCCACCCCTACTTTTCTGCACCCAAGGTGACTCCCCCCCCCTTCTCAGGTCGCTGTTTATATGGCGATCCTTTCATGAAATTCGCAATTATTCCCCAATCATTTTACAAAATTCGTGTTTATTCTGCAATCATTTTATGAAATTCGCGTTTACTCCACAATGATTTTACGAAATTCGTGTTTATTCCGCAACCATTTCACAAAATTCGTGTTTATTTCTCGATTTTTTAAAGAAATTTATGTTTTATAGCAATCATTTAAGAAAAGGCGAGTTTTTATTTCGCGATTCTTTGAGAAAATTGGCGTTTCTATCGAGATAATCTAACAAAATTTTCTGCAAATGATTGATGAAATTGATTGTGAAAATATGCATTTAGTGCTCCGTTCAAAAGCTATGAAAAATCGGTTATTAGTCTGGAAAGTCAGAGATAACTATCCGAATTTCCGGGCTGATAAATGATTATTCATAACTTTTTGAATCGAATGTGTTAACTTTTTGGAAAATTCGAAACGGAAATACTCCATTCTCGCGACGGAAAATTGCACGAAACTTGTCAATCGATCGCATAAAAAACTGCGAAATTTGACGATCCGTTGCGAAAAATATCGTGAATTCAATCGATTTGTCGCTGTAAAAAACTCGCAAAATATGTCATTCATTCGTGCGAAAATATCACAAAATTCACAAAAAAGATCATGGGAATTAATCATAGTTTCAAAATGCAAAATATTTCAGAAAATTCGTGATTTTTTTTGGGCGGGATTTCAAAATTTCAGGCTCAAATCCCGCCCTGAAATTCAAGTCCTGAGTGTGAATTTCTTCAAAATATCTTAGAATGAACATATAAATTTTGTCAGAATATAGCGAATAAATCGATCGCAGGAAAAAAAGCGAACTTTGACAATCGGTTGCGGAAAAAAATTGTGAATTCAAACGATTTGTCGCTGTAAAAAACTCGCAAAATATGTCATTCATTCACACGAAAACATCAGAAAATTTGTGATTTTTTTGTAGCGGGAGCCTCCCGCATACGATATTCTTTTGGGTGGGATTTCAAAATTTCAGGCTCGAATCCCGCCATCCCGCCCTAAGTCTTGAATGTGAATTTCTTTAAAATATCTCACAAAGAATATGTGAATTTTGTCAGAGTATAGTGAAAAGATTATGTGAATTTCGCCAGAAGATAAAAAAAAAATAAAATGCAAATTTCAATGAAAAATCATTAAGAAAATGCTACAAAACTAGGACAATCTCTTAAGTTGTATAATTATTTTCAGAGGAAAAAATTTACTTTATTGAATTGAAAGACTGAAACCTTTCCTTTTTACGAATGTCAAAAATAGTCGCGAAACAAACATTCACACACACATACGCAAAAAAGTCCACCAGATTAATTTTAAGTGTGTGTGCAATGATTTTTCATTTTCAAAGGCTGCCAGAACATAAAATGTTTCTGTCCTATCAGAAAATCGCCATTTTCACATTCAGTTCATGCACTTGGCACACCATGTTAAAGAAGGCCAAATCATGCTTACAATAAATAAATAAATAAAATATATATATTTTTTTCTAGAAATCATGGTTGAATGTAGCAGAAAATAAAGTTGAAGTCCCAGTTTTTTTGTCCATAAAATGAGGCATGAAGTACCTGAGCATTTAAAAAAGGTAATCCTTAAAGCTTTATTTTTGTTATATTTTAATTAAAATAAATATTTCAGACAAGTCAAGTCTCCAGATTTCAACAGAAAACTCTTAATTTTCACATGTTTTTCTATACTCCTGATTTTCGACATATTTCTCCTGATTTTATGCATATTTTTAAATTTCTATTACAGTAGACTCCCTAAAATCCCCACATAATTTACGAATGTAAACTATGAAATATTTAGTTCAGATATAATTACAAAATTTGACTGTTTTAGTCATATCGATTCCAAACATATTTCAATTTGTAACTTTTGTTATTACTGATTTCCTGTTTTTTCATCAAGGAAAAATAAATTTAATTTATTTCTGAAAAATTTAAGATATTGCTGATATCACTGGTAATTACAATCTTCTTACCAAATATATTTATGTACTAGTCAATTTTTATTTGGTTATTAAGTAGGGATGCACCGAATAGTGATTTTGGCCGAATGCCGAATATTCGGCCGACAGGTGAACCGAATATTCGGCGAGCCGAATTGTAATTGTTGGGCCGAATATTCGGCTAGCCGAATAGTTAACTATTCGGCCGAATACCGAATATTCGGCTTTGCAAATACTTTTTATATTTCAAAATTTAAAGGTATTAAAATGTTACTTTTTAAAACAGTTTTACATAATATTTAATAAAAGAAACTTATATTTTGATAAACAAGAGCTTTTTATAAGAGCATTTAGTATTGAAAAAAAAAATCTGCATTGAGTTATTTTAGAAGCACAATTATGAAACGTTAATAAAATTTTCTACGAATCAAAACAAAAATTTTAAAATCAAATAATGAAAAAAATGGCCGAAGAAACATTTTACAGTCTGATAATTGTACTTTTTAAATAACTCAAGGCAGATTTTTTTTTTCAATATAAAGTACAAATACTTTCAACTTAATTCTGAATAAAGATATGTTTGGCTCATAGTTCTTTTCTTATGAATGGTGGTATTTTCCACCCTTCCCATCATATCATAGGTTACAGAAATCAAAGCATGTGAGTTGAAAATGTTATCTTAAACGAACACACAAGTTTTGACCTAGAGTGAGATGAAATACAATATACTTATGATTCAATAAGTTGATTATGATTATGGTTTCATAAACAAAAATTGTCTGCCTTGATAGCTATTACTAACCTCAAAAGTTTTTTTTTTCTTTGAAAGGACTTTTATTTGGGGAAAAGCAAGAAACAGATTATTTACTAAACAAAATTTAGAAACTTTTATCAGCACATAATTTATTCCTAAGGAGAATCCTAATAAATTACCATTTTAATCCTTCTCATTGTTAATTTTCTTAAGTTATACTTAACAAACAGCAAATAAATAATGTAAAAACATTCTATTTTATTTAAAAATGATTTTGTGTCTAATTATTTTAAATATAAATTAAAAAACTGACAGTTAAAAGTAGAAATAGTGAAAAGTTTTTAAAAGGTTTTATAAAGTATTGGATTCGGCCATATACTTTGATATTCGGCCATACCGAATATTCGGCAGGCCGAATAGTTTCATATTCGGCTCAACCGAATAGTTTAATATTCGGCCTAACGGAATATTCGGTAACTAGGGCGAATACCGAATAGATACCGAATATTCGGTGCATCCCTAATATTAAATCTGACTAAACCTGAAATAAAACTTCCATATTTTATTATTTTGATATGAATTAGTAATGTGCCTTTATGAAGTACAATGATTAATTTCGGAAAAGTACATTTCATCTGCATAATAAAAATGTAATCATACCTTAATAATTATTAACTTGAACATTATTAATACTTTAATCATTTTGAAAATTATATAATTTTTTATTATTTTAGTATATTAGTTATTTTATTTTTTATTATATTGTAAACATTCATTATAGTTTTGACTGCATTATTAATTACATTTAAATTGCTGTTTTAAAAAATGTAAACAAATCAATGACCTGAAATTTGCAAAATTCTAAAATCCGCACAACCTCTGGTCCCAAGCTGTGTGGCTTTGACGGAGTCTACTGTATTTTACAATCAATTGTATTGTGATTCAGAAATGCAAAATTCCAGTATTAGTATAGGTGTAATTATTCTTTACTGTGATTGATCATAATACAGTCCACTTCCTCTAATCTGCAACCCTATAATCCGCTCTATATTTTAGATGTAAACAAACAGTTACAATCTCCTTTTTTTTAACCAAGATGAACACTTCGACTATAATAAAGGTTGAACTGTATTGATGAATTTAGAAATCTTTAATGCATTTCTGCATTTATTAAAAGAAAATGTTTTATGTATCTTATAAATAACTATTAAGACTGCTATCTTCTGAGCACATTTGCTGGCTATGTAAAAGATAGATAGCTCTTGAGAAATATCTTATTTTTTAGAATAAACAAACGTATGTTACTAATCAAGAAATTCTGCTGCATAACATAAATAAAAAATGATAAAGCAAACAGCCATCACTGTGATGTTTGATAGATTTAAAAATAAAAAAATGTTTTCCATTAATTTTATATTATTATATCATTTAAATGTGTTCCTATTGACTATAGCTTTTTATGCATCAAAAAGTATTTTCTTTCATTTCTGTGTTATTTATTTGCTGCATATTTACTACATTTGTTGATAAATTCCAAATATTAGAATGTAAACAAAAAAAAAAAAGACCTATAATCTGCGAAATTCTATAATCCGCAAAACAATTGGTCCCAACCTGTGTGGATTAGAGAGAATGTACTGTAGTATTTTATGAGATAAACTACAATCAGATTCTTAAAAAACTATGATGGATTTTTAAGATTTACTGTTTTTGCATGTTTTGGATTATTAATAATTTGATTCATTTAAGGCTTATTTACGATTTTTACTATAGTTTGATACATATTAACAAACTGCCACCTTCCCTGTAATATGTAGTCAATTTAAAATATGTTAAAACATTATATCGATCAACTACAAGAAAAGTGATAAATCTCGCAAAAGTTCATGCTGCGTTTTATTCCGCTAATCATTTTATTCCATCATATGTGTGTCTTGCTACACAAACAGTTTCATAAGTGAAGTTATATGGAAATTTACTTTTTTAATGATATATCCATTTGTGACTTCTGACCACAGAAGTGAGGTAGATTGTGTAAGGAGGTATTCAACTCTCGATACCTTGTTCTGCATCCTCATTCTTGAAGATTTTGTGTTTTTATGCATGTTTCCATTTCTGCATGCAGAACTAACTGCTATAGTTTCATGTTACAGTATAATTATGCAAATTTTCTTTTGCCTCTCATTTAAAATTTACTTTTGTTGAGATGTGTCACTATTCTTGCCAGTGAAGAATATGTTTAAACGCATTATACTTGCAAGGAATACATATTTTCCTTATTTAAGTAAGAGTGACATATTTCTTTTTAATCATTTGGAGAATTAAGACATTCCCCCCCCCCTCCCTTGTGATGAGGAAAGAAACTATATGAGTGGTGTATTGTTATTAAGAAATATATCCTTATATCAATATTAAAATATTAATAACGATATTAAAAAAAAAAACTAAACCTTACATAATTTAAAGTTGAAATTTTGAAAAAAAAAACAGTTGAATTTTTGAGTTGGGCAAAATCATAACAACCATGCTTTAAGTTAAATATGCTAAATTTATATAGTTTCTTTCATTAATTGCAAATAAGAAATCAATTGAAAACTTTTTATTTTCCTTCTTTACAGCTGATTTTTTTTTGAGGGGGGGGGGGGGCATTTTATTAATGCTTAGAAATTCCTTTTAAATCTGGTTCTTTTGAAATATATTCAAATTCGCATTTATTTTTGCATTGATAAATTAGATTAAATAATGATACAATTGTAAAATCATGAAAATATTTGAAAAAACCCATAATGGGTTTTATCATGGGTTTTTTCAAGTGGGCCCAGGCGGGTTTTTTCAGGCTGGGCCCACATGGGCAACCCTGGTCATCATCCTAGTCATTAATAAAAGTATTTGTTATGAGAACTGTTGTAATATTTTAAGTCTTCCACAAATATACTGAAACACTCTGCTCGGTCCATTTAATGGCCGACAGTCCTAATAATTCAAATTCTATTTAACCAAGTTATCAAAATTTTTGCTATGTCAAAGAAAAACTAAAAAAAAGTAAATAAAACTCCATGAAATAATACATTGGTTGATCGCAGGCAAAAAATGCTACGCAGTTTTTGATAGTTGGTACATAGAAAGAAAATATCACAATTTGCAATCAGCTGCAGGTAAATATAGCCAAATTTGATATTGGATTGACTATAAAAACTGTGAAATTCATTGCTCAAAAGCAGAAAAAATATCAACAAATTTTGCCAGTCGCAGGAAAAAGCCACGAAGTTTGTCTCACTACTAAGGTTTTGTCAACTGGTCCTGGGGGAGGGAGGGGATTTATCAATGGGTAGTTGATCAATCGCAGAAAAAGCTCTGCTCTTTTGGCAGTTGCTTGCAGAAAAGCTGCAAAATCCACCAAACGGTTGAGGATTAAAATTATTGTAGAAGATTTAAATTTACCCATGATTTTCTCCAATCAGTCTCAAGAAAAGTCTCAAAATTTACCTATCAGTACAGGGAAAATATCGTAAATTTTTATAAAATTTATGAAATTGCACTCCTACATATACAAAAAATCTCTTTTTTTTAAATTCCCACAAAGCATTTTTGATCAGCTGAAAGTTTGTTGCAAAATATTTTACTTTGAGGTATAGTTTATGTTTTAACAACTTATAAGTCAATAGATAAAGGTTTTAAGTTATGTTTTCGCATGCAGGACATTTTGTCATTTTTCCATGGAATGCCCTAATATGTTTCTAAGTTAGTCTTAATTTTATGCTTCGTCTTCTGGTATTTATTTTCCTCTATTGAATATAGTTTTTTTTTCAGGAAAACTTGTATTTTATATAATTTAGTTTATAAATTAATCCATTAAAATTTGTAAAAGGCTACTTTGCTTCATTGTATCCAAATTATGGGAAATGTAATGAAAAAAAAAATTACTACTTGATTATGCCATTGACCAATTTCACCAAATTATGCAAATATCCAAACTAATCACTAAATTATACAAATTAGCATAATTTTTATTTTAAATAATGAAAAAGCGAGTAAATTAGTATAATATTGATAAAAGTATAAATTAAAAATCACTGATGATGTAACGTTCTTGTTAAGTGTCAAGTGACATTTACAATTATCCATTTTTTGTATTTTATCATAGGCGATAGATTTTGGTTGAAAAAATAATCAAGTAGTACAAAAGAAAAAAATATTTATGCAAAAATTGCTTGAGTTTTTGGATAGAATGAAGCAAAAGATATTTATTAAAATAAAATTAGTTTAATAAAAAAAATGCGTTTAATCCACGCTATAAGCTCAGTGAAAGTGTGATATATTTGAATGTGTATAAAAGTAAAAAAAAAAAAAATTGCTTGAATGTTTAAATATTTTTCAGAAGACAAAATAAAAAAGTTGTAATTTTAAAGCAAATCCTTTTTAAAGTCGCACCACGGGATCACTTAAATTTTAATATTAAAAAAAAATCCATCTTTTGAATTTATGAAAGAAGTTAATAAAAAACACCAGTGGGTAAATTTTATCTCTTTTTACATCCAAAATAATGTTTGTACTGTTTATATAATTATGTAAATAGAATATGAAATTTCTTTTTCATTTATATTAATAGCGGAGTATCACACAGAATTTGATATATTTAACAATTTAAAACCTAAATGTAATATCTTAGAGCTCCCATAAGATAATGCTGTATCCCACTTTTAACTCATTTAGGGTTTTTATTTTTATATTGATACATGTACATTTATTTTAATAATTTAGATTATCAGTCTCAGCAGAAAATAAAATGTATCTCTGTTTCAAAAATGATTATACTAAATACATTTTCTTTTCAGGCATAAAACTACTTCCTTGGCCTGCCACATTTCTAATTCCAAATGAGAATTTTTCAACAGATTGATCACAATGATTGATGAGTTGCTGTGGTTGACAAAAAGTGAATTGTTCAGACATCTTTCAAACGAAATTAAGGAATATACATTATTCCCCAATACGAAACAGCAAGACATCATAGTTCGTTTACTAATATATGAATTCCCTTCCCTGAAATCTTGCATTGGGAAAGGTCATGAAGGTTGGAACATCAAGGTATATGATAAGGTGAGAGAGGATGTCAGGAAAAATAAAGATTTAGTGCCTACTCCAAGAAGAAAGGTTTACACCGACAAGTTATTGCTGGCACCAAAGAGCCAAAGAAATTTGTCTTTGGAGTGCATTCCATCACAAGTCAACATTAACAGTGAAACATTTCAGTCTTTTCTTGTTATCGGGAACATTTGTAACTATATTGGAGTAAATATGGTTTCAGAAAAAAGTATTATTATCGAATGTAATGGATTTTTGGAGGCAATATCTGTAGCAGTAGGAATGTATTTTGTGTGTAATATTGAATACCCTAAACGAGCAGCAACCACATACTTGTTTTATGAAAGTTGCATTCTGAAATTAATCCTCGAAACATTTCCAACTAAATTAATTACTTTTTGTAATACTTTGCCAAAGTTTTAAGTCTTATTAAAATCTGTTTCTGACTGATATTTTTAATTTTTGAATAAAATATTAGTTCAATAAATCATTTTGAATATTTTTTTTAGTTGTTGTTGTTGATGCTTCATAAGTATCTAGCTTTTATATACTTTTAAATTTGAGTCTAATTTGAGATCAATAGCTCATAGCTGTTTTTTTTAAATAATATGTTATCTTTGAGCTAGAAACAATGTGTTTCTTTGTGTACAGTCTATTTAAAAGAATGCAGAGGTTTTTTATATGCATAAAACTGGTATGTATTTAATAATATTAACATTAATACTTAGTCATATGCATAAAGTTATATGAATTACTGATGTTACAAATATTGCCATTTAAACCATGAAAACTAAAGCATTTTTAATTACATATTTTACTAAGAACAATTACTGACATAATACAGCATGGTCGTTTCATTATCTGCACTTCTCTACAAATTTGCGTTTTTTCTATGCTGGTTATATAAGATATCATCTTTTTATTAATATAATAAGTATTTTAATTAAAAAAATTATGTGTATATTTTGAAATATTTGCTTTGTGTGTCAAATTATTTTTGCTGTTAAAAATTATATCGGTAATGCTGACAATAGTTATTTCAATAAGAGAAGTAGAATGTTAAATATGTTCAGTGTAATCACTTTTATAATTTATATTCATAAACATCATAATCAGATAACTGAGTTCAAAATTGGACAAATTATTGAGTTAAAAAATTATTTTTTATTCAATGTTCAATAAGTATAATTCTTAACAATTTGTCATAAATACCTTGTTAAAATAAATAAATAAATAAATAAATAAAATAAGTAAATTAATTATTTTACGTACTGTTTATATAAAAAAATGCCTTTCTGAAATAGTTAAATATATTAATGTTTTATATGACCTCTGAATCCCATTAGCTATATTTTGTGAAAGTCTTCATGCACCGATATGCAAAATAATCTAAAATAATCAGTCTTAAGGGTCCAGTCTCTGCCTGGATAGACACTTGTGAGCTAATGCTATCCCTATAGGGTGGCATTTTTCTAATAAATCTTTCTCATTTTGACATTTTTAAATAATTTTCTTTGCATTGTATAGTTGATGTCCTTCACAAGAACACTCCTTGCTTACTTTTACAATTTTTGGTCTCAAGTTGTATTTTTTTATAAAGTTACTTTCACTTTCTGACGGGTTCTGAAAGTGAAAATAACTTTATAAAAAATAATTATGACCGAAATCGAAAAGTAATCAAGGAGCCATCTTGTGAAGGACATCAATTTTATACATGTCTGAATTGACATGCAATACATATACCAAACACAAATAAGGAAAGACTAAATAGGGTTTGCAAGGATTCTGGAATATCTAGATAAGCCCTAGATTTTTGTTTTTATTTTCCAGTACTGTATTTTTTTCCATCATTTTGTTCAAGAAAGAAATTTAATCAAAATATTGGGAGGGGGGGGGGGGAGGAATCTATGATGTAAAATAGTGACTAAATACAGCAAAATGGTACTGAATATTTTGGGGAGACTTGAAGTGGAAACTCTGGTCATAAAAAACAATATGTAGTCATCTACGTAACAATGTTGACTCAAAAATTATTGTACAATTTTTTTAATGTTTAAAGTCTTAAACTTAAAAGGGAAAAAGAAAAGAAATGAAGCATGCAACTCAAAGAAAAATTCAAAGTAAGCATATATGTTTATTAAATTTCAATATTTGCATAGTTAATGCACAAATAGAACAATAGTAATAAAATGTTCCTTTTTTCAATAAATACTAAAGAACAAAAATATTTATCATGCATTCATAACAAAAATGTATGTCATAATATTCATAAAGAAGTGTATTACAGAGTTATGTAATCTGACAAGCTTTAGAAGGAACGGTTTTTAGGTGAGTTATGTAAGAAATCCTGTATATTGCAATACTTTCATTTATATAAATATATATACTTCATTTTTTTGTCCGCACGATAACTGCGATAATTTTGTATGGATCATTTTGAAATTAACACAAAAAATTAAGAAGCCGTAAGGTTTCTGTTCCTACAAGCAGAGACACTCTCAACTAATGCTCCTCTTAGAAAGAGATTATTTTCTAATAACAGTTTTGCATTTAGAGATTTTTAAGTATTTTATTTATTTATTATTTTGTCATTGGATAGCTGAGGTCCCTCAAAGTTGCTTTTGCTTTCAAAACCGGTTCTGAAAATAAAAGTGTCATTCCAAAAGATATCTGCAACCAAAATAAAAACAGCACCAATGTAAAGAACCTCAGCTATCCAATACAAAAAAAAAAAAAAAAAAAAAGAAAAAAAGAAAGAAAGAAAAATAGAAACGAGTTATTAAGAAATAACCTCATAGAGAAAACACTAGCCTGCAAGTGTCTTGGTTTGCAGGAAAATGAGCCTTAAATTCGTTAATGGACTTGATCAAATCATGAAGGTAAAAGTTAGAGCTAAGGGGCAATTTTGAGAAACAGAAAAATCATCAGCATTTCCTTACTATGAAAAATTGTGAGTTCCATATTGTACTATTAACGCATCAAAGATTGGTGGCTAACAACATGCGTTTGGAAAGCATTTCATATTGCTAATAATTATTTGAAGATGAGGGAAAGTTTTTGCAATGAAAAAAGATCTCCAATCATTACAGATATCATAACCTAGTAGATTTTTTCTGAATGTTTTTAATATTTACATTTATCATTTTTCAATCTGACCCCCCCCCACACACAAAAAAAAAAGTTATTTAAATGATTCATAATTTGTGTTATCTCACCTGAAAAATTGGATTGAAATTAACTGGATTATGATTCTGCGTTCATTTAATTTTTATGTTCAGCTAACTTATGATTTTTTTTACACAATCTACTCCTACTTTTAAGCTTTGCTGAATGGAATTTTCTAAATAATGAATCTGCATTGCAAACCCAGAAGACAGTGTAATTTCCTGTCTGCTAAAGGGGTGACTTACTTTCAGTACTTTGCTGTATTAAATAACCTCTTAAAACAGAACTGCAGCAAATTTTTAATAAGTTTTGCTAGAGGATTTTTTTTTTTTTTTGGGGGGGGGGGTGGGGGTAGTTTGTTTCCTCCAGTGCATAAAACTTAGCAGCAATGTCGGTAACAAAATACATTCATGTTGCACACACAAAAATATAAAGAAAAACCTCTAAAAAATAATGTTCATGTGTGTTTTTGCGAAAAATAGGGGGGGGGGATCAAATCTCGAATTTATAATTTTTTTTATTAATAATATTACTACCTTTTTCTTTCTTTTTGAAAATACAGGCCACAGCTTAATTTCTTTCAGATATGAATTTCTTTCTTATTTTTTTTTTTTTTTCTGATTCCCTAAATCTGATGTTAACAGTGCAGTTACAGTATTTTTTATTATAAAGTTAGTATGCTATTTTCAATTGTTTCAGTCTTTCATAAGTCCATTATGGCATATTTTTATTGCTGACTTCAAATTAAGGATGAACGTGAAATTTTCAGTTGTGCCACTATCAAAGCAAAACAGAATATTAAAAAATGCGTATAAATATTTTTCCGCGATGTTTTCGAATATATACGGAAACATCGCCGAAAAATATTTGAGCACATCTGCACTACATTGACAGTCGATTTCAACCGAAAAACATTTAGCTAAAACAGGAAACCTTTTTGATATATAATAAAAACCTTCATACATATTCAGGAACATTCTCGATCTCAAATGAAATGTTCCATATATATTCCAAAACCTTTCCGTTCCGCAATGAAAGATTGGCTACACAATCAGAAAACTTTCTTATCCTTAATGGAAGCTTTACTATGTTTTCAGATATATTCAGAAACTTTTCCGATCAGCAATGAAGTATTTTCGATACATTCAGAAACTTTTCCGACCTGTAATGAAATATTTCCGATATATTCAGAAAGTTTTCCGTTCCATAATGAAAGGTTTAAGATTATTCAGAAAGGTTTCAGATGTATTCAAAAAGCTTTCAGATATATTCAGGAAGGTTTTGGATACATTCAGAAACTTTTCATTACGGATCAGAAAGGTTCCGTGTTTTAACCGAAACACTTTCCAGTTCTAATCAAAAAACTTTCCGTTAGTATCGTGCAGCACAGGTCTTCGTTATTTTCAGAAATGTTTCTGAAAATTTTTGACAGTGTATATATATATATGTAACGTTACTCTATAAAATTGGCGACAGCTGCTGCACCCATTTTTTCAATATTTTCTTCACTTATATAATGGTGCAGTTTAAACATGTTTTAAGGGTGTAAAACATTACAATGTTGCGTCACTTAAATCGGTTAAAGTAGTCCATAAAAATGGAAGCAGCCAATTTTATGCCACCAGTTTTATGGAGTAACGTTACATAAATGCCTTACAGTGCGTCAATCCTTCATAATGTTGCAATTTTTCACAACTGTAGTATGCATTGCAAAATATTCGCTAACTCATCGTTCTTTGGGAAATAGAAAGTAACTTCTCGTGTCTTTATCGTGATATCATTACATTTTTCAAAGATCACGGTCAGCCTTCTCAAAAGTAGTTAAAATATCGTTTTTTATTATTAAAAATTCGAATATAGGATTTCTTTAGAGTGAGACAAAGTGTGTTTAACAGGGATTTTTGTCTAAATATGTGATTTATCACCCCATGTTCCAATTTTTATTTCCGTTATTTATAAGTATATCAAATTTCCCATGTTGCTTTCTAGAACGGAGAAAGAAAGTTACACTTTTTGAAAGCACAACTTTCCATAACTACAAATCAAGACCCTTAAAATGGGCTTAACAAAATTATATTATACAAAGTAAAAGTATTTATTTCAGTTTATTTTATCATATTGAATATCTTAAAAAATAACGATTTTTACTTTTTTACACGATACACTGAGATTAAACCTTTTTTGGTGATAGAATTTAGGATTTTATGAATAACTGCATGCATTTCTAGAAATGTGTATCATTAAGTTATTTACCCCTATTTTATGCTAAATTCCGATATAGGTACTATAGAATAAGTAGTTTTATACTCCTTTTTATGCATTCATTTTTAAAAATGCTAGAATGTAGTCATATTAATAAATGAGAGAGTAAGTTTTTAATCATTATTTTGCAACATAATTAATTTTTAAGAGATTGAATAAAGCAATCAAATACAGACATAAATATATTTAAAAATTAAAATTTAAGTACAAAAAATAAAAATACTAAAAAAACATTTAAAAATACAAAAGTAAACGTTTCGCCAAGCTACTAACGTGATCACGTAAAGCATGGTGGCGTCACTGCAACGTCGTTGTGAAGTCACATTGTGACTTTGTGACCATCGGTTGTCCATGTGACGTCATGTGACGTCGATGTGAAGTCACAGTGACTAAAATGTGAAGTCGTTATGGCCGTTTTAGAGCTCTTTTGTGACGTTTCACAAAGTGGTCACAATGTGACAAATTTGTGAAAAATGTGTCATTTGTGACCAATTTGACATTGACATTGTGTCGAAACTGTGGCAAAAGCGATGATATTTAAATTGCCAGAAACATGTTTTTTAAAGTAAATAACTAGTTTTGAAGGATATTTATAAATTTTTAAAGATTTTTAAGAAAGTCACATCTCAGTCACAATGCGACGTCACTGAGTGGTGGCATTTCGGTCACAGATGTGATGTGGCCAAAGTGACTCACAGTGACGTCACTGTGACCGTACATGCTATTAGGGATAACTGTTACAATCCGAGTTGTAGTCAGATTATAGCAGTTATCACGGTAAATTATTCTCGAAAACTGTATAAAAATTTCGATCGCCGACCCTGAATGATGGTTGTTATATCCCCAGTGACTATTGTCTATTTCTAAAAAAAAAAAATCTAACTTTAACTGTTCTTGATTTTTTCCGCTGTTTATTATGGAATTTAATAAATTTTGAATTGCTTATCATAACGATAGGATATATTATAACTGTGGTACATTCTGTGGTTTGTCTTGTTACCAAATAAATCTCAGAAACAAACTTCAGGGCCAAAATGTGGGGAAAATTTGGAACTGTGAAAAAACTGCTGTATTATTATTTTATTTTTCATACAGTAGGTGTATTAATTATGTAAATGTATGTAAAAATATACCAAACCCATTTATCCATTTCATAGCTATTTAAGCATATTTACGGAAATTATAACTGGAGCAAACGGACAGACAGACACATGTTAAATTATGAAAGTCATTAGAACTTTCCATCTGTGTTGAAAATTTTCCAACTTGTCTCAAATATGTCACATTTTCCTAGATATTAACTAACACAATTCATTTAAAACTAAATTTAAAAAGGAAAAATATTTACATAATTTACGTGGATCAAATATCATTATTATTAATTTCATTTAAAATTGAAACATTTTCTCTACGCTGTAAAATGAAAAAACAAATTCTGAAAAAGGGTAACATATTCGACAGTCAGTTCAAACATCATTCAGAATTTTTTTTATTTTTGAAAAAAGGTTTGGAATCGCTAAGTACTTCTTTTGTTTTGACTATTGTTAGTTAATTCTTTTAAAAATAACACCGTAAAATTAAACAGAATTGGATTTGAAAATTTTAATTTAAAATTAAGGTAATTTTTTTTATATTGTTTTATAAAAAAAAAAAGTAATAATTTAAATCATTTTGGTTGTGAAAAATTTTCAACACAGATGAGAACCATTTATAAGCTTGGTCATCAATCTTGCTTTGCTTTACTTGGATTACTCGGGTTACCGAGAAATTATATATGCCGATCTCAGCTGATAATGGTAATATGTGAACAGAAAAGGAGCTAATCAAACAATTAAAGGTAATCGGTGTTAAGGTCAGCTATACATTAATCATTATATCCTTTTTTATTTTTATTTATTTATTTATTTATTTATTTATCGTCTGCTTGAAAAGAACTTAATTATTGTTGTTGTTTGTTTTCGTTTCTTCCTTGGAAATGTTCTCTATGGGGAGCTCCGTAAAAATTCTTTTGTTGTGAAATAAAACAAGTTTATTTTTATAATTTCGTCAAATTATATTTAAAACATAGTCATACAGTCCATTGATTTGAGCTACTCAAAAATCAGTGTTCATCTACCATCTGTTAATTTACTTTTAAAAACTAATACTCACATGCAATTTAATTGATACAGGAAGATTTCTGTAAATATTGTTTAAAAACACTGAAATTATGCTTCAGAGCAGGTTTTACTTAAAGTGGTTACGCTTAAAATAAACATACAGATTAAGAACGAAAATTTTAGTTTTATAAAGCTTTAAGAGTTTTTTAAATGAAGGTTGAAATTCGAGTAAAATTTGATCGATATTTATATTATTTTAGACAAATAATCTGTAAAATAGACCATAACACATATGTATCTTACTAAACATTCAAAAATATAATTATGTCGTGTTTAAGGTAATAGTTGATCATTCAAGCACACATTCTCTTATGTGTATGTAAACAAATTAACATATTTTAATGGTTGTATGGCATTAAGAAAGCTTAGTGGTTAATATAAAATAATTTCTTTTCATGGAAATTTTTTGAAGTACAAAAATATCTTAGTAATAAATTGCATCTTACTTTGGTATTTATTCACAAAAAAAGCAAAAAAGGATTTCCAATGTCATATATTTCATTCTAGTTCTAGTAAACACATGATGCACAATATAGCTTAAGGAAAATTTTTTAAAATTGTTTCTACAATTTTATATTTTTACAAAGTTTGGAACTTTCTTCTGCTCATGACAGAAATTAGAGTTCATTTGAACTACTACAAGTATGCGAAAAAATTTTGTCGAATACAAACAAGCATCTCCAAATTACATTTCTTTTTCAATTTCAAATAAATTTCAATATGATGTCTTCTAGAAAGCAGAGCAAATAAAGCACTTGCGAATGGAATGAAATATTTTGTGTAATATATGATAAGAACTTAAAAGGAAATTTTAACACGAGTTAGGATTACATCATTTTCCATTACTATTACAAATATGCCTGTATAACAATAATGTAAAAGTTAGTTGAAAAAAAATATTCAAATTTTTGTTTTGTGAGTATTGCGCAAACACAAGGATACTTGTAGAAATAACACTGCTTTTCTTCGTTCCAAATGAATTTCAGTCTGATATTTTCGAGAAAGAACAGCAAATAAATCACTATTAATTATGTCGTGTAGTAGCTGATAAGTATTTATAAGAAAATGTTGACAGTAATCTAAATACTAATAGATGGATAACATGAAGAAGTTTGAATTACAAGTATTATGAATGTAAACATATTTCTTCAATTAAGTTTGAATTTTTTCCTAGAAGACAAAATATATATAGTACATGCAAATTCAATTAATTATTTGGGTGATATCTCACAATTATTTAAAGGAAAATATTTATATCTTATAGCAAATTTTTCCATTATTCGTTTGTAAAAACTCTTGCATTAACAGATTTTGAAAATAGATTTAAAAAAATAGTTTTAATTTCTATTTACAAGTTCAGCAAGTTTCATGGCTTTTCAGATCAAAATAAATGCCGAAACAATATCGCTTAAAAAGCAGTAAACCGAAGCACATCTGAATAGAAGAATTTTTTTATGTGCGTCAAATGATAAGTATGAAAAATATATGTATGCACACAATATTCAACTTCTCTTGCTAATATCAATTTATAAGAATCATGCGAATGTATATATATGGTCCATTATCATTACAGTTGTTGACTTCTTTGAAGGAAACTTCATATACGTATGTTTTAGATTCGAGTAAAATAAATGTATGTTTTAAAAGTTTCCCAGATAGCTCTTTACCATTTTTTCACACACATTCCATAGTGTATTTTTCAGCAAGTAATAGCTGAAAAATAGCATAATTAACTCTTTTATGTTGATAGAAATAAACAAGTCAGGAACAAGTCAGGAACAAGTCAGTACAATTTCAAGAAATAAACAAGTCGAAAGTTGCACGTCAAATGTAGCAGATGAGGTGCGTTCGTACAATAACGAAGTTTAAAAAAAAAAATCAAATCTTGATGTATACATAATAGTATAGACACTGTATATGTATCTGACACTGTATACATATCTGAAATCTTTTGTGTGTCCCTGTAAATCCTATCTGCTTTCTATTATACAGTAAGTAACCTTCATTAAATCTCAGCAACATATATCAATTTCATAAAATGTGAAATAGTTTAATGTAATTAAAAGGTACTCCAAATGTTTCCTCTTATACCATTACGTAATGGAATACATTTGTGTGGCCATGTCAATTGATAAAAAATATTCTTTGTACGACAGATTATGCATAATGCATATTTTAGATATACTTCATAGATGTATATCAATTTTATTGTGTTAGAAATAGTGTAACATCATTAAAATGCACTTGAAACGATTTTTTCCCTTTGATCGTAATGTAACTGAATACTTTTGATTTTTCCTGTAACTGAACTATACATCCGACTTTCAAAACATTTGAAATGACTGGACAAGATTATGCAAAATTTATATATTTTGAATTTGAAATGATTCAGTTTGGTATTTTTGCATTGTTATATATGGAGAAACAAACAGACGGACAGATGGACTGAACGTCGACTCGCTATGCATTTATATAATTTCGGTCGTACTTAAAAAAGAAAAAAAAATCTATAACAAGTGTGCTTTGTTTCCTTAAGCTGATAAAATATTCACAGTTACCTGTTAATCCAAAATTGACGTCATTTTGAGCAGATAATAAGAATTTTTCATATGTATATACATAAAAATAATGTAACTTGTCTAAAAAGACGTAGTGCCTTCAATTATTTATTTATTTATTTATTTATTTGTAGTAAAAACATGTATTGCAATATGGACACTTTAGTTTCGAATAAAATATTTAGAGGATGGGGGGGGGGCTATAATCTTTTAAATACGACATCACTTTTAATGAGAAACTCTCAATCGCGCATCAAACTGGCTTTATACAAATGGGCAATAGGTTTTATTTCCCATTTTATTTATATACTACAACTACTCCTCTACTATTTATGCTAGGTAGGAATTTGAATATGGTAAGGGGTTTTTTAAGCGTCATTTCTATCTCTTTTGGAACTGAACTTCAAAATTGAAAGTTATTACAAAACTTCCTTTTAATTTTATCATTGATGATACATTTTGGTGAACAAAAATGTAAGTTTTATACTAAAAAACAATATCATACGGAATGAAACTTTATTAAATATTAATTGATTTTTGGATTTTTGTCACGTATTGCCAGTGAATTCGTATTTTTCTTTTGTCACATGCCATAGAAAATATGCATTCCCATTTATTAAGTTGAAAAATTTTAGCATAATTGCGTCAAAGTAACATAGTTTTTTTTCTTTCATGTCCTATTAACAATAGGAGATCAGATGCTTCGAATTTCGACGAAAGTAAAATCTTAAAAGGAAATTTTACACTGTTTCGTAAAAAAACTGCAAAATTATTTAGAATAGGAATTTCAATTTATTTTTGTCACTAAAATTCTTAAAACAAATATTATTTTAACATATAGCATTCAAATAATTTTTTCATGAACTTCAATTATTTAAATTATTGAAAAATTAAAATGGCGGAATCAACAGTTGATTTTTTTATGGTTGGTACTACGAGATGCAAAATGAACAAAGAGTATTTCACTTTGACGCAATCGTAGAATTTATTTCCGGTTAAATTTGTATATAACGTCATTTTCAACTTCTCAAAACTTACACACTGTATTAACCATTATAGCTTTACATAAGTCATGTAATAAAATATATTTCCAAGCTTCAACTCGTATTCGTCAACAAGAACTTTGCACTTTAAAATTTAAAATATGTAGGGGAAGATGGGGATACTTGAGCCACTTTTTAAAATTTTTTTATAATTTATTAGAACAAAATAAAATATTGAAAATGAAAATTTGATAATTTTTCTTTAACTGAAAACCACTTTCAATTAATTTTGAACTATTTTTCTATGTCTAATTAATTTTTACTTTTTTTACATCGTGGCTCATGTATCCCCATGGAGGAAAAACGTGAAAGAGAGTCTTTCACGTTTTTATGATATAGTATACAGATACTCTCTATAATAGATTCTCTTTTCGACGTTGCTACTTCAATGAAATTTTCAGTTTAGTGAATGTTACTTAATATACATTTAAAAAAATGTCATACTACTCTATTTCGTTATGAAAATATTCGTCTTACCAAATTTATCAGTGCAACGTATTTAATCAGTGCATCCCAGAGGTTCGTTATAACGAAAATTTATTGTATTAATAACATACCCTTTAGTTTACACTTTTATAACTAACAATGAATAATAACGATGTGACTTTGAGAAATAGTTTAGAGATCTATCTCTCAGACACCAAAATCAAAATTTAATTTGATTTTATAATGATTAATTACTCGATCAATTTTTACGAAATAAATTTTGCTGACACATTCTAAGAATAAACTATGATTTTTATGGTTATTTTCGATGCACTAACATTTTAATCTAAGTAGTTGTAGAGGCTAAAATTCACCTGGAAAATTAATTCGATATTTCCTCTAATAACGTTTATGAGGTCGATTACTTTCATTGACAAAACAATTTTAAATGATTTATATTTTAAAGTTTAATGAGCTCTTTAGAAAATAAATAAAATTTAATTTCTAGAAAGTCAGAGAAGAGGTGAGGCTATAGTGGGTAATTAACATTGCAGAGTGATCATTTTTATCAATTTTTTTAGTAGCTGATTATGTTTTGAATTCATTTTTTTAATATTTAAAAAAAAACTATTTATATCTTTAGAAAAAAGTAACTGTCATATAAATGGTAATATGTTTAAAGATTTTAAACTAAATTATTAATAGCAGTACGTTTCTGTTAGCCGAGCTCAAGTATTATATATACATATAAATTTACAATGATATATATATATATATATATATATATATATGTATATTTATAACATCCATATATCTTCCGCCAAGACAGTTTACATGATAGAGCAACAACAATGTACACGCTGTAGCCCTAGATTCGGTTATTGGTCACGACTAATTTTTCACTCCATGTTGGGTTATTGTATTAACTGTGTTTATATCTGTCTTAATATATACGTACTAATAAGTCGTTAATTTCTATGACCTTATATATATATTTACGTATACAAGCATTTACATACAGCTACACACGTATATGTGACATTTTGACATTGGGAGCCAGTGGTATCAATACAAGTCTCTCCGTTTTACAGCACAGGTGTCTTGGCAAGCGAAATAAATAAAAAAAAAATGTAGAGGATTTTACAAAAATTAAGCATTGGCAGCTCCAAAACATTTATTTAAATGCAATCATATAGATAAGGAAATTCTCTCCACTTCCCAAACAAACGTTCCATCAAGAGCAGTATTCGTACTAGCTTTTCCGCAAGTCGCTCAAAACCGAAAAATCAAATAAATCACTCATCTCCGGCCTCCTAGTTTAAGTAAAAAAAAGTTACTAGAACCTTCAATAACCTCCAACACGATTCCCTTATGTAAACAGAAAATAGTGTCTAGCGCCGAGGTAAAAACTGGCAGACTCGATTCTTCTGCAAACGATAATAGGAACGAAGATATATATAAAACACGAAGAACACAATTAAAAATATTTATATTTTGAACAAGTATGTTTTCGGAATAAATTTAAAAAGACCTTTTTAAAAAAGGTTGATAAAAACAGGAAAAACAGTGATATTCATTTGGAATTTTAAGAAATAAAGTTCAGTGAAGAATATTTTTAATTTAGAGTCATTTTTTAGATTTACTCATATTGGAATAAATGCTTTTTAAGGTGAATTAAGAATTTATATTTTTTCTAGAAAGATTAATAGTTTAGATCTAATAACCGAATTTTAATTTAATAAGCTGTATTGAATGCGGAATATTTTAAAAGTAAAATAATACAGTATAGGATTAATTTGTAATAAAAAAATTTGTAATACATATATGCATGTTTTATCGTGACAATCAGAGTTCAGAGAAGCTCTAATGTGCATTACTTCATCCTATTTTCCAAACATAACATTCAAGAGACTGACCGAGAAATTATTATATAAGCACACTGGTTACTCAAATAAAACAGAAAATATTTTATGTTTTCATGAAATATTTTCTGTTCATCAAATATTATTCAAATATATTCAGGAATCTTTAATATTCTTCAAAAGCTTGTTTAAAGGAATTTTCCCAACAGTTGAATGTGTTAAATTGTATGAAATGATCTTACATATCAGGCCGAAATCTCATCGAGCAATACATTTTCAACAACACATTAGTCGATGGCTACGCCGCATTTTTTAAATTGAATCAAACATCGTACACAAAAGCATCATCTTAGAACTGTTTTCAGTCCCTATATCCGACCCAGTAGCTGACAGAGTATCAGTATTTTTATCCTGCTCTGGCGTAAGATTACAAAAAGCCTGATTTTCTACTCCTCAATCAGCATCGTTTAAAGAGAAATTGCTTCGCAAGTTCCAGTAAATTAATTTTGAAGTGCGACAACTTCCGTGGGCCAAAACTTTACATAGAATCTTTTAAATCCTCGAACAAGCATATAAATAAAAAAAAAATCTCTGATGTCGAGATGGCAACTAAAAATAGTATTATTTCTGAAACGATAAATTTATTGAAAGAAGAAATAATTTTTTTGATATGAAATAACTTTTAAAACATTACACGTTTTAACTAAAGAATGATTAAAAAAATAGATTTTTCAGAACGGAATATTTTATGAATTAAAATTTGTAGCAATTACATATAAGATTTTAAAAGAGTTTGAAACTCTTAAAACTTTTTTTTAAGGTGAAATTTTTGAAGGGTCAGGAGGGGTAATTACGATTATTTTTTACATTTTCAAAATTGTGATCTTTTTTTACTTGCTTCTATTTGGAAAAGTGGTGTTTTTTAATGTACAGAAAATAACTCTGACCCTTTAAAAACACTTTTTATAAAGTTTTAAATCTTATAGCTATTTTTTTATATTCAAAAGGTGGTTATAATTACTCCATAAAAATCTAAGAATCACAAAAGTTTGGGGGTAGTTAAGATCTCTTTTAGGGAAATTATGATCACTATATTTCCTATTTATACTTGCTTGTTTGGGATAATTAAGACCATTAGAACTCCAATCTGAAAAATCCGTTTACTATACATTTTGGTTGACCTTTTTTTTAAAAAATTGTTATTTGGAAATCAAAAATATTCCAGAGTAGAGATAAAGAATGTCTAAATTGAAAAATACATTATGAAGTTAATATTTAAAGTGAAATAAAATTTTACGATACACAAATTTCTCCATTATAGAGGGGAAGGGAAGGTTATAATTACCCCCTTGTTATAATTATCCCCACTTGACCCTGTATGACACATGAAAAATAGTTTCATTTGTATATGTACAGTAAAACCCCGATAATTCGGATTAATTGGGACCAGACCCAATCCGGATTATCAAAAATCCGGATTATCTGGAGAATTAGAAAAAAAAAATGAAATGAAATAAAACATACTTACAGAAAAGTACCTTTATGCTAAACTTATTGAATATTTACAGACAGTAAAAAAGTTTACTTTACTTAATTCTTCCGGAAAGATTTTAAAAAAAGTTTTTTTTTATTCAGAATACGACGATGAAACAAGTTAACGTTATGGAAATTAGCCAATCGGTTTTCAAACTTGAAAAAAAAGAGCCAAACCGATCCGGATTAACGGGGTCCGAATTAGCGGGGTTCTACTGTATATGTACCTATCTTAATTTAAGTTCCATTGCAGGTATTTCAATTTATATTATTTTTATATTTTCTGACCAATGAATACTTTCATGCTTAGTATGGACTTCTCTGTTTCTCTATTATGTATTCCCTAACATCTCCTTTAGTTATGTGCCTAATGCAGCGTAGCCTCTGTGAATGAAAATCCGGCAATAATTGAATAGAGCTATTCACATGAAAACTTTAAATTCTTTCAGCTGCATAGGTTTCAAGCTAATAAATACGTGACATGAATAGTTTGCGGTTCACAGTGTGATAAATTACTTCTTGAAAGCAAGCATTTTGGATAATTGTTATTTGAATTCATATTATGTCTTAATATTTTTATGTTATAAGTTTTAAGAGTATACAGTCTACTTGTATTAAATTTATGTTTTTTTCACAAAAAAAGAAGAACTATATATTCTGATTTTTTTCATAACTTTGATAGAATGTTTAAAAATATTTAAAATCCTAGTGATATTTTCGTGCATAATAGTTATTTAAGCGTTAAAATATTTTTTGAAACAACAAACAACAACAACAAAAAAACATAAACAAATGATAAATTCATATATTACATACAGAGATAGAATTCATAATTTTTTACTGTCATGAAAATAAATAATTTGAATCTTTTATTTTCCCAGTTTATTTCTTTTTAAGAAAACTACGTATTGTCAGCTATGTATAAAATGACATTAAAAAAATTATTAAACCACAAATCACCTTAGAACAAGTCGGAAACTTTACGACAAGTGCAGCAAATGAGTTGTATTCGTATTATAACGAAATTTTAAAAATATTCAGATTTTGTGGTACTATTATACATTTTTTCGAATAACAGTATTGTACCTATTTTTTTGTGTGTCCCAAGTGCTTTCTATAATACATAAAGTAACTTATAGTAAACCAGATTAACTTATATCAATTTCAAAAAATATTAAATAGTTCGATTGTAATTAAAACGCGTCCCAAACACTGTTTCCTCTTTTACCATTATGTAATAGATTACATTTGTGTGGCTCTGTAAATTAATAAAAAATTTTTTTGCACCACAGATTGTACAGAATGTATATTTTAACTCACACTTCATAAATACATATCAATTTTATTATGGTCTAAAGAGTATAACAACATTAAAATGCACTTGAAACGATAGTTTCCCATTTTCCTTAATATAACGGAATACTTTTAATTATTACTGTAACTAAACTATTCATTCAATTTTCATGAAATTTTAAATAACTCGAAAAAATTATGCAACAATTACATAATATTAATTTCAAATGATTGGGTTGGGTAGTTTTTGCTGTGTTATATACGGAAAAACAGAATAATGGACAGACGGACTGGACGACGACCATAGTAGTTACACTTTCACATAATCAAGAACGCACCTATAAATGAGATGCATTCGCAGTGAAGTTTAAGATTCATAAAACAAATCTACTGGATTCCAATTTATATCTAAATAAGAAAGAAACATCATGAGTCAAGCATAGTGAAATAAACACGTTACAACATATTTAAAGTACTGTAAGAAAGAAAATACGCTCCATTTATTAAAGTGGAAGCTGATATCAAAATAAATAATTGGGAAAACTCATAGACACGTGCATTGCAAAATTCAATTTTTAGCAATTACAATACACAGTCGAATTATCAAAACTCTTCTGAGTAGCCTTGTAAGTAGCCTTTCAAGCATTTATTATTATTTTTAAATGAATAATGCATTGAAACGATCGTAATGTTTTACTCACTTTTACTTTAATGTTTATTTATTTTAATGTTTATTAAATAAGATTAATTTCTATGAGAAACAAGAGCATTATTTAATATCGAAATTATTGACATTACTAATTAAAATTTACCTTTTGTCAAAGTTTGTTTGCAATTATCACCAGTTGGAAATGGCACTTGAAGCGTAGCAAATGAGGTGCGTTCGTGCGATAACGAAGTTATAAAAATATCACTCTCATATATCAATCTCATAAAATTGTAAATAGCTATTACAATTAAAATGCGCACTAAACAATGTTCTATCTATACCATTATGTAATGGAATACTTTTGTGTGGTCGTGTAAATCAATAACAAATGTCTTTGCACCACATATTGTGCAAAATGTATATTATAATATGTACTTTATAGATGCATATCATTTTTATTACGTTCGAATGAGTGGAACAGCATTAAAATGCATGTGAAACATTTTCCGTCATTGGCCGTAATGTAATGGAATACTTTTGATTGTCCCTGTAACTGAACTAAGCATCCGATTTTCATACAATTTGAAATGATTCAACAAAATTATGTAATAATTATGTATTTTAAATTTCAAACGATTAAAATATATTTGAAACTTTTTTCCCCATTGACCGTAATGTAAAGGAATATTTTTGATTGTCCCTGTAATTGATCTATGCATCCGATTTTCATAAAATTTGAAATGATTCAACAAAATTATGTAATAATCACATATTTTAGATTTCAAACTATTCGGTTGGGTAGTTTTTGCGTTGTTATATTCGGACGGATCGATCGTACAGACGGACAGACAAACGGACTGATAACTATAAGTGCTACGTATTTACATAATTACGGATGCACCTAAAAATGAAACAGAAACCACATTTCCATTGTAAATTGTCCAGTATTTTGAAAATTTCCGAGATTTTTCGAAATGCGCCATGCCTAACGATGCGTTACTGATAGCAGCCAATGAGAATGCAGATAAAGCCAGCAATGCTAAAACGTGACTATCATTTAAAATCTCGCCCTCTTGATGCAATATCAGTAAATCGATGTTATGACGTATGAAAGGTTTTTGTTTGTTGATGATTTGCCTAGAACTTACACTGTTTAAAAAATGATGACGGTTTTACAAAGATTGTACTGGCAACTGAAACTCCATTTCAATTCATTGTTTCTTAACGGAAAAATTTCTGTAAGTTCCAGAAAGATTTCCGTGTTTTGTGGGGAAAGAAATAGAAAATTATGTTTAATTTACGGAATTTTTTTCCGTTAAAAAACAGTAAATTGTATTTTGATACAGTGAATTTCGATTGTCAGTGCAATCTCCGTAAAATTACTGTTTTGTTTTACAGTATAGCATGAATGAGGCAAGCGTTCGGCAGTCGTTTCCGTGCAGTCTTAACCATTTCACCAGCGATGGGTATGGAGAAACAGTACTTTTAATCCCGTGTTATCTCGGGGAAAACGGTTAAGAAACGTATAACAAACATAAAAATTCCCTTTCAGACATTTCTGTCTTTGAACATAAACTTAATCGATCTCTTTTTGTGCAACCCTGTATATGTTATATAGAATTTATGCAAACCAAATGATATTATTAGAAAAAGTTACATTTAAAACGCATGCCACAATGGACATTGTGTAGTTTTAGTAACTATCAATCATAGACAGTACTATATTGAATTTTTTTTTATGTTTCTGTATTTTTTTTATGTTATGTCTTATTTTTTTATGTTTATAGTATAGGAATGATAACTGCTATGTACAGACTTTGTGAAGGAAACATAATGTTGTGTACTTCACGGATGCATATAAATCTCAATGAATCTGAAGTAATGTAATATCACTAGAACATATTACATATAACCGCCCCCCCCCTTTTGCACATACAGTAATGCAACAGAATTCGTTGCTAATATTAAGAAAACTGCTACATGCAACATTATGAAAATTGTAATTATTACACAATTTTTTTAGTAAAAATGTTGAAGCAAGTTCTAAATTTCGAAATTATTTTAATTGATATTCAATGTTAAATTTGGATAGAATCGTTTCTTTAAAAATGTTTTACAAGAGCTAGTACTATATATATATATATACATATACATACATAAATTGTACACTATATATGAGTATTTAATAATTTTGTTTAGGCTATTCAATAGAAACTCGCATGCACAGTGCATGAATTAATTTATTTATTTTAATTTGCCTATTTTTTGAGGGTTCATATCAATTATAAATTCAAATTTTTAACATTTCGAGAGATAGTTTTATATATTTTAGAAAAAGTTATTATTTTAAATTTTTGCCAATTCTTAACACAGCGCAAAGAAAAATATCTCTATAATAAAGGCCAAACGTATCTGTGCGTAACGCATACGTCATGTTTTGAATGGCAACACTTTCCGGTGAAATTTCGGTTTTGCAATTTTCGCTATTGTTAATTTTTAAACTTCTAGACATTGCACGTTTTTAATCTTTATACCATCGTTTAGAAAAAAAAATGCACTTTTAAATGTCGTTTATTAGAAAACTGTATCTCAATTTGTTTTTGAGATATTAATTGTTTTGTAGTTTTTGGTTCAATTTCTCTAATGGTGGCAACTCGAGTATCGCATTTATGTAGGACAGAGAGGAAAAATAGCCATAGAGTAAAAAAGAAAAAAATAAATAGGTATGATGCAGTTTAGTGGTTGGAGGTGACGCCAAAAATGTAACCATAAATTCGCTGCATTGCATCAAACACAACAGCGTACTTCCACAAAAAAAGGAAAACTTTTAGCGATGCAATTTTAATTCATAATACAATGAAATGCTATTTTATAATGCTAAAATATAATCAGATCTTTTTCATTTAGAGAAAAAATGACGTTAAAAAATTTGGTCTCTGTTCCACGTGATTGTTTTGTTTGGGTCGATGAGAGACTTAAATGGAAGAATAACGGCCATCAAACCGTTTTAATCGCATACTGCACCTCCATCTATCTCTTTTCTCCTTGGAAAATAACAGATCACTGTATATTTTAATTGTCATTTTTTCATAGCAAATGAAAAAAATAGTAATTAAAAATCTGTTATGTCAATATATTGTCGGCTATAAAACCCGGTGAATGTTGTTGGTTTTATTTCGTTTTTGTTTAATTATTTAATGACTTTTAGTTCGTTGTAAACTTACTTTTCAAAAGATACATCAATTAACCTTTACAAAAATGTATTTTAAAGAATATCTAGGTGTCATATTTTCTTAGTTGTTTTTAAAAACTGAGAATGCAATTTTATTCTTTGGCGAAATCTTTGGCTAATAACTTCTATCTTGCGTCTAATACGGAAGTACCGATAATTTTTAAAGCTGTATATGACTACATAAATAATATACAGTCGAGTCTCTATGTAACGAAATCCATCGTTCCAGTAAAAAATTCGTTATATAGAGAAATTCGTTGTATAGAAAGTGATGTTAAAAATCGTATTTAATGTGTAAATTTTGATCAAATATTATTTTTGATGTTTTTAATTAAGAATTTGAAATGTTTAAAAGTAAATATTAACCTAACATTTTATTTCTTAATTATTTACGTAGTTTCAAAAATGAGAAGAGACATTTATTTGAAAGCTTAATGAAAATCAAATAAGGAAGACTTGCATTAATTTCAGACGAAGAAATCTGTAATTTTTCGTTGTTTTTATTTTAAAATTGTTACGCTCTCTCTTAAAAAACTAAATGCTCAAATTTTAGCAAGGAATGAAAAATTGTAGTTAACATTTTCCTCCATTTGAAGGCTTCGCTTACGCGCCTTTCATTGATTCCTCTCTTATATGTGTATATCTAATTGACTCTCATTTGAGCAGGATGTTGAAAGGTGTGTGGGAGGTGGGATGAATTCGTTGGATTTAAAGAGCAAGGAGAGAAGTAATATAAAAAAAACTCAGCACTGAACGATAAATAAAAAAAAAAAGTGATGGAAAATTGATTCCATATGATTTCGGAGCTTTTTTAAAACTGAATAAATTAAGACCAATTTATGAAAAAATTCGTTATATGGAGATAGATATTTCGCTATATAGAGACTGTTTTTAATGTAATCATGCGAAAAGGGGACCGTTCCTACAAAAAATTCTTTATATAGAGAAATTCGATGTATGGAGTTTCGTTGTAGGGAGACTCGACTGTATTTCATATAAAATTGCTGTTTGGAATTAGTTGGCAGTTTAAAAAGCCTATTACGCAGAAAAAAATGTATTAGACTTTCCAATTTTAAATTTTAAAAATGTTTTTCACCTTTACTTTGTGACCCGGGAACCCCGGGTTCGGTGTACTAGTTTCTTTAAATTCAAATTTTCTTCACTTCTGACGATTATAGACAGAATAAGTCGAAAATTTTACACGAAACATGGCAATAGAGGTGTCTTTGTACTATAATTAGATCCTAAATAATTTCATAAATAAATAAATAAAATAAATTGGTAAATAAAATCGCAGATCGCATAGAGGGTTTCGTTTAATATTTATTTAAAAACAACTTAGCCTTTATTTAATAAATCCAAATTCTTAGTCAAAATTAATAAATTTTTACGCAGATGTTAGCACCAATAAACTGAATTTTAAATAAATAATAAAAGGAAATTATTATCTGTAATTAAATTTAAAATCTTCAAATCATATTACTTAAAAAAATCCAAAACTCCAAATGTTCAAAAAAAAAAAAAAAAAAAAAAAAAAAAAAAAAAAATAGCGGCTATGTAAAAAAATTATATTTCTAAAAACGAAAGAATTTTTTTTAAACAGAATTTAGAATGTTGAATAATGAAGTAAATCACAATAGTTTTTTTTAAGAAGCCACAATACTAATTGAAAAAGAACCGGATGATAATATAGAGTCTATGGGGGCGTTATTTTCAAATCTCTCGCTCAAATTTCATTATTTTTACATGATTTTTTTTCATAGGATAGCTGAGGACGATCCACAATTGGCCTAGTTTTTACTTTTTCGATTTTAGTTTGAGATGTTTTGAAAAAATACTTTAAATTTCAGAACCGGTTTGAATTGTTTATGAAACTGAAACTATCATAACATAAAAATAATATAACCAAAATCAAAAAAGTAAAACTTAGGCCGGTTGTGGATCGACTTCAACTATCCTATGCAAAAAAAAAAAAAAAAAAAAAAAAAAAAAAAAAAAAAAATCACGTCAAAATATTAAACTTTGAGCGAGATATTTGAAAATAACCCCCATATACTTTACATTATCGTCCGGGTCATTTGCAATCAGTAGTGTTGGCTCTGAAAATGAAAGAAATTTCAATTTCAAAAATTATGATGAATGTCAGTGGTCGAAACCCATAGACTTTACATTATCATCCGGGTCGTTTGCTATCAGTAGTGTTGGCTCTCAAAATGAAAGAAATTTCAATTTCAAAAATTATTATGAATGTCAGTGGTCGAAACCCATAGACTTTACATTATCATCTGGGTCGTTTGCTATCAGTAGTGTTGGCTCTCAAAAATGAAAGAAATTTCAATTTCAAAAATTATGATGAATGTCAGTGGTCGAAACCCATAGACTTTACATTATCATCTGGGTCGTTTGCTATCAGTAGTGTTGGCTCTCAAAAATGAAAGAAATTTCAATTTCAAAAATTATTATGAATGTCAGTGGTCGAAACACATAGACTTTACATTATCATCCGGGTCGTTTGCTATCAGTAGTGTTGGCTCTCAAAATGAAAGAAATTTCAATTTCAAAAATTATTATGAATGTCAGTGGTCGAAACCCATAGACTTTACATTATCATCTGGGTCGTTTGCTATCAGTAGTGTTGGCTCTCAAAAATGAAAGAAATTTCAATTTCAAAAATTATGATGAATGTCAGTGGTCGAAACCCATAGACTTTACATTATCATCGGGGTCGTTTGCTATCAGTAGTGTTGGCTCTCAAAATGAAAGAAATTTCAATTTCAAAAATTATTATGAATGTCAGTGGTCGAAACCCATAGACTTTACATTATCATCCGGGTCGTTTGCTATCAGTAGTGTTGGCTCTTAAAATGAAAGAAATTTCAATTTCAAACATTATTATGAATGTCAGTGGTCGAAACCCTAATAATATAAACCCTTAAATTGGGAAAAAATACAAAATTTCTTTCAATGAAATCCTTTTTAATATGAAAATTTCAATTTACAGCCCCAGCGATCAGAAAAAAAACCCCACTTCAATTTACTAGTAATATGATTTACGTCCAAACTATGATGACTACACGAAAATGTCCATGTAAAGATTTTGTTTAAGAATTTAAATCGAAAAAATGTATGGATAAAATTGAAAAAAAAAATTTAATTAAAATAATGAAATTTAAAATTTTAGGATTTGTTGTAAAACACGAGGCATTCAACTGCACGTACACAAAATTTGATCTCACTAACTTAAAGCCCCACACTAGGCACAGAAAAGGACCCGGATGATAATGTAAAGTTTATGGGAGCGTTCTTTTCAATTTTCTCGCTCAAATTTTAATATTTTTACTTACTTTTTTTGCTTAGGATAACTGAGGACGTGCCACAACTGGCCTAGTTTTTTCTTTTTCAATCTTGGTTTCAGAGTTAAAAAAAATCTGAAATTAAAATATCATAATATAAAAAATATGTAAGCAAAATCGAAAAAGTAAAAACTAGGCCCCGGTTGTAGATCGTCCTCAGCTATCCTATACAAAAAAAAAAGAAAATCAGGTAAAAATATTAAAATTTGAGCGGGATATTTGAAAAGAACGCCACCACAGATTTTACATTATCATCCGGGTTTTTTTCTGTGCCTAGCTTGGGGCCTTAATACAGTTTTTGAGTACGCACTCTGTGACGCACCGTTTGACATATAGGACACAGGTGAATATGATTTCGTCAGATAAACGAAACTCTAAGCTCAACAATGTTTTAGCAGTTAGCTGCTGAGATTTCTACTAAATATGCTGGAAAAAAAGCATCTCTTTAACGTAAAATTTTTCTAACATATCCCGAACCAGCCTGCACTACTTCTAAAAATTCTTTTTTGAAAAAGAAGTAATTCTATTCTTGCTAAGGGGCATAAAATAATTAAATATTAACTCTTTCGGGGCAGAAATATGATTTCGTAATATGATGAAATAAATCACTAACTTCAAAACTTACAAATGAATTTTTAATATATAAAAATTTGCTTTCACGCACTTTCAACATAAACGCAAAATTTTAGTAAAATATTCTTGTAGCCGTTGGTCAGTTTTGGAACTTAAACTAGGTGGTCAAGCTTATAACCATCGCTTTTGAACGGGTTAAACTCAGAATTTTTCATCTAAAGGAATTTCTGTTCAGTTAATTCTCATTAATCAAAAAGTAGGTAGAAAAGATTATTTTTAACTCACATGTTATCAAAGCCTGTTGTCCGCGGTTCTGAATATACGTACTTACGTATTCATGATGGTTTTTGATAGAAATATCCAGTTTGCTTCATTTTTTTCTAATTTCATTCTTATAAGGCACTTAGCTGATTAGTTTTCGGGGTTCACTAGTTAAGTACAAAGGAAGGTAACGGAGGCTAATTTCCTTAAATTACATAAAATTATTCTCATGCAGAAATTTTCCATTTGATCTGAGCTTCCCGGATTAGATTAGGAGATTCGTTGGTGAGGTATAAAGAGGGGAAACGGGGACAGTACTCCCCCCTGCATTTAGATAAATAGGTTGTTCATGCAAAATTATTTTATTAGTTTCAAATTTAGAATACCGGTTTATTATGTTAAGAAGCTTCCTTGATTCAATTGAAAGATTCATTGCTTGGGTATAAATAGTTAAAGAGTGGAAACGAAGAAAGTGTGTATCGCTCGTTTTTTTTTTTTTTTTTTTTTAATAAATAGATTTTTCATGAAGAATTATTCGATTTGCTTCAAATACCACATATCGGTTTATTTTGACATGGTACTTCTTTAATTCGATTTGGAGGTACTTTTGTTAAGCATAAAATGGGGGAAAGGGGAAAATCCCCACGTCCTTAATTTAGATAAATGGGTTTCCATCCAGAATTTTTCTCTCTCTCTCTTTTTTCTGGTTTATTTTGATATGAAGCTTTCCTGATTAGATTTTGAGAATCATTGATTTAATACAAAGGGATGAATGGGGGAGTTAATACCTATTTAATTTAGAAAATTGGGGTTTTCATGCAAAATTTAATTTTTGCTTAAATTTTAAACTTATTTGCTTTTATCTGGTATACAAGTTTATTGTGATAAAGCGCGTCTTTTTTAGGGTTGGAATTTCATCGGTAAAGAGAATAAGTGGGAGGCTAACTAACCATAATTTATTTTCTCAGAAACAATATTCTTTGAAATAAGATGATAATATACAGTTAGTGTGAAAAGCGTGTAAGCTAAATGCCTTCAATTTATATATATATATATATATATATATATATATATATATATATATACGTGTGTGTGTGTGCGTGTGTGTGTGTACTTTTAAATGCAATTTGTTTGAAAATTGTGTCTTATTTTGTTTTTTAGATATTGAATTTTTTTAGTTTTTAATTAAATTTTTCTGGAGGTGGCAACTTGAGTACTCCATTTCTGAGCAAAATAACGGGAAAATAGAAATAAAGTAAAAGAATGAAATATAGAGGACTTATGGTGGCTGGGAGTGATGCAAAAAATGTAACCCTGAAATCTGCTACATTAAGCCCTCCTCGAGTTTTCGCAATAAAAAAGGAAAATTTAGTACTACAGTTTCTAGTTTATAATAAAACTAGCAGGCTATGCCCGCTGTGCTGGTCAATATTTCAAAATCAACCATGGATGAAACGAACTGGTGAATTTAAATTTGTATTTTAAATAATTTGGACCTCTAGCAGCACCTTGCTCATTGCTGAAAACGATTCAGACACCATTGTGTTATTAAATTATCTAAAACGTTGCACAAAAACCAGCTGTTTAGAAGTAACCATTTTAGTTTATTACTAACAGTGCACATTTGGAATCGAAATGAGACTATTATGGCAACAGGATTTAAAATTGTCCCTTATCTGAAGAAATATTAATTATTACAGTCGTTACCATGGTACAACTTCTGAAAAATTTCTTCACAACTTTTCATTATGTGAAGCCAGGAACCCAAAGCTATTCCCACCTAAAAAGTTTATATATATATATATTAAATTTTGTCCGCGCGATAAAAGGCATAATTATGCAAGAACCATCTTCAAACTCGTCAAGTACAATGAGATGGTTATTTTCTCAGTGGGAATTGCAAATGAGCAAAATCGGCCCGAGGGGGTGGTAATTGGGAAGGGTTCAAAAATTTGAATACCATTATTACATGGCTTTGACAAAACCAGCTCTTACAAAACAATGGCAGGAAAAAAAAAAAACATTTTTCGTTACAGCAAGTTTCCAACGATAAAAAAAAACACATTAAAATTCTCACTACAACAATTACTTTATTATTGCAAAAATTCCTCCTGAAAAATGAAAACAAAATTATTTGCTCTTTCGTATTTAAACATTTTCTCTTTAGTTATTTAAGGTAAAATTATGTAAGTTTGTATAATTTGGCGAACGATTTGGCGAAATTGGTTGACGTGATAATCAAGTAGTAACCAATTTACACTTTTTATATTTCACGAAAGATTCCTACACAGACATCATATACACAATAGATTTAGCACGATTTTCTTGCAACTACAATGTGACAAAATCCTCGTTTTAGAATACCAAAGAAATTTATATATATTTTATTATTTTCTATCATTTTAAACCGCAATTAACAATAAATAAAAAAGTAACTGTAGAACAAAACAACAAACATCATTTTAAAAAAGAAAATGAAAGTAAATAAACAACTTATCATCAGATAAACAACTATAGCTGGGTTACCATATGCGGCAAATAATGCCATTTTGGCGCCAGTGAGATATCTCGATGAGTATATGACCAAATCTGTTACAAAATTTCCATACTTGGAAAAAAACTTTAATCGGTATTTATACTGCATTTTCCCTACTTATGTATAGTGAAAAAACTTTGACACAGATGTCATGTATGCACCACATTGACGCAATTTTTTTCTGGCGCCAATTTGAAGAACTTGGTTTTTAATTACCAATTTCATAAATATTTTTTAATTATTTTGTATTATTTGAATAAAAAATAATAAATAAAAAAGTTTAATTAGTAGCTATAGAACAAAATGATTTATATTATTTTAAAAAACAAAATGAAAATTAATAAATAGTTTGTTAATAAATAAACAACCATAGTCGGTTTACCATGTGAGGCATAAAATCGCAATTTTGTTGCAATCGTGCGAATGTGGTGCGTCTATGACATCTGCGCCAAAATTTTAAAAAGTTGCAATTAAATTATTTTACAGTTTGGATGAGGAAGACATTTATACTAAAATTTAAACATTATACGCATTTTTTTTTTTTTTTTTTTTTTTTTTTTTTTTTTTTTTTGCTATAACTGCTATTTATATATTTACAATTAAACAGAAAAAAAAAAAAAAAATCATAAAAATGCTCTCACACATTTAAACAAGTTGGAAATTGCACGTGAAGCGTAGCAAATTAGGTGCGTTCGTACGATAACGAAGTTTTAAAAATATTACTTTCATATATCAATCTCATAAAATTGTAAATAGTGAATTACAATTAAAACGCTCATCAAACAATGTTCTCCCTATACCATTATGTAATGGAATACTTTTGTGTGGCCTTGTAAATCAATAACAAATGTTCTTTGCACCACAAATTATGTATGATGTATATTATAATATGTACTTTATAGTTGCATATAAATTTTATTAAGTTCGCATGAGTGTAACACCATTAAAATGCATTTGAAACATTTTTTCCCATTGACCGTAATGTAACGGAATACTTTTGATTGTCCCTGTAATTGATCAATGCATCCGATTTTCATAAAATTTGAAATAACTCGACAAAATTATGTAATAATTATGTATTTTAAATTTCAAACGTATAGAATATATTTGAAACTTTTTCCCCATTGACCATAATGTAATTGAATATTTTTGATTGCCCCTGTAATTGATCTATGCACACGATTATCAAAATATTTGAAATAACTCGACAGAATTATGTAATAATTACCTATTTTAAATTTCAAACGATTAAAATGCATTTGAAACTTTTTTCCCCATTGACCGTAATGTAATGGAATACTTTTGATTGCCCCTGTAATTGATCTATGCATCCGATTTTCATAAAATTTGAAATAACTCGACAAAATTATGTAATAATTATGTATTTTAAATTTCAAACGTATAGAATATATTTGAAACTTTTTCCCCATTGACCATAATGTAATTGAATACTTTTGATTGCCCCTGTAATTGATCTATGCACACGATTATCAAAATATTTGAAATAGCTCGACAGAATTATGTAATAATTGCGTATTTTAAATTTCAAACGATTAAAATGTATTTGAAATTTTTTCCCCATTGACCGTAATGTAATGGAATACTTTTGATTGCCCCTGTAATTGATCTATGCATCCGAGTTTCATAAAATTTGAAATGACTCGACAAAATTATGTAGTAATTATGTATTTTAAATTTCAAACGATTCAGATAGGTAGTTTTTGCGTTGTTATAGGCGGACGGACAGACGGACGGACAGACGGACGGACTGAACGACCACTATAGGTGCTACGTATTATATAATTACGAACGCACCTAAAAAGAGAGTGAGAGAATTTAGTACGAATTGCAAACATCGCTCCGGCTTATGCCTTCTTGGTATAAAATCGCATTGTTTGATAACAAAAGTAAATTCAAACACCCAAATAAACAAAAAATAATTGTAATTTAAGAAATTACCCCAACCATTTGAAAAATGTTTCACTCGATACATTCATCTATCATTTTAAGCTAAATACCAGTTTTTTTATTGTGTATTATCCGTGCCACTGCTATAAATGACTTTATACATGCTGCAATTTGAAGGTACGGTTCTTTTAAGTTATATCACTCTATTGTCGCCAAGCATAAAAGTTGGCGACGAAAGAAACATTTCAAACTATTTAACATTGTTGGTGCAAAAGTAATCATTATTAAAATACAGCTTTGGCATATACTGTTATACTTGTAAGACTTTGGCATATATTGTTTGATTTTACAGAGCAGAATTTTGGTGATGGAGGTTTTAAACCAAAATCGATCGCAGCACATGCATCTGTGAATGGGTCCATCAGACATCGAATCAAAAAAGTTTTTCCCAGTTTTTCCCAAGCCGATTGCTTTTTAGTTTTCTTTTTAGGTGGTGGAAAATCAAGAGTAATAGCTATAACATTTTCCGGCTTGTTAGAATCACTATTGGCACTCAAATTTTCCTGGTTAGAACCGACCGATAGTAAAACGCCATGGCTAGTGGATTGGTCGCCCTGGCGACATGATGTTTTACAATTAATCGGTTCGGCATTAAATTGCTTCCTTTTTCGTGATCGCCTTTCAACACGTAATTGGTTTTCAGCGGCTCAATAATCTTTTGATTTTATCATTTTCTGCATTGAAAGACGTTTTTGCGCCAAACCAAATACAGTATTACTCAGTTATCCCGTCGACCAATTTCGCCAAATGATACGAATCGCCAAACTAATAAGCAACTTATACATGTTGACTGTGTTTAATATCATTGAATGCGATATTCACGTTCATTCATTTCTTTGGCTTCGGCTTTTTCCGTATCTGTTAATTTCCGTCTACCCATTTTTAAATTTGTTAGTTTTCTCCTTTATTACAATGATTTTAACCATTTTAATTTACTATTCAAATAAAAATTCTTCTAAAAGTAAAGAATTTAATTTAAATTCAAATAAAAATTCTTCTAAAAATAAAGAATTTAATTTAAATTCAAAAGTGGTAACATCATTCAAAAGTGGTAACATCATCGGGTCCATTCTCCCGAAAACAACAACCATTTTTCAAATGGTTAATAACATATAATTAACAGATAAAACCATTTTTAAAAGTAATTCTGCTATTTTGTCCTGTAAGACACATAATGGAAGAATTAGATTTTAAAAATATTTTTTAAAAAATAGAAAATTGTTATTTACGTTTTATCTAATAAAACATTTAAAAAACATTTTTTTTAGCCTGCGCGAAAGAGAATAGCGAAATATTGATTGAATAAATATTAAAGAGGAAATGGTCAATTAAAAAAGACTTATAAATTTTATTCAGCAGGAATTTTTTATTTCAAAATGTTGAATTTATATATAGTAATAACGCATAATTGCACAAATTTCCTTTGAATTGCAAAATTTTTCCTTCAGTACTACTTGGTTATATCGTCGACCAATTTCGCCAAATTATACAAATCGCCAAACTATTAGCCAGATTATAGATTAACATATTTTTTCATTTAAATAACGAAAAACAAATTAGCAGAGCATATATAAAAGTAGAAATTAAATATCGAATTAAAAATCACTTGATGACGTAATTAATATTTATATTATGCTTAATGTCAAGTGAATGTGACATTTACGATCATCCATTATTGACATTTAATCTTGGAATTTGGCGGTAGATTTTCAATCGATGGGGTAATCTTTCCTTCTTCAGTTTTTAAATTTTAAAACTGAAATTTTTCCTGTAAGTGAAATTGACGAAATGGCGCAAGAAAAATTAAATTAACAATGAAAACATTTGCAAAAAGAAATAAAAGAGTTATACTCATATCTACATAATTTACGATTGAATATTAAAATATACTCTAAAAATTATCTTCACTTGAAAAAAAAAACAACATTATTGCGACCAATAAGAACCTAAGTCAGGCATTAAGTCAGTAGTGCATTTTCGGCTTAAAAACACATTCTTTGGCGACAAAAGCAAGATGAAGATGGTATAGAAACGAAGAGTAACTCGCAACTTACAGTGTCTTTTGCAATCAGATCTGCTTTTTTCTGCTGTAAGTTATATTATACGGAAATTCGATAAAAAAGAGAAATAAAATAATAAAAAAGGAAATAACTATCATTTAAAATTCATTTAATCAATTTCTGAAATTCATGTTTTTATTCTAACGCTAGGGATAAGTCGCCAAAGTTGAACCAATTGTTATATTTCGCGTTAATTTATTTTTTAAGCATTACAAATATTTTTTTCATTTTCAAGATAAATATATTTTTATAATATTACGCCTCATTTAAGCGGTCTTTCTTTATTATTATTATCAGTAGTTATTTTCTGCTATTTTTAGCAAGATATTTGTAATATTTCTAATAGATATAGCCAATTTAATTCTTTTAGCAATTATAATTTTCGCCAAAAACAGCTACTGGCAACCCTTTTGTCAAAAATAACCGAAAAATACGAAATTTACTACGAAAAACCAGAGTTATCCCTGTAAATTTGAATCATAAACCTTCGGAAAAATATTTCCTATCGAATGATACAATCGGCAAAAAAATCCATCGGGTAGTTTATGAAAACACTCGTTTGGAAGTTTCAGAACTTCTGCTTTATAATATATATGATATGATTAAATGCTACTTTAGAATGCCTAAATTTAAGCATATCATTTTCATTTACAGAAAAAATGCACGGCTGATGTCAAAGGATTTGGTTTTTTTCAATGTGATTGGGCTTTTTTTCTTCTTCTCCGGGTTGAATTATTTTCACAAAATTAGACAAGCAAACAAAGATGATCTTGGCAATAATTCCAGGTTTAAAGTAATGTCCAGTTCCTCAAATTTCTGTCCAAATTTTTTTCAATTATAAAAAATATATTCTATTTCTAAGACATTCAATTGTAATTTTATATTAAAATAACATTTGCTTAGTGTATTTTTTTTTATAATTTTCAGTTAAACTTGCCAGAGAAGACGATTTTTAGGTGCGTTCGTAATTATGCAAATACGTAGCACCTATAGTTGTCGCACAGTCCATCCGTCTGTCTGTCCGTCCGTCCGTCTGTCTGTCCATCCGTCCGTCTGTCTGTCTGTCCGCATATAACAACGCAAAAACTACCCAACCGAATCGTTTGAAATTTAAAATACATAATTACTGCAAAATTTTGTCGAGGAATTTCAAATTTTATGAAAATCGGATGCATAGATTAATTACAGGGACAATCAAAAGGATTCCATAACATTGCGGTCAATAGGGAAAAAAGTTTCAAATGCATTTTAATCGTTTGAAATTTAAAACATATAATTATTACATAATTTTGTCCAGTCATTTCAAATGTTATGAAAATCGGATGCATAGATCAATTATAGGGACAATCAAAAGTATTTCGGTACATTACAGTCAATGGGGAAAATTTTTTCAAATGCACCATTCGAACATAATAGAATTGGCATGAATCTATGAAGTATATACTAAAATATACATTCTGTACAATCTGTGTTGCAAAAAATATTTATTATTAAATTACAGGGCCACACAAAAGTACTCCACTACATAATGCTATACGGGGAAACATTGTTTGGGGTGTGTTTTAATTATATTAAATTACTTCACATTTTATGAATAAGACATACGTTGATGAGGTGTAATAAAAATTACTTCCTGCATATTTAGAGGAATACAAAGATTTCGACCACTATATTGTATCCGAAGTACGCTCTACTCTATCAACAAGATCTGGATATTTTACAAACTTCACTATCGTACGAACGCACATCATTTGCTACCCTTCATGTGCAATTTCCAACTTGTTTTAGTTCTTTTTTGTTACCTGTCATTTTAAAAGTAGGAAAATGCAAATAAAAAATTATTTACTTTTTCTTTCTTTTTTGGAATAATTATATTTTTTAATGTTATTTATTTTTATTTTATTTTTAGCACCATTTTTAATTTCCAAAATTCTTTTCAAAGAAGGGGGAAAAAAGTACGTTTTTCACATAGAAAATTGATCTGAAATGGAAAAAGAACGATGTAAGTGACGAAATGAGTTTTTACAATTCACAGATATCCAACTTTTAAAATGTAATTGAAAATTTAGTTTGGCATGATGGTTCGCGTGTTTCACGGAAAATAGAGCATCTTTGCACGTTAAGTGACTTAGTGCTGTGTTTGTGTTTTTAATATTTATAATTTTAAATTGTTTTGTGTATTTTAGTTTATAAAACAAATTTTAAATTTGTCAGAGTTAACTTTGGAGCAATCTTTTTTGAAAGAATGCACGTGCAGTGTTTTCTTTAATTTTAGTATTTTACTGTGCGCGTAAGATTTTTCATATGCGCAAAATCTATATTGTAACGAACAAATGTGTCCGTGCGTAGCACTGGCGTTTTTTTTTTATGATTGAGAACATTTTAGGATGAAATGACTTTTTGAAATGACTTTTTTACTGCAAATTTTTAAACTAAACATAGCACATTTTCAATTTTTATTCCATCATATAGGAAATAAAATCTGCTTTCAAATGCAATTCGATCGAAAACTGTATCTCATTTGACTCATTTATTACAAGTTTATGTTTTTCAAACATTTTAAAAAAAGCTTTATCACTTATCTCCTTTTAGAAATAATGATACACAATTTACTCATAAATCTATAAATATTGTTCCTGATAGTTTTTCATAATGAAATTAAAGCTGCATGAGTAATAAAGTAAAAGAATGGTTAAGAACACAGATAAAATTATTAAAAATTACAAATTTAGCATGTATCCAAACAATTTAAATTTTTACACTGAGAAATGAGAAAAAATACTTTGACATGTAATTTGTTTGATAACTGTATTTCAATTTAGGGATTGGCTGTGGTTTAAAAAAAAAACAGGTCCGGGTTATTTTTAAATTTATCTCTAGCTAGTGAAACTCGATTACGAAAGATTAATCTATTTGTCCTTAAAACTATATAAAGAGTTCGGGATTTGTTTCCAGCTAATATACTTTAGCAAAATTAAATTTCCTTTATAAATAGTAAAATAAAATCATAAAAGTAAATACAAATTTGACAGAGATGTGACTGAATCAAGTGCTCAAAGTACTGAAATGACCAGAAACGAAATTGCTGCTGTAAGTAAAAGAGTCATGGGCTGATAACTTCTGGCATGCGTCTAATACAGAAATATGACTTTTGATAAACTTCATAACTTTAGTTGATTCCATAATTAATATTTTTGATGTAACCTTTTAAGGGAGACCCGAACCCCATTTTCAGCCAAAAATCATCAAAAGTTCAAAAAATTTTTTATTTCAGAAAACGATAAAATACATATTTGCGAATAACCATGCGAAATTTCAGAACTCGGGGACACTTGGAACAGGTAGAAAATGAGTTTTTTTAATTGTACTCACTATAGAGTTTAAAGGACTAGCGGCCATTTAAAAAGTGTTTTCCTGAAAATGACTTTTTTCATATTTTGCCTAAGTTCAAAGTACTAAGGCTCAATGGTAAAATGATTTAGAAACAAAGTGTCTATGTTTTTAGAATCTTAAAAAAGTTTTCAACAAAAGTAAGGAGAGATACATTTTTTAACTATTTCTGAAAATTTTACATAAATTGGTAAACATGAAAATTATAACGAATTTAAGGAAATTTACCATGCGTACTTTTATTTATTTATTTTTTAGCCGATTAAAATAGAAAATTAAAAATATCTCTCCTTATGTCTTTTCTATATACTATAACACTATTTAAGAAATTTTAGTAATACCAAAATATTGAAAATTGAATGAGGAGTAGTAATTTTAAAAAGTGTATTTTTCAACAAAAAAAATCACAAAAATCAGCATAAAAATATACTTTTTAATAAAAAGTGAATTTTTTTGCCAATTATTCCTTACAAAAAGATTCTTAAATAGTACACCAAAATTCATTACTTTAAAATCAATAATAAAAATTTTGGGTTTTTTCTTAAGGGTCTCCCTTAAGCGGCCTAAACGTGTTTTTCTGCTATATAATATTTTAATTCAAAGGTTGATTTAATATAATATTGGCATTAATGCTAATTTTTTGAATTATATAACATAAAAAGATATGTAAAGTTATCAAATACAAATCTTGAAACCAATACTTTTCATAGTTATTATTTTATGAATAAAACATGAATGAAAAAATCCGCAAGACGCTTAAAGGGTTACAAATGTTTTTTGGTGTTAGTTAGCAATTTAAAACGCATATTACGTATAGAAAATTTATTAAAGTTTTCAATTCAGTAATATCCCATGATAGGTAAGGATTCTAGATAACTATGGTAATCATTTTGATAAATTCTAGTATATGTTATTAATTCAGTGATATCTTATAACAGATAACAATTCTAAGATGCCATGGTAATTTTGTCCTATTAATTATGTACTACTATATTTAATTTATATAACCGTAATAAGTTTTGCATTTATTAATTTTTAAATAAAACTACGATAGCTACTGAACTAAGGTATGGTTATTTATGAAACTATTTATCGTACGAACGCATATTTGCCAAGTTTAACGTTCAATGTCTGCCTTATTGTTTTCTTACTTCAGCATATGTAAATCAACATTTTATTAAAATGGCTGATTAAAGCATACAAAAAATAGAATTTTGATTTTTGTTCTTAAAAATCGAATCATGATTGCAATAATTATTCTTCGTCAATGATTCATAAAATACGTATATTCTGCAATACTTTTTAGGTGCGTTCGTAAATATGAAAATACGTAGCACCTATAGCCATCGTTGTATTCATCCGTCTTCCTTCTCATAACAGAGAAAAAATTACCTAACTGAATCGTTTGAAATTTAAAACATACAATTGCTGCATAATTGTACACAGAAATTTCAAATTTTATGAAAATCGAATATATAGTTTAAAAACAGGGACAATCAAAAGTATTTCGATTCATAACGAGCAATTAGAAAATTAAATTTCAAGTTCATTTTAATGGTGTTACGCTCTTTCAAACATAATGAAATTGATATGCATGTATGAAGTATGCACAAAAATATGCATGCTGTACAATCTGTGGTGCAAAGTATATTTTTGTAAGTTATATGGCCACACAAAAGTATTTCATTTCATAACGGTGTACGGATGTTTGTTTGGGCCGCGTTTTAATTATATTAATCTTAACACATTTATATGAAATTGATACACGCTGCTTAGGTTTGTTACAAATCACTTCCAGTATAATAGAAAGCAGATAGTATTTACAGGATCATTCAAAAAATGTCGGCTGCTATACTGTATCCGAAATACTGTATACTTTTACTCCAAAATCGGGATGGTTTTAAAACTTCGTTATAAAATGAATGCACCTAATCTTCTACGTCTGAAGTGCGACTTCCGATTTTTGTATTTATAACTTCGAAAGTTACGGTATTGATCGAGAACCGGTTTAACATCTAAAATATTTGGCAATTTTTTTCGAAAGTCTCGGTTTTGAACTTTTCCTATGAAGTATTGTTTTGGATTTCAAGATAAATTTACTGACTTAAAATGTTTGTAGAATGCACAGGAAATATAATCTAAAATTTTATGTAAAACCGTTCTTTGATATAAAATACATATGAAGGATTGTATTCTTAAAACTTCTTAAGTTCTATCTTCTACCGTTCATTTTATTGTAGTAATATATATATATATATATATATATATATATATATTATTGTATGTTTATGTTACCGTTCTCTCATTAAAATAGAAAAAAATAGAAATTTAAATGTATGCTGTGTTAGGAATATTGTCCGTTATCAAACCTGGTGAATTTTCGTTTCATTTAAAATATCTCCTTTATGTTTGAATAATATCAGTAGTTTAGTATCCGTTTCAGCTAATAACATCGAAATTTCAAGTTTTAAATAAAAAAGATTAAATTAATATACCATTTAAAAAAAAGCCGAACACAAATATAAAAAGTGCATATTGAAATTTTTAAATGGTGAATATGAATTGGGTTTAGATTTTACGGGGAAAAATTCTTTGATTCAAAGTGAATAAATTTTTATTTTTTTCATTTTGGAATTCTAGCATAAGAACCTTAACTGATAACTTTATCTTAATAACAGATCTTAATTATTTTTTACTGCTTACAGGTACTGTTAAATATAGGTTAAATATCATTTGTTTAAGAGTTAGACTTACCAAAATACCATGCATTTTTTATTTTAACTAATTTTGTAGACTTATTAAAAATGAACAAAACAGTTCCTTTTTAAACATTTTCTTTCGTCGGAATTCGACGGGATCTACGTTGTTATTTTAAATTTAAAGTGCTATATATATGTTTAAAATAAAAGAATCACAACACCTAAAGAGCAAATAATAATAATTATCATTATTACTAAAAGAATAAATATAAATGAAGTCATATAATAAATGTATAGCCATGTACAATCATTACAGCATGAAAATAGTAGCAAAAGTGTTTCTTAAAATAAAATGGTACTCCATGAAATGATATTTACTAATGATAGTACACCAGACGCGAAAAGGTTAAAATTAATGCAATTACACGTGGCATCCCTGTTATGTCTTTGCTTAAAATGGTACCCATTCGAACTTATAAACAGAAATATCATTTTGATAATCGAAACATTAACGATTTTTTTATATTTCATTAAAAAAATTTTTTTGTTTAAATAAAATGACCAAAGCACACTTTTTTAATTATAAATGCGAATTTTAAAAATTTCTTTAATGCGTTGTGCAACATTTTTGTTCCGTTACATTTTACATTGTTTTTATGATTTGATCATGAGTGTAGTACGAATGCAAAACTTGTTTTTGTAGTGATAACAATTAGTTTAATTCAAGCATTTTAGTCGTGTTTAGAAACCATTTTACACAAGGATGCTAGTTGCAATATGAAAACTTTTATTTTTAAACCTCCATAAAACAAAATGACCTAACGGGCGTAAAATTGTCTGAATTTAACTCCATTCAGATTAATTCCGAAAAATAAAACCCTTTCAACTAGGGCCGGCATTGGGAGCCTAGCTTGCATATTATTTGTTTTTAAAAGTTTGCAAGTTTTACTCAAAGGTAATTTTATTCAAAATTTAAGAATCTAAAATTGGATGAACTTAAAAAAGAATGTTTGTCAATACTGAATTTAAGCGAGTATAGGATCAAAATTGCAAACTGCCAAGTTGGCGTCATTTATCGTTGTTTTTATTTGTTGTCAATTTTCATGATACTTGGCCAAGTATCGCCAAGTTCGGCTAGAATTTGAAACTAACGGATAATTATAATATGTAAGGATTGCGCATCAAAGAACAGTGCAAATGGCCGCCATTTTAAAACATGATGGTGGTCGAAACTGGCCTACAAGCTCAGTCGAGACATTTGAATACTATATAATACATACTTATATACTCTACAATCAATCTCGTCTAAACCAGTTTATAAAAACAAGAGTTACTGCATGACGAAAATTAGATTGTTGTAAATTTTCAGCCACCATATTCAAACTGCTGTATTTCAGCCATTTTTAAAGATAAAGATAAAACAAAATATGCTTCGGCATCCCTGTAAATAATTGATTCTTAAGATTTTAGTCTTAAGACTAAAATCTTAAGAATCAATTATTTTTCAACTTTTATTTTGTTTATATCACTTTTTAAATTAAAAATTAGGAAGATATTCAAAAAGCCGTCATTTTGAAACAAGGCCACAAATGAGGCTCGGCAACGAACTTGGTCGGCATGTTGATAGATACTATTTATATATTTAATGTCATCCAAAAATGTTTATAAATAAGAAAGTTGTCCCATGACTAAACTCATATATGTATACATACACACGCACACAAATATATATAGATATAAAACCATTAATTGTAATACAATATGTAAACCATTGAATTTAATACAAAATCAACATATTATAACCCGAAAAAAATAAATTATTTAAAAGGAATACAATCGAAATTTACAGAATCAAAGCAGAATCGTGAAGATAACAAATACTTTGGAACTACAAATAAAGTGTGTAGTTTCATTTTCGTATTAGCCATGAAAAAGCAAAATAATATCCGTTTACAGCTACCAGCCCACATAAAACCAAAATAAAATGAAAAGAAACATTAAAAATAAATCACAGTAACATTATTAAAGTGGATAGAAAAGGAAAAAAAATATTCCAGACACTATAGTTAACCCTAAAACGACTTATTAATATTTTACATTAACTATTAAGTTATATTAATAGATTTAATTGATATAATAATACAGTTATTCATAAATATATTGTTGCAGCGTATATAGGGTTCTTTCGATCTTATGGTTAGACAACTTCAAACTCTTTTCTTTTCTCGTTCGAAAGGAGCTCCTACATTATAACGTTGCAATCGTCCACGGGTGCGCCTCTTTGGACCTTTACGTGCTGCACAGGTGTCACAAGTTCGACACCACTTCTCCACGTCACTGCAAACATTATTCCAGTAGAAACGCTCTCGAACCTTTTGCAGGGTCTTCATTACACCAAAATGACCTCCTGTGGGACTACCATGCAGTTCTTGAAGGACCATAGAAATTCTAGACTTAGGGAGTAGTAGTTGCCATCTACATGTCTTTCCATCGTCAGACTCCCATTTTCGGTACAAGATGCCGTTCTTCAAGTGTAAGGAATCCCAGAGAGCCCAATAACGTTTAGTCGTAGGGTGGTAATGGGCCATGTCTTGCCATCTGGGCTTCCTGTTGGACTCCTCTTTCAGCTCTAGAATTGGCTTAATTTCAGGATCAGCAAGTTGATCTTTACGCAGGCTCTCGTCACTCCACGGATCTTGCGATGATGTAGACCCAGTTGTAACTTGTCTTACTATAGGACCTTTGACATTAAATTTCTTCTCAGCCCGGTCGCAGTATCTACAATTCTCTGAGCAGGGTCTTCTTGAGAGAGCATCTGCATTTCCATGTGATGAGCCTTTTCGATGGCGTATCTCCATATCGTACTCTTGAAGCTTTTGTATCCACCTGGCTATCTGGCCTTCAGGGTTCTTAAAATTCAATAGCCAAGTTAGAGAAGCATGATCAGTTCGGATCAGGAACTTTCGACCGTAAAGATAGTGATGAAAGTGGTCTATGGCTCTCACTGCAGCAAGAAGCTCTTTTCTTGTTACGCAGTAGTTTCGCTCGGCCTTTGACAAGCACTTGCTGAAATAGGCGATAACACGCTCCTGGCCGTCGATTTCCTGGGACAGTACAGCGCCAATGCTTTCGTTGCTTGCATCTGTATCAAGTATAAACTGTTTATCGATTTGAGGATACGACAGAATTGGAGTGGATGTCAAGGCCTCCTTAAGCTTTTCGAAAGCAGCGTCACATTCCTGTGTCCACATAAATTTTTGATTGGCTTCTGTTAATTTATGAAGTGGTCTTGCAATCATCGAGAAGCCTTTGACGAATTTTCTGTAATAGGTGCATAATCCTAGAAAACTTCGAAGCTGGTGAACATCTGCTGGACGACTCCAATTTTTCACGGCCGATATCTTCTCCGGATCAGTCCTAACTCCTTCCGCCGAAATGATGTGTCCAAGGTAGGCGACTTCATTACGAAACAAACTGCACTTCGAAGGGCTTAACTTCAAATTAGCTTCCTTTAATTTTTGTAGCACCCGCCTGAGGTTGTTCAGATGTTCATCAAAAGATTTTCCTATGATTATGATGTCATCTAAATAAACAAGACATGCTTCATACGACAGCCCCCGGAGAACCGTTTCCATAAGCCGTTCGAAAGTTGCAGGTGCGTTACATAGACCAAAAGGCATTACCTTGAATTGCCATAATCCTTGTCCCGTTGTGAAGGCAGTCTTCTCGCGGTCGTCGGGATGGATCTCTACCTGCCAGTAACCACTCTTCAGATCCAGAGTCGAGAACCAAGTGTTGCCCGCAAGTGTGTCGAGAGTGTCGTCGATCCTTGGTAGAGGGTAACTATCCTTTTTAGTGACGTCATTCAGTCGGCGGTAGTCTACACAAAATCTTGTTGAACCATCCTTCTTTCTTACTAATACAATGGGAGACGCCCATGGACTTGTCGATGGTTCGATGACGTCATTTTCTTCCATATCTTTAATTAAATTCTGTACCTCTTCTTGCTTGGCAAAAGGTAATCGTCTAGGGTGCTGTTTAATAGGAGAGTGATCTCCCGTGTCAATTCGGTGTTGTGCCATTTTAGTTCGTCCAAAGTCTTCAGATGTTTGGGAAAATAAACTTTGGAATTCTCTAATTAAACTTTCAGCAGAATCTCTCTGGTTTGGATCTAAGTCCGTATTTTGTAACAAATCCTTGACTAAATTATCTGAAGATTTCTGAGAGTGATTGGAATTTTGACTTATGCACGTCACAGGAGCACATGATGCTATCACCTCTCCTTTCTTGATAGTCCTCGTCTTATCACTGATGTTAGCAATTCTGACTGGAATGGTCTTTTTCGAGAGGTCTACTACAGAAGAAGCCACCAATACTCCTGCTTGTGTACTATTGTCTACTGGATAATCTATATGGCCAAATCGGTAATTAGTTTCATTTTTAATTTCAGCTGGAACTAAAAATTCTGTTCTTGGATCTAGATTGATGTCTTCTTTTGCTATTACTGTTTGTTTACATTCAATTTCATTATTTAATCCAAAAGGACTTATTTCTTCAAATTTTGAGAGCATTTTGTTATTTTTGAAATCAAGCTTGAAGCCAAACTTCTTCAGAAAATCTAGTCCGATTAAGCAAGGATCTGTTATGTCAGCCACATATGCCGTATGGTAATATTTCGTTCCTCCAAAGTGTATGGTTAAATTGGCCTTTCCATATATGCCAATCTTGTCGCCCGTCACAGTTTGCAGGGTAACGCATGGAGGATTCCAGATGAGTTTACATTTCAATTTTCGAGCCAAATCTTCTCTTATTATTGTAACATTGGCTCCTGTATCGACAATCATACGGCACTGAATTCCGTTAATAAAGCCTATCACATATAATTCATTATCGCCGCCACTCATTTTCGATATTTGAAGGATCTTCAGGTGGGGCTTTTTATTCTCTGGTCTTGAATTCATCTCACGTTCGTGGACTTTGGGGCAGTTTCTTCGGAGATGTCCTGTATCACCGCATCCCCAGCACCTGAGATTCTGCCTTCTTGAGCTTGTTCTTCCATATTTTAAAGCTTCCAGCTCTTGATTTATTTTCCTAATTTCTTTCAAGATGTCGATTTCATTGTCTGAGCTTTTGTTCACCGTTGCCCCTCGGACTGAATGACGATCTCTTCGGCTGGCTTGTGTAGCTGCTTCCAACTTTAAGGCATATAGTAGTGCAGCCTTTAAATCCTGTACATCTGCCATTCGTACCGCTCTTTGCACTTCTGGATCTTTTATTCCGTCTACAAAATATTGCAGTGAGAGCATTTCCCGTACATTTGTTGGACAGTCACTGAATGCTAAATTTGCAAGTCGTTCAATTTCCGAGGCAAACTCTTGAAGGGTTTCACTCGATTTTTGATGGCGGCTCTTCATTTGTATTCTCGTATAATCCTTGAAGAATTTTTCGCCGAATCTCATTTCAAGTGCACAACTTAGAGTCTCAAAATTGAGTTGCGTCATATCGGGCAATGTTTGCAGCACGTCGGCGGCTTCTCCTCTTAAAGATGCTGCCAGTTGACAAGCTTTCACCTCGTCACTCCATTTGTTCGCTTCAGCTACAATAGTGAATTGGGTCTTGTAAACTTGCCAGGAACTCTTTCCATCGTATGTCGACAGCTTAATGTGCACGGGAGAAGCAGGCGGATTCCTAAATTCTTCATAATTACCACTAAACGCTGAAAGTTTCTTCTCAAGATCTTGTACTTTTTTATTTAGCTTTTCATCTACTTCACCTAGTATTTTCTCTTCAACGTTACTGATTTTCTCTTCAACGTTACTGATTTTCTCTTCAAAGTTACAAACTTCATTCTGAATTTTCTCTTCTACTTCCGCCATTTTCTCTTCTACCGAGCCTATTCTTCTCTCTACCGACGAGAACTTTTCTTCTAAAGTTTTCTTCATTTCTTCTTGGCCTTTATTGATGTTTTCAGTCACATCTTCTTGGCATTTGTCAATTTTATTTGTCAACTGTTCCATTCTTTCTTCGTTTTTATTCATTTTTTTCGCCAACTCTTCTTGGCCTTTATTCATCTTTTCCGCCAACTCTTCTTGGCCTTTATTCATCTTTTCCGCCAACTCTTCTTGGCCTTTATTCATTTTTTCTGCCAACTCTTCTTGGCCTTGATCAATTTTATTTGTCAACTGTTCCATTCTTTCTTCGTTTTTTTCATTTTTTCCGCCAACTCTTCTTGGCCTTTATTCATCTTTACCGCCAACTCTTCTTGGCCTTTCGTCAATTCTGCCTTTATTCCATTAATAGCTTCTAACAGTTCTTTCAGTTGACCGTCCATCGTTCTTGTTTTCGCCATAAGATCCCACTTCTGACACCAAATGTTGCAGCGTATATAGGGTTCTTTCGATCTTATGGTTAGACAACTTCAAACTCTTTTCTCTTAGAAAAGTAGAAAATAATTTATTTACAGATCTTCAGAACAACAGAGTCTTCGAAACTCACAAATATTACAAGATATTCCAAAATAACTGTTTAAATCTATCGAACAAGTACAAATATAGGTCGCAGAGACTCTTTATACAATGTCTCAACACTATATCACATTCAAAACAACGTAGATAAAACTCAATACATCAAGCAAACTTGCTTGGACAATCTCTAGTAGCTCACTCAATGACTGACTGGTAAAATAATAACAACAGCTCGCATCGCTTCTCTTCTTATATATAGTCTCGTAGCATGTGCTAGAAATTTCTAGAAAAACCTGGAAAACCACGGAACAACAAACAATGTATCAGTATATCTAAGGGGGGTTACCATTAAGAGGGAAGGGTTACCATCGCCAACAATCGCCAAGTTTGTCGCCAACTTGGCGATATATCGCCAAATTTGGCGACCAAAATTAGTCGCCAAAAGTGACGCCAACTTGGCGATATCTTCATTATTTCGCCAATCTGCCGTAGACATACACTGAAAATAATGGACAAGTTTGCTTGATAACAGAGACAATGTAACATAATATTAGTAAAGGAATGGAGCTTAATAAGATTATTTACATTATTTTACAGTACAAACACTAACTATTTACAAAATTCGTAACACTACCCCCTCCTCAAAGACTGCACGTCCCGGGCAGTGCAATCCTTGAGTTAGAGGAAAACACTTAAAATAAATAAATAAATAAATAAATAAATAAATAAATAAATAATAACAATAATAATAAAATTTACATAAATAAGAACTAATTACTATTTACATATTTACAAAAAGTGACTTTCATGACCATGGTCTGAAATTCCAGTTTTGAATTTTTAATCACTTTCGCCAAAATAAGGGGCTAGCCGGTTATAATGTACGACCCTGGGTTTGGTGTGTGGCGATTTTCGTATGCGTACGACGACGTCATTCAGCCTGTTGACGACTGTGTAAGGACCGTCCCAGTTTCTTTGTAGTTTTGGCGACAGTCCCTTACGACGTATCGGATTCCACAACCAAACTTTGTCACCTTCGTTGAACTCATGTCCAGTTGCCTTTGTGTCGTACCGTGTCTTCATCTTTTCTGATGCCAGTCCAATTCGGTTCCTCGCTAGACAATGAATCTCCTCAATCCGTGCCTGGAGTTCATCGACATATTCCTCAGGCGATGAAGGAGCATCAGGAGGACGGCCAAACAAAAGATCAGCAGGCAGACGAAGATCACGACCAAAGAGCATTTGAGAAGGGGAGTAACTAGTGGCCTCATGAGTGGCACTCCTGTAGGCAAGCAGGAAAAGAGGCAATTTCTTGTCCCAGTCCTGTTGGTCTCTAGACACCAAGAGAGAGAGGCTATTTAGGATGGTACGATTGAAACGCTCCACCATGCCATCCGATTGAGGCTGTAGGGGTGTAGTTCGAGTTTTGTCCATGCCGAGTAGTCCACACATTTCCTTAAACACAGTCGAATCGAAGTTTCTTCCTTGATCGGAATGGATTTGAAGAGGAACTCCATATCTGGAAACCCAGTGTTGAACCAGTATGTCTGCTACGGTTACCGCCTCTTGATTAGGAATGGCATATGCTTCAGGCCACTTAGTGAAGTAGTCCATGACAACGAGGATGTACTTATTGCCATCAGATGTTCTAGGAAGTGGACCCAGGATGTCTAAAGCAATTCGTTCGAAAGGAGCTCCTACATTATAACGTTGCAATCGTCCACGGGTGCGCCTCTTTGGACCTTTACGTGCTGCACAGGTGTCACAAGTTCGACACCACTTCTCCACGTCACTGCAAACATTATTCCAGTAGAAACGCTCTCGAACCTTTTGCAGGGTCTTCATTACACCAAAATGACCTCCTGTGGGACTACCATGCAGTTCTTGAAGGACCATAGAAATTCTAGACTTAGGGAGTAGTAGTTGCCATCTACATGTCTTTCCATCGTCAGACTCCCATTTTCGGTACAAGATGCCGTTCTTCAAGTGTAAGGAATCCCAGAGAGCCCAATAACGTTTAGTCGTAGGGTGGTAATGGGCCATGTCTTGCCATCTGGGCTTCCTGTTGGACTCCTCTTTCAGCTCTAGAATTGGCTTAATTTCAGGATCAGCAAGTTGATCTTTACGCAGGCTCTCGTCACTCCACGGATCTTGCGATGATGTAGACCCAGTTGTAACTTGTCTTACTATAGGACCTTTGACATTAAATTTCTTCTCAGCCCGGTCGCAGTATCTACAATTCTCTGAGCAGGGTCTTCTTGAGAGAGCATCTGCATTTCCATGTGATGAGCCTTTTCGATGGCGTATCTCCATATCGTACTCTTGAAGCTTTTGTATCCACCTGGCTATCTGGCCTTCAGGGTTCTTAAAATTCAATAGCCAAGTTAGAGAAGCATGATCAGTTCGGATCAGGAACTTTCGACCGTAAAGATAGTGATGAAAGTGGTCTATGGCTCTCACTGCAGCAAGAAGCTCTTTTCTTGTTACGCAGTAGTTTCGCTCGGCCTTTGACAAGCACTTGCTGAAATAGGCGATAACACGCTCCTGGCCGTCGATTTCCTGGGACAGTACAGCGCCAATGCTTTCGTTGCTTGCATCTGTATCAAGTATAAACTGTTTATCGATTTGAGGATACGACAGAATTGGAGTGGATGTCAAGGCCTCCTTAAGCTTTTCGAAAGCAGCGTCACATTCCTGTGTCCACATAAATTTTTGATTGGCTTCTGTTAATTTATGAAGTGGTCTTGCAATCATCGAGAAGCCTTTGACGAATTTTCTGTAATAGGTGCATAATCCTAGAAAACTTCGAAGCTGGTGAACATCTGCTGGACGACTCCAATTTTTCACGGCCGATATCTTCTCCGGATCAGTCCTAACTCCTTCCGCCGAAATGATGTGTCCAAGGTAGGCGACTTCATTACGAAACAAACTGCACTTCGAAGGGCTTAACTTCAAATTAGCTTCCTTTAATTTTTGTAGCACCCGCCTGAGGTTGTTCAGATGTTCATCAAAAGATTTTCCTATGATTATGATGTCATCTAAATAAACAAGACATGCTTCATACGACAGCCCCCGGAGAACCGTTTCCATAAGCCGTTCGAAAGTTGCAGGTGCGTTACATAGACCAAAAGGCATTACCTTGAATTGCCATAATCCTTGTCCCGTTGTGAAGGCAGTCTTCTCGCGGTCGTCGGGATGGATCTCTACCTGCCAGTAACCACTCTTCAGATCCAGAGTCGAGAACCAAGTGTTGCCCGCAAGTGTGTCGAGAGTGTCGTCGATCCTTGGTAGAGGGTAACTATCCTTTTTAGTGACGTCATTCAGTCGGCGGTAGTCTACACAAAATCTTGTTGAACCATCCTTCTTTCTTACTAATACAATGGGAGACGCCCATGGACTTGTCGATGGTTCGATGACGTCATTTTCTTCCATATCTTTAATTAAATTCTGTACCTCTTCTTGCTTGGCAAAAGGTAATCGTCTAGGGTGCTGTTTAATAGGAGAGTGATCTCCCGTGTCAATTCGGTGTTGTGCCATTTTAGTTCGTCCAAAGTCTTCAGATGTTTGGGAAAATAAACTTTGGAATTCTCTAATTAAACTTTCAGCAGAATCTCTCTGGTTTGGATCTAAGTCCGTATTTTGTAACAAATCCTTGACTAAATTATCTGAAGATTTCTGAGAGTGATTGGAATTTTGACTTATGCACGTCACAGGAGCACATGATGCTATCACCTCTCCTTTCTTGATAGTCCTCGTCTTATCACTGATGTTAGCAATTCTGACTGGAATGGTCTTTTTCGAGAGGTCTACTACAGAAGAAGCCACCAATACTCCTGCTTGTGTACTATTGTCTACTGGATAATCTATATGGCCAAATCGGTAATTAGTTTCATTTTTAATTTCAGCTGGAACTAAAAATTCTGTTCTTGGATCTAGATTGATGTCTTCTTTTGCTATTACTGTTTGTTTACATTCAATTTCATTATTTAATCCAAAAAGACTTATTTCTTCAAATTTTGAGAGCATTTTGTTATTTTTGAAATCAAGCTTGAAGCCAAACTTCTTCAGAAAATCTAGTCCGATTAAGCAAGGATCTGTTATGTCAGCCACATATGCCGTATGGTAATATTTCGTTCCTCCAAAGTGTATGGTTAAATTGGCCTTTCCATATATGCCAATCTTGTCGCCCGTCACAGTTTGCAGGGTAACGCATGGAGGATTCCAGATGAGTTTACATTTCAATTTTCGAGCCAAATCTTCTCTTATTATTGTAACATTGGCTCCTGTATCGACAATCATACGGCACTGAATTCCGTTAATAAAGCCTATCACATATAATTCATTATCGCCGCCACTCATTTTCGATATTTGAAGGATCTTCAGGTGGGGCTTTTTATTCTCTGGTCTTGAATTCATCTCACGTTCGTGGACTTTGGGGCAGTTTCTTCGGAGATGTCCTGTATCACCGCATCCCCAGCACCTGAGATTCTGCCTTCTTGAGCTTGTTCTTCCATATTTTAAAGCTTCCAGCTCTTGATTTATTTTCCTAATTTCTTTCAAGATGTCGATTTCATTGTCTGAGCTTTTGTTCACCGTTGCCCCTCGGACTGAATGACGATCTCTTCGGCTGGCTTGTGTAGCTGCTTCCAACTTTAAGGCATATAGTAGTGCAGCCTTTAAATCCTGTACATCTGCCATTCGTACCGCTCTTTGCACTTCTGGATCTTTTATTCCGTCTACAAAATATTGCAGTGAGAGCATTTCCCGTACATTTGTTGGACAGTCACTGAATGCTAAATTTGCAAGTCGTTCAATTTCCGAGGCAAACTCTTGAAGGGTTTCACTCGATTTTTGATGGCGGCTCTTCATTTGTATTCTCGTATAATCCTTGAAGAATTTTTCGCCGAATCTCATTTCAAGTGCACAACTTAGAGTCTCAAAATTGAGTTGCGTCATATCGGGCAATGTTTGCAGCACGTCGGCGGCTTCTCCTCTTAAAGATGCTGCCAGTTGACAAGCTTTCACCTCGTCACTCCATTTGTTCGCTTCAGCTACAATAGTGAATTGGGTCTTGTAAACTTGCCAGGAACTCTTTCCATCGTATGTCGACAGCTTAATGTGCACGGGAGAAGCAGGCGGATTCCTAAATTCTTCATAATTACCACTAAACGCTGAAAGTTTCTTCTCAAGATCTTGTACTTTTTTATTTAGCTTTTCATCTACTTCACCTAGTATTTTCTCTTCAACGTTACTGATTTTCTCTTCAACGTTACTGATTTTCTCTTCAAAGTTACAAACTTCATTCTGAATTTTCTCTTCTACTTCCGCCATTTTCTCTTCTACCGAGCCTATTCTTCTCTCTACCGACGAGAACTTTTCTTCTAAAGTTTTCTTCATTTCTTCTTGGCCTTTATTGATGTTTTCAGTCACATCTTCTTGGCATTTGTCAATTTTATTTGTCAACTGTTCCATTCTTTCTTCGTTTTTATTCATTTTTTTCGCCAACTCTTCTTGGCCTTTATTCATCTTTTCCGCCAACTCTTCTTGGCCTTTATTCATCTTTTCCGCCAACTCTTCTTGGCCTTTATTCATTTTTTCTGCCAACTCTTCTTGGCCTTGATCAATTTTATTTGTCAACTGTTCCATTCTTTCTTCGTTTTTTTTCATTTTTTCCGCCAACTCTTCTTGGCCTTTATTCATCTTTACCGCCAACTCTTCTTGGCCTTTCGTCAATTCTGCCTTTATTCCATTAATAGCTTCTAACAGTTCTTTCAGTTGACCGTCCATCGTTCTTGTTTTCGCCATAAGATCCCACTTCTGACACCAAATGTTGCAGCGTATATAGGGTTCTTTCGATCTTATGGTTAGACAACTTCAAACTCTTTTCTCTTAGAAAAGTAGAAAATAATTTATTTACAGATCTTCAGAACAACAGAGTCTTCGAAACTCACAAATATTACAAGATATTCCAAAATAACTGTTTAAATCTATCGAACAAGTACAAATATAGGTCGCAGAGACTCTTTATACAATGTCTCAACACTATATCACATTCAAAACAACGTAGATAAAACTCAATACATCAAGCAAACTTGCTTGGACAATCTCTAGTAGCTCACTCAATGACTGACTGGTAAAATAATAACAACAGCTCGCATCGCTTCTCTTCTTATATATAGTCTCGTAGCATGTGCTAGAAATTTCTAGAAAAACCTGGAAAACCACGGAACAACAAACAATGTATCAGTATATCTAAGGGGGGTTACCATTAAGAGGGAAGGGTTACCATCGCCAACAATCGCCAAGTTTGTCGCCAACTTGGCGATATATCGCCAAATTTGGCGACCAAAATTAGTCGCCAAAAGTGACGCCAACTTGGCGATATCTTCATTATTTCGCCAATCTGCCGTAGACATACACTGAAAATAATGGACAAGTTTGCTTGATAACAGAGACAATGTAACATAATATTAGTAAAGGAATGGAGCTTAATAAGATTATTTACATTATTTTACAGTACAAACACTAACTATTTACAAAATTCGTAACACTACCCCCTCCTCAAAGACTGCACGTCCCGGGCAGTGCAATCCTTGAGTTAGAGGAAAACACTTAAAATAAATAAATAAATAAATAAATAAATAAATAAATAAATAATAACAATAATAATAAAATTTACATAAATAAGAACTAATTACTATTTACATATTTACAAAAAGTGACTTTCATGACCATGGTCTGAAATTCCAGTTTTGAATTTTTAATCACTTTCGCCAAAATAAGGGGCTAGCCGGTTATAATGTACGACCCTGGGTTTGGTGTGTGGCGATTTTCGTATGCGTACGACGACGTCATTCAGCCTGTTGACGACTGTGTAAGGACCGTCCCAGTTTCTTTGTAGTTTTGGCGACAGTCCCTTACGACGTATCGGATTCCACAACCAAACTTTGTCACCTTCGTTGAACTCATGTCCAGTTGCCTTTGTGTCGTACCGTGTCTTCATCTTTTCTGATGCCAGTCCAATTCGGTTCCTCGCTAGACAATGAATCTCCTCAATCCGTGCCTGGAGTTCATCGACATATTCCTCAGGCGATGAAGGAGCATCAGGAGGACGGCCAAACAAAAGATCAGCAGGCAGACGAAGATCACGACCAAAGAGCATTTGAGAAGGGGAGTAACTAGTGGCCTCATGAGTGGCACTCCTGTAGGCAAGCAGGAAAAGAGGCAATTTCTTGTCCCAGTCCTGTTGGTCTCTAGACACCAAGAGAGAGAGGCTATTTAGGATGGTACGATTGAAACGCTCCACCATGCCATCCGATTGAGGCTGTAGGGGTGTAGTTCGAGTTTTGTCCATGCCGAGTAGTCCACACATTTCCTTAAACACAGTCGAATCGAAGTTTCTTCCTTGATCGGAATGGATTTGAAGAGGAACTCCATATCTGGAAACCCAGTGTTGAACCAGTATGTCTGCTACGGTTACCGCCTCTTGATTAGGAATGGCATATGCTTCAGGCCACTTAGTGAAGTAGTCCATGACAACGAGGATGTACTTATTGCCATCAGATGTTCTAGGAAGTGGACCCAGGATGTCTAAAGCAATTCGTTCGAAAGGAGCTCCTACATTATAACGTTGCAATCGTCCACGGGTGCGCCTCTTTGGACCTTTACGTGCTGCACAGGTGTCACAAGTTCGACACCACTTCTCCACGTCACTGCAAACATTATTCCAGTAGAAACGCTCTCGAACCTTTTGCAGGGTCTTCATTACACCAAAATGACCTCCTGTGGGACTACCATGCAGTTCTTGAAGGACCATAGAAATTCTAGACTTAGGGAGTAGTAGTTGCCATCTACATGTCTTTCCATCGTCAGACTCCCATTTTCGGTACAAGATGCCGTTCTTCAAGTGTAAGGAATCCCAGAGAGCCCAATAACGTTTAGTCGTAGGGTGGTAATGGGCCATGTCTTGCCATCTGGGCTTCCTGTTGGACTCCTCTTTCAGCTCTAGAATTGGCTTAATTTCAGGATCAGCAAGTTGATCTTTACGCAGGCTCTCGTCACTCCACGGATCTTGCGATGATGTAGACCCAGTTGTAACTTGTCTTACTATAGGACCTTTGACATTAAATTTCTTCTCAGCCCGGTCGCAGTATCTACAATTCTCTGAGCAGGGTCTTCTTGAGAGAGCATCTGCATTTCCATGTGATGAGCCTTTTCGATGGCGTATCTCCATATCGTACTCTTGAAGCTTTTGTATCCACCTGGCTATCTGGCCTTCAGGGTTCTTAAAATTCAATAGCCAAGTTAGAGAAGCATGATCAGTTCGGATCAGGAACTTTCGACCGTAAAGATAGTGATGAAAGTGGTCTATGGCTCTCACTGCAGCAAGAAGCTCTTTTCTTGTTACGCAGTAGTTTCGCTCGGCCTTTGACAAGCACTTGCTGAAATAGGCGATAACACGCTCCTGGCCGTCGATTTCCTGGGACAGTACAGCGCCAATGCTTTCGTTGCTTGCATCTGTATCAAGTATAAACTGTTTATCGATTTGAGGATACGACAGAATTGGAGTGGATGTCAAGGCCTCCTTAAGCTTTTCGAAAGCAGCGTCACATTCCTGTGTCCACATAAATTTTTGATTGGCTTCTGTTAATTTATGAAGTGGTCTTGCAATCATCGAGAAGCCTTTGACGAATTTTCTGTAATAGGTGCATAATCCTAGAAAACTTCGAAGCTGGTGAACATCTGCTGGACGACTCCAATTTTTCACGGCCGATATCTTCTCCGGATCAGTCCTAACTCCTTCCGCCGAAATGATGTGTCCAAGGTAGGCGACTTCATTACGAAACAAACTGCACTTCGAAGGGCTTAACTTCAAATTAGCTTCCTTTAATTTTTGTAGCACCCGCCTGAGGTTGTTCAGATGTTCATCAAAAGATTTTCCTATGATTATGATGTCATCTAAATAAACAAGACATGCTTCATACGACAGCCCCCGGAGAACCGTTTCCATAAGCCGTTCGAAAGTTGCAGGTGCGTTACATAGACCAAAAGGCATTACCTTGAATTGCCATAATCCTTGTCCCGTTGTGAAGGCAGTCTTCTCGCGGTCGTCGGGATGGATCTCTACCTGCCAGTAACCACTCTTCAGATCCAGAGTCGAGAACCAAGTGTTGCCCGCAAGTGTGTCGAGAGTGTCGTCGATCCTTGGTAGAGGGTAACTATCCTTTTTAGTGACGTCATTCAGTCGGCGGTAGTCTACACAAAATCTTGTTGAACCATCCTTCTTTCTTACTAATACAATGGGAGACGCCCATGGACTTGTCGATGGTTCGATGACGTCATTTTCTTCCATATCTTTAATTAAATTCTGTACCTCTTCTTGCTTGGCAAAAGGTAATCGTCTAGGGTGCTGTTTAATAGGAGAGTGATCTCCCGTGTCAATTCGGTGTTGTGCCATTTTAGTTCGTCCAAAGTCTTCAGATGTTTGGGAAAATAAACTTTGGAATTCTCTAATTAAACTTTCAGCAGAATCTCTCTGGTTTGGATCTAAGTCCGTATTTTGTAACAAATCCTTGACTAAATTATCTGAAGATTTCTGAGAGTGATTGGAATTTTGACTTATGCACGTCACAGGAGCACATGATGCTATCACCTCTCCTTTCTTGATAGTCCTCGTCTTATCACTGATGTTAGCAATTCTGACTGGAATGGTCTTTTTCGAGAGGTCTACTACAGAAGAAGCCACCAATACTCCTGCTTGTGTACTATTGTCTACTGGATAATCTATATGGCCAAATCGGTAATTAGTTTCATTTTTAATTTCAGCTGGAACTAAAAATTCTGTTCTTGGATCTAGATTGATGTCTTCTTTTGCTATTACTGTTTGTTTACATTCAATTTCATTATTTAATCCAAAAAGACTTATTTCTTCAAATTTTGAGAGCATTTTGTTATTTTTGAAATCAAGCTTGAAGCCAAACTTCTTCAGAAAATCTAGTCCGATTAAGCAAGGATCTGTTATGTCAGCCACATATGCCGTATGGTAATATTTCGTTCCTCCAAAGTGTATGGTTAAATTGGCCTTTCCATATATGCCAATCTTGTCGCCCGTCACAGTTTGCAGGGTAACGCATGGAGGATTCCAGATGAGTTTACATTTCAATTTTCGAGCCAAATCTTCTCTTATTATTGTAACATTGGCTCCTGTATCGACAATCATACGGCACTGAATTCCGTTAATAAAGCCTATCACATATAATTCATTATCGCCGCCACTCATTTTCGATATTTGAAGGATCTTCAGGTGGGGCTTTTTATTCTCTGGTCTTGAATTCATCTCACGTTCGTGGACTTTGGGGCAGTTTCTTCGGAGATGTCCTGTATCACCGCATCCCCAGCACCTGAGATTCTGCCTTCTTGAGCTTGTTCTTCCATATTTTAAAGCTTCCAGCTCTTGATTTATTTTCCTAATTTCTTTCAAGATGTCGATTTCATTGTCTGAGCTTTTGTTCACCGTTGCCCCTCGGACTGAATGACGATCTCTTCGGCTGGCTTGTGTAGCTGCTTCCAACTTTAAGGCATATAGTAGTGCAGCCTTTAAATCCTGTACATCTGCCATTCGTACCGCTCTTTGCACTTCTGGATCTTTTATTCCGTCTACAAAATATTGCAGTGAGAGCATTTCCCGTACATTTGTTGGACAGTCACTGAATGCTAAATTTGCAAGTCGTTCAATTTCCGAGGCAAACTCTTGAAGGGTTTCACTCGATTTTTGATGGCGGCTCTTCATTTGTATTCTCGTATAATCCTTGAAGAATTTTTCGCCGAATCTCATTTCAAGTGCACAACTTAGAGTCTCAAAATTGAGTTGCGTCATATCGGGCAATGTTTGCAGCACGTCGGCGGCTTCTCCTCTTAAAGATGCTGCCAGTTGACAAGCTTTCACCTCGTCACTCCATTTGTTCGCTTCAGCTACAATAGTGAATTGGGTCTTGTAAACTTGCCAGGAACTCTTTCCATCGTATGTCGACAGCTTAATGTGCACGGGAGAAGCAGGCGGATTCCTAAATTCTTCATAATTACCACTAAACGCTGAAAGTTTCTTCTCAAGATCTTGTACTTTTTTATTTAGCTTTTCATCTACTTCACCTAGTATTTTCTCTTCAACGTTACTGATTTTCTCTTCAACGTTACTGATTTTCTCTTCAAAGTTACAAACTTCATTCTGAATTTTCTCTTCTACTTCCGCCATTTTCTCTTCTACCGAGCCTATTCTTCTCTCTACCGACGAGAACTTTTCTTCTAAAGTTTTCTTCATTTCTTCTTGGCCTTTATTGATGTTTTCAGTCACATCTTCTTGGCATTTGTCAATTTTATTTGTCAACTGTTCCATTCTTTCTTCGTTTTTATTCATTTTTTTCGCCAACTCTTCTTGGCCTTTATTCATCTTTTCCGCCAACTCTTCTTGGCCTTTATTCATCTTTTCCGCCAACTCTTCTTGGCCTTTATTCATTTTTTCTGCCAACTCTTCTTGGCCTTGATCAATTTTATTTGTCAACTGTTCCATTCTTTCTTCGTTTTTTTTCATTTTTTCCGCCAACTCTTCTTGGCCTTTATTCATCTTTACCGCCAACTCTTCTTGGCCTTTCGTCAATTCTGCCTTTATTCCATTAATAGCTTCTAACAGTTCTTTCAGTTGACCGTCCATCGTTCTTGTTTTCGCCATAAGATCCCACTTCTGACACCAAATGTTGCAGCGTATATAGGGTTCTTTCGATCTTATGGTTAGACAACTTCAAACTCTTTTCTCTTAGAAAAGTAGAAAATAATTTATTTACAGATCTTCAGAACAACAGAGTCTTCGAAACTCACAAATATTACAAGATATTCCAAAATAACTGTTTAAATCTATCGAACAAGTACAAATATAGGTCGCAGAGACTCTTTATACAATGTCTCAACACTATATCACATTCAAAACAACGTAGATAAAACTCAATACATCAAGCAAACTTGCTTGGACAATCTCTAGTAGCTCACTCAATGACTGACTGGTAAAATAATAACAACAGCTCGCATCGCTTCTCTTCTTATATATAGTCTCGTAGCATGTGCTAGAAATTTCTAGAAAAACCTGGAAAACCACGGAACAACAAACAATGTATCAGTATATCTAAGGGGGGTTACCATTAAGAGGGAAGGGTTACCATCGCCAACAATCGCCAAGTTTGTCGCCAACTTGGCGATATATCGCCAAATTTGGCGACCAAAATTAGTCGCCAAAAGTGACGCCAACTTGGCGATATCTTCATTATTTCGCCAATCTGCCGTAGACATACACTGAAAATAATGGACAAGTTTGCTTGATAACAGAGACAATGTAACATAATATTAGTAAAGGAATGGAGCTTAATAAGATTATTTACATTATTTTACAGTACAAACACTAACTATTTACAAAATTCGTAACAATATGTTAATTGAACATCCAATATAAAATGTATTACAATTCAGCAGAAGCCTCTTCCCTCTCAGTTTTTTTTAATTAACCATTGAGTATTTTCCGGACAAAACCACCCTTCTTCCTATCCTAACATCTACTCACTCAGGCATCCCATTACATTTTTTTAAATATTTATTTTGCCTTTTTAATTTTTACTTACCCATCATACGTAGTATAGTCTTGCAATCGTTTTGAAAATCGAAAATTTTTTTTTGATGGATTTACACGTTTTAGATAGTGGAGATTCCGAAAAACATATTTTTAGAAAAAAAATTTGCCGTCCGTCCGTCTGTCTGTCTGTCTGTCTGTAAACGCTCTATCTCCCGAACAAATTGAGATAGAGACTTGAAATTTTGTATGTAGTTAGTATGTAAGAATGGAACGAACCCTATTTAATATCAGCAACCTCGATTATCCGGAACTATTTTTTTCGGACTCTCGAAAAATTCGTTCTGATGAAAAGTATATAAAAATTTTCGAATTTTTTTGTTCTAAGGAATGGTCGTAAAAGGCAATAAAATAACACACATTTTGCATATAAAACGAAGTCGATCGGATTATTAGTTGCTGAGATATTTGTAATCTTGTTTTCCACATTCTTCGATTTTTCATGACCCAGTATTTCATTCAAATTTCAATTCAGAAGTATATTTTAATTGGAAATGAGATGCTTAATCCGACGAAGTTAATTGTTAGTTAATAGAATTATTATTTTTGGAGTTATAAGGATGCTTCTTTTACGCAGTTCGGTACTACTTGAGTAGTTTGGCGTTTTATATAATTTGTCGAAATTGGTACATCAGCAGTTCTTTAACATAGCATTACTATGTATATTAACAATATTTAAATTTTGTTTATGAATTGTAATGCATTGTATAAATAGTTTCACATGTTTTATTTTCATATACATATCCATGATGGGTAAGTATTACAGTGGCCCCCAACGACTAGTTTTATTAATATTTCTGTTTTATAATTTTTAACATATTTTTTACGCAATGCATGAATTATTTTTAAGATCATGTAAATATTAATTGCATACTAAAGAATATACGAATTTTTTTGAAAAACATTAATGTATTATAAATTAGCTTTTTGATATTTGCTTTAATAAGATGAGAAGAAGAGACATTTTATTCTATACAAATACGTAACTAAGAATTATATTAAGATATGCAGAATTATGAAGACAGGATTAAAAATTAGTAAATGTATTAACTTTGAATTTAAATTCATTGCGTTTGTATAGATAACAACAATAATAATGAGTATCGATAACAATAAGTTAACATGTAGAGAGAGGATGATTTTGGGGGATTGGGGTCATGATCGGTGAAAACATAGTAACATTTTCGGACGTGCTTTACTACTAACGACCTTTTTTTTTAAACCTGTTACTTAAATAGCAATTATCCAAATATTTGATAAACTATAAAATCTTAAAAAAAAACTTTTTTGGAACAGAAGGTATTATTTTTTGTTGTTGTTTACATTTGTTATCACAGTGACTTGTTTCACTAAAATTCATTATAAACTATGTAACCTTTCTTCTTTGCAAGGTTTAAAGGCAAATATTATCATAAGTTGCCTCGTAAAGTCGCAAGGCAATGTGGAACTATATTTTGTTTCTTTGATGAAAAAATTAATGAATCAGATGCATCCATAAAATTGCACAAATGCTTCTAATAGCAGAATGAAAAAGATACTGTTGAATTTTGAAATTTACCCCCATAAAATAATAAAGAAATTTAAGTAATTTGATAATAAATTCTTAAATCTTTGCCAGAAGCCAAACTTTTGGCCAATTGTGTATTATCGTAACCTATGATCAATGCATAAAAATCCATTTATTTAACAAATTCCACTATTACTTACCCATCATACGTAGTGTAGGGTAAGTCTTGCAATCGTTTTGAAAATCGAAAAATTTTTTTTTGACGGTTTTACACGTTTTAGATAGTGGAGATTCTGAAAAACATATTTTTAGAAAAAAAAAAATTTGCCGTCTGTCTGTCTGTCTGTCAGTCTGTCTGTCTGTAAACGCTCTATCTCCCGAACAAATTGAGATAGAGACTTGAATATTTGTATGTAGTTAGTATGTAAGAATGGGACGAACCCTATTTAATATCAGCAACCTCGATTATCCGGAACTATTTTTTTCGGATTCTCGAAAAATTCGTTTTGATGAAAGGTACATAAAAATTTTCGAATTTTTTTGTTCTAAGGAATGGACGTAAAAGGTAATAAAATAACACACATTTTGCATATAGAACGAAGTCGATCGGATTATTAGTTGCCGAGATGTTTGTAATATTGTTTTCCGCATTCTTCGATTTTTCATGACCCTGTATTTCATTCAAATTTCAATTCAGAAGTATATTTTGATTGGAAATGAGACGCTTCATCCGACGCAGTTAATTGTTAGTTAATAGAATTATTATTTTTGGAGTTATAAGGATGTTTCTTTTACGCAGTTCGGTACTACTTGAGTAGTTTCGCGTTTTACATAATTTGTCGAAATTGGTACATCAGCAGTTCTTTAATATAGCATTATTATGTATATTAACAATATTAAAATTTTGTTTATGAATTGCAATGCATTGTATAAATAGTTTCACATGTTTTATTTTCATATACATATCCATGATGGGTAAGTATTACGGTGGCCCCCAACGACTATTTTTTTTTCGTAGTATAGATAGTTCTGTTATCCTGTGGAAATAAAAAAAAAAGGTGACCAATTGAATTTTTAAGAGGAAATGAATATTATTGAAGTGTTATTCAAATTCAGATTCCAGTTAATTTTAAGCAGATAAGTAAGAATGGATCACAGAATTCAACAAACAAACTTCGGAAATAAAAATATATTTTTATAATTTTGACATAAATAAATTTTTTATTATTATGTTACGTAAAATAGTTATTACACATCATTTATCATTGTTCAGAGTATTTTAATCTTAAAGATTCATAAAAATCTAAATAAGAAAAAAAAAAAAACACTGAGTAAACTAATAGAACAGACATAAGGTGTTCTTGAATTAGCGTAATTCAGCTCTTCATTGAATTTTCATGTATTCAAAAAATTTCCGGAAAAGGTTTAAAGGTTTCCTGAATGTCATTCAAATTTTTATAGCTGTTTTTAAGCTAAAGAATTTAACTTTAAATGTGGTTTAGAAAGAATAATGCGTACAGTTTTCATATATTTTTATCTATCGATATTTAATAAATATTTAATAAATATTTATTAATTCTGATAAAATATCTCAATATTTTCATTTTCTGCTTACATATTAAAATGAATCTAACATTCTCTACAAAAATTAGTTTAATTTCTTAAAATAAATAAATAAATAAATAAACTCAGAAAAACTGTTTTATACAATTTAACATTTGTTTTTTAATAAGTTAATTTTTAAACAATAGTTTTTATATTTTTCATATATTTGTGCCAATTATCTCAATTTTTTTTTACTCTTTTAGTTATGTTTTATATTGATATACTTTTAAATTCATTTTATTTATTTTTTAACGTTAAAAAATTTTAGATTCTTTTTTTAATCGGACAGCAATTATTTTTATTATAAAAGCAATATCGTTTACCACTTTGTCTTATTCTATAAAGTTAACAAGAAACTATCGCAGAGTTCGCAATTCATTTTTTAAATAATTTATTATATATATCTAAATATTTTATTTTCGTATATTAAAAAAAAAGAGTAGAGAAATTTTAGTATTCGTACATTGCTCATTTGAACATGCTTGAAATATATCAATAACTAAGCTACCAGACAAAAGCTACTCAATTTCATCCCTAAAATTAATGCAATTTATTATATAATAAACATCAGCCGTTTTATGAGCTTCCCGATATATATGACTGTATTTGATTATGGCAGTAAAAACGGAAGTCAAATAAAGTCATTAAGAGGAGAGCAATGTAAAGTCAAAGGGTACGTAGTTTTCAATGAAGGGGATTTTTATAAATATAATATAATGTAATCTGTAAAATCTATCATATTAAATTTTGACTATTTCTTTCTATTTCCCAATTACGCAATTAGAATGTAGAATATAGGGAAATAAAATCTTAAATAATGTTCTCGAGAATAGAACGATTAAGGGGACAAGGGACCTTGAAATCCTTAAAAATAATTTTTTTTATTTTTTGTAAATTTCACCTAAATATTATTCAAGGGTACATTATATGCATTAAAACATGCATTTATCACAAAAAAAATGCAAAAAAAAAATATTTTTGACAAAAAAATGGCATTTTACGCAGCGTCTTCGAAATCTTCGAAATGCCCCCTGCGCATTCCATATCAATGAAAATCCCCAATATTTTTTATGAAAGTTTGTTTTATATATATAAACAAAATTGGGCATCGAATTTTGAATATTTGAATTTTAAGATGTAAAAAAAAAAAAAAAAAAAAAAAAAAAAAATGAAAATTTTGAAAAAATTTTCGAAAAAATTTCAAAATTTCAATTTTTTTTTTACCTTTAAATTCAACTATTCAAAATTCGATGCACAATTTTGTTTATATATATAAAACAAACTTTCATAAAAAATATTGGGGATTTTCATTGATATGGAATGCGCAGGGGGCATTTCGAAGATTTCGAAGACGCTGCGTAAAATGCCATTTTTTTGTCAAAAATATTTTTTTTGCATTTTTTTTGTGATAAATGCATGTTTTAATGCATATAATGTACCCTTGAATAATATTTAGGTGAAATTTACAAAAAATAAAAAAAATTATTTTTAAGGATTTCAAGGTCCCTTGTTCCCTTAATGATCTGATTTAAATCTTTATACAAGATGTTATGTTAATAAGGTAACAAACTAGGGTTCTAGCTGCCTTTTGGCGAACATTAGCTTACTGACGAATGCGAAATAAAAAAACAGTAGCCAAATGAAAAAAAAAAAAAAATTAGGCATGAAACACTAAAAAATCTATCTCTAACGCCTAATTCTATCCCTTTTCCCCCCATTTTCTATATTTGCTAACATAAGCTACTTTTTTTTTCAATAGTTTATAAGATAGAAAGTTGGTTATCCGTCATAGAGCATAATAAAAACAAGAACATTCTAAATACCTCCTAAATTTATAAATTTTTCAAATGCTCTTTTAGCTATCTAACTAAAAATTCAAAATAGCTATATTTTAGATACCATTGTTAAAAATATACACTATAAATAGGTATGAGATTTCTACTGTAATCGATAAAAAAAAAATGACTGGCCAATGATACTTTGAATAAACCTTAGCTTAATATGCCAATCAGCATAAATTGTACCTTAAATTGCTGATTTCAATATCGTATTCGAACAATTTTTTTCTCTATTTGGCGCTTTATTCGATAATTTTATCTGTATTTTAACCGGCGCTACTCAGGTGAACGCCGATGCAAAGATAAAGATTAACTGACAGCATAGACATTTTACTGACAGTACTTATTTCATAATCTGTTTTGTATCTTTGACTGTTGTTAGGCTGAATTAGAATTGAATTAGCACCTTTCTAAACAGATCAATCTACATGGCACCGTGCAATTAAACATATAAACTAATATCAATCGTTTAAGTATGCGGATAAGAATTTCGACTGTATTGATAAACACCAGACATAAAGTAGAAATTTCAGAGTCACAATTTGGTAAATCTGATTATTGGTTTACTCAATGAAGCCCAATGAAGCATTTTGTCGTCAATGATGAGTGGCAAACAAACAATATCTGCCACAAACTCAACGGGGTGATTGTATATATCAAGACTAACAGGTGTTGCTCTAGAACATGTTGCTACTATATTAACTACCGGAATTCCGGAAATATTTCTTCGTTAAGGATGGCAGCGGCAAAAAGCTGTTACCATAACGATTATGCAGATGGCAAATTGTTACTTTCTTCTATCTTTAATAAAAGAAAGTATTGTAATCGAAATTTTTTTACGACTTCCAGTTTTCGACTGATTTACACGTTTTAGGGGTCAGAGATTCCAAAAAACATGTTTTTACAAAATGTCTGTCTGTCCGTGTGTCTGTGTGTGTGTCTGTGTGTATGTCGCCATTCTACCATCAAAAAGTGTATGAACTTATGCATAAAATTGAACCAAATTTTTTGTGAATGTTTTTGGCTGTGGCAAACAGGTCTTCCTTCAGTTTTGAAATATTCCGCCGGAAGGGGGCGCTTCACTCGCGATTTTTGTGCCATTTTCAATATTGTACCGACCAAGAGTGTATGAAGTTATGCATCGAATTGAACCAAATTTTTTGTGTATGTGTATGACTATGGCTAGTTGGTCCTCCCTGAATTTCAAAAAAGTCCGTCAGAAGGGGGCGCTGCAATCGCGATTTTTGTGCCATTTCCAATATTGTACCGACCAAAAGTATATGAAGTTATGCATCGAATTGAACCAAATTTTTTTTGTATGTGTATAGCTATAGCTAGTTGGATCGCCCTGAATCTGAAAAAAATCCGCTGGAAGGGGGCGCTGCAATAGCGAATTTTATGCCATTCTCAATATTGCACCTCATAAAAGTGTATGAAGTTAATTCTAGAACTGAACTAAATTTTTGTACATAATTATTTTTTGGTAAGGCAAGTAGGTCCTCCTTGAATTTGAAAAAAAAATCTGCCTATCATTCTATTGTCTATCGGCTCGTGCAGAAACGGAAATTCGTTTTTACTCCGATTAATTGATTGAAGCAGAAATTTAAGATGAAAATCAAAGTTGGTATGGTATTGAATTAAAATTATTAAAGCATTAAAATGAGTAACAATTTTTTTTAAATATTAATATGTACGTATGAGATAACAGAAAGTTTTGGGATTGGCACATCCAACTAGTTTTTGTTTTTGGCAAGAGGTAGGTGATAAAACTGAGTCAGAATCAGCGCCAAACTATTTAAGAAATAAAATAGTAAATGAGTTAAAAAAAGTGAGTGATATAAGGAAAGGGCATGTTTACAAACAAACGCTTTCTTCAACCAATCTACCCGTTGCATTTTTGCTTTGGTGATCATTACAGGAACCATCACGGCGACGTCGAACAATCATACAACAGAGCTTTTAATCGCAAGCAAATCAGACCAATCCTAGACCAATGAGAGCGCTCTGACTTCTTGGGTATCGTAGGAGTCTTAATGACGCGCAGGAAATTACTGTGGATCAACAGTAATTTTGTCCACAGTGACTTCAGCTGCCCTTTCCTTATTCTAAGATAAACAAGATCACAATATTGACTGCGGAGTCTTTTTACATGTAGTAACAAATGCATTAGTTTTTCAAGATTGATTGACATTTCATTCCACCATTTTCCCATTTTAAAAGAAAACATCGTCCTACGGTTGTGAAAGTAAATGGTGCTGATACGTTGATGGATCTGTTCACTGGAAAACATATATCACTGAATAATTTCTCTGTTATATTTTTGCTTCTTTTGTTAGATAATTTTAACTCGCGAATTTTATTTTGGTATATCTGTGCTATTTTCTTTATTTATAATTATAAAAAGGGTCTTGTATCGATGCATTTCAAATTCCTTTGTATAGCAGACCAGATCCTGCGCTTTGGTTTGAAATGTGAGAAAGAACATTTGCTTTAATTATCGGCAAAACAATTACGGAATCTATAAAAAAGTACTATAATATTATTCCCATTCCACTGATATTGCATCAATTACTTATGACATTTTAATGCAATCAGATGCTACTGAACCTTTTGTTGTCTTGAAAGAGGAATTAATTGCTGTCTCGGGTGAGTCATCCCAGCAAGAGATACGGCAGTTATTATTTGGGGAAGAACTAGGAAATTAGAAACCTACAGATTTTTTTCGCATAGCATAAAACACCATGCATAATCCTTAAATGATCGAAATAAATTATTATTAGTTTTTTTTTTTTTTTGAAAGCGATCAAAAATTCTGTCCCCACAATTTTAGCAGCTGTTTCTGATTTCATCCTTGCAAAGGCTTCGGTAATTTCGTATCGTATTTCGAAAGGTAAGCCGTCCCTGCTTTTTCCGCTATATCCTGGTTAAATAAACAGATAAACTAATTTAAATTTTTGAAAGAAATTGAAAAACTAAATAAATGCATAGATCAATTTGCATTTTCATGTGGGCAATCCCCATACCGTAAAAATTTTAGTAAACCTCGCGGGGGAAGTAACGTTGCTAATCGAGACTATTTGTTAGTACCATCGACGATTCGGAACAAAATGTAGAGAAGAAAAATGCATAAAATAATGTTCTTGTTGGGAAACGAAAAAAGAGAACAGTAGAAGCAACTTAATATTTGGCTCAGCAGTCACGTAGCCTGTTCATTAAAGACCGGACAACAAATTTTTCATTTTTGGTTGACACCAGATCGGACAAGTCACTCCTTCCTGCCAATAATTTACAAAGTCGGAATCCAACTGTATAAACACCTGTTAACTTTTGACTGCTAATTCACCAATTATAAATGTTTATGGTCAACATATCCTTTCTGTAGACTTTAAGTTAATCCGAAAATTTAATTGGACATTTCTATGGCATATGTTAATTCACCAATTTTTGCGAGCAAATTTTCTCCATAATTTCGAATTGGTCCCAGATTTCCATCACAAATGTCTAAGCGATTTAAAAACAAAACTTGAAGCAACAGTTCACATTAAATGTGCTTCCATTCATTCTGTAAAAACAATCAATATTGATAATATATGTAATGAATTTCGTAAAAAAATTCCATCTTAACAAAGTTACCAGATCCCAATTCTGTCAAATACAACGCAATGCATTTTACTACATCCTACAGGTGTGGAAAAAAACTCGAAGGATAGGTCTCGATCACCAGAAAATAGCTAAAACGTAATTTCAAATTGCGATACAACTCGGAAATTCAAGACCTCTACGTGCAATTATGTATCTCCTGTGGTTTCAAAAAAGAAGTTTGGAGTGCATTCTTGTAGGTGATTATTCAGCCATGAATGCGCAAACCGTAAGAGACAGATACCCGATACCGTGTATAGCTAATTTTATTGCTAATTTCTACAACTCTAAAATTTTTAGTCACATTGATTTAATCACAGCATATCATCATATACTAATCAATCCTGCTAATATTCGTAAAACAGTGATATTCACACCTTTTGGATTCTCAAGGAGGGACGACTGGCCATAGCTAAACACTTACACAAAAATTTCGCTCAATTCTATGCATAACTGCATACACTTTTAGGTGGTACAATATTGAAAATGGTAAAAAATCGTTCTTGAAGCGCCTCCTTCAGGCAGATTTTTTTAAATTCAGGAAGGACCAACTAGCCATAGCCGAACACATACATAAACAAGTAAGAACAATCATGCGTTAAGAATAGATTATGAAACACTTTCCAATACTTCCTGATATCTTTAAGAAAACCTCGTTATTCAGATGAATAAGGTGTTACTGCCCTTAGCCAAATATGTATTTCGATACTATTAAACAAACCTTTATTTGGTCTGTCGATTGATATATATGCTATATAATGCAGAAGTTTAGTTTGGCAAGAAAACGCCTAACAGGTTGAAATTTTTCTTTCAGCAATTTATACTAATATATGGAAAAATACTTCAATACTTCTGTTCAGCCTTGTAGTTTATATAGACCTTCATTAAACGCCAGTATTTTGTTAAATTTTAGTTCAAACAAAAACACCTTTAAAACTACTTAAATCACATTTCCTGAAATTATCATCCATAATTGACCATGTAGATAATTATTTGTGAAACTGTATATCATTTTATTTATATTCTATAAACATTTCTTGAAAACTGAAAGCAGTTCAACGTAAACTAAATGATCCTCTTATTCAATAAGGTTTGCGAGCTTTTTAGTGTAACCCTTTATATCAACTGTAGCATTCATATGCACCATATAATATGCAGACATTTAGTAAAACTTAAAAGCAAACATCACAATTGAAAATGCATTTCATCCATCTCTCAGCTATCATCGATAATATACAGTACTTCCGATAGAATATACGATTTGAAATATTTGTGTGTGAAATATTTAATCTAAGCCCAGGTATATAAATTTATGATACTTGAAATCGTTTAACATTTTTAAAATATGTCGTAAACATTCCCGCATTTATTATTGTGTAATGAAATTGTTTTGAGCGGGCCTGTAAATGAATAATAGCTATTGATTTCTCTGCATATTTTACATGAAGCATATCTTAATGCACTTTGCTAATCCATATAAATTTGAGTATGTTTGACTGGGTGTAACACATTTAAAATTAATTTGAAACGATTTTTTCCCATAGGGCGTTATGTATCGAAATTTTTTTACTTTTCTGGTAAATAAACTATTCATGGTAGAAACTTCATTTTCAATAGGTTTTGTGCTGGATAAACATTAATAACATATAAAACTTTCATAGTATTTGGAGTATATTTACGGGACTTAGAGCGCGGCCATATGGCCAGACAGACAGACGGCCAGACAAACCAAATGCATAAACAATATTCAACTTAGTTGGAAAGTGTTAAAATTTGGTTCAAATCGATGCATAACTTCATATACTTTTAGTCGGTGCAATATTTAAAAGGCACAAAAATTACTTTTGCTGCCCCCCCCACCCTTCCGGCAGAACTTTTCAAAAATGAAGGAGGACCAGCTTATTTCGCTAAAAACATTCACAAAAAATTGGTTTAATTTTATGCATATCTTCATACACTTGTTAATAGTAGAATGGCGAGATACGGACAATACACAGACACAAGGACAGACAGACATTTGGTAAAAACATGTTTTTTGGAATTTCTTACTCCCAAAACGTGTAAATCCGTCGAAAACCAGGAGTCGAAAAAAATTTCGAGTACTACTTTTTTTTTGGAGATAGAAGAAAGAAAAAATAGGCAGTCTTTAAAAACAAATCTGATTTTTACTTTCTTTTGATTTTCAGTAAAAGACAGTATTGTAATCGAATTTTTTTCGACTTCCGGTTTTTCCACGGATTTACACGTTTTAGGGGTCAGAGATTTCAAAAAACATGTTTTTACAAAATGTTTGTCTATCCGTATTACTGTGTGTCTGTGTGCGTGTGATCCTATGTCGCCATTCTACCCTAAAAATTGTACGAAGATATGCATAAAATTGAACCAAATTTTCTGTCAATGTTTTTGGCTGAGGTAAGCAGGAAAATTGAAATATTCCGCCGGAAGGGGAAGTTGCAATATTTTGTAATTTTTATGCAATTTTAAATATTGTACTGACTAAAAATGTATGAAGTTATGCATCGAATTAAACCAATTTTTGTTTGTAAGTTTATGGTTAAGGCTAGTTGATCCTCCCTTAATTTGAAAAAAAATCCGCCAAAAGGGGGCGCTGCAATAACGATTTTTGTGACATTTTCAATATTGAACCATCTAAAAGAGACCGAAGTTAAGCACAAAATTAAATTTTTTGTGCAAAATTTGGCTATGACTATTTGGACATCCCTCAGTTTGAAAACGATTCGGCGGAAGGGGGCGCTGCTATAGCAATTTTTGTACCATTTTCAATATGGTACCATCTAAAAGTGTATGAAGTTACGCATACAACTGATTGAAATTTTCTGTGTATGTGTTATGCTATGGCTAGTAGGCCTCCCTGAATTCGAAAAAAAATCCGCTTAAAGAGGGCGGTATAATCACGATATCTGAGCCATTTTCATTATTTTGCCATCAAAAAGGGCATGAAGTTGTGCATAGAATTGAAGTAAATATTTTTTGTATGATTATTTTTTGGATATTACAAATAGCTCTTACCTGAATTAAAAAAAAATCTGCCTATCATTCTGTTGTTCATCGGCTCGTGCAGAGACGGAAACTCGCTTTTACTCCGATTAATTGACTGAAGCAGAAATTTAAGATGAAAATCAAAGTTGGTATGGAATTGAATTAAATATATTAAAGCATTAACACGTGTCAATATTTTTAAAATATTAAAATGTACGTATGAGAATAATACAAATAAACAATCGTTTGCTTGCAATAATGCGAATTCCACAAGTTTTCTTTAAAATGCTCGACTATGTGTCAACAATAAATGTACAAAAATTCCGTATTTTGCGAAATGTAATTTTTGTAATTTTCAATTGATTCACACTGAAAGTATGATTTATTGTTTATAAAAAAAAATTCTAGGAAGCCTCCTAGGATGCAAATGCAACACACACGTGTTACAATTCCAGCTATTAATTTTATTTAATTTCCTTAGAATTTTTTTTATATTATCATAAAAACGAAACAACCAAAGAATCCTTATGATTCGTGTAATTAGAAAAAAAAAAAAAAAAAAAAAAAACCATGTGTTTGCTTTTTAACTTCTACTTTTATAAGAAATGGCAATTTGAAATTTGTTTAACAATATTTTTCTTTTCTTTCCATACTTTTTTATTTTGTACTGGTTATTTAAAAAATGCTTTTATTTAGTTATGATTTATAATAAAAAATTCAGATTATTTGATTATTTTTATTTATTATTTTTTATAGATATACTTGAGTAATTGAGCAAATATTTTAATTGTCATTTTTTTTTCTTCAGAGAAAGTATTTTGAATAAACTGCTTCATTAACTATATGATTAACTTACATAAAAGAATAAACAAGAATTCTTAATTAGAAAATTTGATTACTATTATGAAAAGAGTATGTTTTGAATATTTACAGACTTTTTATTGTGTGATTAATAAGAACATAGAAAAGAGTGCGATATATATAAATGCAGCCTGAAATAGTGTCTGTAAAATTTTATTTTTATTTTAAGAATGAAAGTCAAAGACGTATTTTTTTTATTTAAAAATATCTTTTATGTAATTAAGGCAGCTTGCCCCAAAATCTTTCAAATAATGTACTTTTTCCCTTTCAAAATATTTCTGGGCCATTAAAATTCCTAAAATATACCTCAAAACAGTTTTTGTTCTTCCTATTGTCAAACTAAAAATTACCAGTTACACGACGTCAAGATTAACACCCCTCCCCTAAAAAAAAAAAGAAAAACTTTAATTATTATTTTTGTGATTTTTTTAAAAATCAGCAAGCGTTTAAAATTCTGAAGCTACCGACATTTCGTTCTTTAAAAAGAAGTTCTTTTTAAAAGAAGGCAAAAAGTTAAAAAAATCCACATGTTACACAGTTTTAATCAAGGAATAATACAAAATTGACCTCTCATTACAAACAACCGTTGTTTTATAAAATTTGTACATCCGTCAACAATATGCGGTTTAGCATCTATCAAATATAATAGATGTTTTGCAATCTGAACTGTTAAAGATTTCTGTGAAAACACAGAAAAATATGCGAGACTCTCTGTAAATTTACTTTAGTTATCGGGTAAATGCATTCAAAATAGTTTCTTGGTCATCATTTTACAGGCAATTCCGTTATATTACATCTAATTGCCTTTAGAGATTTCCTTGTCGTTATTTAAAAACAAATTTAGTGTTACGTCTATCTGAAGAAATTCTATACACAAAAACTGTAGTCAGTGACTTCAAATACAGCTAAATACCTGGTGTCGCACGAAAAATTATAAAATTTTGAAAAAGAAACTATTACTTTAATTAAATTATTTTTTTTTCAATGTCATCCGTTCATTTTTAGGTGCGTTTGTAATTATGTAAATACGTAGCAGCTATAGTTGTTGTTCAGTCCGTCCGTCTCTCCGTCCGTCCGTATATAACAACGCAAAAAATACCCATCCAAATCGTTTGAAATTTAAAATATATAATTATTACACAATTTGTCGAGTCATTTCAAATTGTTTGAAAATCGGATGCATACATCAACTACAGGGACAATTAAAAGTATTCCGTTGCATTACGGTCAATGGGGAAAAAAGTTTTAAATGCATTTACACTCTTTCAAATATAATAAAACTGATGACCATCTATAAAGTACATATTATAATATACATTTTGCACAATATGTGGTGCAAAGACATTTGTTATTGATTTACACGACCACACAAAAGTATTCAATTACATAATGGTATAGGCTGAACATTGTTTGGATCGCGTTTTAATTGTAATTAACTATTTAACATTTTATAAGATTGATATATGTTGCTGAGGAATACTTCAAGTTATTTCCTGTCTAAAAGAAAGCAGATAGTGTTTACAGAGACACAACTACGCTGAATCCGAAGTACTGTGTACTGTTATGTAAACATCTGAAAAGGTTTTTGGGTGCGTCCGTAATTATATAAATATCTAGCACCTATATCCATCGTTCAGTCTGTCAGTCAGTCCGTCTGTTTGTCCTCATATAACAAAGGAAAAACTGGCCAACCAAATCGCACAATATTTAAACAATATAATTTTAGTGCAATTTTGCTGAGTCATTTTAAATTTTATGAAAATCGGATGTATACTTTAATTAGAGGGACAATCAAAAGTATTCCATTACATTGCGATCAATAGGAAAAAATAGTTTCAAGTGCACATAATGATGTTAAACCCTTTCGAATATAATAAAATTGGCAGGAACCTATGAAGTACATATATACTGAAATATACATTCTATACAATCTGTGATGCAAAGAGTATTTATTGTTAAATTACATGGCCACACTATAGTATTCCACTATATAATGCTATAGGGGGAAACATTGTTTGGGATGTGTTTTAATTATATTAAACTATTTCACATTTTATGAATATGATATGCGTTACTGAGGTGTAATACAAGTTACTTCTTGTATATTTACAAGAATACAAAAAAAGATTTCGACCACTATACTGTATCCGAAATACAGTCTACTATAACAGCAAGATCTGAATACTTTTAAAACTTCGTACGAACGCACCTCATTTGCTACGCTTCACATGCAATTTCCAACTTGTTGCAATTTAAGAACAGAAACTTAATTTAAACACTTTATATATATACATTATGGCTTATATTTTGCAATTTTATAAGGAATGTAAAAGATGAAAATTCAGTTTAAAAATTGCTTTTTTAAAGTTAGCATACTTGAGAAAGGGAAAAATCATATCCTCTGAGATAGTGGAGATTTTTATCAACAATAAATTCTCAACTTTTCTTTCTACATATGCCAGAAGCTTGGTAATATAAAAAATAATGCATTAATAGAAATGTTGTACGACAATTTGAAAAATTCTCTTAAACATCATTTGCTTTAACCAACGAAACTTTGAAAATATTTTTGATTTTTAAGTGTTATGTGGTCACCAGTAAAAGAAACAGGCGGAGACTGACATGTCCTCGATGTTCAATAGTGCAAGTGTGATCTCTATTTATCTGACGAAAGTCATAAAATAAGGTCAAGGAAAGTAATCTGTTTTAAACTTTAAATTCTAATCCTTGACATTTATTTATTTTAAGTAGTCAAGCGGTCCATTTGATGTTTTATGACTTTTTATCAGAAGTCTAAAAATGAAAGGTCACCATTGAATGTCGTTGACACTTTCATTTCCTCTTCTTTCACTTGTTGGTGACCACAGAATGCTCGGAAAAGTAAAGCAACTGATATATTGCCGGTTTTTTCTAGAGCAAATCAAATCAAATGACATTGAATGCACCCAAAGAACTTAAGAATTTGGGCATATAGAGGAATAGTTTTAGCTACTACACCTATGATTTTCTGGCAATTTATTCATCATTTTCGTACATTCTAAATTCTTTTTGAAGATTTATCCTGCTGTTTTAACATAAAAAAGCTATTTATCTTGTTATATACAAGATAAATAGCTGTTTGTTATATACAAACAGAAGTATTTTATAAACAAAAGAAAATGTATATCTATGCATAAAAATATATATAAACAATTATAAAAATTCCCCAGGTTTGTTTTCATAGCTGTTTATTTTATTTGACGAAAAAATATCACTTTCTAAACCCAAATTATACTGGGCCTTTTTAAAATAATGTCAAATCCCCATGATGGAAATATACCGAAATGCATAGTAATTTAACTGTAACAAGTAATGAAAAATAAATTTGTTTGAACAGCAGAACACATTAGGATACATTAGCACACATTAGCAGAACACATTGCAGATATCATACTTAATTGATGCAAAAGCGCTCTCTCTAAACTGTACCAGGAACAAGAAGTTATAATAGATTTCAAAAAATCTAAATTATTAAAAAAAATATTGATGGAAAAGACTCTTTCTCACCATTAAAAAACTTATTTGTTTCCAAAGCACTCGCCAGATGGCAGCAGCATGAAACTTTTGTCCTGAAACCAAGAAAAGAACTCATTAAAAACTTTCTTTGACGTCACATTTTTCTGCGAAGCTACTCTCAGTCAGAAATAATTCTACGCGGTTGATGTTTACCTTTTCCTGAAACTGTTAAATCGGAAGCAAAGTATTCAGCTCCGATAATATTTCATTTTAAAAGAACTTTAAGATTTAAACATTTAAATTCTACTTATTTTGTGTTTACGTAAATTGTGCTGTGATTCTTTATTTGTGTAATTAAAGAAGACATCTTTCCCAAAACGGAAGTGCACATATCATTTACTCTACAGTACATACTAATAAAATAATAATATATTATTATTCCAGTAAATTCTACGCAGGCCTAAAGAAGAAGAAAGTTATTATGTCCGAAGAAGATTCCTAGAAAGGTAGGCCTGAACTTATATATTTTCTTTTTATTGAAATATCACTTAACTGAAACAAAACTCACCCTATAGATTATGAGTACTGAGATGTTCTTATATATATATAAGTAAAAGAGCTTGCCCATGATTCTATTATTTGAAAATATTAAACTATAAACAATCTTTTGAAAATATATATGATAATTGAATAAACGATTGAATTAATATAATTGAATAACGATTGAATTGACGTTGATTTGAATTAATATAATGGCTACCAGTAATATAGCCCTAATTGAAAAACTGAACGATCAAAATTATAGTAATTGGTCATTTAAGATTGAAAATCTTCTCTAAAAGGAGAATGTATTCTCAGTAATAAAAGATCCTCCACCGGATCCTGTCACTGCACAATGGAATAAAGGTAATATTAAAGCGAAATCTATTATTAATCTGTGTATAGAAGATTCGCAAATAATTCACGTTAAACATTTGATAAATGCTAAAGATATCTGGGAGGCTTTGAAAAATGTTCATTTAAGAAGTACTCTTTCTTCCAAACTTTTTCTTTTAAGAAAACTGTATTCTCAAAAACTGAGTGAGGGGGGAGACATGATCTCCCATATCAATAATACTTTATCCATCAAAGATAAATTATTTGCTATTGGCGAGGAAATCCCTGACTCGCATATATGTGCCCTCTTGCTTTGCTCCCTGCCTAGATCTTATGACCCAATGGTTACCGCGTTAGAAGCCAGCGAGACGGATCTAACTTTAAGTTACGTAAAAAATAAATTGATCGATGAATATAAACATAGATGCGAAAACAGAGACGCGAGTTCAAATTCGCGAGATTCGGCTTACAAAGCAATAAATAAACCTGAGAATCGTGAAGTTGTTTCGAGCTCACGAGACTCAGCATATAAGGTAGTAAATAAAAATGCTAGAAATAAGAAATTTTGCACGTTTTGCAAACGAGACAACCATGTACGCGATAATTGTTATCATTTAAAGAATAAAATGCAAAATGATAACTCGAGAAATAATCCGAATCGAAATAAGTTTTATAATAATTCAAACTCTTTCAGAAATAATTCGGGAAATTACAAAGGTAATCAAGGTAATGTAAGGGATGCTTCCAACTTCTGTTTTAAAGGTAATGTTGACGCAGAAATAGGTACGAATAATTTTTCTATCTCAACGAATTCGGAAGAAAACATTTATAAGTTCTCCGAACAAAATTATCCTACGTGCGATTTAATGTCTGCTAATAGCGCACAAGAACTTAATGTAAATAAATTCGTTATCGATTCCGGCTGCACAAGACATGTAGCATTCGCAAAAGAAAATTTCATAAACTTTAAAACCGGAAATTTTGGTAGCATAATGATAGCGGATGGAAATAAACTAGATTCACATGGTATGGGTGATATTAAACTTTGTACAAATTCACCACATCAAATTATACTTAAAGATGTTCTTTACTGTCCTGAATTACAAAGTAATTTATTATCGGTTAAGAGAGCAACAGAAAACGACTTTAAAGTCATTTTTGAAAAAGATTCTTGTAACTTTGTTAAAGACAATAACATAGTTTTAACAGCGGAGTTAAATAATAATCTATATAAAATTTGTCCTAAAGATGAGTACGAATATGCTGTCAAAACACAAATGTTTTGTGATAATCCGAATTGTATTACAACTTGGCATAAACGACTAGGACACAAAAATTTTGAATCAATCAAATATCTTGTGAACCATAAGTTAGCGGATGGTATAACTTTAAGTAAGTGTATACATGATAATATATGTACTAAATGTATCGAAGGGAAAATGTCACAATTACCTTATCCAAAGGTAGCATCAAATAGATCTAACGAAGTCCTTTCACTAATCCATAGTGATATCTGCGGTCCCATGAAGACGGAAACATTCTCAGGTAAAAGGTATTTTATTACTTTCATTGATGATTTTAGCAGGTTTACTATGGTTTATTTACTTTCACACAAATCGGAAGCCCTAGAAAAATTTAAAGATTTCTCTGCACTAGTAAAAAATAAATTTGGTAAACAAATAAAAGCCTTTAGATCGGATAATGCAGGGGAATATCTTGGGGAAAATTTTGAAGATTATTTAACCCTTAACGGTATCGAACGCCAATTGAGTGTACCATTTTGCTCACCTCAAAATGGTGTTGCTGAAGGAAAAAACCATACCCTTGTAGAAATGGCGCGCACAATGCTGTCAGGCGCAAATCTACCAAAACAATTTTGGGGTGAAGCAATTCTCACTGCCACTTATTTAACAAATAGGCTGCCAACCAAAGCAAACAATAACATAACCCCATTTGAACTTTGGAATAACCGTAAACCAAATTTGTCACACATAAAAACATTTGGTTGCAAGGCATACGCCTATGTAGAAAAATCTAAAAGGGCTAAATTCGATGAGAAAGCCATTGAAGGCATTTTCTTGGGATATGACCAAAGGAGCAAGGGATATAGGATATATATCGGGGATAATAGAGTAATGATATCTAGATCAGTAAAATTTCTAGAAAATGTAAAAAATGATACTAAACAAGACGAAAATAACATTTCGACCCCAACCGAAGTTGCTCAAATTGAATTAAATGGTGATAAACATGACGCGGACGCAATTCCACATCAGAGTCAAATACAGCTTAGAAGATCGGGAAGAGAAAACAGGGGAGTACCTCCCGATAGGTATGGAATTAGCGCAAACATGTGTCAGATTGAGGAACCCAAAACTTGGGAAGATATAGAAAATATGGAAGACCCAAAAATTAAAAATAATTGGCTAGCAGCTACAGATGAGGAATTCAATTCACTTATGCAAAATAAAACTTGGGAATTAGTCGACCCACCTCCGGGATAACATATTATAGGTTGTAAATGGACTTTTAAAACAAAACGCAATGCACGCGGAGAAATAGAACGCTACAAGGCGAGACTTGTTGCGAAGGGTTATTCGCAAAAATTCGGGTGCGATTATGATGAAACTTTTGCCCCTGTCGTGACACACACCACAATAAGAAGTTTCCTAAACGCTGCTGTATATAAAAATTTAGATATAATTCATTTAGATGTAAAAACAGTATTTTTGCACGGAAACTTAGACGAGGAGGTATTCATGAAACAACCCGAGGGATATATAGTAGAAGATCAAAAGGAAAAGGTGTATAAACTGAATAAGGCTATTTACGGGCTAAAACAGGCTGCTAGAGCCTGGCAACTAAAAATTAGTCAAACACTCAAAAACATGGGATTTAATCAGTCCACATCAGATTTATGCTTGTTCAAACGAAATAAAAACGGAAACTTGTCTTATATTATAGTATATGTCGATGATATTTTAGTAGCAGGAAAGAAAAGGGATACCGAAGAGATATACAAAGAGTTATCAAGGGAATATGAAATAAAATCGTTAGGTAAAGTATCGCATTATTTGGGGATAAATATCAAACAAACAGAAGATGGAAGTAATGTTAGATCAAGAAAATAAAATTGACGAAATTGTTTGGAAATTTAACTTAGTAAATTCTAAACCAACTTATACAGGGTGACCCAAAATAACGGGGACAAACGTTTATTTCGAAACTTTATTAACCAAAGAAATTTAAACAAATTTAATAATGGACAACAATAACAAATACCTTTGGCAACAACATATTCAATTGGTTTCGAAATGGCCTCCCTTGGCGGCGATACACAGTCCCAAACACGTCATGAAATTTTTGGCAATGTGCCGCAGGTTCTCTGGCGACAATCGGTCCCACTCCCGACGCAGCGACTGCTTCAGCAACTCCAAACTTTTGTGACGTTTAGCACAGGCCCTGGCCTCCAAAATCGACCACACGCTGTAGTAAATCGGATTGAGATCCGGCGAGTAGGGCGGCCATTCTGCCGAGGTGATGAAACCCGGAAAGTGGGTCTTGCACCACTCCTGAGTCGTTTTCGCCTTATGGGCCGGAGCGGAGTCCTGTTGAAAAGTCCATTCCGCATCGCCGAAGTGCTTCTGGGCCCACAGAAGTACCACGACCTCGAGAATGTCACGGCGGTACACATCTTGATTGATTTTAACCCCCTGATCTACGAAAACCAGAGGTGTTTTGCCGCTGACACAAATCCCACCCCAGACCATAACGAACTGCAGATTTTGGCGATGCTTGACGATGGCAGAGGTGCTGGAAGCCTCTGCGGACCAGCTTCTGTCGTTTTGGGGATTGTGCGCCTGCTCCACGGTGAACAGCTTCTCGTCGGTGAAGAGGATGCGCTCCCATTGCCGACCTGCGGCCCGATGCTTGAATTGACGACATCTTTGGAGCCGCACACGCTTGTTTTCATCGGTGAGCAGTTGGACTTTTTGGAGCTTGTACAGCTTGAGGTTTAGCTCTTCTTTGGCAATTCGACAGACAGTTTCTCGGCTGATTCCAGTTTCACGGGCGATTTTCCTCATGGAGACCCTCGAATTTTGCTTGACTTGTTTCTTGATGATTTTGCGGTTCCTAGATTTATTGGCGGTGTGCTTTCTTCCTCTTCCGGCAAGGTCGCCTTCATGGTTAAGCTTCTTGAAACGATTTATAGCCTTGGACACAGTCTGATGAGACACATTGAGCAAACGAACAATTTCACACTGACGTTTTCCTCGACGAAACAGCTCCAAAATTGCACTGCGTTTACTTGAATCCTAAAAACATAACAAATTTTAGGAGCATAAAATCGAAAATGCATACACTAGTACATAAAAACATGGAGAATCCAATAAAACAATAATGAATTGGATAGGGTAAAAAACTTCCCTGTCAGGACGTGTTAAACTTTGTCCCCGTTATTTTGGGTCACCCTGTACTCCCATGAATACGGATTATTTTAATTTAGATCCTGATAGTAAACTAATGAGTAACAATACCCTTTATCGACAAGCAGTGGGGGCACTCTTATATATCTCCACCATCACTAGACCGGATATATCTGCCTGTGTGAACATATTAGGTAGAAGAAATAAAAAACCTAGAGAAGTAGATTGGTTAGCAGTTGAAAAGGTTATTCGATACTTAAAAACGACCAAAGATCTCAAACTACTAATTGCCGAAACGTCAGTGAAGGCTTACTTTGGAGACACGAAATTTTTTGGATTCTGTCTGTCTGTCTGGATGTCTGTCAGTTTGTCAGTCTGTCTGTTCCGCGATAACTAACGCAAAAAACACCCGATTGGCTTGAAATTAAGTGGGTATGTTAGTGAGGCACTGGGATTAAGCTGTATAGTTTTTTGTAAGATTTGATTCATTCGTTCGAAAAATATAGAATATTTTATTTTGCGCAATAATGCTTTTCTATGGCAAATCCAATGATTTTTAATTTCTTTTTTCTTGAGAGAAAATGTCACATTTCATTAATGGAATTCAATGATAAATGGATACTGAAATTTGCCGGTTAATTTATTCGTATTGTCTTGAAATTTTGTCTAAAAATTTTTCAGATTTTTTGAATTATTACTGTAAATTTTGGAAATTTTTTATATATGTGTTCCAATAATATAAACTAATTTGTTTTAGAGATTTACTTATTTCAAATGTATTTATTTCATTTTCTTTATTTTCTCTTAATGGTTGCTAAGCAACCATTCATCTTAATCCTTAATTTTATAATGTTATAAATTTGAATGAAGTCAACGTCAAAACTGATGAATTAATGTGTTTGTATCTTTGTGTAGAACTATAACATAGACCAGAAAAGAACATAGGCTATGTTTTATTAATTTTATTAACATATTTTCCTTAATAATTCAAAATTTCTTCTTTTTCATGCAGAATCAATAGCGATTTTTTAGATAAAATTTAAACAATTTCCTTTATCGTTGCAAAAAAAAAAAAAAAAAAAAAAATCAAAATATGAATTAATTTTTTAACGGCAATAAGTTTCAATTGAGCAATTTCCATTCGAAAAATTAAACTAAGAAAAAATAAATATGACGTCAGAATAAAAATAAAAATAAATGTAGAATTTTGTTAAATATTAAACACGGAAATTTGTTTCGCTAATAAGAATTTTTCTGATAAAAATGGGGGCATTATTAGAAGTAAAAAAATAATAATAATTATATTTTTAACAATTATTTCACCTGATAAAATTTGACGTCATAATTGAAATAAAACAGGTATTTTATAGTAGTCGTAAAAAATATTAGAAACATGGATATCAATAACTCATGAATAATGACGTCATTGCCAAAACTTCAGTGAAGGTTTATTTTGGCGACACAAAATTTATTGTTTTCCGCCTGTCAGTCTGTCTGACCGCGATAACTGCCACAAAATGCAATCAAAACATATTTTTTTCGGAAACAAAATTGTAAAACCCTAGATTACTGAGTTCACACTTTCAAAAGTTCCTGATACATCAGATTAAGTGTTTGTGGTGGGCAGGTATGTAGAAGTATGAGTATAATGAAAAATGCTTATTAAAACTGTTACTTATCCTTATAAATAAAAATGTATAAAGAAATACAAGATATACGATAACCATTAGCAAATTGATAGAAAGTTACAAATTTAAGTTTAATGAGATTACGGGGGGAAATCTACAATGTTATAGTAAAAAAACAAAAATAATAGATCATGAAAATCTCAGAATATCCTAACATAACTAAATCTTTAATTTAACGCTTTTGATGGCTGAAAACTTCTTATTCTTATTTTATTCTTATAAATAATTACGTAATTTGAAAATTTTAAATTAGAGTTTGCAGGAAGTTGAATATTACCCAAAGTGTGTTTAAAAAAAATGATGTGCAAAGCTGACGTTGAGGCTCCTGATCTGCAGATTTACTAGTTGATAAGATTAAAGAGCCCGTCTTAACAGCATATTGTGATGCGGATTGGGCATCAGATAAAAGTGACCGGAAGTCCACTACCGGCAATATCTTCAAATTGGGCAACAACTTGTTAAGCTGGTCAAGCAGAAAGCAGACCAGTGTCGCACTCTCCTCTACTGAGGCAGAATACATTCCCGTCTCAAATAACTGTCAAGAAATGGAGTGGTTACTCGCATTATTAACAGATTTGGACCTACCACAAACCTTACCGATTTCGATCTATGAGGATAATATTCTATGCATAAAAATCTCAAAGAATGAGAAACATCTATCAAGGAGCAAACACGTAAGTGTCAAATACTACAACGTAAAAACTATGATAGAAAACGGAACAATGTGTCTACACTATTGCCCTTCAAAGCAAATGATTGCTGACATAATGACAAAACCCCTTGCGAAACCTCAGTTTGAAACTTTGAGATCTCAGCTGCAACTGAGGCTAGCACTTTGAAAACAAAAGTGGGGGTGATGGAAAAGACACTTTCTCACCATTAAAAAACTTATTTGTTTCCAAAGCACTCGCCAGATGGCAGCAGCATGAAACTTTTGTCCTGAAACCAAGAAAAGAACTCATTAAAAACTTTCTTTGACGTCACATTTTTCTGCGAAGCTACTCTCAGTCAGAAATGATTCTACGCGGTTGATGTTTACCTTTTCCTGAAACTGTTAAATCGGAAGCAAAGTATTCAGCTCCGATAATATTTCATTTTAAAAGAACTTTAAGATTTAAACATTTAAATTCTACTTATTTTGTGTTTACGTAAATTGTGCTGTGATTCTTTATTTGTGTAATTAAAGAAGACATCTTTCCCAAAACGGAAGTGCACATATCATTTACTCTACAGTACATACTAATAAAATAATAATATATTATTATTCCAGTAAATTCTACGCAGGCCTAAAGAAGAAGAAAGTTATTATGTCCGAAGAAGATTCCTAGAAAGGTAGGCCGGAACTTATATACTTTCTTTTTATTGAAATATCACTTAACTGAAACAGAACTCACCCTATAAATATGAAACTAGTCGTTGGAGGCCACCGTAATACTTACTCATCATGGATATGCAAAGCACAATATATGAAAACATAACACATGTAAACAATTTATAAAATGGATTACAATTCCAAAACAAAATACAAACGTATATTTAAGTATTTTTAACACATAATCATGCACTATTAATGAATTTCTGATGACCCAATTTCGATAAACTGTATGAAACGCCAAACTATTCAAGTAGTACTGAATTGCGTAAAAGAAACATCCTTATAACTCCAAAAATACTAATCTTATTCACTAACGGTTTCTTGCATCAAATTAAGTATCTCATTTCCAATTAAAAGATACCTTTGAATTGAAATTTCAATGAAATACAGGGTCATGAAAAATCAAAGAATGTGGAAAATTGGATTAAAAATATCTCAACAACTAATTATCCGATTGACTTCGCTTTATATGCAAAACTTGTGTTATTTTATTGCCTTTTACGTCCACTCCTTAAAATAAAAGAATTCGAAAATTTTTATATACCTTTCATCAGAACGAATTTTTTGAAAATCCGAAATAAATAGTTCCGGATAATCGAGGTTACCGATATTAAATAGGCTTCGCCCCATTCTTATGTACTAAGCACATACGAAATTTCAAATCTCTATCTCATTTTTTCGGGAGATAGAGCGGTTACAGACAGACAGACAGACAGACAGACACACAGACGGACGGACGGCAAAATTTTTTTTCTAAAAATATGTTTTTCGGAATCTCCAGTGTCCGAAACGTGTAAATCCGTCAAAAAAAAATTTTCGATTTTCAAAACGATTGCAAGACTTATCCTATATTACGTATGATGGGTAATTAACGGAAAATTAAATTCATGGAATCAATTGAAATTTTATGTCGAGCTACCAATACTTGTAACGATACTTTGTCGTACCATATTCTAAGAATATGGTACAATCTGCTTAAAATAACTTGAACCCCCCCTTTCTATCGAATTTGGAACATTTTGACTCCCCCCCCCTTTTTTAGGTGCGTTCGTAATTATATAAATACGTAGCACCTATTGTTGTCGCTCAGTCCGTCCTTCCGTCTGTCTGTCCGTCCGCATATAACAACTCAAAAACTACCCAACCGAATCGTTTGAAATTTAAAATACATAATTATTACATAACTTTGTCGAGTGATTTCAAATTTTATGGAAATCGGATGGATAGATCAATTACAGGGACAATCAAAAGTATTCCGTTACATTACGGTCAATGGGGAAAATTGTTTCAAATGCATTTTAATCGTTTGAAATTTAAAACGTATATTTATTACATAATTTTGTCGAGTCATTTCAAATGTTACGAAAATCGGATGCATAGATAAATTACAGGAACTATCAAAAGTACTCCGTTACATTACGGTCAATGGGGAAAAATGTTTCAAATTCATTTTAATCGTTTGAAATTTAAAACGTATAATTATTACATAATTTTGTCAAGTCATTTTAAATGTTATGAAAATCAGATACATAAACCAGTTACAGGGACAATGAAAAGTATTCCGTTATATTACGATCAATGGGAAAAAAAGTTTCAAATGCATTTTAATGGTGTTACACTAATTTGAACATAATAGAATTGACATGAAGTATGTACTAAAATATATATTCTGTACAATCTGCGATGCAAAGAATATTTATTATTAAATTACAGGGTCACACAAATGTATTCCATTAAATAATGTTATACGGGAAAACATTGTTTGGGGCGTGTTTCAATTATATTAAACTACTTCACATTTAGGAATAAGATATACGTTGCTGAGGTGTATTAAAAATTACTCCCTGCATATTTACAGGAGCACAAAGATTTCGACCACTATACTGTATCCAAAGTACGCTCTACTATATCAGCAAGATCTAAATATTTTAAAACTTCGTTATCGTACGAACGCACCTCATTTGCTACGCTTCACGTGCAATTTCCAACTTGTTTACTTTGTCTTTGGATCAGTCTAATTCGTATAAAAGAACTCAGCCTTCGACTTTTAATCTTTTGTTGTTTTAACCCTGATGATAAGCATGACATGCTAGAAAGTACTAAGTTTTATTAATAAAAACCATCTTTAAGTAAACTTAGTATTTTATTTTGGTTTTAGGTATAAATAAGGTGAATTAAAGGATTCGGCATATGTGATATGTTACATCATTTAAATCTTATAATTGAAGAATTTAATTTTTTGATTAATAAAATAATAATGTGAGTTAGCAATATACTTAACAGCGATTTTGACCAAATACCAAATAGTCTTCACTCAAGTAAACCGATAGCCTTTAAATTTCAGAGATTTAAAATATTAAAAAAATTATATAATTATTAATGCACCTACTTTCAAATTGATAAACATTATCTTTATCAATAACTTTATGCACTTAAAAAACCTATACTTTGAATTGTTATTTCAGAAGAGTTTTAAAGCATTTTAATTTTGATGTGATTCCTATCTGGTTTAAAACGAATGGATAATATTATCTGATATTCTAAAACAAATATTTTAAAATAAAAAACAACAAGTTGTAAATTGCACGTGAAGCGTAGCAAATGAGGTGCGTTCGTAATGAAAAGATATTCAGATCTTGCTGTTACAGTATACAGTAATTTGGATACAATATAATGGTCGAAATCTTTTGTGTGTTCCTATAAATACTACCTGTTTTTTATTATACAAGAAATAACTTGTATTAAACCGCAGCAACATATATCAATTTCATGAAATATGAAATAGTTTAATATAATTAAAACACGCCCCAAACAATATTTCCCCGTATACCATAATGCAGTATTATATACTTTTGAGTAGCCCTGTAAAATAATAATAAATACTCTTTGTATCATAAATTGTATAGAATGTATGGTACTACTTGTTTATCCCATCGACTATTTTTGCCAAATTATAAAAATCGCCAAACTAATAGCCAAGTTATACATGTTGACATAATTTTTATTTTAAATAACGAAAGAAAAAATATATTAGTAAAACATGAATAAAGATACAAATAAAAAGTGGAATTATAAACCACTTGATGACATTTTAAACATGTGTATCGTGTTTATTTTCATGAATATGACATTCACAATGATACATTATTGGCATTTAATCCTGTAATTTGGTGATAGTTTTTTGGTCGGCGGGATAACCAAGTAGTACCGAATGTATATTTTACTATCTACTTCATAGATTCATGTCAATTCTATTGTATTTGAAAGAGTGTAACACCATTAAAATGTACTTGAAACTATTTTATCCTATTGACCGTAATGTGATGGAATATATTTGATTGCCCGTGTAATTAAGGTATACATCCGATTTTTATAAAATTTTAATTGGCTCGACAAAATTATGCACCAATTATAAATTTTAAAACTCAAACGATTTGGTTGGGTAGTTTTTGCTCTATTATATGTGGACAGACAGAAGGACGGACTAAACGATGACAATAACTTGATGTAATCCTGTGCGAAGTATATCTATTTTATAAAATATTAAATAGTGCAATACTGTTAAAATGCATACCAAACAATGTCTCAATGTATAATTATGCAATGGAATACTTTTGTGTGGCCCTGTCAATCAATAAGAAATATTATTTGCGCTACAGATTGTACAGAATGTATACTATACTATATACTTCATAAATGCATATCAACTTCATTACGTTCGAAAGAGTGTAAGACCATTAAAACGCACTTAATTTTTTTCCACATTGAATCCTTTTGATTGTCCCTGTAATTGAACTATTCATCCGATTTTCATAAAAATTTAAATGACTCGTCAAAATTTTCTAATAATTATATATTTTAAGTGTCAAACGATTCTGTTGGCTAGTTTTTGAGTTATTATATGCGGACAGACGGACAGATTGAACGACAACTATAGGTGATATGTATTTACATAATTATGAACGAACCTAAAATGGAAAGGAAAGAAAGAAAAATGGATTAATGACTCATCAAATCCATTTTTCCATAAAAATTTAAAAACAAACCTGGAACAAACAAGCTAAAAACTACGCTTATTACATTAATTCTCAAAAAATAGAATATTTTTGGGGAGCTAGGCGATGTCATAAATCTTCAAATATTGTTCAGATTAACATCAGTCATACTGCGTTAATTTCACTTAAAATATGAACCTTTAACTCGTTTAATTTAAAAATCTTTTTTGATTAAAAAGAAATGGCTCATTTAGCCTTTATCGAATATTGAATAACAAGTGGGTAAGTGTGGTCGCAGCTTGCCCAGAGGGTTTCATTTAATATCTCCTTCAAAACAGTTTAACTTGAATAAATCATGTGAAAAACAAATAAGCGTGATTTATTTAATCCATTATTCATGTTACGTACGTAATAAATTTTATATCTATTTTAATTTGCGTGCAACAATTAGAAGGAAAAAACAACAACAAAATGAACTGATGGTATAAATATATATATACAAGTATTAAAAAATACTCTGGTGAACAACAAAAAAGGTTTATATGTTTTTAAGTATGAAAAAGTATTTGACAAGTGCTACTAATTGAGCAGGAGAGAGTACATGGGGTCCCTTCTTGGCTGCAGCTCACTGTCAATGCCAAATTTGAAAAAATCACATTTGCTATTTTTCCGTGTAAAAGAAATCAATCACAATTACGATAAAAAATGTGTAGCGCAAAGACATAGCAAGAAAAAACGCAGCGTAATTAAACAAGAATGTAAGGGGAATTAGTACCAGAAACCTTAGTTCCTGTAGCGTATCATACTCATGCATTGACAGCAAGCATGTCTGCAGCATAAAACTGCACAGAAAACTGATTTGTAATGCAGTTGCAATGCAGAGTCAAAAGTGCAGTTTGCTGTGCAGAGTCAACATCGCAGTTCACATGTAAAGCAGGATTGAAAATTTTACTAAAAAGGAAGATGGAAAGTTTTGTGCAAATTTCTTTTATATGGAACAAGTGCAAATATGGATTTTCAAATTTGGCATTGACAGAGAGCTGCAGTCAAGAAGGGACCGCTTGTCCTCTCTTTCGCTCAATTAGAAGCACTTGTCAAATACTTTTTGAAACTACAAAACATATAAATCTTTTTGGTTGCTCACCAGAGCATTTTTTAATACTTATTAAAATTTTTTGATAAAAAATGAAGATTTTTTTTATATCTTGAAATGCAAAATATTTGCTGCCAAAATTTTATTGTGGTATTAAAACAATTAAGTAAGTTATTGCATTGTCATATAAAATGCATGATGTCTGAAAAATAAATCAAGGAATCGAACGAAAATAATTACTGTACGTTCACAACTTTAATCAAAAAACTGAAACTACATGCTTCGCAATAAATAATTAAGTTTTTCACGTGATTTACTTAATTTGAACAAATTATGTTACATACATAAAAAAATTATACTTATTTAAACTTGGTAGAAACGAATTAAAAGAAACTACAACAGCAACAACAAGAAACAATATTCAACTGGAGCTTTAAGACACAAATTCTCTAGTAGCGTATAAGGACAGCTTAATGCGACAATATTAAAACTTAGACTGAGTAATTAAAAGGGGAAAAAATCAAAAAATCCCTATATGGTTTCGGCGAGTTGTTTTCATGGTATTGATGTTAAAGTGATGTTATACACTTATAAACTTAGACATAGGTTATAAGTAAAATATTATTTCTTCAATTTTTGATCCATGATGATTTTAATTGCTATTTTATAGAAATGTACAATAAAAGCATGTTATAATATTTTTAATATTAGAATATTAATAATGACAATGCATCCTCTTCAAATATTAATGACATAATCCTAAATCAAACCAGACATTGGATTTTGGCGATTTTAGTGACCCCAAGCCACGTTCAACTTCATCAGAGGCCACAGAATCTTTTGCTTCTTTAGGCGTGTCTTAGGACGGAATTAATGATGTAATCTCCGTCTATGCAATCTCGTGAGAATGTTGTCCTAGCAAGGGGCGTTACAAACAAGATCTCTGTTTTCGATTGGTTAGGCAAGATATGATGTCATGAATTCCGTCATACAACAAAGAGCTTCCTAGACCTCTAATGAAGATGACCGTAGACAAGCACTCTTGAGAGAACTGAATTTTCAGAAACTTAAAAACTCTCCCCCAATCAAAACGCGGAGTTTTCGGCAGACAATTAACGACTTGAACAGTTCCAACGATGATTCCTAAAAGCTGCGCACCTATCACAACGAAAGAACAACAACAACAACAACAAAAATCTTAGGGCACAAGAAACTGACTGTGCAGCAAGCTCTAAAATGGACGAAACTTTAATACTAACGTACGTATAAGCGCTGCGCGCCCATTTAAATAAAAAAAAACATCACTGGATGTACGAAACTCGCTGTGCAGCAATCTCTAAAGTGCACGAAACTCTTCAATGCCGCGGTTATTTAAATGTACTTGTGAGCGCTGCGCGTCCATTTAAACCAAAAAAACATCACTGGATGCATGAAACTCGCTATGCAACAGCCTCTAAAGTGCATGAAACTTGTCAGTGCCGCGGCCAACGCGCTTATGAGCGCTGCGCGCCCATTTAAACAACAGAAAAAAAAACATTACTGGGTGTACGCAACTCGTTGTGCCACAACGAAACTCGTCAAAGCTGCTATCTCTAACGACACTAAAACCCAAAGAAAAATCTCTGGATGCACAAGAGTCTCATTGAGGAAACTTCTAAAATGGACAAAACTGGTTTATACCGCGGTTACTATCGCCAGAATCAAACTATTAAAATATGCATAAATTTGTTCAAAAATACGCGATGCAATTTTGAAATAATTTTCTAATATTTATAACGTATAAATATTCTGCTAATTTTTAAATAATGAAAAAAGTATTTCTAATGTGGGAATGCGCTACCGTATTAACATTTCACATTACAACCCTCTGACAGTGTTGCAAAAGGGCAAAATTGTAATGTTGTTTTCTTAGCATTTTGTTTTAATTCCTAAAAAAAAAATATGATTCTTTCAAAATTATAGAAAAAAATTATTTACGAATATGAATGTTATCCTTGAGTGTGTTAATCATTGCACAATGTATTAAAAATCCATTAAATCAATTGAGTTATATCATTTTAAATATTGCTTGCATTGCAGTGAAACCTGGAGCTTAGGGAACGTCTATAGACGGGCTTGTCAGTGAGAGGGTTAAGAGTAATAAAATTATGAGGAAAATAAAATATAAGTGTACAATACCATGTAAAACACAGGGAAAAGTAACCGAAACGAACATCAATACCAAGAAAGCAACTCACCAAAACCAGGTAGGGATTTTTTGATTTTTCTCCCGTTTCGTTATGCAGTCTAAGTTTTAGCATTGTTGCATTAAGCTGTCCCTATCCACTACCAAATTCGATTTTCTCTGTGATCGTCAAGCATACAAAGATGAATTTTTTTTAAGTTTTACCAAAATGATTAAAATAAACCAAAAATAAATTCCTATGACATCCTAATTCACTTATAGGATCGTTAGCTATCGCTTGTTGAATTTTAAGTCTTCATTTTTTCGCTAAAAGTTAAAAAATTACAGTTAACTACGATGATTTTTTGAATGATATCATTTTATTCACCTCGTCGAGTTCTATCTTTTGAAAAAAAAAAAAAAAAAAAAAAAAAAAAAAAAAAAAAAAAAAAAAACACTGTCGTACGTCAACTGGTTCACCAGAAATTTTAAAAAGACATTTGCATTTTCTATTTCTAAAACGTATTATACCAAACGCTACCGTGTTTGCTATGATATTAAAATAGTAGTATTTTTCAAAATTTTATGATTTGTTGTGTGGCATGAGGTATTCAGCTGTAAGTACATAACATTTGAACTATCTGATTAACATAGTTTTTCTGTACGGACTCAGTGACAGACAGACAGACAGAGACGAATAAGATTTCGTCGGCTGAATGAAACCTTAAAAATTGGGCACATATGTCATATACGCACCACATTTGCACGTGCTTTTTTCTCCCGCCAATTTGGCATTGCACATCTGCGCCAAGGAGAAGATCCGTTTAATAAGTTTATAACAACTAAGAATGTATTCGTTAAAAATACCAGTTTATAACAATTATTAGGAAAATAAAATGGGAAATGTTAAAGATTTCAGTAAAATGTGCTAATTAAATGTTAAAACTGTATGTATTCAACATGGATATAAGTACTACTATTTACGATTTATTCTGAAAATTATATTTACTCTTTTGTTACTTATTAAGTTTATTATATATAATTGCTTATTTATTGTTTCCTTTTTTTTATTTTAATTCTTTAAATTACTTTTATCATATAATATATCAATAATTATTCATATCAAACTATCATTTATTTACTTTTATTATTTCCTTTCTTAGAATAGTAGAATCTCTTTCATTTTTTCACGTTATTTTATTTTTAAATTGCAATAAAAAATCATGCCCTGCTATTGCATGTATTTTGTAACTTATGTTCAAAAACAAAATTTTTGCCAAATTGGCGGGAGAAAAAAGCACGTGCAAATGTGGTGCGTATATGACATCTGTGCCAAAAATTGTACACTCGTGACATGATAATTCTCTTTGATATTTTAAATTGAAATAATTATTGATATAGATATAATAAAAACAATTTTAAGAATTAAAATAAAAGATAGCAGTAAATAAAAATAAAGTTAATAAAAAAAAGAAAGAATAAATAAACATTTGTAAATAATAACCTTAATAAGTAACAAAACAGTAAAAATAATTTTCAGAATAAATTGTAAATATTAATACTTATAGCCATATTGAATTGCATGCAGGTGTATCATTTTATCTGCACATTTCACTGAAATGTTTAATTTTCCCCATTTTATTTCCATAACAATTGTTATAAACTTATTAAACAGATCCTCTCCTTGGCACAGATGTGCAATGCCAAATTGGCGGGGGAAAAAACATATGCAAATATGTTACGTATATGACATGAGGGTCTTTAACTGTTATTAGAAAAATAAATGTTTACCAAACTCACGTCAGTAAAGAATCGCAGCAGTGTAGTGCGTATGTGGTATCTCTGCCAAATTTTCAACAAATATGAATCTTGTTAATTACTTCTGCCAATGACGTATAGGACAATAATTTTTAACGATATTAAATACATAAAATTATTAAAAATATTAAACCATATAAATTAAATAAATAAAATAAATAAAATACAATAAATAAACAATGAAAATTAAATAATAAAATAATATAAGTTGCTATAAGCTATAATAAAAAATAAATTAAAAACTGCAAACATAAACTAACTATAATTAATAATCTATACAGTAGTTAAAAAAGGGTTATTATAAGTGGCATAATTGGCACCATGCTTGGCACAGTTGCATCTAACTTAGCCCAGATAATGTGTAATGTACATAGGATGCATTTTAAAAATTAAAGCTGTTTTTTTTTCTATTAAGCAAACAAATGCATTTCTTTTGTACACCGATGTCATAGATGCACCAAAACTTCATTTTGGATCAAAAATGACGATTTTTTCCTTGTATGGAATGGCTATACTGCAAGCTCTGGTATTAATAGTTCTGTCAATTGCATTTTTGACATTGCGTGTATTACGTAACTAAAAAAATTGTGTGTGTTTATTTTAAAAAATCATGTTTTCTTTTCAATAAAATAAATCTGTATGTTTTAGAATGAAATTGTAGACGTTTACAACATATAAATTTTTCCGTAATAAAATAAAAGTAACATACACTCTAGGCCTAATGGTTATTCGAAATTAAAGTTGTTTTGTAAGAATAGAGCAAACAAAAAATAACTCGACCGGTGCGTTTGCGACATTAAATTATTTTATTGCAAAAAAGAAAAATAATTTTGGACTATGTATTCCCAAAACAAAAATATTATACATAAAATAAAGTAAGTAAAATAAATATTACAGATAAAAAACTTAGTTGTCTCGAATTTGTCAACAAAATTCAAACTCAGAAAAAGAACTCTTATGCTATATATGTTACGATTCATTCAAACAGATCTCTTAATATAGATTTGAAAATAACTACGATGGAATTCTACAAGAAATTAAACTTCATAAATATAATGAATTATAATATCGATCGTTAATTACTGATAATGGAAGTAAAATATTATCAATTCTATGGAATAATGCACAAATGATTCAGAGATTACATTCTTAAAAACAAATCTTAAAGGAATATAAAGATAATACCAAAACATGCAAAAAATATTGTGCTTAATTTTAAAATCGTTTGTATTCGAAATACAGCAAAATAATTCAATATCATAACCAATGATAAAAATTTCTATAAAGTACAGATTATTCAATGTATTTAAAAATATTATTACCTTTGCTCCAATTTGGTTTCCGCACTGGCCAGCCTGAATATGAACTATTTCGCGCATTTTAAATCGCAAATATATTTAAAATAAAGTAAATATAACGAAAGTTATAAAAAAAAACTCGAGATTTACACAAAACTTAATGATCTTATAAAAAATTAGAATAAATAGAAAAATAGAGGTTGCTATGGTTATTGAATGTGAACGTAAAAATTGATGCCAAAAATACGTGAAAAAATATTACCAAACGATTTTATAAAATATTCAGCAACAAATCAGGATATAAAAACTGCATTCAAACTTTTTAGAAATCTCAACATAAATAATTATTGGATAGATTTTATTATAAAATAAATTTACCCGCAGACCCACTTTTGCAAAACTACAACACCCAAAAGACCAATGGAAAAATGCAGTCATTCTAAAATTTTAAATAGTCATTGGATTAATTAATTTAGAGATAAAATGTTTATGAAGAATAGGGTGACTTTATATCAGAGTAACGAAATACCGGCTATGAAAATTAATTCATTCAGACGATTTTTGTTTAGATAAAGGATTACTTTGCTTTTAATAAATAATTAAAAAATAATTTTAAAAATAAGTGATTAATTTAATTGCAAGAACAAATTTAAGAAGTTAAATAGTTAAATTCAGACTTGTTTATCTAAATAAATTACCTATACATATATATGTATATTGATAGATAGATTACATTTAGGAATAAATATGAATATTTTATTTCACACATTTTATAAATTTGTATAAAACTATTAATGGGGAAAGTAAGAAACGACATTTTGATGCACACTTTATAAATATTGCAAAAAAATTTATGACCGGGAGACGAATGCACAGACCATCTCTTCATCGAGTTCACCGATTAAATTTTAGAGTTAGTTTAATCTAGATTGCATAATAAATACATCTGGTCTGCTAAGTCACATCTTACAAGGAAGGGAAGATCCATTGGGGGCATACTCAGAATTTTTTGAAAAAAAAAAATACGAATTAAACTACTCATGTAGGTAATAAAGGTTCAGTGAAAATTAGCGGCGGAATTACATTATGTAAAAAAAAAAAAAAAAAAAAAAAAAAAAATAATAATAATAATAGTTTGGAATAATTGGCGTGAAAAGCTGAAAGCGACGCGGGATTTGGCGAGCAGTGCATTTCCTCGCCAAAAGCAGACGATTTTAGCGAATCTGAAAATTGATTTTAATTGACTTCACTGTTAAAAAACTGCAGCATTTACTGCAACGTCACTCCACTACTTAGAATATTATAGAATATCTCTCTTCTGACCAATGAGAATGCTCCATAGCACGGTGAATTAGCCGTTTTCTATAAAAGCGGTGGAGTGACTCTGCAGAAAATGGTACAGATTTTTAGTGGTGTTGTAGCTTGTGCAACACTGTTAAAAATCTGCTGCATTTTGCTGCAACTCTCTCCACCGCTTGTATATAATATCTCTATTCCAACCAATGAGAAAGCTCCATTTTACGGCCAAGTAAGCGTTTTCTATACAAGCAAGGGAGTGCGTTGCAACAAAATGCAGCAGATATTTAACAATGTATTTTTCAATTTGAAACAATTTTAATCCATTTAAATTGTGTTTTAAATGATAAAATATATTAATTTCATTTTGTTATAAGTACATATAAACTTATATGACAAAATTACACTTAAAGTAAAGTAAAAATGCAAAACTAAAATTACTTAAACTAAACTTATTTAAATAAATTGAACATAGAAAATTTTTTCTTTAAAAAGTAATTTGAAGCGTAAAAGCATATTTTTCAAAATTTCGTTTTTTCGCCAAGCGGAGATAAATCGCCAAATAAACGAAATTTTTATTATTTTTGTACGGACGTTATAAGAAGTTTCCGCCGGAATGTTTTATAAACATATATAACTATATGAGAAGAACATTCTGTAATTTTTCCTTTTTTTTTCTGAGTATGCCCGTATGGAGACCTTCCTTATTAAAGGAAAACACCTCAAGACTTGATTATACTGATTGACTGGTAGGTTTAATATTGTGTTTTCCCACTAACCAAAAGATACAAGTAAATCGAGGAGTAGGAGCGAGAAAGGACAATGATGACCTACGAGCCAACAAATAAAATCGGATTTTCTGGTGCTTTCCTCCAAGATATGACTTGACAGATCAGTTGCATTTTAATATGTGAATCGAGTTTTAAATAATCGTATTATTGCATTAATGAACTCTATGAGGTGATTATTTGTGAGGTCTAAAGTCTATTAAGGATCATTGCGAAATTAAAAAAACAGAAACACATTAAATTCGTTAATGTCGCAATCATCTTATTGCATGTATGACACATGTACGAACATAATTCCCCCCCATATATAAGAAAAATCGTTATTGCCGCTATCATACGTGAGTGCAAAAATGATCACAAAAGAATATAATAATAACTAAAACAAGTTGGAAACTGCACGTGAAGCGTAGCAAATGAGGTGCGTTTGTAATATAACGAAGTTTTAAAATATTCAGATCTTGCTGATATAGTAGAGCTTACTTTCGATACAGTATAGTGGTCGAAATCTTTGTGTTCCTGTAAATATGCAGTGAGTAATTTTTATTATACTTCATTAACGTATATCTTATTCATAAAATGTGAAGTAGTTTAATATGATTAAAACACGCCCCAAACAATGTTTCCCCGTCTAACATTATTTAGTGGAATACATTTGTGTGGCCCCGTAATTTAATAATAAATATTCTTTGCATCCCAGATTGTATAGAATGTATATTTTAGTACATACGTCATAGATTCATGTCAATTCTATTATGTTCAATGAGTGTAACAACATTAAAAGGCATTTGAAACTTTTTTCCAATGGATCGTAATGTAACGGAATACTTTTGATTTTCCCTGTAATTGATCTATTCATCCGATTTTTAAAACATTTGAAATGACTCGACAAAATTATGTAATAAATATGCGTTTTAAATTTCAAACGATTAAAATGCATTTGAAACTTTTTTCCCCATTGACCGTAATGTAACGGAATCCTTTTGATTGTCCCTGTAATTGATCTATCCATCCGATTTTCATAAAATTTGAAATGACTCGACAAAATTATGTAATAAATATACGTTTTAAATTTCAAACGATTAAAATGCATTTGAAACTTTTTTTCCCATTGACCGTAATGTAACGGAATCTTTTGATTGTCCCTGTAATTGATCTATCCATCCGATTTCCACAAAATTTGAAATGACTGGACAAAATTATGTAAAAATTATGTATTTTAAACTTCAAACGATTCGTTTGAATAGTTTTTGCGTTGTTATATACGGACAGACAGACGGACAGACGGACGGACTGAGCGACAACAGTAAGTGCTACGTATTTACATAATTACGAACGCACCTAAAAAGTATTGAAGACTAACTTTATTTTGCAGTATTTTCTGATAAAAATATTATATGAAAAATGTATTTTCATTCTGAAGCACCGAAATGTTGTCGTTTCTAAATTATCAAAACTTGTATATTTAAGGATATTGCTTAATAAGCTATATCTACTTCATTTGCTAGTGCCAAAGCTATAGGGGCATGATGCTTTCATAATTTTAAAATATCTCCAGTGGAAATTATTATTTTTAGTAACTTTTTTCCCAAAAGTAAACATTCTTTTTTAGTACTTTTCAACAAAGTTGAAAAGTGCTTATGCATTCGGTTTGTCCGTCCGTCTGTCCGTCTGTCAGCGCTCTAACTCCCGTAAATATACTCGGATTGCTATGAAATTTTTATATGTTATTGAGGTTTACCCTAGCACGAACCCTATTGAAAATGAAGTATCTACTATGATTAGTTTATCTACAGAGAGAATCAAAAGTTTCCCATTACATTACGGCCTATGGGGAAAAATCGTTAATATACTCGGATCGCTATGAAATTTTAGGACGTTATTGACGTTTAACCTAGCACAAGTCCTATTGAAAATGAAGTTTCTACCATGATTAGTTTATCTACAGGGGGAATCAAAAGTTTACCATTACATTACGCCCTATGAGGAAAAATAGTTAATATACTCGGATTGGCATGAAATTTTAGGAAGTTATTGACGTTTAAACTAGCACGAACCCTATTGAAAATGAAGTTGCTATTATGATTAGTTTATCTACAGGGCGAATCAAAAGTTTTCCATTACATTACGGCCCATGGGGAAAAATCGTTAATATACTCGGATTGCCATGAAATTTTAGGACGTTATTGACGTTTACCCTAGCACAAGTCCTATCGAAAATGAAAATTCTACCATGATTAGTTTATCTACAGGGCGAATCAAAAGTTTCCTATTACATTACGGCATATGGGAAAAAATCGTTTCAAAGGAATTTTAAAGATGTTATACCCTGTCAAACATATTAAAATATGCATTCTATAAAATATAAGGTGAAAATGTAGCTATTATTCATTTACAGGGCCACACAAAAGAATTGCATTAGATAATGGTAAAAGGGGGAATTGTGTGTGACATATTTTAAATATATTAAGCTTTTTCATGTATAATAAAATTGATATATGTCACTCAAGCTTAATATAAATTATACGCTACTGTCTTGCATAATATGAAGTACATAGCATTTACATGGCCACACAAAAGATTTCAAATAGTATATCCTTTCCGAAGTACCGTATGTGTGTCCGATGGTGGCTGATGGAGGGATGAAATGCATTTTAATTATGGTAGCGCGTTTATATTTCGCTAAATATATTCACATTATATGGTGTGTATAAATGTTATAGTTGATATACAGGGCTACCCAAAAGAGCTCACCAACGTTACTGAATATGAGCGTAAATTATTTAAACGTGGTTCTTAAATAAGCTATGCATTTTTACGCTGAGCTTCATTCAATTTACTGAGAAATGCTTCCAGAATATATATAAAAGGATATACAGGACCACGCAAAGAATTCGGTACATGGACGCCTATGAATGATAATTTATGAGAATGTGATTTCAGTTGTTTTAAAAGTGTTTTAGTTTACAATAAATTTCAGCCTAATGCTGACGTGTAATAAAGGTACAATGTAAGCTACAGGTCTGAACAAAAGTATTCAAGTATGTTTCCATCTAATAGTATGAAATGCTGAAAAAGAAATTTCAAGCTACTGGGTATTTCCTTGCTAACCTAAATTTTCCCATTATATCAACTGACATATGAAATACAGGGCTGTTCTAATGTACTGGAATACATATTTGGGTATATTTGGCTACACATTATTATTTCCCAAATAACAAAGTTTTGTTAAAGATTTCATTAAGTGTTGGAAAGTGCTTCATAATCTATGCTTAACGCATGATTTTTCTTACTTGTTGTATTTTTGTAATCAAAATGTTTCTAAAATTTATATTTTATTAATAAGTTTGTGTTAAAATCATTATGCTCTGTCTTACATGTTTTAACAACTAATAAAATATGGACAAACAAAATTTCAAATAAATGGAACACACAATTACGATTAATGCATATCTAATGAATTATTACTAGTTTTACGTTTAGTTTTTAGCACTTTCCAACAAAGTTGAAAAGTACTTATGCATTCAATTTGTCTGTCCGTCTGTCCGTCTGTCCGTCTGTCCGCGCTCTAACTCCCGTAAATATACTCGGATTGCTATGAAATTTTTATACGTTGTTGAGGTTTACCTTAGCACGAACCCAATGGAAAATGAAGTATCTACCATGATTCGTTTATCTACAGAGAGAATCAAAAGTTTCCCATTACATTACGGCCTATGGGGAAAAATCGTTAATATACTCGGATTGCCATGAAATTATAGGATGTTATTGACGTTTACCCTAGCACGAACCCTATTGAAAATGAAGTTTCTATTATGATTAGTTTATCTACAGGGGAATCAAAAGTTTTCCATTACATTACGGCCCATGGAGAAAAATCGTTAATATACTCGGATTGCCATGGAATTTTAGGACGTTATTGACGTTTACCCTAGCACGAACCCTATTGAAAATGAAGTTTCTATTATGATTAGTTTATCTACAGGGCGAATCAAAAGTTTTCCATTACATTACGGCCCATGGGGGAAAATCGTTTCAAAAAAATTTTAAAGATGTTACGCCCTGTCAAACATATTAAAATATGCATTCTATAAAATATAAGTTGAAAATGTAACTATTATTCATATACAGGGCCACACAAAATAATTCCATTAGATAATGGTAAAAGGGTGAATTATGTGTGACGTACTTTAAATATATTAAACATTTTCATGTATAATAAAATTGATATATGTCATTGAAGCTTAATATAAATTATACGCTACTGTCTTGCATAATATGAAGTACATTGCATTTACAGGGCCATACAAAAGATTTCAAATAGTATATTCTTTCCGAAGTACCGTATATGTGTCCTATGATGGCTGATGGAGGGATGAAATGCATTTTAATTATAACATTCGCGTTTATATTTCGCTAAATATATGCACGTTATATGGTGTGTATAAATGTTATAGTTGATATACAGGGCTACCCAAAAGAGCTCACAAACGTTACTGAATATGAGCGTAAATTATTTAAACGTGGTTCTTAAATAAGCCATGCATTTTTACGCTGGGCTGAATTCAATTTACTGAGAAATGTTTTCAGAATATAGATAAAGGGATGTACAGGGCCACGCAAAGAATTCGGTACATGGACGCCTATGAATGATGATTTATGAGAATGTGATTTCAGTTGATTTAAAAGTGTTTTAGTTTCCAATAAATTTTAGCCTAATGCTGATGTGTAATAAAGGTACAATGTATACTACAGGGCTGAACAAAAGTATTCAAGTATGTTTCCATCTAATAGTATTGTTGCAGCGTATATGGGGTTCTTTTGATCTTATGGTTAGACAACTTCAAACTCTTGTTTCTTAGAAAAGTAGAAAATAATTTATTTACAGATCTTCAGAACAACAGAGGGCGCGACTGAGTTTCAACCCCCTTCTTGGCGCGTTTTCAAAAAATAGCCATATTGGCGCGTTTTTGCGTTTTATCTCCCGGATGTGATTACCAGGAGATATCACGCAAAATCGCACAATTTAAAAAGGCGATAATGAAAATACAACAGAAATACACATTTTAAAAGATACAAAATGCTATCATTTTAAAGAAAATGACTGAAAATGCAAAAGAAATACACATTTTAAGATATTGAAAATCCAAAAATTGTAAATACGGCATATTAAAAAAAAAAAAAATCCCATGCAATCTCCATGAAAATCCCCAAGCTGCCGATATTTTCAATTTTTAAACGGAAAATATGGTTTTTTGCCGTTTCTTGACGATACTACAAAACAAAGAAACAGACAGAGAGACAAACAGACAAACAAGCAGACAGAAAACAAACAAACAAACCGACAAAAAGCCAAAGAAATAAACAAACAAACAAACAGACAAATAAAAAAACAAACTGACAAACTAACTAAAACACAAACAAACAGACATAAAACAAACAAACCGACAAACAGACAAAAAAATAAACTGACAAAAAACAAACAGACGTAAAAACAAACAAAGAAACAAACCGACAAACGAACAAACAGAGAAACAAACAAAGAAACAAAAACAAACAGACAGACAGACGAACAAACAAACTGACAAATAGACAGACAAACAAACAGACAGAAGAACAAACTGATAGACAGACAAATAAACAGAAAGGGAGACAGACAAACATCACTGGATCCCTGAAACTCGCTGTGCAGGAAACACTAAAATGCACGAAACTCGCCAACGCCGCAATCACAAACTTGTGTATGAGCGCTGCGCGCCCATTTAAACCAAAATAAAACATCACTGGATCCACGAAACTCGCTGTGCAGGAATCACTAAAATGTACGAAACTCGCCAACGCCGCAATCACAAACTTGTGTATGAGCGCTGCGCGCCCATTTAAACCAAAAAAAAAACATCACTGGATCCACGAAACTCGCTGTGCAGGAATCACTAAAATGTACGAAACTCGCCAACGCTGCAATCACAAACTTGTGTATGAGCGCTGCGCGCCCATTTAAACAACAAAAAAATCACTGGATCCACGAAACTCGCTGTGCAGAAATCACTAAAATGTACGAAACTCATCAACACCGGAATCACTAACGCGTGTATGAGTGCTGCGCCCCCATTTAAACAAGCAAAAAAAAAAAAAAAAAAAGAAAAAAAAAGAAAAAGAAAAGAAAAAGAAAAAAAAAAGAAAAACAACACTGGATTCTCGAAACTCGCGGTGCAGGAATCACTAAAATGTACAAAACTCGCCAAACCCGCGTTAACGACATTAAAACCTAAAAATTAATCTCTATATGCACGAAAGTCGCATGGAAGAAATTTCTAAAATACGCAATTCAGAATTGTTGTTGTTAACGCAAATATCAAACTATTAAATCCCATTATCGCAGCATGGGGATTTTCTTGGGTGCATTTGTGATATGAGCCAAAGTTTGGGGCGGGGTTGCTAGGAGAAGTGACACCTGAAAGTAATAGAAAGCAAGGCTTGGCGCAGTCATCGCGCGTCAGAAAAAACGCCGCCAGAAGTGGGTTAAAACTCAGTTTACCCCAACAGAGTCTTCAAAACTCACAAATATTATTAGATATTCAAAAATAACTGCTCAAATCTATCGTAAAAGTACAGCTTTAGATCCCAGAGACTCTTTATACAACGTCTCAACACTTAATAGCATTCAAAACAACATAAATGAAACTCAAGCAAACTTGCTTAACAAATGCCTTGTTCACTCAATGACTGACTGGTAAATAATAACAACAACGCTCGCATCCGGCTCTCCTATATATAGTCTCGCCGCATGCGGTGGAAATTTCTACAACCTTCTAGAAAAAACTGAAAAACCACGGAACAACATTCAATGTATCAGTAGACCTAAGGGGGGTTACCATAAATAGGGAAGGATTACCATCGCCAACAATCGCCAATTTGTCGCCAACTTGGCGATATATCGCCAAATTTGGCGACCAAAATTAGTCTCTAAAAGTGACGCCAACTTGGTGATATCTCTAATATTTCGCAAAGCTGCCATTGACATTCATTGAAAATAATAGACAAGTTTGCTTGATAACAGAGACAATGTAACTAAAACTAATATTAGTAAAGAAATGGAGCTTAATAAGATTATTTACATTATTTTACAGTACAAACACTAACTATTTACAAAATTCGTAACACTACCCCCTCCTCAAAGACTGCACGTCCCGGGAAGTGTAATCCCTGAGTTAGAGGAAAACACTTAAAATAAATAAACAAATAAATAAATAAATAAATAAATAATAACAATAATAATAAAATTTACATATATAAGAACTAATTACTATTTACATATTTACAAAAAGTGACTTTCATGACCATGGTCTGAAATTTAAGTTTTGAATTTCTAATCACTTTGGCCAAAATAAGGGGCTAGCCGATTATAATGTACGACCTTGGGCTTGGTGTGTGGCGATTTTCGTATGCGTACGACGACGTCATTCAGCCTGTTGACGACTGTGTAAGGACCGTCCCAGTTTCTTTGTAATTTTGGCGACAGTCCCTTGCGACGTATGGGATTCCACAACCCAACTTTGTCACCTTCGTTGAACTCATGTCCAGTTGCCTTTGTGTCGTACCGTGTCTTCATCTTTTCCGATGCCAGTCCGATTCGGTTCCTCGCTAGACGATGAATCTCCTCAATCCGTGCCTGGAGTTCATCCACGTACTCCTCGGGCAATAAAGGAGCATCAGGAAGACGGCCAAACAAAAGATCCGCAGGTAGACGAAGATCACGACCAAAGAGCATTTGAGATGGGGAATAACCAGTGGCCTCATGAGTGGCACTCCTGTAGGCAAGCAGGAAATGAGGCAATTTCTTGTCCCAGTCCTGTTGATCTTTAGACACAAGGAAGGAGAGGCTATTTAAGATGGTACGATTGAACCGCTCCACCATGCCGTCCGATTGAGGATGTAGAGGTGTTGTTCGAGTTTTGTCCATGCCGAGTAGTCCACACATTTCTTTAAACACAGCCGAATCAAAGTTTCTTCCTTGATCAGAATGGATTTGAAGAAGAACTCCGTATCTGGAAACCCAGTGTTGAACCAGTATGTCTGCTACGGTTACCGCCTCTTGATTAGGAATGGCGTAGGCTTCAGGCCACTTGGTGAAGTAATCCATGACAACGAGGATGTACTTGTTGCCATCAGATGTTCTAGGAAGAGGACCCAGGATGTCTAGAGCAATTCGTTTGAAAGGAGCTCCTACATTATAACGTTGCAATCGTCCACGGGTGCGTCTCTTTGGACCTTTACGTGCTACACAGGTGTCACAAGTTCGACACCACTTCTCCACGTCGCTGCGAACATTATTCCAGTAAAAACGCTCTCGAACCTTTTGTAGGGTCTTCATTACACCAAAATGACCTCCTGTGGGACTACCATGCAGTTCTTGAAGGACCATAGAAATTCTCGACTTAGGGAGTAGTAGTTGCCATCTACATGTCTTTCCATCGTCAGACTCCCATTTTCGGTACAAGATACCGTTCTTCAAATGTAGGGAATCCCAGAGAGACCAATAACGTTTAGTCGTAGGATGGTAATGGGCCATGTCTTATTCCAGCTGGGCTTCCTGTTGGACTCCTCTTTCAGCTCTAGAATTGGCTTAATTTCAGGATCAGCAAGTTGATCTTTACGCAGGCTCTCGTCACTCCACGGATCTTGCAATGATGTAGACCCAGTTGTAACTTGTCTTACTATAGGACCTTTGACATTAAATTTCTTCTCAACTCGGTCGCAGTATCTACAATTCTCTGAGCAGGGTCTTCTTGAGAGAGCATCTGCATTTCCATGTGATGGGCCTTTTCGATGGCGTATCTCCATATCGTACTCTTGAAGCTTTTGTATCCACCTGGCTATCTGGCCTTCAGGGTTCTTAAAATTCAATAGAAAAGTTAGAGAAGCATGATCAGTTCGGATCAGGAACTTTCGACCGTAAAGATAGTGGTGAAAATGGTCTATGGCTTTCACTACAGCAAGAAGCTCTTTTTTTGTTACGCAGTAGTTTCGCTCTGCCTTTGACAAGCACTTGCTGAAATAGGCGATAACACGCTCCTCGCCGTCGATTTCCTGGGACAGTACAGCGCCAATGCTTTCGTTACTTGCATCCGTATCAAGTATGAACTGTTTATCGATTTGAGGATATGACAGAATTGGAGTGGATGTTAATGCCTCCTTGAGCTTTTCGAAAGCAGCATCGCATTCCTGTGTCCACATAAATTTTTGATTGGCTTCTGTTAATTTATGAAGTGGTCTTGCAATCATCGAGAAGCCTTTGACAAATTTTCTATAATAGGTGCATAATCCTAGAAAACTCCGAAGCTGGTGAATATCTGCTGGACGACTCCAATTTTTCACAGCCGATATCTTCTCCGGATCAGTCCTAACTCCTTCCGCCGAAATGATGTGTCCAAGGTATGCGACTTCATTGCGAAATAAGCTGCACTTCGAAGGGCTTAACTTCAAATTAGCTTCCTTTAATTTTTGTAACACCTGCCTGAGGTTGTTCAGATGTTCATCAAAAGATTTTCCTATGATTATGATATCATCTAAATAAACAAGACATGCTTCATATCACAGCCCCCGGAGAACCGTTTCCATAAGCCGTTCGAAAGTTGCAGGTGCGTTCACAGACCAAAAGGCATTACCTTGAACTGCCATAATCCTTGTCCCGTTGTAAAGGCAGTCTTCTCGCGGTCGTCCGGTTGGATCTCTACCTGCCAGTAACCACTCTTCAGATCCAGAGTCGAGAACCAAGTGTTGCCCGCAAGTGTGTCGAGAGTGTCGTCGATCCTTGGTAGAGGGTAACTATCCTTTTTAGTGACGTCATTCAGTCGGCGGTAGTCTACACAAAATCTTGTTGAACCATCCTTCTTTCTTACTAATACAATGGGAGACGCCCATGGACTTGTCGATGGTTCGATGACGTCACTTTCTTCCATATCCTTAATTAAATTCTGCACCTCTTCTTGCTTGGCAAAAGGTAATCGTCTAGGGTGCTGTTTAATAGGAGAGTGATCTCCCGTGTCAATTCGGTGTTGTGCCATTTTAGTTCGTCCAAAGTCTTCAGATGTTTGGGGAAATAAACTTTGGAATTCTCTAATTAAACTTTCCGCAGCATCCCTTTGATTTGGATCTAAGTCCGTATATTGTAACAAATACTTGACTGAATTATCTGAAGATTTCTGAGAGTGATTGGAATTTTGACTTATGCACGTCACAGGAGCGCATGATGCTATCACCTCTCCTTTCTTGATAGTCCTCCTCTTATGACCGATGTTAGCAATTCTGACTGGAATGGTCTTCTTCGAGAGGTCCACTACAGATGAAGCCACCAATACTCCTGCTTGTTTACTATTCGGGATAATCTATATGGTCTTCAGGATAATCTATATGGCCAAATCTATAATTAGTTTCATTGTTAATTACAGCTGGAACTAAAAATTCTGTTCTTGGATCTAGATTGATGTCTTCTTTGGCTATTACTGCTTGTTTACATTCAATTTCGTTATTTAATCCAAAAAGACTTATTTCTTCAAATTTTGAGAGCATTTTGTTATTTTTGAGATCAAGTTTGAAGACAAACTTCTTCAGAAAATCTAGCCCGATTAAGCAAGGATCTGTTATGTCAGCCACATATGCCGTATGGTAATATTTCGTTCCTCCAAAGTTGATGGTTAAATTTGCCTTACCAGTGGGGTTCTTTTGATCTTATGGTTAGACAACTTCAAACTCTTGTTTCTTAGAAAAGTAGAAAATAATTTATTTACAGATCTTCAGAACAACAGAGTCTTCAAAACTCACAAATATTATTAGATATTCAAAAATAACTGCTCAAATCTATTGTAAAAGTACAGCTTTAGATCCCAGAGACTCTTTATACAACGTCTCAACACTTAATAGCATTCAAAACAACATAAATGAAACTCAAGCAAACTTGCTTAACAAATGCCTTGTTCACTCAATGACTGACTGGTAAATAATAACAACAACGCTCGCATCCGGCTCTTCTATATATAATCTCGCCGCATGCGGGGGAAATTTCTACAACCTTCTAGAAAAAACTGGAAAACCACGGAACAACATTCAATGTATCAGTAGACCTAAAGGGGGGTTTACCATAAATAGGGAAGGGTTACCATCGCCAACAATCGCCAAGTTTGTCGCCAACTTGGCGATAGCTCTAATATTTCGCAAAGCTGCCATTGACATTCACTGAAAATAATAGACAAGTTTGCTTGATAACAGAGACAATGTAACTAAAACTAATATTAGTAAAGAAATGGAGCTTAATAAGATTATTTACATTATTTTACAGTACAAACACTAACTATTTACAAAATTCGTAACAGTATGAATTGCTGAAAAAGAAATTTCAAACTACTGGGTATTTTCTTGCTAAGCTAAATTTTCCCATTATATGAACTGACATATGAAATACAGGGCTGTTCTAATGTACAGGAATACATATTTGGGTATATTTGGCTATACACTATTATTTCCCTAAATAACAAAGTTTTGTTAAAGATTTCATTAAGTGTTGGAAAGTGCTTCATAGTCTATGCTTAACGCATGATTTTTCTTACTTGATATTTATGTTTAACATTTTTTAAAAGAGTAAATAAATTTTTCGCCTTTAAGCTTATATAATTTGTCATATGAAAAAAATTAGCATTTATTTTCTAACTCATCCAAAATAAAATTTAGACATGAAATAGCTTTATTATTATTATTATTATTATTTAATATGAAAAAACGAAATTACTGTTCTAACGTATCTAAAATTGAAATTTACATCAGAAATGTCTTTATTATTTTTTTAAATATGAACTAGTTGGATGTGCCTATCCCAAAACTTTCTTCTATATCATATATACATTTTAATATTAAAAAAATAGTTACTCATTTTAATGCTTTAATAATTTTAATTCAATACCTTAGAAACTTTGATTTTCATATTAAATTTCTGCTTCAATCAATTTATCGGGGTAAAAACGAATTTCCGTCTCTGCACGAGTCGATGGAGAATAGAATGATAAGCAGATTTTTTTTTCAAATTCAGGGAGGACCTACTTGCCTTACCAAAAATTAATCATATAGAAAATAATTCGTTCAGTTCTAGAACTAATTTCATACACTTTTATATGGTGCAATATTTAAAATGGCATAAAATTCGGTATTGCAGCGCCCCCTTCCGGCGGATTTTTTTCAGATTCAGGGCGATCCAACCAGCCATAGCCATACACTTACACAAAAAATTTATTTCAATTCGATGCATAACTTCATGTATTTTTGATCGGTACAATATTGAAAATGGCACAAAAATCGCGATTGTAGCGCCCCCTTCCGACGGATTTTTTTCAAATTCAGGGAGGACCGACTAGCCATAGTCATACAGATACAAAAAAATTTGGTTCAATTCGATGTATAACTTCATATACTTTTGGTCGATACAATATTGAAAATGGCACAAAAATCGCGATTGCGGCGCCCCCATCCGGCGGAATTTTTTCAAATTCAGGGTGGACCAACTAGCCATAGTCATACACATACACAAAAAATTTGCTTCAATTCGATGCATAACTTCATATACTTTTGGTCGGTACAATATTGAAAATGGTAAAAAAATCGCAATTGCAGCGCCCCCTTCCGGCGGAATATTACAAAACTGAAGGAGGACCTGCTTGCCACAGCCAAAAATATTCACAAAAAATTTGGTTCAATTCTATGCATAACTTCATACACTTTTTACTTTCTTCTATCTTCAATAGAAGAAAGTATTATAATCAAAATTTTTTCGACTTCCGGTTTTCGACGGATTTACACGTTTTAGGGGTCAGAGATTCCAAAAAACATGTTTTTACAAAATGTCTGTCTGTCCGTGTGTCTGTGTGTCTGTGTGTCTGTATGACGCCATTCTACCATCAAAAAATGTATGAAGTTATGCATAGAATGGAACCAAATTTTTTGTGAATGCTTTTGGCTGTGGCAAGCAGGTCCTACATGAGTTTTGAAAATTCCGCCGGAAGAGGGCACTGCAATCGCGATTTTTGTGCCATTTTCAATATTGTACCGACCAAAAGTATATGAATTTATGCATCGAATTGAACCAATTTTTTTGTGTAAGTGTATGGCTATGGCTAGTTGGTCCTCCCTGAATTTGAAAATAATCCGCCGGAAGGGGGCGTTGCAATCGCGAATTTTGTGCCATTTTCAATATTGTACCGACCAAAAGTATATGAAGTTATGTATCGAATTGAACCAATTTTTTTCTGTAAGTGTATGGCTATGGCTAGTTGGTCCTCCCTGAATTTGAAAATAATCCGCCGGAAGGGGGCGTTGCAATCGCGAATTTTGTGCCATTTTCAATATTCTACCGACCAAAAGTATATGAAGTTATGTATCGAATTGAACCAAATTTTTTGTGTATGTGTATGGCTATGGCTAGTTGGTATTCCCTGAATTTAAAAAAATCCGCCCGAAGGGGGCGCTGTAATCTCGATTTTTGTGTCATTTTCAATATTGTTCTGACCAAAAGTATATGAATTTCTGCATCGAACTGAACCAATTTTTTTGTGTAAATGTATGGCTATGGCTAGTTGGTCCTCCCTGAATTTGAAAAAAATCCACCGGAAGGGGGCGCTGCAATCTTGATTTTTGTGCCATTTTCAATATTGTACTGACCAAAAGTATATGAAGTTATGTATCGAACTGAACGAAATTTTTGGTGTAAATGTATGGCTATGGCTAGTTGGTCCTCCCTGAATGTGAAAAAAATCTGCCGGAAGGGTTGCGTTGCAATCGCGATTTTTGTGCCATTTTCAATATTGTACCGACCAAAAGTATATGAAGTTATGCATCGAATTGACCAAATTTTTTGTGTAAGTGTATGGCTATGGGTAGTTGGTCCTCCCTGAATTTGAAAAAAATCCGCCAGAAGGGGGCGCTGCAATAGCGAATTTTATGCCATTTTCAGTATTGCACCACCTAAAAGTGTATGAAGTTAGTTTTAGAACTGAACTAAATTTTTTGTATATGATTATTTTTTGGGAAGGCAAGTAGGTCCTCTTTGAATTTGAAAACAAATCTGCCTATCATTCTATTGTCCATCGGCATGTACAGAGACGGAAATTCGTTTTTACTCCGGTTAATTGATTGAAGCAGAAATGAAAGACGAAAATCAAAGTTGGTATGGTATTGTTAAAGCATTAAAATGAGTAACTATTTTTTTTTAATATTAAAATGTACGTATGAGATAGAAGAAAGTTTTGGGATTGGCACATCCAACTAGTTGGTGGTAGAATGGCGACATACAGACACACACACAGACACACAGACAGACAGACATTTTGTAAAAACATGTTTTTTGGAATCTCTGACCCCTAAAACGTGTAAATCTGTCGAAAACTGGAAGTCGAAAAAAATTTCGATTACAATACTTTCTTCTATTGAAGACAGAAGAATGTAAAAAACGAAAATATTGTGCGAAAAAAAACTAAACAAAAAAGAGATATTCTAATTAACAGTCACAGTTACGCTATCAAATGATAAACAAATCACATTTCCCAACCATGTGATCGTTTTACCCAACAAAATTTTTAGCTAATGTGGGTACCCGAAGTATGGGTAATTTCCGGATAAGAACTCTTTGGGAACTCGGAAAAATTCGCATAGGCCCCTGAACGCTTCGGAACTCCATGTATAACTCTGCGTAACTCAGGTTGTAGTCTATGAACGCGCTCATTACGTGTTTCATTCCTTTGAGACTCATTAAAATATAGACCATGGATACAATATAATTTCTTGATGGCAATGTAATACATATTTTTTTTTACTGCTTTTGTAATCATTTCACGATTTCAAAAAAAAAAAAAAAATTGTTTATATATAAATGTTTACAACTCATTATTTTGAGATTCATTAAAATATAGACCATGAAGCTAATTAGAAACATAGCGATTTAAACAGTTCCAAATTGCAAGAAATCTTATATTTAGGCTGTTGTAATAGTCACGTTAAAAAAATCTATTCGGAAATAAATATATATATATTATTTGTGATGTTTTTACAATTAAAATAATATAAAATGATTACGTTGTATAAATTTTATAAGAAGCATGTTTCAAAATACTGAAAATTTGAATTCAAATTGGAAACAAATATTAAAAAAATAGTCAAAGAAAAAAAGTAAATAAAAACAAACCATCATTCTTTAGGGATTCATTAAAATATGCAATTTAAAATAAACTAGCAGGGGAGACCGAGCTTAGCTCGGTCAAAATTAACTTTGTGTTCAACTCGATATAGTATTTTCACTGTATCATTAACTCTGTATTATTACTGTAAAACATGTTTATAATAGTATCATTTAGAAAAACAATCAATAAGAAAACTATGATTTTATGCGCATATTTATAAATTTTATTTTATTTTAAATTTTACAACGAAAGGACATCGATCTAAATCACTTTTTTAGCTCGACTCTGATTGGTTTAACCATGCATCTCGAATCCTCTTAGGAATGTATAAAAAAATTCTTTACATTCTGAAAGACAATATTTTTTGCTAGATATAGCCAAATTTGGAGGCATTCTTTTCATTTGGCTCCAAATACGTGTTTTGGTTTTCGTAATTTTTATAGTCGATTTTTTGGCCATATGTCGCCAATATTTTGTCAAATATCACCAAGTTATTGGCTTTTGCCATATTCTCGTGACCCTGACCCGTATTACCCAAAATGAGCCACTAATCAAACTTGATCAAGCATGTGACATAGCTCAATCGTCTTCAGGTAATCAAAAACAGTAGAATATAAAATTGAATCAAAATCGTTTATGCCATTTTTTAGGTAAAATTAGCTTGGCAGCATTCAGCAATGAAGTGAAATGACCCACTAATATAATTTTGTTTAACATGCGACTCAGCCCAATAGTCTTCTTGTGACAAAAAACGTTTTGTATAAAAATTTAGGTAAAATTGATTGAGTCGTTGTTATATATAATTAGAATGACCCTAGCTCATTAAGACCCAAAATGACCCATTAATAGAATTTTCGCGAGCATGTGTCCAAGCCAAATGATATTCTCTTGCTCAAAAACGATATAATACAAAGAATAGTCAAAATGGTGAGTACCATTTTCTATATAAAATTAGCATGACCCATCATGACCAACAAATGACCCTTATAATCGAAATCTCTCGAACGTGTGGCCTAGCTCTTTAGTTTTAGCATGCCGAAAAACATTAGATACAAAATTTAGATAAAATCGATTGAGCCGTTTTTTAGATATAGTTAGTTTGACCCTGACCCCTTATAATCCAAAATGACCCATTGATCGAATTTTCTCAAAAATCTGTCCTAACCCAATGATTTTCTTGTGACCGAAAACGATAAAATACTAAATTTAATCAAAATTGCGCGAAACGTTGTCTAGATAAAATTAGAATGACCCAAAAGTGGCCCACTAATCGAAATTTCTCGAACATGTGATCTACCCCAATGATTTTATCATGCCAAAAATATGTTGTATACAAAATTTCGTTAAAATCGACCCACCCATTCTTTAGATATAGCTTGACCTTGACCCATTAAGACCCACAAATGACCCTTATAATCGAAAGCTCTCGAATATGTGACTTAGTCCATTAGTTTTCTCGTTTCTAAAAATTGTTACACACAGAATTTTGTTAAAATTGATCCTGCCGTTCTTTTATTATACATAGCTTGACCCCGACCCTTTATGATCCAAAATGACCCATTAATCGAAGTTTTTCGAACATGTAACCTAGTCCAATTATTTTATCGTGCCAAAAAAATGTTGCATACAAAATTTCATTAAAATCGATCCACCTGTTCTTTAGATATAGTTTGACCATGACTCATTATGACCCGACATGACCCACAAATGACCCTCATAGTCAAAATCTCTCAAACATGTGATTTAGCCCATTAGTTTTCTCATGTCAAAAAACTGTCACATACAAAATTTCGTTATAATCCATCACGCCGTTCTTTAAATATAAATAGCTTGACCCAGACTCTTAATGATCCAAAATGACCCATTAATCGAAATTTTTCGAACATGTAACCTAGTCCAATGATTTTATCGTGCCAAAAAAATGTTGCATACAAAATTTCGTTAAAATCGATCCACCTGTTCTTTAGATATAGGTTGACCATGACCCATTATGACCCATCATGACCCACAAATGACCCTCATAGTCGAAATCTCTCAAACATGTGATTTAGCCCATTAGTTTTCTCATGTCAAAAAACTGTCACATACAAAATTTCGTTATAATCCATCACGCCGTTCTTTAAATATAAATAGCTTGACCCAGACTCTTAATGACCCAATATGACCCAGTGAAATTTTTTCTCGAACATGTAACCTACCCCAATGTTTTTCTTGTGCCCGAAAACCATAGAATGCAATTTTTAGTCAAAATTGCGTGAGAAAATCGCTAGATAAAAATAGTATGACCCACAATGACCCCAAAAATGACCCACTTACCGAATTTTCTCGAACATGTTACCTAACCCAATGGTCTTCTTGTAATCCAAAACGATACAATATAAAATTTGGTCAAAATCGTTAGAGCCGTTTTTTAGATAAAAATGGCTTGACCCATAATGACCCAAAATTGACCCACTAATCGAAATTTTTCGAATATGTGACCCAGCCCAATAGTTTTGTTGTGCCAAAAAACGATTGTATAGAAAATTTCCTTAAAATCGATCCAGCCGTTCTCTAGATATAAATAGCTTGATCTTGACCCATTATGACCCAAAACGACCCAATAATCGAATTTTCTCGAACATGTGACCTCCCCCAATGGTCTTCTCGTGCCCGAAAATGGTAAAATCCAAATTTTTGCGACAATCGTTAGAGCCGTTTTTGAGATAAAATTTACCCACACAGACACACACACACACACAATTTTTGCTCGCATTATAGTATAAGATATACTCTCAGGCTATTGACAGGCTATATTCTGATAATTAATAATTCTGACGGCAATTCTCGATCGAACAAAATCAAAACATACAATTTATTAGAATTTGCTTCTGTTCTTTCTCTGTTCCTTATGACATGACGTTTATTGAAATAACAATAAAGTACACGAAAACTTTCTTCTTTTTTAGAAAGCGCTGGTTCAGAGCACCTCCAGATAACCAGTTTTGAAACTAAAGGATACACTGGAACTCTATGGAAACAATAATTTACTTAAATTAAAAATTTTAAAATGAATTAGTATTTACAAGTCAGTAAACATAAAATATTAAATATTCTCTAATTCCTCGGGCAAAATTATCAAACTCGAATGCACACAAGAGTTTTTATCGTCGAATAAACAAAGAAGCAGAATTGTTTTAATTATCGCCTGCGGAAAAAAGGAATTAATAATAATGAAAAATACATATGTAGTTTGCTTCGCTATAAATGTGTTACGGCAACTTTATGAACTTTCCAATACAAATATCATTATTTAAATGTGAAGTTAAAGGGTAACTAATAAATTTATTGAGAGCAGTATAACAAAGAACTTGTTAACTTGCAGAGCTATCTATCCGGCACTTCCTGAGATAACCTTACAAATTCGTAATTTGCCATCGTTAATAGTTATATATGTATGTCTCTAAAAAAACTCTTTAATATGGATTTAATTCACGAAAAAGAGTTTGTGTGTGGTTGACTGGGGATAAGAATTTTTTTATATAAAATTTACTTCTAGCAGATGCCCTTATATTCTTCACCATACAAAATTTCATCTAAATCGCTATGGTAGATCTAGAAATACTTTATTTTCACAAATTTCAGTTGGTCGAATCGACTTTTTCATTTTAACCTCCCTCCATTAAAGAATATTTGTATACAATGCATTTTTTCTTCTCTTTATTCGATATTATTTTGTAGTCAATATGTTTTATTCATTTTTTCCAATGTATGTGTAAGTGGAAATAATATTGAACTAATCCTTGTCTATGTCTTGAGGTACAAGGTACTATGTCTTGAGGACTGGACAATGACTTGTCAGTGGAGCAACATATACCAGTCATTTGAGACTCATAAAAGATACGTAGGAAAATCCTATTTTTTGATTCGCCGTAGTGACTGTGACTCTTGTGACCATGTGTGACTTGAATGAAATGTAATGCATGGATAGTAATTATTCGAATTATGTTATTTTCCTTTTGAATAGTAGCGTAAAAATTATCCCTTGAAAATTTGCATTTTGAGACTCGTCCTTAAATTTTGAACACCAGTGTATGTACAGACAGCGAAATTTTAAAATGGAGGGCCAAAATCACAGTCCAGTGAAATCTAAGCACCTCATTGGTCATTGAGTCGCGTCCTTTTCAGAGAACAATCTCTTAGCGATAGGGAAAATGTCGCCTTACTACTTTTTTCGAAAAAAAAAATCGTAGCGTCAATTTTGATGTAAATTTTATCTGTTTTCATTTATAATCTATTTTTCACTCTCATTTTATATAATGTCATCAAAATATTTTAATTGAGTTAATTTCGATGGTTTATCGTAAATAAGAACAGAAGGTAACAATTGCTTCGAAATTACTTTACCCCTTACTCTTTTTCAAATGGAGAAACCCGTTCGTGATTTTCACCTATACCACACGACCAATGACGTCGCTGGATCACACCTGACTGTGATTTTGTCCCTCCATTTTAGAATTTCGCGTACAGACATTTAATATCATTGTTGAATATTAAGCTTGCATCTCTACTTCAATGTTTTGCATAAATCTGCAATCAAGAGCTTAAGGCAGGAGAAACGAGGTTGTGAGTCCAAAGATCTTAGAGGGAGATCCCTCTATAATCTTTGGAAAGTCCACCCAGCTTTAAAACACGATATGTAAAATAGTTCATTTTCCTTTTCCTCTATAACTATCAAATTATAATCTTCAAAAAATAAAAAATAAAACTACAACATAATCACAAAAACAGTGTAAAAGCCCTTCCCTCCCCCCAAAAAATGTATATAACAAATGGACACAGAGCGGAATGGTAATTTAATCTTTTTTCGCTTCAAACTCATTATTAGCGATTTAGGCAAAAATTTGAAGTAAAATTGTGAACTTATTCAAAAAAAGTATTATAGTGAGCACTCATTTTATTCAAAATTTAACCTCTAAAAACTTAGTAAATTCATTCCAGATTTGAATTGAACGGATTAAAAGAATTTACAGTTTTCCCTAAATGATTCTGAGTTCAACCACTTGACCATATTTCTAAAACTTTGAAATAGAATTATAACAACAAAAATATTATGTGTGGGTATTCATTTTACTTAGAATTGTATGCTCTTATATATATGTGTACGTATATATATATATATATATATATATACCGGGTGTCCCAAAAATGACTGATGGATTTTAAAATTCAATAACATGCAAACGGTGACAGCATATATATATACCGGGTGTCCCAAAAAATGACTGATGGATTTTAAAATTCAATATCATGCAAACGGTGACAGCTATTTAAAAAATTTTTGCAGTAGGATTATGCATAATGTCAGGAGTTATTTTACCGTAATTTTTTATTTTAGTTCGAATTTCAAACAATAGGTGACGCTGACGGCGATTGAAGGCCAGGTCGACGCTTCACTCAGCACTGATCACCTGGCCTTCAATCGCCGTCAGCGTCACCTATTGTTTGAAATTCGAACTAAAATAAAAAATTACGGTAAAAAAAACTCCTGACATTATACATGACCCTCCTGCAAAAAATTTTTAAATAGCTGTCACCGTTTGCAAGTTATTGAATTTTAAATTCCATCAGTCTTTTTTGGGACACAAGGTATATATATATATATATATATATAAATATATATATATATATATGTATATGTATATATACACATATATATATATATATATATATATATATATATATATATATATATATATATATATATATATGTATATGTATATATACATATATATATGTATATCTTTTCCCAGGCAACGCATATGCAGACACGGATACAAAGATATTATCTGTAGGTGCCGGGCTCACAATATAACTAAAGTTACGTACATTGGAATTTATAGTGTGTGTAGGACACATGGATTTTTAAAAAACTTCTATTGAAAAAGTTACACATTCTTAACAATTTTCGTATTTTTATTTAAAATACGTCTTAATGGAATTTACGTTTATAATATGTTATTGTTATTTATGTTATTTACTTGTAGAACTTTTTCTATGTTCTACATTTCATGTTTGCCTAATTCTTTATCGGATAACATAAGGATTTATTAAATGAAATGTAACTTTGTTATAATAAAATAAATAGTTCTTAAATAATCCCGATAACACTAAAGTACATGAAAATGCGGCCTGACTTGATTAAAAATGTTGATAAATTTTTAGATGTTATAATCTATATCCATTAAATAAATCTTCAGCTGGGTATAATTCCTTGATATTTTCCCAGAAACATGTCTTTTCCACGTAAGTAAAAGCATTTGATAGAAAGGATTTAGGGAGATTTACGAATTTCCATTCACATCCGAGTAATGTATCTCTATAGCAAAGAACTTATCCCCAAACCACAAATTTTTTAACGTTACTTTTTTTACAGATTGTGTTCTTTTGAGAATAAACTTAAGATTTTTTAATAATAATAATTGTTAGAGTTATTTGTAATTCATCTTTGAAATGTGGCATCACATAAGTGTAACTATAGAAACGAAAATCGTCTGTGTTTTTAGTTTGTTGTTGTTTTGATTTTGCTAAGAGTAAGCAACGCTTTAGCTATGACTAAAAATAAAGGATACAGTCTACTAAAGTATGTGAGTTTATTAATTAAGTTAATACGCATCGCCGCATCACACATCTGGTTACGTCGAGCCAAAGTCTATATATATTGTTTTTCTTCACTTCGAAAAGAAAAGTTCGAAAATAATGAACTGTTTTCATCATTGAATTTTATTAGAACATTATTCCACAAGCTGGACTGGTGAAAAAAAGAAAGAAAGAAAATCGTCTGCCGCAGCAATCAAGGTAATGAATAATTTATTATTTCTTTTGTTGTTAATATAAGTTTTTGAACATGGAAAATATTGATAAATTAAAAAAGAAGCGTGCAACATTACGCACCTCAATTATGAAATTAATTAGTAAATTAGAAGCCTTGATAAACGATAAAAATAATGATATCGATAGTTATTTAGAAATTTCAGAACAATTAAATGACAGAGAACAAACTCTAAAAAACCTAAATGAAGAAATAGAATCTGGTATTAGTTTAGAAAAAGAATATGAAATTGACATTAGTGCTAGCGAAGAATACCAGGAAAAAATTATAAAGGCCAAATTTCAAATTAAAAAGCAACTTAAACATTTAGAACAAAGTAAAGTTTCCAATGAAATTCAACCAAATTCTACTCAAATAAACAACGCGATAAATATTAAATTACCCGATATATCTCTTCCGAAATTCTCCGGAAAACCAGAAGAATGGGGTCTATTTAAATTACAATTTAACAACTTAATAACTTCAAATGAGCAACTATCAGATGCGCAAAGGTTGCATTATTTATCAGCGGCATTAATAAGTGATGCAAGAGCTTTGATTAGCACAGAAGACACTTTTTCATCTTTATTTCAAGCATTAAAAGACAGATATGAAAATGATAGAATAGTAACAGAAATACACATCAATTCACTCTTAAACGCAGATAAACTTACACAGCCTTCCGCTAAAGATCTTCGAAATCTAGTCGATAATGTTAAAAAAAGCATTCGCGCCTTGAAGATTTTGAATTATAATAGAAATAATCTTTCAGATGTTTTAATATTGAACATCATTCTCCAAAAGTTAGATAGAGATACCCGAAAAAATTATGAAATGACGATAAGTTCAAAAGAAGTTCCGAAGTTAGATGAATTACTTTTATTTTTAGAAAAACGATCTCAATATTTGGAAAATATTCATACAGTCACGCCTGTTAAATCTTTCAGTAAGGATCAGAAACGTTCATTTAATTCTAAGTCATTGACCTTGTTAGCAGAAGATCCACACATTTGTTCAGTGTGTAAAGGTAATCACATTTTAATGAGATGTTCCCAATTCTTAAATTTACCTGCAAAAAGAAGGTTTAATATTGTTAAAATGAAAAAATTATGCTTCAACTGTTTATCATCAGTTCATACCATTAGCCAGTGCAAAAGTTCAAGCACGTGCAGAAAATGCAACAAACGGCATCACACATTGATCCACCTGGAACGCGGGGAGAAAAATATTGATACTAATCAGACTATAGCAATCCAAGATGAAAATACTATTAGTAGTAATCTATCACCAACCGCAAACGCATTTACTCCTCATAGTTACATAAATAATCAGATGTCTGTTACCGCTTTGGGTGAAAATACACATTCATTTGATAACACGCATTCAACTATTAACAATACTGTAATGAGTATGACATCTTCTTCTAGTAAACAAGTATTGCTTTCAACTGCGATAATATATGTACAAAATGCTAGACGAGAATTAGTTCCTCTTAGAGCATTGTTAGATTCAGGATCGCAAAATAACTTTATAACGAAGGAATGTTCTGAGTTATTGTTCTTGAAAGGAAGGAAAATAAACGCATCAGTTTCAGGGCTAAATGGTTCAGTTATGAATATAAAGGAAAGTATTATAACAACCATAGCAAATAAAAACAGGAGTTTTAATGAAACATTGCAATTTTTTGTTGTTCCTAAAATTACGCGCATAACACCAGCTACATATCTAAACATCATGCCTATTAAGCATTTACAAACTTTTCAGTTAGCTGATCCACAATTTGATAAATCAGGTCCAATACATGTTTTATTATCAAACGAAGTATTTTTTAAATTAATCGGACAAAATAAAATAAATATGCAAAATTTGGTTTTTCAAGAAACTGTTTTTGGCTATGTTGCCAGTGGTTCTACGTCTATTCCGCAACAAAATTTTAATAATTATTGTGGTCTTGTTCGATCTGTGGATGATTTATCCAACACTATGCAAAAATTTTGGGAAATTGAAGCGGTTCATGATAAAAACCCAATAAAAATTAAAGAAGAGCAGTATTGTGAGGAACATTTCCTGCGTACACATACTAGAAGAGATAGAAGAGATGATGAAGAAGTAATTGTGGAAAATTCTGAAATGAGTAGTTTGCTTTTGCAAACAAATCGTGGGAAGAAAATTGCTCTATCTATAGATCGAAATGGAAAAAGTCTCTATTCATTTGAATCAAATAACAAGAAAACTATCCAGTATCAAAATACAAATATGGACAGATCATTGTTGATAGCCAATCGTTTAACGGGAAATAAATCACCTTTAAGAAGTAATGAAGCAAGTACTTTTTCACATACATTAAATGAAAAGAAAATTGACCATAAGTATCTGAATTCAAATTCCGGTGAAATACAAAGAGAAGCACCAGTTCAACATCAGGTTGATGATAATAAAATGTTTATTAACGGTAAGGTTGAGCCTTTTGATAATTATACAGTGGGTGATGCAAGTAAACAGCATGAATTACATAATCTTCTCAATACAAACATCCTACAAGCAGCAGTTGTATCGAAGATTGATTCTGGGAAGAATACTGAAATTATCACGCCTAAAAAAATGATCGCTCACGGAGAAAAAAATCAACATATTCAAACCAACGATTTTCAAAATAAAGGCAATATTAGTAAAAAATCTCCAGTATGCATTCAAGCCGACAAAATTTCGCATTCGCCTGTGATATCTTCTCCGAAAAATTCTCAACCTGAATTCAAAGTACCGACCCCTCCAAATCCAAAAACACCATCACCAATGGATTCGAATCTCAAGACACCCTTAACAAGACAGTTACAAAATTCTGGGGAGCCACAGGTTGATATAGAAAGTTCAAATTCTGCTCTTTTCAAAGCTGATTCAGCTTCTCCAGGATTTGCCTATACTACTCGATTAATGTACCCAATGAATGCTTCAAGTACCATCAAACACCCAACAGACCTTATGTCTCGAGGTCTAAATTTCGACAAATTAATTGATTGCGAACTTTGGTGGCATGGCCCTCTCTTCTTGAGAGAAAGAGACAGTGAATCCAAACACAGCATTGATTTAGAACAAGTGAAAAACAATATAGACTTTTCATCAGAATTAAAATTGAAAAACAGTACAGCATTATTAAGTTTAAATTCTAGTGAATTTGTAAATGAAATTTTAAGTATCAGCAATAATTATACTAAAATATTACGTGTTTTAAGTTATATTTTCAGGTTCTTAGATAACACAAGAAAATTATATGAAAAAAGAAAGGGACACGTAAGTATGGAAGAATTATCACGAGCAGAAATATTTTTAATTCGGGAAATCCAAAAACTTGAATTTAAGGCAGAATATACTGCATTGTTAGAAGGTAAGCAAATTTCTAAGAAAAGTAAATTGCGATTATTAAACCCCTTTTTAGATGCAGATAATGTGCTAAGAGTAGGAGGGCGTTTAGATAATGCAGACCTAAAGTTTGATCAAAAACATCAATATATTCTGCCAGCTAAGGGTAAATTGTGTAGCCTAATTGCAATTTACTATCATAAAAAATATCTTCATATAGGTGCACAAGCATTGTTATGCTACTTGAGGCAAAAATACTGGCCGCTAAGGGGAAGAAATTTAGCTAGAAAAATAACGCATGAGTGTGTAACTTGTAGTAAAAGCAACCCCATAACTATACAAGAAATCATGGGTTCCCTACCCAGAGAGAGAGTACGTCCCAGCGCACCATTTAATTACGTGGGAACAGATTTTGGTGGCCCCTTTTTCATAAAATATAAGGGACAGAGAAAGGGAATTCTTAATAAGGTGTATTTGGCAATCTTTGTTTGCTTTGTAACTAAAGCAGTGCATCTCGAACTAGTGTCAGAATTGACTGCAGATGCATTCATTGCCACCTTAAAAAGGTTCATTGCTCGGCGCGGAAGGTGCGCAGTAATCTTTTCAGATAATGCAAAAAATTTTGTTGGTGCTAACGCCGAGTTACAGAGACTCCATAATTTACTAAGACATCCTGAGGAGAAGTTAGCGAATTATTTGTCAGACGAGAATATTATTTGGAAATTTATTCCACCCAGATCACCTAATTTTGGCGGGTTGTGGGAGGCAGGAATAAAATCGGTAAAATATCATCTAAAGCGAACGGTAGGTAATGCAAGGCTAACGTTCGAAGAATTATTAACTGTAATTGCTCAAATAGAGTCTATATTAAATTCACGGTCAATCACTCCATTGTCTTCAGACGTGAATGATTTGGAGGCCTTAACACCAGGCCATTTCTTAATCGGAAGGCCTATGACAGCCATCGTTGAACCAGAATTAATTAATGTTAACGAAAATAGACTATCTAGATGGCATAGAATTTCAAAATACATTCAATTGATATGGAATCGTTGGAATAAGGAATATTTAAATACGCTCCAACAACGCTCCAAGTGGCAGTTTGAAAAAAATAATGTTAGCATAGGAACCCTAGTGTTGATAAAGGAAGATGACCTCCCTACAAATAAATACTTACTAGGACGCATTATAAATATTTTCCCTGGTGCAGATGGTAAGATTAGGGTCGTCGAAGTTAAAACCGCTAGGGGAATACTTAAAAGAAATATTTCAAAAATTGCGTTATTGCCACAACAAGTCTCGGAAAATTAATTACGAAATGTAAAAAAAAAAAAAAAAAAAAAAAAAAAAAAAAAAGGGTTTTGTTATGTATTTTTATTTTTAGTTTTAGTTTTCCTATTATTGTATGTTCATAATTGTATTTTTCATTGTTAAAAGAAAATTGTTGTATTGTATCATATTACTTACGCATTTGTAATGTTAATATTTTGTACTGTATAATTTATTGAAGTTGACCCTTCAATGTCGGGGGGTATGTTAGAGTTATTTGTAATTCATCTTTGAAATGTGGCATCACATAAGTGTAACTATAGAAACGAAAATCGTCTGTGTTTTTAGTTTGTTGTTGTTTTGATTTTGCTAAGAGTAAGCAACGAATTCGCTATGACTAAAAATAAAGGATACAGTCTACTAAAGTATGTGAGTTTATTAATTAAGTTAATACGCATCGCCGCATCACACAATAATAATAATAATGTAGAAATATCTGGCTTTTACTGCTATATTTAAAAATGATATCCAATATCTTCTTATATAAGGTTTATTTGATATAACTTCAACTTTTATTGTATATTTTATTTTTCGTAAAAAGAATATATGTATTTAATATTCTAGCGGGAGTGATCGATCTATGTTTGGTTAAATTTAAGTTTGTGTTCAACTAGCTATAATATTTGCACTGTATCATTCTAGGTGTATTATTTATAAAAGTATTGCTTACAAAAACAATCAATATAAAAATTATGTATTTGCTACATGGTTGTGAATTTTATACTATTTACTCATTTACGATGACAGGACATCAATCCAAATCAAATTTGTAGCTCGACTCTTATTAAGAATGGCTAGAAAGTTTCTTCGCATTCTAAAAGTAACTTTTTTAGCCAAACTAAGAGGCTTTGCCCCTTAAAAGCTATGCTCAGTTCAAACACCTCAGATTCTAAAAGCATGCTAACTTATTCGATTAAAAAAAAAATGAATTATAATTAAAGGTAAAAAACAATTGTAACTCTCTGTTAATGGATTATCATTGATTTTCCTTTGATTGAAGATTTTTAAGGACAAATCACCTACTGTTAAGGATACAATGTCATTTTCGTCAATGATTCCTTGAACGTTTAAAAAAGAACCTTTGAGGAATAAATTACCTTTCAATGTGGTTATAATTTTAAATAACTTTAGATGAAATTTGGCTGAGACCCGAATATCGCTTTTCATCAATGTAAACACACAAGAAGGATTAGTTCAAATTTAACGATTAAAAATATTCAACCATGAAGGTAATCATTTGTAAACAGAGTTTTCCAGGTAGCATATAAAAACAATCAATCTGTTCATGAATTAATATCTATCAAACTGGAGGGAAAATGCAGCTGTGCTTGCAAAATCATTCATCCATAAACCAGCGAAATTGATTTTAATTGTAGCGTTGTGAGTTAGCTGTTCATCGTACAAGAATATATATTTTTTAAATTTTAACTCACATTTTTAGCTGATTTTGAAATAGATTTTAGCATTTGCCCTTTACTTGATGAGGAAAGACCTGCGTCAAATTTGTAACTTAAAATTACATAAATAGGTACTTTTCTAAAATACGAACACCATATCAAAAAGATTGCTAATGCGTCAATTATTTCAACTCGTGAAAAAGATTTTTACTATAAACCATGCAAGCATTTATATTTGCTACATATGAAACTCGAAACACGTGACTGATTATTATTTAACCTTAATATCGGAAAAAGTTTCAATTTGATGTTATTCGAATAAAAAATGCTTTTAAATTGTAGAATTATAATTTACTTTTATTGCTGATGCTGAGATGAGTTTTATCATTTAGCGAGGACAGCTCCGTACACTGTTCTGGTTGGTGTGATCGGCGAAAAAATCGAAAATGGAGCCGAAAAAGCCATTTTAGAAACTTATAAGATTTCTCAAAATGACAGAAAACATGATTTTAAAATAATTTATGAACATATATTTATAAAATAAAAGTTTATATATGTCACATATCAAAAATGTACGATATTTCCCGTAAAGCATGGTGACGTCACGTGACGTCGATGTGAAGTAACAGTGACTAAAATGTGAAGTCGTTATGGCCGTTTTAGAGCTCTTTTGTAACGTTTCACAAAGTGGTCACAATGTGATAAATTTGTGAAAAATGAGTCATTTGTGACTAATTTGACATTTACATTGTGACGAAACTGTGACAAAAGCAACGATATTTAAATTGCCAAAAACATGTTTTTAAAAGTAAATAACATGTTTTGAAGGATATTTATAAATTTCTAAAGATTTTTAAGAAAGTCACATCTCAGTCACCATGTGACGTCACTGAGTGGTAACATTTTGGTCACAGATGTGATGCGACCAAAGTGACTCACAGTGACGTCACTGTGAACATGCATGCTATTGGGGTTATTGAAATATCTTTATGTATACACATTTTAGGTAAATATATATATGTAATTGTATACAGAAATATACATATATAAACATATAATAAATACACCTATAAATAAATATTATATACTTACATATATTTTTATAATTTTATGCATGTCAAATAAAAGCAAAAACTTTAAATTGTTCCAAAAAAACCCGGAAAAAATGTTTAAGTCCATTCTAGAAGTAAAAAATACACCCCAAAGGCTGGTGATCGCAACCACATCGATTAATTCAATCCAAAAAAAGGAACAAGATATCGAACTCTTGCCCATTTGCAGAATAAAATGTTGCGTAAAAATTATCGCATAAACCATTAAATAAAATTATGAATCAGTTATGGAAATTCGAAATAGAGATGAAGCTTATGATCATGCCGAGAGAGTATATCATCTGAGCCACATCATATGCAATTGCTCAAAACATGACGTCAATTATACTAATTACTCTCACTCTTAACTTCTTAATAGACATTAAAATAGTTTAAATTAGTAATAAATTATAGAAAAGGCCAAAAATTTACGTATGTTAAATTTTTGATAGATTTAAAATTGCACTCAAAGTGGCCGAAAAAATAGGGTTATTGAGAGAAAAAAAATCCTAACTTCGTGAAATCTCAAGATTTAAAATCCAATGAAACTTATTATAAATCTTTCATTAATAATTCATTAATTTATGTTACATACATAATAATTTTTATTTTTAACTAAACGAAGTTAATTAAACGAAGTTAATTAAATTAAAAGAAAAACAACAAAACTCAATTGATGATATTAAAAAAATATATTTAAAATAAAAGTCTTTTTCAAAATTTTCTGTTTTATTGCGTGACAAGACTTATTCCGCTGTGAGTACTCAAAATTAAAAATATATGACTTATATAGATTTTTTGTAAATACTCTGTAACAGACAGATACAGGACAGAGATTAATAGGGTTTCGTCAGATGAACAAAACCCTAAAAACTAGTTATAATACAAATATATCCCACTTGCAACGTTGATTTACGATTTCCAAGCTTGTTGCATTTATGAATCCACAATCAATTGAAATTATATTGCATTAAATAATTGCTTAAGTTGTAAATCTACATATAAAGCAATTCAATTTGTGCCTCTCTGGTCTAAAGGATTTTATATTGGTCATTTGTTTTATTGCTGCAATCAAACCCCGCTCGTTATGCGTCCAAGCTACTGCACCTACTGATATTTTACAGCATAAGAAACAATTTATATATGACGTGCATTTTATATAGACACATAAATCAATCATAATCATTCATACATATATATCAAATCAATAGAATACCCAATTTTCACTTAATGAAAAAAAGATCAAAATAAAATGCTACATTTCTTGTTGCTACAATTTGTATAATAATATTTCTCTCTATATATGTGTATGAAATAAATTATTTCATTATAAATAATTCTTTTATCCATCTTTTTTATTATTGTTGCATAACTTTTAAATGTTTAAGTACACGGTAAAAAAAGAAGAAAAAAAAAGAATAAGGAAAAAAAAATAGTAACTGTACAAATGTAAAATCGCCGAAATCTGTGTGCTTACTAAAAGTTTATTTCTACACTATATAAAAATAAATACAAATCGTGCGTAAGTATCGAGTTTTCAATTAAACAAATTGGTTCTCACCATCATTCTGGAGTATGTTGTGTGATTTTGCAAGGCACGATTGTATCCTTTAGTTATACATATTATTTTACAATTTGATTTGTTTATTATTTATCTGAACAACATTTAACAACATACGAGATGAAAATTGTCTAATTCTACGCATGGAACTGATTGACAAAATTTGAATACATTAAAAAAATAGGAAAAATAATTGCAACTTACTTATAATAAAATTTGAGTGGAGAAAAGTGCAGGTAACCCGTACGGTACGAACAATTCTGGTCTGCAAATTAACCATAGCTAAAGGCTAAATCAAGTTTAAAAGAAAACATATGTTAACAAAGGACATCTAAATGATAATTATTACTGTTTAAAAAAAATTATTTGTTTAGCTGTTTTTAAAATATGCTTTCTACAACACAAACTCTTCAATAATAAATTCTTTATTCAGTTAATTTGTATGAAGTATTATAAAAATGAAGTGCAGGTCGAAATTCCATCATTTTTGACGGGAGTTATGTATAAATAATTTATATATAATTGGCAGACCTAACACTTGAAACAAACATTAAACAAAACTTAATTTAAAATTTTAAAATTATCGAAAAAATGAACATTATTCTTATATGTAAACTGTAATTTACAACTTAGACAGTAAAATTATGATGTTATTAATTAAGACTGTGATCTTTCGCATTACGTAATAAAAAATTAGATAGAGTTACCCCCTTATGATATAATTATTTTTTTTTCAACAAAATCTGAAAATATTTTTTTTTGTATGGTATCAAAATTTACATGCCTTTTTTTCTCATTTATATTCATTTTTTAAAACAATTTTAATTAGCAGTAGATTATTAATTAATATATTCTAAAGCTTGATGTCACGTATGCTAGTTGCAAATTTGTTTGTAAAGAACTGAGAATTTTATTTTGACATTTAATTCTAACGGACGGCTAACTTAAAAAAATTACTTTTGTACGTATTTGTTGTAAAATATATACTTTTATTAAATAAAATACTTAGTCTTTTCTTCAGGATTTTTTTCCTTTTAATCATGGCTAAATTTTCAACCTCTGATGCTCTCTGAGATTAGCATCACAGTCTCAATATCAATTGAATAGAAAAAAAATGAAATATGATGTCTTTATGAGTTAAAATGTGTTACTTTAAATAGCCGGAATTTTTTCAAATTCCGAGTAATTCACATCGCCGACGAGTTTTTTTGCATAAAGTGATCACGTATTACCGAAATCCGATTTGTGTCTTCTTTTGTAACTTAACTATAAATTTTAATTATATATATATTTTTTTTCGTTTTTTCCATTTTTTCCGCTCAGTTTAGGTTAATTAGTGAATATAGATTACAAAGTATAAAAATATCACATAATTCGAATATACCATATTCCTCACAAAATGAATGCATCTCCAAATTCAGACAGAATGGATAGCAATATCTCTATCAGACAATGCAGCTGCAGTTTTTGGCCTAAAGGTTACTACAAAAACACAAGCTTCTGATAGGACAATTTCGTTTCGCTAACAGCAAAAAATATATCTCGATCTCGCTCTAACACTTGAAACACTTTCATTTCTAAGAAGAGTGTTAATCAGGAAAATGATATAATCTTCCTGATCTGAAGATTAATTAAAAAATATTTACGCTATCAAAAGTTCAGTTCTTCCCATGTTTGTAAGTGTAATTAAAAAACAACCAAAATATTAGCTAAAAACGCTTAGAGCCTTTTTAACCTAATCTTATACAAAAAATGCCTGTCGCCTTGGCCTACAGGTGGAGATAGATTTCGAACTCATTTCTACTACATTTTGTAACTAAAATTTCACACGTACTCATTTCAGCTATTTAAAAAAATGATTTTAGATAAACCAAGTTTGAAACTTTATTTGGTCACTTTTGGACAATTTTTAGTTTCATTTTTCTGTAAGAACTGGTTTTAACTGTTATGTTTGGGAGAAGAGATGAGAACGCTTGTTTTTGTTTCATCTAAAATAGGCCACGCGATCATATTAGTGGGTAAAAAGACATTGCATTGGATGAATGCCAGCAAAACACCCACAATAAAAGGACATGACAAAAACTTAGCTTTATAGTTCTTCGTAAAGAATCTTTTACTATGATAATATCAACTCAAAAGTAAATTGTGAAGAAAATAAATAAATAAGAAAAATGTTACCTGGAATCTTGAAAAATGAAGAAATACTCAAGACGAAGAACAAATTAACTCGGAACACATTATTTGAAGAAAAATTGAAGAATAAAAATTTTATTTATAATTATTTGTGAAGTAACGTCATGACATTATATTTTTATATCATATTCTCGTGAATGCACATTATATGTAAATAGATCATTATTCATTTCATACAAATTCTTCTCAAGGATAATACACAGGTGTAGATATTCTTTTTCGCAGAATTTTTCTTTATATATATTCATTTTGACAAATACCGATCAATCATTTTTCTAAAGATCTGAAGAATAAATTTTTTAAGAACATCAACTGTATCAACTCAATAAAAGAAGAAAACTTGAATCATAAAGAGATTTTTTGTATTTTCTTGTGGGGATCCCATTTATGCGAAGATAATCATACTTTGCCTATGAACGATCTTCCATGAATCGAAAAAAAACAAGTTATAATATTTTATGCAAGAAGAATACTATTCCATTACCTTCCGAGAAAAAATGACTTCATTGAGAACAACAATATGGGATTAACTGGAAAAATTTGAATAACATCGAAGAGTGCCTTTTTAAAAAAAAAAACTGCGACAAAGCATATATGAAATTAATAGATTCTCAACAAGCTATGAGAACATTTGAACGGCCGGCAAAGAATATGGGCAAAAAGATTAGGTCGTTGCGGCAGAGGTACTTTTTTTCTCGCAGCAAAACGACCATTCGGAAGTTTACATTCCATCTCGCAGCGCAGCATCCACTCAACTGAACTGGCGGCACAGAGAGAGGGGAGAGGAAAGATAATGGGTTATCGTAAACCCGGAATACGCCAAGTTGGCAACGTTAGAATGGGGAAAGCGAGGAAAAAGAGGCCAAGCTACGTGTGAATGTATAGGGAAATATGAATTTAATAAGGAAAAAATGATAATGCACTTAAAGAAGGAAAGCCAAAGAAGGTGGCCAGGCACTTAACTGCTTAAATCACGTCACTTGTGGAATTTAATTTGATAGGCCAAAGGGAGGGCCAGATAAACGGAAGTAACCACCCATAGAACGATCGAGACATTTCTAGAAGCTTTTTAAACCGGAAGGAATGAATTCAAACAAGATTTTACCGTTTTAGAACATTCGATAAGCTACGTAATGAAGAAATATTTACAGGAGAAGAGATAAAGAAACGAAATCGAAATAATATTTAAATTGAGAACATTAATAAAAAGGAGATGATAGGAAATAAAATAGTTAATACAATTGAATTAAAATAAAAATATGTGCGGGGTTATCGAGTAACCACCACATATCTACCCGGGCCTCCCCAAAAGAAAATATTGGAGAGATGACAAAAATTCAATAATTTTTTCATCGAAACAATATTTTCTAAAACATGTACAAAGATATAAAATAATCATACAAAATAAATGCACTAGAAATAGTTATATGAATACAAATAATTGCTTTACATGATATTAAATAATAATAATAATTACTATCATAGTAGTAGTCCTTAAGTTTATACAAAAGATAGCAAATGATAAAATAGAAGGTATACAAAAGGTAAGTTTTTTTCCAGAGGTAGCTATCATGTATCAAAAATTGTTAAAATCTATATATATATTTGCTGAAATAACAGTCTTTAACTATTAGCAGTCTCTTGTTAAGCTGTGCACTTGCAATATGATAATTAAATACTTTAGCATATGTAAAAATATTTGAGTATAAAACAACAACATGTATGTATATATTTTTCAGTTGACATCAACATGAACCATACTATAACTGTATATACAAGTGGATGGTTTCAAATGACACATGATAAATTGAATGACTCTGTAAGTTGAAAATTTGAAAAAGAAAAATACATACAAATGGTCAAGAGAGTATTTAGGCTCTCATAAAAAATGTACATATATCATATATAGTACCTTTTTAAGCTTTTAACTAATCTTAACTGAATAATTTTAGTATTATTCAATAACAACAGTTTCAAAGAAGAAATATAACAAATTCTAAAAAGGCATATGTCAATTCGTAGAAAAAGGACAATGTTATTTTCCAATGAGAATAACAAGTTTCACAGAGTGAATGTTTATACACTCATAAAAGAATATTCTTGAACAATTTCAACATAAATTCAAAATAATTTCATAAATACTTTTAATACTATGTTCAAAGTAAAAAAATTAAACAGAGGATATTTATACTCTGATAAAAGGAACTTATATGAATATATCAATCTAGCATATGACTTTGATAATGTCAACTTACAAACAAAAATCTATTATGTCAAAAATTTATCTAAGATATTTTGAATATGTTTAATTGGCATATTCAAACCTTTTAAATAACAAGTGATAATTTTTTTTGTCATATATCAAGTATTTGTTTTATATAAATATATAATGACTCAACCAATATCTTTGGATCCAAAATATAATTATACGATAACAAAAATCCTGTTTTTTTTTTTTTTTTTTTTTTTTTTTTTTTTTTTTTTTTTACATCTTTAAGAACTTTCAAATACTCAGAAGCATACAAAAAAAAAATACTTATTGTGAGTCATTCATTTTCTATAGGTCAACAATAAGAGTATAAGTATTAGTATGCATAAGTTTATCATTCATTTTCATTTTTTTTTAATGTTAAAGGAGGTTAAATGTTAGAGTATGCATGCATTGTAAAAAGAAATTATTATATAAGTCACAATAGGGAAAATGGTTTCATGAGTACTCATGTTTACCTTACATCAATTACAATTCACTTTTCTTAGTAGAATAAACATTTGTCAAAAATAATTTTAAATAATGACACAATATTTCAACATGTATATAAAAGGACAAATTCTTTCTCAATTTAGCTCCAACTATTGAAATTAAAGACTTTGTAAGGCTAGAAGTAGCAGTATATGGCATATTTGAGAGTATATATACTTATTACAATAATTATGGTTTAGTAATGAATACAGTGAATATTAAAAATATTAAAACATTACATACGTTTGGAGGATGACAATTGTATTGCATCAAGGAGAAGATGACTTAAATAAAGAAGAGAAAAAAAAATATACCAGCTGCCTGCAGCTTGGAGGAAGAAAACAAAAATTATACAGTCATTCTTCATACTCGATTATCAGTCGAACTAGTATTGACTAAATATGTTACAAATCAAGAGTCATCCTGGAAAAAGAAAAGAAGATTAGTTCATTTTTTATACATTTTATGAGTGCGAGGGCGAAGATCATAATTTTTATATTGAGTAGACTTGTTTCTAACATCATTGTGAGTGCTATCAGGAGGAGCCTGTGAATGTACCGATTTACACAAATATGAAGATGTTTGTTGGCACTTGGAAGAAGAAAGAATTTGAGGAGATGTGTTACAAGCAGCATCATGATTAGGAACTTGAGTAGGAGAGTGTTGTCTCACAGGAGTAGAAGATGCATTATCAACAGCTGTTTGATCATGTGATGCATTTTTAGAAGAAACTGAAGGATATTGTAATGCTTCATTTCTCTTTTGAAGCTTCAAGATTCGGTTAGTGTGAATCAACATTGGTGAAGCTTGACTATTATTGGAATCTTGAATTTGAATAAGTACAGGAGAAATTATTTTCTTCATCACGTATGGGCCTTGTACTTTTTTGTTAAACACAGTGGGAAATTTTACGTAAACAATGTCATTAACATTGATGTTGGCAAATTTTAATTTTTCTCTCGATTTCTGGTACACTTTTTGTCTAAAAGATTCGTTATTCTTGTAAGCTTGATAGTATATTTTCTCAATAACATCCATTAATTTATGGATTTCATAGGCAGTGTTAAGAATTTTCCAGGAAGTTTGAGTTTTGTAATTAGCATAAATGTCACTTACCTCTCTTCCAAAATGAAGACGATTTGGAGTGAATTTTGTGGCTGGATGAGGTGTAGCATTATATATGGATTGGTGAATTTTTAGAGCAGTTGGTACATCAAATCCTTGGGAAGCCATTGTATTCACAGACGATTTTATTTGAGAATTACATCGTTCACTTAATCCGTTAGCCTGGGGATGGGCTACAGAACTGTGTTCCAATTTAATGCCAAGCTTTTTATTAAAATAAGAAAGCATATCACTAGTGAACTGAGAGCCATGATCAGTGAGAGTTAATTCGGGTTTTCCATGAGTAGAAATGTAATGTAACAGAGCTTTGGTAACAGATTCAGCGCTAATGTTATTCAAGGCATATAATTCTAAATGACGAGAAAAGTGATCAATAACGGTCATGACATATTGGCGATTTCTCAATGGGCCGAGTAAATCCATAGAAACTTTTTGATTGGGAGCTGTCGGTAATGGTGCTGGTAAATATGGAGCAGTATTTTTTTCATGATTTTTGTTTACTATACAAATTTCACAAGAGTTGACATAATTAATGGCATCAGAAACAAGGGTTTTCCAGGTAAATATTTTCTTTAAATTAACAATAGTTTTATGAATTCCAGTATGAGTAATATGAGCAATTCTTAAGGCTTTTGCTCTAAGTGACAAAGGTAAAACAGCTTTATGTAGCTCAATATCTTCTGAAGAAAAATGTCCATTGTAGCAAAGTAAATCATTATTTGGATTAATATAATAGCCATTTAAACTTTTAGATTTTTTGTTAGCTTTAAGATCTTCATAAATTTTCTTAATTTTTGGATCTTTTTGTTGTTCAGAGAAGATGGTTTGATCAAGAATTTCTAATAATGGATCTTAATTTTTATCATTATTTGGAGGTGAAGAGTCACTTTGAAGATGACATGTGTGGTGCATTTTGTCAACCAAACCACATGGAAAGTGAGGAATTTCATTGTGTAAATCTTTCTGATTATCAACAATCGGTAGTGGTTCTTGTGTAGAAATAAGATCTGGATTATTATGGAGATCTTCAGTAGGAATGTGAGGTGTTCTACTCAGAAAATCTGCTAACACATTTTCTTTGCCTGGAACATGTTGGAATGTGTACGAGTATTCTGACAGTTCTAACATCCATCGAGTAGTAATATCAGCTGGTGATGTAGCCTTTTTATAATTATGAAGAGGTTTGGCATCGGATAATAGAATAAAGGGTCGACCAAAAATATAATATTTAAAAGCCGTTATGCCTTTGTAAATGGCATAAAGTTCCAATTTGATGGCAGGGTACTCTCTTTCAGACTGAGACAAAGTTTTGGAATAATAGGAGATGGGTCTAAGTTCACCATCAAATTTCTGCATAAGAACAGCTGATATTGCTGTCTTTGATGCATCTGTATTAACATAGAAGGTTTCATTCCACCTTGGAAGATTGAGCATAGGTTTTTGAAAGAATATGTCTTGTAATTTTTTAAATGTATTTTCTTGTTCAGATTTCCAAGAAAATTTATTTTTAGGTTTGGTGACCTCGATGAGAGTAGTAATCAATTTAGCAAAATTAGGTATAATTGACCTATAAAATGAACATAAACCTATAAAACTTTTCGTTTGCCTCTTGGTTTTAGGCTTTGGAAATGAAGTAATCTTTAAAATGTTGCTTGTAATAGGAAGAATTTTATGATCTGTGAGTTGGAAGCTTAAAAAGTTAATACTAGTTTGCATAAAGGAACATTTTTCAGGAGACAGAGTAATGTTGTTAGCAATAAGAGTGTCTAAGAGCTTTGTGAGTTTCATGGTCATCTCTTCAAATGAATTAGTTCCAACCACACTATCGTCTTGGTATGCATAACACGAATCAATTTCAGATAATTGAATAACTGAATCAATTAATTGTTGAAAAGTGCTTGCAGCTGTCTTCAAGCCAAAAACGAGACGCAGGTAGGTAAAAATTCCCCATGGAGTAGTAAAACTGAGCTTATCTTGCATTTCTTTCGGTATAGCGATCTGCCAGTATGCAGAGGGCAAGTCAAGAGTAGTATAATACTTAAATTTTGATAACTGCACCAATAGATTTTGAATTCTAAGAAGAGGATATGAAGATGGGATGATAATAGAATTTAACAATCTTAAATCTAGAGCTAAACGATATTTTTGAGGCTTCGACATATCAGTTCTCTTCTTTTTAACAAGAAGCATGGGACACGCCCAAGATGAATTTGATCTTTCAATAATACCAGCATTTAGCATTTGATTAATTTGGTCAAGAGCTTCTTGCTCGAGTGCTTGTGGCACAGGAAAAGGTAGGGTTTTGACTGGATGAGAATTTAGCATTGAAAATTGAGGATTAACCAGGTCGGTATGACCTAAAGTGTCAAGAGATTTGGAAAAAGCTAGAGCTTTACTGCACAATAATTTTGTTAAAGAGTCTTTTTCATGAGGAGGTAAGAGTTTTAGGTCAAAATCATTTGGAGACAGTTCTTGAACACGTTTTCTCTTAACTTCTTCAGATGGTAAAATTAAATTGCAATATACGTTTTCAAAATCTAAATCAAAAGAGTATTCCTCAATGTCCTTCTCATCTACATTGATACATTCGCCAATAATTGAATTTTTATTTAAATGAATGTCCAGCTTTGATATATTCTGACATACAACAAAAAATAAATTATTTTGAATTGAAGAGTTGGAATGCAGTGATTCATGTAAAACAAGACCTTTATTTTTTAAAGTAGGTTTGAAAATAAAATATTCAGATGGAGGATTCAAGTACTTGACATGTAAATAAGCAAAGGAATTGGGGGGGATTAATTCCCTATTGAGTAATTGTACCATGTTGGAATTCACCAAAATTTTATTACCAATATTTAAATGAGTTTGCTTTTCACCAACATAACTAACATCATTAGTACTTTCAGATGTAAAATTTTTTTCAGGCATATTATCATTAGTAGATAAATAGTTCACAACATTACCATAATCAGTTGGAAAATAGTTAGAAAAATAAGTAAAATTACCATCAATATAAGGATTATGAAAATCCATAGCAGTGTTAGCAACATTATTTGTAAATAAACCACTATTTTGAAAATTATAATTGTAAGGATAGGTTGTATAATTGTTGACTAATATTAAGTTTGTGTCATTATAATTTGCATATACATCATCAGCATAAGTACCATTACTTAGATTATTTGATATAGAATCTTCATAACAAGACATTTTGTGTACATCTAAAGAATATGGCACATTTGAATTATCATAAGTATATTCAGAATTCATGAAGTAGCAAGTAGGAGATTCATTATGACTGTGAAAAGGGATATGTTTATCCTTAATCAAGATAGACTTAAAGGTTGGCGATATGGTTATAGAATGTTTATTAATGAACTCAAATCCAAGTATGGCTTGAAAATTGACATTTTGTATATTTGTAAGATAAAAGACATGATGAAAAAAGAATTTGTCGATTTTAAATGCTATTTCGATGCATCCTTTGAAAAAAACTTTAGAATTTATAGTTGAAATAGAAATATTTCTGGATAAGAATTTGTAGTGAATTCTGGATTTAATGCTATTAAAGCATTCTTGATCCAAAAGGGACAAACTTGATCCAGTATCAATTAAAGTTGAGATTTCATTATGTTGTATATTTATCAAGATGCATGGTAGAACATAAGAGTTATCAAAGGAACTACATATGACATGTCTTTCTTGTACATCATCATCAATTTCAAAAGATTGTTTGGATGTCAAAGAATTATAGGAACATGAAGATTTGTTAAATTTAGGTGTCACAGGGGAAGTTTGGACAGCAGTGGATGATACTAAAGTGATTAAAGAGCTTTTGTCAAATTGATGTTTGTTTTTGTCATTAAAGTGTACTGACCCTGAATGAAAATTATGGGAGAGCAGGCGGTCAGTAGAACCAGTCTCCCCTATTTGTTTAAATGATAGACATTGTTTTTATTTTCAGAAGAAGAGGTGTAGTTTTTCCTTCTGTGAGGATTAGACGAAAATTGAGATGAAGAGTTTTGATTAGAAGAATTGATAATATTTTTAAATTTGTAGCATGAGTCCATACGAAGATTAAATTTTCCACAATATGCACATTGCATAACATCTCGTTTATGATAAAAGGATGCAGAGTTTCTTTTGTGAGAAAATTTGTCGAAGGTGGGTTGATGATAAGGACGTTTCCGATATGATCTATATTGATGAGAATAATTTTTACGTTTATCTGTAGCCTCTTGTCTATTTGGAGAAGGAGAATATGTTCTATCTTTTCTTTTAAAATTACGAGAAGCATGAGAACTGTCATTTGGAGTTTGCGAAGGTGAGAAGGTAGTTTGAGAATTGACATAAATTTTATCCTTCGTATGTTTTATAGGAGTCTTATGGAGCACATTACTAGAAGCCATAGAATTATCATGAACTTTTTCACTATCTAAAGAATAAACTTGGTCATAACTCTCATAAGATTTTTTAGGAGGAGAATCATATATATTTTGAAGAAAAATTGCTCGTTCAAGAGCTACATCAAAAGAGGAAATATTTTCTTCTAAAATCTTTCGCTTAATTTGTTTAGGTAAAGCCTCAAGAAAATGAGTAAATTTTAGTGAATTGAGAGCAGGAGGATCCAATTTAGGGTATGCAAGGCGAAGTTGTTTATCCAGACGAAATGCAAAATTTTTGACTGATTCATTTGAATCTAACTTTAAATTTTGCAAGGATTTGAGAGAAACAGGCTTCTTTGAGGGTAAGAAATAGTCTATGAAAGCTTTCCGAATGTCTTGAAAATTAGTGTTTTTGAACTGAGACTGTGTTTCAAGGAAGAAGAATAAGGCATTACCTTCAAGTTTTGATTTGAAGAGAACAAAGAGTTCTTTATCAGAGAAATTATTTAACTCTTGTAGATCAGATAATTGATCAAAGAAGAATTCTACAGTCTGTGGGTTGCCGTCAAACGGCTGTATTGCAATATTTAATTTTGATTTGGGAGGCATGATGAGATAATTAAAAGAAGAGCTCAATAAATGACAGGTTAAATTTTCTTATAGACTGGTCACATAATAAATAATATATAAATTGACCCATTATTTAAAATATTGACGAATTTCATTTACGTTATACATCATTTTTATACGTTAAGAAGAAGAATAAATATATGACGAAGAGAAGAAAAATACCAACATATCTTTCTTAGCATCAGATCAAAAGAACATGGCCCAAAAATTTTTATGTATATATATATCATATCCCTCAAAACATATGTTCTTATATTTATGACAAGTGAACAATTTATATTAAAATAATCAATTATGTTTACCAGCACCGTCGTTAAATATTATATGATATTAGTTATAAATTATATCATGACAAGAAAAATATATTAATAAATTATGTTATATAGAATCTACTGCTCCAAAAAAAATATTATTTCAGCATAAAATCAAAATATATTAATATATTAGGTCGTTGCGGTAGAGGTACTTTTTTTCTCGCAGCAAAACGACCATTCGGAAGTTTACCTTCCATTTCGCAGCGCAGCATCCACTCAACTGAACTGGCGGCACAGAGAGAGGGGAGAGGAAAGATAAAGGGTTACCGTAAACCCGGAATACGCCAAGTTGGCAACGTTAGAATGGGGAAGGCGAGGAAAAAGAGGCCAAGCTACGTGTGAATGTATAGGGAAATATGAATTTAATAAGGAAAAAATGATAATACACTTAAAGAAGGAAAGCCAAAGAAGGTGGCCAGGCACTTAACTGCTTGAATCACGTCACTTGTGGAATTTAATTTGATAGGCCAAAGGGAGGGCCAGATAAACGGAAGTAACCACCCATAGAACGATCGAGACATTTCTAGAAGCTTTTTAAACCGGAAGGAATGAATTCAAACAAGATTTTACCGTTTTAGAACATTCGATAAGCTACGTAATGAAGAAATATTTACAGGAGAAGAGATAAAGAAACGAAATCGAAATAATATTTAAATTGAGAACATTAATAAAAAGGAGATGATAGGAAATAAAATAGTTAATACAATTGAATAAAAATAAAAATATGTGAGGGGTTATCGAATAACCACCACATTATAAGAATTATATTAAGCGAATTTCGGGGCAAATTCCCACTTTTATAGCATTTTTTAAAATGTATTCTGCCTTTATAAAAAAATCGACTAATACTCCATATTTTATAAGGGAGAGGGGGGCACGTTTGAAGATTTTAATAGAAAATCAATACATTTCTTACTTAAATAATATTTATCGTGTTTTAAATATTAGATAATAAAAACAATGCATTTCTTCATTATATGAGCCGGAAATTAAAAGCCTTCCAAGTAAATTAATTAAGTTATGAGGATTTAAAAAGTTGAAAAATTTTTCTCCACCATGTAAGGGCAACTTTGAACAAATGAATAAAATATGAAAATGTTGAAGGTTTTTATAAAAAGCTGCATGTGTTTCAGAAATATAAAGTAATATGAATAAAATTAAATAACTACATTTTATTGAAATTACTCATCAAAGTTGATGTCAAGACTCATTGTTGAAAAAACTCAGAGATACCCTCCTGTTATATTTGGTTATGTTTTAAAACTTTTGTACAATATCCTTGATCCCTACACCAATGTGATAGCTGACGCTTCTGGAAAACTGAAATTTTTCATTCACTCTTTTAAAAAGAAACGTGATATAAAATTCTCTTTTATCAGTTTTTCTGTTTTGTCTGTTACGAGAACCAGAAATAATGTTTGGAAAGAGTAAATGAAAGAGTATAGGTTTTGTTGGACAAACCTGCTAAATCATGAATCATTATTGTGTATCCAGGACTTGTAACTCCCAATAACTTGTAACATCCAATAAATGAATCCCAAAATCAAATTAAATTTGAAACTTTCCCATCACTGATACATCCGGAGATTGAAATTTATGTGTGCAGTAAGGCAGAATTGTGAACAGCATAAGTCCTTGATCATTGACATTCTTAATTAACATTTTTTCAAACAAAAAATGAAAAATTATCATATTTAGATACATCAACAACTCTTTATTTAAATGCTCTCTTTAAGTGTTTTCAATTATTATTCATCGCCACTTTATTTGGTGTTTTTTTGCTGTTTAATAGAGCCCCAACTTTTTGCTGGATGGTGCCCCATCACATGCAGTTCAACATTACAACGGTTTATTCAATTTGGCTGAAGAGTTTGAATAAAATAAAGCTTATAAACCAATGTTAACATCATCATTTAAGTATTGAACAATAAATTAAAATTTTAGGGATACAAAATCGTAAACAAAAATCTTACAAATTTATTTTCTTAAGTTTAGATTCAACAAGGGAAAAAATACATACCTTTCTTAGACAGTATTGTTCATACAAAATGGTGCAGCTTTGTATACTTATTGCATTGAAACAGTAGTAATGTATTGCCATAAACATTAAAAAATATATATTTATTTGAAGGAAAATATTTAGAGTGTTCAAAGGTGCCCCCAGTTCAAACGTGCAGCCGTCTCTCCCACTTCCTAAATAAGAGAAACTTCCAATTGAATGCTTTTGAGAGCAAAATTGCATTTAAAAATGAGTCATAAAATAAGCAGTGTTAATTTTGAATACAATCTCAATTTTTCAGTCAGGATCGTTTCCTGAAATTTTGTTCAAAATGCCCATTTGGACAGAAGGTTTTGAAATATATTCTACCTTTATCAAAAACTGTCCAATACGGCACATTGTAAAGTTACTAAATAAGAAAACATGTCAATTGGATGCGTCTGAGAGCAAAAAGGGACTTAAAAATGAGTCACTAAATGAGCAATTTGTTATTTGAATACTTCCTCAATTTTTCATACACGATTGCTTCAGGAAACTCTTCACAAAAATTCCTACTTTGACAACATTTTTTGAAATATATTCTAACTTTATAAAAAAACTGGCCAATACGTCACATTATATAGTTTCTTAACAAGAGAAGGTGACATTTGGATGCATTTAAACTAAAAAATGAATTTAAAAATGAGTCAAAATAGTTTAGTTTAATAATTTTTGCCATAAGAACTAAATCTACAAAAATTTCGTCGGTATAAAAATTATAGATATTATTGAGAAGAGTTAAAAAGAACTTAATGAGATTTCATCTTAAGACTTAACGAATTCATGTATTTTTTATCCACCCTACCCCTCTTTTTTTTTCGTTTTTATTTATTTATTTATTTATTTATTTTATTTATTTATTTTTTTGCGGTAGGAGTTGGTGTTATCAAAAAACTTGTAAATACAAATGTTTTAGCTAATATTAAGAAAATTTATAAAAAAAAATTATAGTATTTGACATCTTGAGAATTTAAAGAGTTGTGATTTTTTTCCTCCAAAAATCTTATTTTTTTTCGCCCCTTGAGCCATTTTTAACTTTAACAAAAATGTGTCATGCATAAACTTTTGGCCGATTTTTTAGAAGTATTATAAACTTTAAGCCGATTCAATATCTATTTTAACTAAGAAGTTATGAAGTTTTTTCTGTTTTCACAAAATTTCTCCCTCTTTCTATCCCATTTGTCGAATTTCGCTCATTAACGAACTCGGCTCGAGATTTTATGCCCCTTAACTTTATGTATCAGTTTGGAAGAGATTTGTGTAGATTTACACAAGTTATCATGTCCGCAAGAAAGTGATATAGATAAATAGATAGATAGACGAATAAAGATTTTCACTGATGGTAGTTTTGGGGGGTCTAGGAGTCATAATCAGTGCAGATCTGTAGAAATATTTTAGAAATTCCCACATGGGAACGTTGATAATAGGTAATATTTCATAAGAAATCTATCTAAAAAATCAATACGATGCTATTCTTCAATTATCCGAGTAAGTTGTTTTTTCGGCCTTTGAACATTTATAAATGGCAATTCGTAAATATAAGATTTATTAAAGTTTAAAATAAGCTAATTCATGGAGATGAAAGTGTTAAAATTTATTCCTTCTTTTTTTATATCTTATAACTTTTTTGTGTTTTCATAATTGAGGACAAAATCAAGACAAAAAATATAAAGTAGAATGGAAATTTATTTTACCCAAGCAATTAATTAACAATTTTTTACAATTTTTTGTTTCTTTTGTATTCAATTATTTCTTCATTTTTTTGCAAGCAAGAGGACTAACTTAGATATTTTCTTTCTATTTTGATTGATTATATATTTTTGATGTTTTTACATCGCATTAAAAAAGTGCCAAACACTTTTAATCAGTAAAATGGTACGCTTTTCAAACCAACTATGTCACTTGAAAATACATTTCTTCGTATAATCGACGTTATTAAAATTAAAATTGTACAATTCATTTGTGTTAAATTTATGTTTTATTTATTATTTATTAAGTTTGAATCTCGTTGTGAAATATTAGTCGAAGATATCAGTTTAAATGTATATTGTTTTAAAGCGCGAGTAGGTTATTATTATTTTTTCATTATAGAGCCTGCAGCTGATTGTGATGAATTGAAAAATATCCAAAATACCAAAACAATTAAATTAATTCTGATGACCTTTCAAATAAATTTCATTTCAAAATATATTTTCCCCACTTTACGATAGTGAACAAATTTTAACTGTTCGATTGCATGTAGGTTAAATTTGTTTTATCTGTTTATTTACATACTTTTTGAGTTTTAATTTTATCACAAAATATAAGACGGAGACACATGCTGATCGATGTATACTGTTTTTAGTGATAATGAATAATTATTATTCATCCGTAATCGGACCTGAATACTATAAAGATGCATTTCAAAATGCATGTTGAAAAATATTTAAAAATTCATAAAAAATGAGTATATTGTGATACAAATTTCAAACAAAATTCAGTTTTTTTTAAATGTTTTCCTATACTGTAATGCAAAAATTAATAAATAAATAAATTATGCAATGTTTAGAAATTTAAAAAAAATCAATGCTGCAAAATCTGAAAAGTCAGAAAAATCGAAAATTTACCTTAATGTATTGCCATTTACAGAATGACGTCAGCCTTATGCACAGATATGTTTGTCTTTTATAATATAGATAAACAGATTGTTGAGATTTAAAAGATATAAAATTTAATTTTATATTTTTATTAGAGTGTGTCCTGCTACGATTTTATGCCGCTATGGGTTTATTTCGCGGAAAAAGAATGTAAATGGCATTTTTGTTTACATTTCTGTGAAGTTAATGCATTTATTATTCACCCCTTTTACTGCCACAATCAAACAGCGCCATTATACTATGGAGTGCCTAAAGCTATGATATGTATTAATGTGGGATAAGAAATGATATCCATTTTATTGGCAAATTGATATCATATATACTTGAGAAATAGTCCAATTTTGGTTATAAGCTAAGTAGTAATGTAATATATTTAAAATATTGACTCATTCAAGTTTTAGGAGAAAATACATATATTGTTTTTCGCAGGAGGGGTGGGGGAGAGGGCATTGTAGGAGTTTTGTCTTTTTGTTTACTTTGCACAGTTCAGATTAGTTTACAATATTTCAAAAAGCTATGTAAACAAACTAATGAAATTTTATAAGTATATTTATATCCCTGTATATGTTATTGTTTTATGTTTCATTAACTTTTATTTGTATATAAAAATAAATAAATTGAATCTTTATATTAATCAAATAGCATACATAAAATTGCTTGAGTACATGAAGAAAAATATGTATGTAATTATGAAACAGTAAATAGATTGTTATAAATATGTCGCCAAATTTCCGTCTCTCGCCAAGGGGCCTTATACTTGAAAAAACTAAATAAAAATTGTTCAATGCGCTATACATCATAAAATATTTTCAGCATAACTTTGATACCGATTTCCCATTGCATTTAAGTACGGATTTTTTTTTTTTTTGCTCATTAATAAAAAAGTCATTAATATGGTAATTTTTTAATAGTTTCATTTAAACCACGTGCTGTCGTTAGAGGATGAAATTTTTTTCCAACATTTAATATTGTGGTCCTTCATTAAATAACCATTTCTTTTCCAAAAAGCCTGCTACAAAAAGGCAAATATATCTGTATCTATAAAAATATAACTATAAAATAATATATAAAATCATCTCCCTTGAGCTCTCCACTATTTCAAAAAGAGTGGTTTTTCTTAAAAAAATCTGAGAAAATAATAGATTTTCATGATTTAAATTAGATTTATAAAAACAAAGCTTTTGCTGAGACTGAGTTTGGGGCACATTTCCGATTAGTTTTTATAGATCATTTTTATCTTTCTACTGAAAGTAAAATTTCGGATTTTCGGACGCTGTCAATTCTAAAGAAAACGTTTTCGTGATTAACAAAAATATTTTAAACACATACATGATAAATAAAAAGCATTAATATTAAAATTAAAACTATGACCATTTTATTAACTTTGCATATTGAAATGTAATTAAACATCTGAAAATGTTTAATTAAGAATTAACTACATTTAAAAAATTGATATACTGGTTTAAGAAAACTGAGTAACACAAAAGAGACTACTGGGAATATCCAAAATTTATAGGCAGTGCCAAATACAACATAAAAAAAACTTTCAATATACTTGAAATTCTACTTTCTATTACAATAATGCATCTAACAGTAATTTAGATTTAAATTTTTTTTATTCCATTACTTTATAAACCGATTCTTGATTTTTATGACCTATAAATAGGAGTTTACTAACTATTTTCTTCTTTTTACCTTTTAGAGCTACATTTTTTTGTATTTGAATCAATTCCGATCTTACTGTCATTGTTAAAACTATTAATTTGTAAGTTAAGAACAATTTTTAAGCTATTGCATAGCTTTTATCGCGGGCTTTGAGCGAAGCGACCGAATCTAGAAATTCCGTAACGAGAAAACCTAACACTTCCGTAACGAAAAAAACCTAACACTTCGGCTAACATCGTTTCAGTTCGGCAAACTTCGGTAGACTTTGGTAGACATTGACGCGGTTTTTTTTCAGATATTAGGATATCAAGTCTCAAACTTATGTTTCTTATGATCTAATTTTCATAGCGCGGCCAAATTTTGTTTGGTAATTTATTATGAGACAGTGTTAATTTTTGGTGACAGGAGACACCCCACGGTGAGGGTCGAAAAATTTAAAATGCTTATAACTCGCGATGTAATTTTCGTAGCGCGGCCAAATTTTGTTAGGTAATTTATAATTAGGCAGTGTTACTTTTTGGTGACGGGAGACCCTCCCCCCCCACGGTGAGGGTCGAAAAATTTAAAATGCTTATAACTCACGATCTAATTTTCGTAGCGCGGCCAAATTTTGTTTGGTAATTTATTATGAGGCTGTTAATTTTTGGTGACAGGAAACCCCCTATGGTGAGGGTCGAAAAATTTAAAATGCTTATAACTCGCGATCTAATTTTCGTAGCGCGACCAAATTTTGTTTGTTAATTTATTAAGCTACTGCATATCTTTTATCGCAGGCTTTGAGCGCGGCGACCGAATCTAGGTATTCCGTAACGAGAAAAAATCCTACCACTTCGGCTAACGACATTTCAGTTCGGCAGACATCGGCACGGTATTCTTCGATAGACTTCGGCAGACATTGACGCGGTATTTTTGCATAAGTTGATAAAAACGCTATGCAATAGCTTTACCGCGGCAGTCCCCGAGTGCCACACACATTTTTTTTCACAGAATGGTATTTCAACGACAGCATAGCTGTAAATGAATGTATCAAATTAATGATTAGTAGCAAAAAAAAAATAAAAATAAAAATAAAAAAATAAAAAAATAAATAAAAAAAATAAATAAATAAATAAAAAATAAGAATCCCTGTTCTACAATATGAATATATCAGGTATTTTGCTGCGATAAACACAAATGCATGCATTTAAACAAAGATATTATGTTAACAATTCATAATTTTAAACTATCACTTTTGGTGCAAATCTTGGCTGAGAATGCGAACGCAGGAAGATATGTGTCATTCACATTGTGCTGTAATCAACATGGGAAGCTGTGTAAAACCCTTTTGTTAAACCTCTAGCGGATGATTTTTTTATTTTTTATTTTAAAAATATATCTGATTCCTCAGTGGACACGCATTAAAGAACAATACTGAAAAAAATATCACTCTTACATTTTTCAGTATTTTGGATTTCTTTTAACAGTTGCCAGATTGAAACACCATACATTAATCGCATGAATATACGTAGTATTTGTTGTGAAAAACTTTTAAAAACATATCGTTTTGAAAAAAAAAACTTATAATGATATTACATATGGTATTTTTATAGTATTAACTTAAATATGCGGTCAAAATAAATGCGAAAAACATAAATTGACTAAGAGACAACGGTAAATAAGCGATAAGGAGATAAATTTATTTTGTTGCCACAGTTTATCATTCAACAATTTTGTTTATTTTTAAAAATATGCTTCAAATGGCGTGATCACTGTATATCAGTTTAAAATAACGTACATTTAAAAAATATTTTTAATTGCATTTTGAATTAAATTTTTAAAAAAGTTTTAGAAAATTAATTTTTTTTAAAAATCCTACTACTTTTTAAAATATTAATATTTTTGTTCTAATTTTTTTTGAGATTTTTAAATGTATATGACACAAAAATGTGTATGGATTTATAGTTACATTTTATATTACGTTTAGCATGCACTACATGGCCATTGATGACAGTCCACTTGCGATTTTAGACATGTTAAATATCTAAAAAAAACACATGAGGAATTATCCCGAAACTCTTAGTGTATAAATATAATAGCACAAGTCATACATTTCCGTGAAGTTTTTTTTGCCGAAACTCCATAGGGGACCGTCAACAAATTAAAACAGAATGAATATCTTTTGGATAACCCTGTCAAAACTAATGTAGCAAAAACGCTCAAACTCTAGATTATGATTAAGTGGCTTATTGTAATAAATTCATTTTTATGCTTAACCTTAAAGAAATTAAGGTTTTTATAAAAATGGTCCTAAATTTTACCAAGTTTATTGCTTATAATTTACAGAGTTCTTAATATAATGTAACAGGGTATTGTACCCTGTAATCAGAATAAAAAAATAATAAAAATTGTATGATAAATGAGTAGGTTTTTTAAATAATTTTTCACTGCGCAAGCGTCAACGATATCAAAATTTCATTTGCATATTGTGTTAGGTAAATATATAGAGCAACTTTTGTGAAAGTCTCAAAATCATAACTTGAAAATTCTGAAAGTAATCGTCTATTGAATAAGCACGAAATCCATTGTTCCCAAAATGAAGCAAAAAAAAAAAAAAAAGAAGTATTTTATCGAAATGTAGTTAGTCCCATATTGTGTACTCTATATTGACACTAATCAATGAATGTATGGATACAACCCCTCTTGTTTTTGCTTCATTTTGGAAATAATGAATTTTCAACTTATTCCATTGACGATTATTTTAAGAATTTTCAAGCTATGATTTTGCGACTTTCTCAAAAGGTGCTCTATACATTTAGCTAACATAATATGGCAATGAAATTTTGATATCTTTGACGCATGCGCAGTGAAAAATTATTTAGTAAACCTACTCATTTTTTATACTCATTTTGTTTTTTCTAATTCTGATGACAGGGTATTACGTGCAATGTTGTTTGTCATATTCTTAGAAAAGAATATTATTTTATATTAAGAACTCTGCTAATAATAAGCAAAAATCTTGGAAAAATTTGGGACTGTTTTTATAAAAATCTTATATTTTCTACGAGTATGTATGCTATCGACATAAAAATAAACACAGTTTATTACAATAAGTCACTTAATCATAATCTACAATGTTTGAGCCCTTTGCTACATTAGTTTTGACAGGGCATACAAAAGATATTCATACTTGTTTTATTTGGTGACGGTCCCCTATAAAGTTTCGAGAACAAATCTTCACGGCCTGTACTATTATGTTTATACACTTAGAGTTTCAAAATATTTCCTTATGTATTTTTCTGGATATTTAACAAAATATCAAAAAAGCGCAAGTGGATGGTCATCAATGGCTATGTAGTGTAAATTTTTCACTAATACATAAAGTACAAAACGATAAATCTTTATACATTTTTTTTATTAAAAACATAGTAATAAAAGCGATTATATACGCAGATTTATTACTTATAATATAAAGAACACCTAAAATAAAATGTAAATCTTTATCTCGAATATAAAAAAGCTTTAAAATTTTGAAAACATGGAAATACAGAAAACTAGAAGTTTTCGTCCGCTACTCGCTACTCGGTTTCTCCAAAAGAATCTTGAATAAAATGAAATACATCTAGTAAAAGTTATATACAGGGTGTCCCCTCTCAACGGTGGCCAATGGCTAATTTCTAAACCGTTGGTCATAGACATATAGTTCCAATTGCAAAAATGCTTTAAAAAAGGTAAAGAATTATTTTTTAAGCGATTTAGGTCAAAAAAATGTTTTACTAAAAAATTACGGAAATTAAATTTTTATACGGTCCCCCGGTCCTATAAGTGATATTTAGAAAATTTTTACCACTACTCTAACAAGTAAGACAAAAAAAAGTCCCATTCCTCTGCGATCAAAATTGACCGAGTTATAGCTGTTCAAAGTTGAAGCGTATTTTTTGCTGCAAAATAGGGGTCAGTCACAAATTTACTGGAAATAAAAATAAACATCAGATAGAAAATTTAACTTTAAACATTGAGAGTAAAAAAAAAAAAAAAAAAAAAAAAAAAAAAAAATTACACTGTTATTTCTGAATTTATGTTGACATTTACATGTTAAAGTAAAATATGCAATTTGTGCTAAAAATATAAGTAAAAAAATAACAGAAATTTTTTTAAATTCAACTATGAAAAGCAACAGTCACAAATCGTTACAAAGTGATACATATTTAAAGCTCTATTAGATCACTCAACCTAATAGAATTTGATGTAGTTCTATAAAATAAATAAATGGAACACACCTAAAATCGTATTAATATTACATTGTCATCGGATTTAAATAAGTATGGGAATTGAACCTCAATCAGATATTTGGAAGTGAGTTAAAATTTGAATATAAGTTTTGAACTAGGAAAATTTGCATACGAAAACTATGAATAAAATAAAAGCTTATCAAAATAACATACCTTTTTAAAATAAAATCACGAAAAGAATCAGCTTCATTTGCTTACAAAATAAAACATACGTAAAAATACAATTGAGGATATGAATTTCAAAACTCGACTTATCGCTTTTTGATTTCTCTATCAGTCTATACAAACCTCCATTATTGTAACAATGCAATCTCAAAATTTATAATGAAAAACAATAGATGCATTTAAAGTTTTTTCGCTATTTCCCAAAATTTGATTTTTTTCGATAAAGAGAATTTTGAAATTCATGTCTTCAGTTATTTTAATAACCAATCTAGAAGTTAATTAATTATAATTAACACTACCATAAAACTTATACGGTGACAGCGTCTTCAGTTAAATCGCTCATTTAAAACATTTTGTAACATTGGAACTATATGTCTGTGACAAATAGTTTAGGAAGTAGCCTTTGAACAGCGTTGGAAATCGACTCCCTTTATAATACTTTAAGCACTTAGTGTACGTTCCCTTAAAGCTCCGTCGAACTCATCCGTTTTCAGCTATAGAAAAGTGGTTTAAGTCATGAAATTTAAAGTTTCATAACTCGGTCAATTTTAATGTTACATAAATGGGACCTTTTCTGTATTACTTGCTAGAGTGTTGAAAAAATTTTACTAAATATCACTTATAGGACCGGGGGACCGTATAAAAATTTAATTTTCGTAATTTTTTAGTAAAACATTTTTTTGACCAAAATCGCTTAAAAAACAATTCTTTGCCTTTTTTAAAGCATTTTTGCAATTGGAACTATATGTCTATGACCAACGGTTTAGAAATTAGCCATTGGCCACCGTTGAGAGGGGACACCCTGTATATATATATATATATATATATATATATATATATATAATAAAACATCTATAATTGTTGTATAATCTTACATTATCCTGTTCAGAGCCGATGTCGACGATATAATGGACAAAATGGCTCTATAATGACTGAAGTACACTGGTGTCCAAAATTTAAGCATAATTGGTAATTAAGTAATTATTTTTAAGTAATGAAAGAAATATGAATCGGAACGTGCTGAAACTCCAGGTGTGTAAACAAAATAGTACGCGTCACATATTTTCGCGAAGAGTTTTCCCCGAAATCGAACAGGGGACCGTCAACAAATTGAAAAAGAACGAAGATCTTTTGGATAACCCTGTCATAACTGATGTAGCAAAAGCGTTCAAACTGCACATTATGATTAATTGGCTTATTGTAATGTACTGTGATAAATTTTACAAGGATAGCATGTATACTCGTAGAGAAATTAAGGTTTTTATAAAAACAGTCCTAAGTTTTTTGCTTATAATTTGCAGAGTTCTTAATATAAAATAGTGTTCTTTTTTGAAAAAATGACAAACATCATTGTACACAATACCGTCATCAGAATTCAAAAATAATAAAAATTGTATGACAAATGAGCAGGTTTACTAAATTTTTTACTGCGCATGCGTGAACGCTATTAAAATTTCATTTGCATATTATGTTAGTTAAATGTATAGAGCAACTTTTGTGAAAGTCTCAAAAACATAGCTTAAAAATTCTATAAATTATCGTTGATAGAATGAAATCAAAATCCTTTATTCCCTAAATGAAGCAAAAAGATGAGGGGCTGTATCCATATTCCATTGTTTAGTGCCTACACAATATTGCACGTACAACTATATTTAGGTAAAACCCCTGATGTTTTTGCTTCCTTGAAGAATAACGGATTTTGAGTTGATTCTATAGGCTCCCATTTTCAGAATTTTCAAGCTATGTTTTTGAAACTTTTACAGAAGTTGCTCTATACATTTAGCTAACACAATATGCAAATGACATTTTAATATCGTTGACGCATGCGCAATGGAAAATTAATTAATACACATACTCATTTTTCATACAATTTTTATTATTTTTAAATTCTGATGACAGGGTATTGTGTACAATGATGTTTGTCATATTTTCAGAAAAGAACATTATTTTATAATAAGAACTCTGCAAATTATAAGCAAAAATTTTGCGATTGTTTGGCAAAGTTTGTGGGGGAGGAGGGGGGTAATACTTGGACAAAATTTCTGTTTTTTCGCAATCTTTTGAAAATTTTGCCTTTTTGGTGATTTTTTAACAAAATTTGTCATTTTCTCGCCATCGTTTGATGAAATTTGTGCAGATACAATCATTGACCCTTCTTGTGATCTTTTGACGAAATTCGGCTTTTTGGCGATCTGTTTACAAAATTTGCGGAAATTTACTGTTTTTTGAAGATTTTTTGAGAAAATTTTCCGTTATTACACAATCTTTTGACGAAATTTACGTTTCTTTCGTGATAACTGTGCAAAATTTGTGTTATTTTGGGTTATCTTTCATGAAATTCATATTTTTTTGTTAATTCCAAGCAGAGTTTGTCATTTATTCGCAACCTTCTGGGGAAATTTGATGTTTTCTCACGATCTTTTCAGGAAATATGTCATTTTTTTCGCAATTTGTTTGAAAAACATGCAGAGTCTTTGAGGATCTCTTGTCGAAATTTACCGTTTTTCGTGTTCTTTTGACAAAATTTAGTGTTTTTTCGTGATCTTTTGCCAAAATTTGCAGTTTTTTCGCGATGTTTTGAAGAAAATTGCACTTTTATCGGGATCTTTTGATGAAACTTGCAGTCTTTTTGCAACTCCTTGATGAAGTTCACGGTTCCTTTTTGTGATATTTTGAGAATTTTGCAGTTTTTTGTGATCGTTTCACGAAATTTCTCGTTTTTTCGTAATGTTTTGGTGAAATTTGTCCCTATACAATCACTGACTATTCTTGTAATCTTTTGACAAAATTCGCCTTTTTTGAGATCCGTTTACAAAATTTGCTAGGATTTTGGGATCTTTTGTCGAAATTTACCGATTTTTCGAGATGTTTTAACGAATTTTTCTGTTTTTACACAGTTTTTTGACGAAATTTACGTTTCTTCCTTGATATCTGGACAAAATTGGTGGTTTTTTTTTGGGGGGGGGGGTATCATTGAGAAAATTATCATTTTTTGGTAATTTCTGAACAGAATTTGTCTTTTTTTGCAACCTTTAGGGAAAATTGTAGTTTTCTCACAATCTTTTGTGGAAATTTGTCATTTTTTTGCAATCTGTTTCCAAAACTTGTGGAGTTTCTAAGGATCCCTTGTCGAAATTTACCGTTTTTCGGGTTCTTTTGACAAAAATTATTGTTTTTATCATGATCTTTTGTCAAACTTTACATTATTTCACAATCTTCTAACAAATTCGTGTTTTCCCCAAGATGTATGGTGAAAGTGATAATTTTTCTTCAAATGATTGACTTTTTAAAAAAAATCAGTTGTTGAAATTTGCGATGTATGATTGCTTTTTTTTAGTTTTTGAAAATGATTTCCTTAATTTTTCACAATCGCCCCTCATTTATAGTTTAAAGTGAGTCGGAGCTTCGTCAATGGGATGTGATGCAGAATATATTACAATGGCACATGGAAGATAATTTCTGGCAATTTCTTTTTAAATTTTAACAGTTGATATATAATCTGCAAAAGTTTTCAAGAATCTGTGACATACGTCACAGCGTTGCGCCAATTCTGCGCCCGGGTTAAAAGGATGATAGAAAATACAACTGTGATCAATCATAGCCCCTTTAGGTTTAAACAATTTTGAAAAATAGAGCAATCAAACATGAGGGGGGAAAATCTAAAAGAAAATTTTAAAAGAAATCTGCATTTAAACCTTTAACAACACTATCTGGAAAATGGGAAGGAATTGTAATGAACAAATGTAAATATATGAAGGAATAAAGTAAGGCAAAAAATTAATTATAAAAGAATATATTGTGAAACTACAGTAAAAAAATATATAAAAATACTGAGAGAAAATAATAAAAATATCGAAAATATATAAAAGATTTTCCCATTTTGGCCATTTTCAGACAAATATGCAAGGATAGCCAAATTATAGCCCAAGGTAATAAATAAACAAAAATCAAACAAAAATTACTTTAAAATACTAAGTTTAAAATATTTATAAGTACTTATGTCTTTACTTTCTAAATATTGCATAGTTTCCCGTTAGTCGAATTAAAATATAGTATTTTTTTCTGATCATGTATTTACTCGAGTTGTACATTTTTTTCACCTTTCTGAAGAAAAACACAAAATCAGGGTTCTACTGAATATAAATAGAAAATAAGACTATTAAAACTGAACGTAAACAGGTTGAATTTGGCAGGTTGTTACTTTTTAGAAATGTGATGCTTTAAGTATGCATGATTTATGTAGCTAAATATCAATTAAGCTTATTTCCTAGGTTCATGTATTGGAATTATTCATGTACAGTAAACGCCCTCAAATCCACACAGCTTAGGACCAGAGGTTGTGTGGATTTTAAAATTTTGCGGATTTCTGGTCATTACTTTGTTTATATTTTTTAAAAAGTAATTCGAATGTAATTAATAATGAAATCAAAAGTATAATGAATGCTTACAATATACTAAAGTATTAAAATAAGTAATAAACTAAAATAATAAAAATTTAGATAACTTTTTAAATGATTAAAATACTAAAAGCAAAGGTCAAGTTAATAATCAATAATGTAGAATTAAATATTCATTATAAAGATTAAATGTGTTTTTCCTAAATTATTCCATGAAACTTGCCTCATAAAGGTACATTACTAATTCCAATCAGGATCATGAAATAACGAAGCTTTATTTCAGGTTTAGCCAGACTTAATAATTAAAAAAGCTTGATTAATGCATAAATATATTCGGTAAGATTGTGATTACGAATGATATCCGCAATATCTTGATTTTTTCAGAAATAAATTATTCTTTCTTCATGAAAAAACATGAATTCAAGAACATTAACAAAAATTAAAAAATGTATGGAATTGATATAAAACTAAAAAAGTCAAAATTTTCACCTGCATCTAAACTGAATGTTTTATTATTTACATCCGTAAATTATGTGCAGATTTGATGGAGCCTACTGTAAACACTTCTCATGAAATAGCATACCATCCTTTATGACACCAGAAAACTTTAAATAATAAAGCCTAAAAAAATTCAAAAAACTTCTTTAAAAACAATGTTTTGTGTGAAATATCTATTGACATTTAGTAGTTTCCCTTCTTATTGGCTTTCTTTTAAATAAACTTTAATTTGATGGAGATTTCTAGATCTTTATAGAGCAACTTAGATCTGACCATGTGAGAAGACAGGCTCATCAAGATAAATTCCAACATGCACAATGAAATTCTGCCTCTCTTTCGCGCCGAACTTGTTGGGATGAAGCGTTTGCAGCCTGAATTCTATCACGCGACTCCTGGCTTTGCCGCGCTAACCACCTTGCTTGCCGTGCAATATTCAAGCGTCGTCTTCTTGCAATAGAACTTTCGTCTACGTTCATTGTATTAAAATTAATATAACGATATAAAATTTATATTTTATAACCAATATTTAATAGAAAACACTTTACACTATCGAAAACAAATGTCAACACAGTGAAGAGTAAATATCCACACGTGAAACGTGATGTGACAAAGGAGTCATTCTCAAGAATCATTCACGGCAGAAAAAAATTAAAGCAACCCGAATATAAAAAAATTACCAGTACTGTATTAAAACGCACCTTCGCTTTCCTTAAATAAACCGTTTTATTTAAATATTGTTTTTGAAATCCTGAAAAGATTTCAAAATGCATTAAAATGTAATGATGTCATTTACAGCTTCTACTGTAAATCTGACCAATGAGAACGCTCCATTACGACTGTGGAACGTTTTCATTGGTCAGGAAATAGATAGCCTTTAAAATTGGAGGTAACTTTTCACAATATTTTTCATAGGTTTGCAATTTGCCATTTTTGAATGGTCACAGCATTAACTTGCTTAAATCGTTTGTTTATCTCGTAATTGCTGGTTGTTTTATTTAGAACTTAAACATTATAATTAGATAGTTTTTGTAGGTTTTAAAGAAAATGAGTGATGAATAAATCTTTTACATGTCTATTTCCATAAGTTGAACGATTAAAATATTTGTGAACGGCTCGGAATACTTAAGCCTAACGTGGACGCCGAATCGCAATAAGTTTCTTTTTCTCGTGGATCGGTGAATCCCGGAAACGTTATACACGGAGGGGTTTTATATATATAATATCAAATGAGGGTTGTTGGTTCAATTCGGAAAAGATCCACCCCCCACCGGGGGAGTGTGGTAGAGAGACGCTGGAGGTATATAATTTGTAATAATGTTCAGAGAGCTTTCCAAAGCTACACCATATGAGAGGTGCAGGCCAAATTTGGAGTTTTGCCTCCCAGTTACAACTATCATGTCTTCTCGGTATAAAGCTTTCCCTTCGCTTTGAAATGTTCATATATTTTAGATAATATTTATCAGAGGGTCCGTAAAAAAAATCCGATATGTAATGATAGAACGCTACAATTTAAACTACCCCCGGAGGAGGAATTGGAGTAGGGGTAGAGGGGTTGAAAGAGCGGTACAAGAGCTTCCGGTTGATGTGTCACATGACGTGTCCAAAAAAAGTTTGGAATTTCAGACCCCCCACTGGAATTTTTCAACCCCCAGCCTTGTCGAATCTAAAATAAAAAAAAAAACCGCTGAAACATGGCATTAATTATTTTTTAATAGTCTTTTTTTCTCTCGTCTCACGCTTTTACTTAAAATGGCAGATGAGATGTGCCAAAAGTTCTAAATTAGTCGACCCCTTTTTTAATCCTCCTGAGGGGGGCAATTTTTAAAATCTTTGAACTATGTGTTTAATTTTTTTAGTAGATTTATTTTCTGGAATTTCACGCTGCTACCTTAAATGGTTGCTGAGATAAAGGGTGATGTTCTAGACTTTTTGACCCCCCCTTTTCCCCCCTTAGGGGAGAAATTTTCAGAAATCCCATCCTCGTGCACGTTTACATCGTAAGGAGTATATTTTCCCACAATTTTCACTTTCCTACGTTCAGTAGTTTGGGCTGTGCGATGATTATGAGTCAGACAGGCCAAACTATTTTACATATGTATATGTATGAACATGAAAAAAAAAAACCGTTGAAAGTTTTTTCTCTTGTAGAAAACCGCGTTGGATGTCTTACCAGCATTTACAATATTTCACGATATAATTACTGCATGGTCAAAAACGTATATTCAATTTGAATTAGTTAGAAGACAAACTCGATGATTTAAAATGGGAGTATTACAAAAATTTAAAGTGAAAGAAGTTTGAAATTTTATAGTAGATTTCTAAGAAATTGATCCAGATCTCCAAATACTTAAATTTATTAGGTACTACTTTGTTATCCCGTGACCGATTTCGCCAAATTATACAAATCGCCCAACTAATAGCCAAATTATACATATTGACGTAATTTGTATTTTAAATAATTTAAAAAACAAATAATTAGTAGAATATTAATAAAAATACAAATAAAAATCAAAAAGTCATTGAACTGACATTCACGATCATCATTATTGCTATTTAATCTCATAATTTGGCGCTAGTATTTTTGTTGATGGGATAACAGAGTAGTACCGTTTATTATTATTATTATTATTATTATTATTATTATTATTATTATTATTATTATTATTATTTACATCTTAAGGAAAGTAAAAATGTTCAACTAGGAAATTAGAAATAATGTTATACCTCAAAATATGTAAAAATTATCTATTAAGTTACTCGAAAATCTTTTTCTAAAATTTTATGAGTTTCATGAAAATTGGAATAACTTTAAGACTTAAATTTAAAAGTATTCTTATTTCTTATGAATTGTTATCGAACAATTATTACGGATGACTCATGTGAGTTAATTTTTCGAATACCGAAGAACAAATATGACTGTAAAAGATTAATTGTTTAGTGTTACATTAAATACTTATTAATGTTAGACCAATATTTGAGTTGAATGGCTGAAAATTTAAGAATGTTGCTGAATTGTATTTTAAAGCATGCAAGAACATTAAAAAATTTAAATCTCAAGGGAAATTATTTTATTTTGTTTCTGATTTATATTACATAATTCCTTTCGTTAACAAAGTTTAATCCAAAGTTTTGATACTTTTCCGATTTCAATAAAAATGTCAACTTGTTTTATCCTATCACCTCTCACTTGCATGTTTTAGTTCAGTAAATTGAATATAGAACAACAATTTATTTCTGGTTTCAAGGGATTTATTCAGAAGTTTTGTAACCATACTAAGTAGTTATTTAGATCAAAAGCAATACGGTTGCTACCATAATAAGTGTTTTCAGAAAATACTGAAATGTATAAAACTTCATTCTATGCAATGTATTAGTATATACAGACGTAGAGTGATCTCAGCGAAGATAATTTGAGGAAATAGACTATTTTATAAAATGAAATGATTTATGAATTCTTCAAAGTACATTCGAATAAAATGTTTTTATGTCGCTTTTAAAACACTTTAATAATAGAATGTAGAAGAAAAAAAGCATAATTTTTTTATAGATTAATAATAGTAATTTGAAATTACGAATGATTTAATAGCCATAAAAAGAACTGCCATACAATTTTCGTTATGCAAAATTTATAAGATATTTATTATAATGTTTTATTGTTCGAAACCTTTAAATATCTTTGAATTGCATTGCTTCAGGTTACTAGATATTCGTGCATTTTGTCTATCTATTTTTAAAAATAACTTCTGTGTTACATTTTTAGCATAATTACACCATAAAGAATATTGAACAATAGAACGGCTAATTTTAGAATACAAATTATTGTTAAAATTTTGGAAATAGACAATTTCTTATTAATAGAATAAAATTAATAATACACCAAATGTTTTTTATCGAATATTTATATAAAATACAGAAGCAGTGGAAATATATAAACAGACCATATATACAATCTCTGTATAAACAAATTTCAAATAATACATAACAAGGGAAACTAAAACAACTTATTTTTCTTGAGATTTCAAACCCAGCATTTCCTTTCGTTAAGAAAATTAAACCAATGTTTTGAAACTTTTCTGATTTTAATAAAATTTTCCACTCGCTTTATCCTAGTACCATTTCACTTGAAAGTTTCAGCTCAGCAAAGTGAATCGGAAAACAATTCATTTTCTGGTTTCAAGGGATTTATTCAGAAGTTTTGCAGCCATACTAAGTAGTTATTAAGATCAAGAGATATGCAATTTCTAGCGTAGTAAGTGTTTTCAGAAAATATCTAAATTTATAAATCTTCATTTCTATGAAATATATTTGTGTATGTAGTCGTAGAGTGATTTTAGTAAAGTGACTTTTTTGGAAATAGACTATTTTATGAAATTAACTGATTTCTGAATTCTTCGGAATACATTAGAATAGTATCTTGATGTAGTTTTTAAAACATCTTAAAAATATAATTCACAAGTAAAACATAACATAAAATAATTATGAAATAAAATACTATATGTAGTCAACTAATGAACATTCGGTTACAAAACAATATTTGCTACTTTTTTTGTTGTTATCTGATTAAATATTTAGTTTAATTCGTTCTTAAAAGTTAAATAAAATACAAAAAATACATAAATCTTACCTTTATAATAAAGCTAATATACGTTTTTCTTTAATACAGAGCAGACGTATGTGTTCAGGGTTCGTATGGATCCTTGAATTTCATGATCAGGTCAAAATTTTCATAATCTACTCTTTGGTATCAAAATTTTCTTATAGAAAATCTCAACTTAAATAAGAGAAAATTTCACGCTTTTAACATTATTTCTTTTTCTATAAAGCAATGCACTGAAAAAATGGCATCCGTGCGAACCATGGTATTGTATTGCATTAAAAAAAATACAGATAATGGAAGACTTTAGAATGCAACACATCATTCTATGTAAGTTTGACATAGAAATATATCGGAAAGTTCATTCATTTTGAACGAAAATTTCACTACTGATTATTTTGGGGTGACGATTAATGTGTTTAAAGAAATTAAACGTCTATAATTTCGAAAAAAAAACTATTTTTATTTTAAAAAATAATTATGTTAAAGGAGAAGAAAAATGAAAAACAATCTTATAAGTAATGATATTATAAAACGAAAATATTCAATTTAACCCTTCAGCACACGCACCCATTTCTACACTGTTAAAAATCTTGTTCTAGTTTGAACCAAAAAAGTTTGTTTTTTGGTGCTCAATATCTGCCACCGTAAGATGGTGAAATCTTGAATCAAAATTTGGAGCTCCCATTGAAGCATAGTTCCAATACTTGGAACGAGGAAGCTACAAATGTTGGTACGAGATTTCACCATCTTATGGTGGCAGCTTGTGAGCACCAAAAAACAAACTTTTTTGGTTCAAACTAGAACAAGATTTTTAACAGTGTAGGACGTAATCACACGCACTGGGTCAATATGACCCTAACTTTTTGGTGAACTTCTTTGTAAAATATGGACACTATAAATAAAATAAATTAAGTCAAAAGTATTATTTAAATCTTTTTTAAGTAACAAGATATATTATTTGTTTTAAAAATCAAATTTCAAAGCCAAAAAAAAAAAAAAAAAACTTTTAATTTTGTATCTTGTTTTAGCATTCATTCGTTTTCTATACACATTTGATGCATAATTTTAATGATTTTACTTACCCATCATACGTAGTATAGGGTAAGTCTTGCAATCGTTTTGAAAATCGAAAAAATTTTTTTTACAGATTTACACATTTTAGATAGTGAAGATTCCGAAAAACATATTTTTAGAAAAAAAAAATTTGCCGTCCGTCTGTCTGTCTGTCTGTCTGTCTGTCTGTCTGTCTGTCTGTCTGTCAGTCTGTCTGTCTGTAAACACTCTATCTCCCGAACAAATTGAGATACAGACTTGAAATTTTGTATGTAGTTAGTATGTAAGAATGGGACGAACCCTATTTAATATCAGCAACCTCGATTATCCGGAACTATTTTTTTCGGACTCTCGAATAATTCGTTCTGATGAAAGGCATATAAAAATTTTCGAATTTTTTTGTTCTAAGGAATGGACGTAAAAGGCAATAAAATAACACACATTTTGCATATAGAATGAAGTCGATCGGATTATTAGTTGCCGAGATATTTGTAATCCTGTTTTCTACATTCTTCGATTTTTCATGACCCTGTATTTCATTCAAATTTCAATTCAGAAGTATATTTTAATTGGAAATGAGACGCTTAATCCGACGCAGTTAATTGTTAGTTAATAGAATTATTATTTTTGGAGTTATAAGGATGTTTCTTTTACGCAATTCGGTACTACTTGAGTTGTTTGGCGTTTTATATAATTTGTCGAAATGGGTACATCAGCAGTTCTTTAATACACTATCTACCAAAAAGTATTTGTACACTTTCAGTTTTTGACATTTTGTCAAATATTTAAAAATATACTGGTCGGATTCTTCTGGAACTTCAGGAATATAAAGATTATGTTTCACTGTATATTTATTTACATTCATTTGTTAAGCGGGTAATTAGGGGACCGGCAAAAAAACAAAGAATAATAGAAATATTTGGGATCGCCCTGTACATGAAAATGCACGAAACGACTTATCGCTTTAGAATACAAATATATGAATACAGTAGAATATGTACACTAATTTTTGTGAGAATAGCATGTATTATTATGGCGATAGAGCGATTTTTTTGAAAAATTCAAAAAAATTCTGGTATGTTTTTTGTTTATATCATGCTGGGTTTTTGACCAAATTTAACGCAAATTTCAGAAAAATTGGCAAAATGCAGTAGAAAAAATGTAGCGCAATTGGAATATAAATATATTAAATATTTTATGAAATATGAGTAGTTGTATAAAATAATTTTTATCTGCGCATGCGCGAACTAGAAAAACATTTTTTTTACATCATTTAATAGTCAATTCTATGGAGTGATTTATAAAAAAAATCCAATCAAATATCGTGAAAATTCAAAAAGATATCATTATTTTAGTGAGATATTTTTACTCTGCTCTCTAAAAACGGCTGAATCTTAAGGGATTCTCCACAAATTGACATTTTTTAATAACTGACTTTAAAAAAAAAAACTAGTATTGAATTAATACAATATCTAATACAATATTGCTGCTAATAAGTACTTGACAATTGTGATAGAAAAGAAAAAGAGCCTTATTCACATTCAGGGCCAAAACTAAGAGAGGGTTGGGGGAAAAGGGCATGTGCCCCGGGCACTAGGATGAAAATGTCCCAAATGTACATTTTGTTTGGCGATTTTTTCCATGTCTATGTTTAGCATGATATTGTCAAAATCGTCCCATTCAAAGCATTTCTCCTATACCAAAGCATAGAAGAATCTAATTATGATGGCATAAAGCTCCCGCATAAAGCAGATTTTTTTTTTTTTTTTCGTTTTGATTCGGTTTCACGATTTTAAGGTATCATTTTTTTTTAAACAAAGCAGACTACTTTAATCAATATTACATATTTTAAGTTTTAAAATAAGTCGGCTATTAATAAATTAGAAAATTTTTCTTTGCAAATACTTTTGCAGATGCTTTGCAAAGAAGAAAAGGGAGGGGGGGGGGAGTTCACCAAAATTTATTGAAATATAAATATATTAAATATTTTCTAAAATGTTCTATGTCATGCAATATTTTCAACCAAATATAAAGCCACATTCAGAAAAATTCGCAAAATGTAGTAGAAAGAATAAGGTGCTATTGAAATATAAATATATTAAAAGTTTTCTAAAATATGAGTATTTGTATGAAATATTTTTTAATCAGCGTATGCGTGAACGATAAAATTTATCATTTTACATAATTTAATATTCAACTCTATGGAGCTACTCATAAAAAAATCCGATCGAATTTCGTGGAAATTCAGAAAGTTATTGTGGATAGGAGTGAACTGATTTTCAATTGGTCTCTGAAAGCAGTTGAATGACGTCAGATTTTACGCAAATTGCCAAATCTCCATTTACGTTTTTTACTGGTGATTTACTTCTTTTCTTAGATAATTACCAGAACGAACCTATTTCAGGATAAAAATAATTATAAAAAATCGAAGCATTTGTGTCAAATCTACCCATTGATACATAATTGATAATGGCTCTTATGCAAATGCCGATATCTGCGATCCTGAAATACGTCAAGTTCTCCACTGTTAAATGTGGTGTCGAAAACAACACTGACATCAATCGCATGCATGATACCAAGAAGAACAGAGCTGTCTGATTTTGAGAAAGGTGTGATCATCGGGTACCACCGAAATGGCCGATCTTTAATCGACATATCTAGCGAGCTTAATTACCCCAAAACGACTGTGGCTTATGTGATTAGAAAATGGAAGCTGAATGGTGATTGTCAGAATGTGGCAGACCGACGAAACTGGGAGATAGAGACCGACGGGTTCTGTCTAGAGAAATTCGGAAGAACCGCAACCAACCAATGTTACACATACGCCAAGAATTTCAACAAGCTTCAGGATGTGTTGTTTCCATGAATACCATCCGTAAGGAAGCTCATCTGCTTAATTTTTAGGGCCGTGCTGCCGCCCATAAGCCTTTAATCACCAAGTCCAACCGCGCAGCTCGGTTAAGTTGGTGCAAAACACGCCAGCAATGGACTGTACAGCAATGGAAACAGGTTCTCTGGAGTGATGAATCAAGGTTCACCCTCTACCGTTCTGATGGTAGGGTCTGGGTCTGGCGTCTGCCCGGAGAACGCCTCCTACCAGAATGTATTGTGCCCACAGTTAAATTTGGCGGAGGGGGAATTATGTTCTGGGGTTGTTTTTCCTGGTTCGGACTAGGACCCTTGGTCCCAATTCATGGTAAGCTCAATGCCGATGCCTACTGTAATATACTGGACAACAGTGTACTTCCTACGTTGTGGCAATACTATGGATTGGACCCATGTTATTTCCAGGATGACAACGCAAGCTGCCATGTAGCGAGGTCCAGCATGGATTGATATGCTGATAATGGAGTGCATCGACTCGAGTGGCCTGTCCAGAGCCCAGACCTGAACCCAATAGAGAACCTCTGGGACGAGTTGGATCGTTGAATTAAGGCAGGTGACACACGCCCAAAATCAGTAAAAGAGCTTACCTGCCTTGTGCAAACAGAGTGGAATAAAATACCATTAAATGTAATACAAGTACTAGTTGAGAGCATGCCCAGGAGAGTCGCAGCTGTAATTGCCTCTCGAGGAGGATCTACAAATTATTAAATGTGAACAGGGCCAAAACCAGTCTTTTTTCCCGAGGCAAACGTGGATTTTGAAGGTATCCCTTTCCTCCTCCTTCGCAAAGCATATTTACAAAGAAAATTTCTCCAATTTATTAATAGCCGACTTATTTTAAAACTTAAAATATGTAATATAAAATAACGTTTTCTGCTTTATTAAAATACTCCAATTTGATACTTTAAACCGAATCAAAAAAATTCTACTTTCAACAGGATCTTGAAGGCCTTTGTCCCTGCCCGCGAAGACACTGCTGAGCTAATGCTATTCCTGTGGGGAGGCATTTTTCTAATAACTCTTTCGCATTTTAAAATTTTGAATTTTTTTTTTTTTTTTTTTTTTTTTTTTTTTTTGCATTGGATAGCGGAAGTCCCTCTTAAAATCGCTCCTTGACTACTTTTTCGATTTGAGTCATAGATATTTTTTATAAAGTTAGTTTCACTTTCAGAACCGCTTTTGGAAGTGAAAGAAACATTATAAAAATATCTACGCCAAAATTGAAAAAGTAATCACGGAGCGATCTTGAAAAGGACTTCCGCTATCCAATGCAAAACATATTATTTAAAAATGTCCAAAGGCAAAAGAGTTAGAAAAATGCATCCCCATAGGAATAGCATTAGCTCGTGAGCATCTTCGCGGGTAGGGGCAGGGACCTTAAGCCATCATCATTAGATTTTTTTATGCTTTAGCATTGCCCAGATATAATAATTTTAACAATATTATGCTAAACATAGCCATGAAAAAAATCGCCAAACAAAATGTACATTTGGGACACTTTCATCCTAGCGCCCGGGGCACATGCCCTTTTCCCCCAACCCTCTCTTAGTTTTGGCCCTGAATGTGAATAAAGCTCTTTTTCTTTTCTATCACAATTGTCAAGTACTTATTATCAGCAATATTGTATTAGATATTGTATTAATTCAATACTAGTTTTTTTTTAAAGTCAGTTATTAAAAAATGTCAATTTGTGGAGAATCCCTTAAGATTCGGCCGTTTTTAGAGAGCAGAGTAAAAACATCTCACTAAAATAATGATATCTTTTTGAATTTTCACGATATTTGATTGGATTTTTTTTTATAAGTCACTCCATAGAATTGACTATTAAATGATGTAAAAAAAATGTTTTTCTAGTTCGCGCATGCGCAGATAAAAATTATTTTATACAACTACTCATATTTCATAAAATATTTAATATATTTATATTCCAATTGCGCTACATTTTTTCTACTGCATTTTGCCAATTTTTCTGAAATTTGCGTTAAATTTGGTCAAAAACCCAGCATGATATAAACAAAAAACATACCAGAATTTTTTGAATTTTTCAAAAAAATCGCTCTATCGCCATAAATATACATGCTATTCTCACAAAAATTAGTGTACATATTCTACTGTATTCATATATTTGTATTCTAAAGCGATAAGTCGTTTCGTGCATTTTCATGTACAGGGCGATCCCAAATATTTCTATTATTCTTTGTTTTTTTGCCGGCCCCCTAATTACCCGCTTAACAAATAAATGTAAATAAATATAAAGTGAAACATAATCTTTATATTTCTGAAGTTCCAGAAGAATCCGACCAGTATATTTTTAAATATTTGACAAAATGTCAAAAACTGAAAGTGTACAAATACTTTTTGGTAGATAGTGTATAGCATTACTATGTATATTAACAATATTTAAATTTCGATTATGAATTGCAATGCATTGTATAAATAGTTTCACATGTTTTATTTTCATATACATATTCATGATGGGTAAGTATTACGGCGGCCCCCAACGACTAGTTTTTTCTTGAAAAAAGATGTTTAAATAGCATTTCAAGCAATATTTTGTATAAAAAATTGTATATTTTGTTATTTTGTGTATTTTATATGTTGGGTAAAATTGACCCATTCACACTAGCCACTATATTAAAATCTCTTGCTAGACTACCCAGTAAGGTACTGGAAGTGGCAGGTTTCAAGTCTTGAGAAATTCCTGAAAATCTTGAGTGTGATAGGGAGCGTCGGGTCAAAAGTACCCGATGTGTGTGATTACGGGTTAAACATGAAAATAATATATTTAGTGCTTAAAAATAAATTAATGTGGAATATTCAAACAAAATAACTGTTGGCGATTTATTTTTTGCACCAGGTTAAGACAAATGAATGGAAGAAATTTTATTATAATATAACATCTTAGTGACACTTTTTTTCTCTTTTTAAAAATTTAATATTTTATTTTATAAAATTTTCTCTATATGTGTCTCATATTTTAAACCAACTTAAATAATTATAAAAATATCTGTACCTGCGAATTGCACGTTATTTGTTTATTTAAAAGCATGATTTTACTTTTTCCGCCAATCAATGCGATTGAGAGACAAAGATTTATAAAAATGACATCAAATGGAGCGATGTTCATGATAATGATGATTCGTTTTTTAAAAGTCATGAGAGTACGTTTGTGATAATTTTTTATATTCAAATGAAAATTATGTAAATAGTAGTTAATATAAAAATGGAGTAAAGTAATTTAATTTTGGTATAAATGTCTACTGCACACACACATATTCTAAAATAATTTAATTTAAGGCACGTAAAATTTTCTTCATTATAATTTAGGGAAAGACATGCCGCTTTGCTTACAACAAACGTACATTTTTTAATAGAATACATTATATTTAAGCCATTAAGGGAACCCGAGACATAAATTTGTCAAGTTCTGTAAAATAACTTTATTGCACTAAATTTTTTTCTTCTTTTGTCTGTTTTTGTCTGCTTAACAATACGTTTAAATAATATTTCTATCTTAACTAGAATAGGAAATGTTAATTTTTTTGTTTTGGATTTTTTTTCAAAATATAACTTTCAAACAATGTCTGTCGTGATAACGATTTCTCGTGAACATGCATTTTTCAATACGAATTTTTCTTCCATTTCTTGCATTTAAACTGTTATAATTGTGAAAATGTCTTCAAATTCTTGGACAAGAATCCATAAAATGATCAAATTCAACAAAACACTAATCATAAACCGGTAAATGAGCGCTAAGCAGCCATTAAACCAAAATAAAATTGCTGGATGCATGAAATATGTTATAAAATGCATGAGATTTGTTAAAATCGATATCATAATAAAACATCAAAATGCATGCTACAATAATGCAAAATTACCCTAATTTTTTTTGTATCCATTGTTTGGATAATACATTATATAATCGTATAAAAATATTTCAAACTGCCTAAAATGTATTAACGGAAACATTTAAATATAAAATAATATAAAATACAAAGAAGTCATTTCCAATCAGTATATTATGTTAGTAAAATGCTCTTTATATTACTTAAAATTATTGAAAATGGATCCTCATCTATCCTTCTCCGCATAAATTCAATGAATTAAGACTGTAACATTTACGCCATCTTGAGCTACTCCAAATTCATTAATTTTTGAATGTATGAAATCCACTGTCAGTATCTACAAAACTATTCATATTGTTAGCCTTAAAATGTTTCATTATCTCATTTTCATTGTAAATCCACGTTTAAATCCAGACATATAAAAGTCAAAAACGGAGTGTTTAGTTTTCAGATGCTTAAAAGTGTCTTTATTTTTTTCCATACACATTTTGCGACTAAATTTCATTTACTTTAAACGTCTTTATCGCAGCAAATTTTTTTGGTAACCTTTATGTATAGTCATATTTGGTCACGTCGAATACTATGCAATTATAGGTATTATATACCATGGTCCTTCACCCTCTACTCTTATATGGTCTCATTTTAGTGACTGCCATATTTAGTATGCAATATTTGAAAAACTAATAATTTAAATATTTTTCGACACTGTACTGACTGCAATCATTACTTTGAAATTTTACAGTTTGATAAGATTAAAAACAAACATATATATATATGTTTATTTAAATACAGTGAAACATCTCAGTAGTTGGCATCTATCAGATTAAGACATTTAATTGTCTGGAATTCTTTTTCAGTCACATATGTGTCTGATTTTAAGATGCATCTATTTGCAGTATTGGAATTTTTTACTACCAAAATTGAACGTTTTCTTCTCTGTTTTCGAAAAAACTCAAATTTTTATTATTATAAAATGAAAATAAACGTAACACAAACATAATGAAATCACACAACATCAATTCAATCATGACGCAGAATCGACTTCTAGGAACTCAGTGAAAAAAGAATCACGGAAAAAGTTTCAATTTAAATAATGCCAAAGAAAATGATATTTGGCGATTTATCACTGACGCCTAACTAAAAATATAGAACAATAAAAATATTATGTAGTTATTTTTGAATTTTAAACATGTTCAGTAGCATTAGGAAAATTTATGTTTAACTTCCGGTTTGTAAATATTTTCTCATTTATGGCGAAGTAAAATAATGGTCTATACGCTATACACTTCATGAATTTCAAACAACCGGAGAAAATACAGTAGAACCCCGATAATTCGGATTAACTGGGACCAGACCCAATCCGGATTATCGAAAATCCGGATTATCCGGAGAGTAAGAAAAAAATGGAATAAAATAAAACATACTTACAGAAATCACCTTTATATTAAACTTATTGAATAATTACATACAGTAAAAATGTTTACTTTGCTTAATTCTTCCAAAAAGATTTCAGAAAAAGTTTTTTTTAAATTCAGAATATGATGATGAAACAAACTAATGTTATGGAAATTAGCCAATCGCTTCACAAACTTGAAAAATAAAATGACCAAATCAATCCGGATTATCCGGAGATCCGGATTAACGGGGTCCGAATTTACGGGGTTCTACTGTATATGCATTGAAAACTAATTGAAACATTTCATGTAAGGTACCCTGGGGTAATAACGCCACTTTAAGGTTCTACCAATTTTCACGGCTCAGTTTTAGATTGTATTTTTCAAACAAATATATGATTTGATACAGCAACTCATTGACTATCTATATAAAAAAAATAATTTAACACATATGTATTCATAAAATGTAATGGCATGATTTCTCGACCAATGCTATTTGGCGTTATTACCCACCTATATGGGTAATAACGCCATGCAAACATTAGAAATTGACAAATTGCATTCTATTGAAAAGCTATTGAAAATGTTCATTTTTTTGTGAAAGTGTAAGAAAAATAAAGGTGTGGTGTGGGGGGAGGATGAGGCAAAAGAGTATCAGACCGTGAGCTTCTTTTTGCTTAAAAAGGACCGCTTAAATAGAATTATTAGAAACATTGCACAGTTTTAACTGTGTTTATTTGAATCAGTATTTAGGATGTAGCTCGGCCACTGTAGGGAATCAACCGGGTTATTAATGCCAAGATTGGCGTTATTACCCCGTTATAGTTATTGCGCTGTACATTTTATATTACAAATTATCTCGAGAAGATATCCAAAATCTTCAACAACATTTTGAACGTCAATGAAATGTTATACAAATTTATGTAATTAGCAAAATATTTCCGGATAAAAAAATAGTCTTCACATCACAAAACGTATCTCGCAAATTTTAGATCAGGCGTTAATTTTAGTTGCTTGTAAAAACAATAAGACCTAAAAATGAAACAAATTAACTTGAAGCTGATTTTTGCGATTTATATGACTCAAAACCCTTCTGCACAGAGCACATGGGTGTCATTTACCAGATTATTTCATAATTATGCATAATATTAGCACTTGGCGTTATTACCCCGCCTGGCGTTATTACATCAGACCACCTTACTTCTATTATGAGTTATTTCATGGACTGGATTGTACCAATATATAAATTCTCATGTGCCGAATTTTACTAAATATCAAAAATATACTTCAGAGAATATTCCTATGCTTAATAATGTAGTTGGTACGTAATATCTTTGAGAATGAGAAACACATTTATTTCACATATCTTATTAAATTTAAAATTCACTGCCAAGTGAATGAAATTTCAGATGCATGTTGAGTTTTGAAAAGTAGCTTGAATAAAATATTTTAATGTCATAACCTGTTCAAAATTTACTTTTTGACTTATTGCAAAGACAAATTAGCTAATATACGAATTTAAAAGCTTGAAAATACTTATATATTTAAAAAATATCGTTTATAAATTTTATGCAACATATTATGAATTTAAATAAAATATATGTATTTTTTTGCTGTAGTTATTGATATTCAAGTTATAATACATCTTATTAAATTATCTACTTATTTTCTGACAAACGGTTAGGAAAATTATTTCATTAAAAAAATTATTTTTGTATCAACAGTTATAAACGGGAAAAAATTGGTCTTTAATCACACGAACTTTCACAAGTTGAGATAAAATGCTCTAAACTTTTAATTAATAGCTATACACAAGACGTATTTATAGCTAATAATGTTTTAAATATCTTTTATGAATTAGAAAACATTTTATGTAGGTTCTTCATACTAGTTATCTTATTACATTAAAATGACTGTATTTGTAAAAAATTTCCAAATAATTTTTTATTGTTTTATTTGAGATTACAAAATTTTATCTAATTCTTTTAGGCCAGTTTTCAAAATGGCTCCTCATGATTCTGCCTTAGTAAGTTCCAGAAGAGAATAATTTTACACTATAGTAGTTCTACTCCTAAATACTTTGAACTTTGGGAAAAATTTTGTTCGGATTTTTCTTGTATTATGAAAAAGACTGCTTATGGCAAATTAAATGATGATAATAATAATTATTATAATTATTATAATCATAAAACTGTTAAAACCCAAGTGTAATATATCAATTTTTATTCGACAACACTTTGTATTTTTTTAATTAAAGCTCAAGTAATGTAATTATATATATATTGTTTACAATTTGGTGAAAAAATAATGAAAGTAAAAAACAATGTTGATAATAACACTATTACTAATAATGCAAATATTTTTTTCAGGTTTGTTTTTTGTTTCTTTTGCTTCAGGCAAATAGTTTTTTAATTTTCTGGCAAGACAAACGTTTTTATTTTAATTTTTCGATATGTTGTTCATTAGAGATAGAAGGGAGGGGAAGGGTAGAAAGTGTAGTTCAAAAAAGGTAGAATTTCTTTTTCCTTTTTTTCTAAAATTTAGTTTTTATAAGTAAACTAAATTTTACTTTAAAGAAGTAAAATTATAACAAACTATACATAAAAATTAATGTATTATAAAAATTAAAAAAAATAAAACTATATGTAAAATCATACAAATATACTTTAAATAAGTAGAAGAATTAATTTAAAGAAGAAGCTTCTGACACACCATGCTAATTAATTTTAATTGTAATTGTACTTTGCTTCAATATGATATTTGAAAAACATATACATTGTACACATTCATATGTCTCCAAAGCGTCTACACACTTTAAAGAAACTGCCCACGAGTTTTTCTTTCAGTAGAATAGTTTTAAAAAATCAGTCAATACACTTAACACCCTCCCTTTTTTTCTTTTTTTATTTTGTAAAAAGTTATCATATTTATCCCAATGTTGAAATTAAATCTGTGGATATCATTTAAATCATTTTTAAAGATTTTTTTTTCTACAAAAGCATTGGTTGATACTTATCTTGTGACACAAAAATTTAATGTAAATCAATAATCTATGAAAAGAAAATAATTTTTGAATCAACATGTTATTTAGTAACAGTCGAATTAAGCAGAAATGTGCAATATCAGTGCCCCTATTGCGAAAGTTTTTCTGGGGACAATTTTTACCTTTCAATGTGTATTATGTAAGAACTCTCTGATTCTAAAGAAGAAAAATTAAAAAATGCAGTCCCGGAAAACCTGTGGCTTCATCAGCAAGTATAGTCTTCAGCAAGTACTTTCTTCCAGAGAGCTTGGAAAATAAAATTTTATCTCTATTTTTTTTAATTGTAATTATCACCATCACCATCATCATCATTGGTTTTTACTTTTCTTATTTTTTCACCAAATTATTAAAAATCATATTTACATTAACTTATTTTCATCGTTAATTAGAAATAATTACAAATGCGGTTTCTTCAACAGTTGTTTTCCTTATAAGCTATAATTTAAAAGAAAAAAAGCAGAATAGTCTAAGACACAATTTCTCACAGAATATAGAGTAATTAATAATAAAACTGTCTGTACCACACAAGACAAAGCCACTTGATTGATTATTGTACTGCCGACCTGTTAATCCAATCATGTTTGACCATCTGTTAAACTGGGTCTATACCTTGAATAGTTTCAAAATTATTAAATTCCCTTATACAGCCAATATATGACCCGACATACTGCTCTTTGATATTTCAAACAGATTCTTCGAAAATGTAGGATGATCCACTGTGATTCTCTGAATTCTGTATTACTCTCCTCGCTACGGCATGTCCAACATTGAATTTCCGCAATTTACAAAACACCTTTAAGCAAAAACATATGTATATGTATACATTATTTGAACAGAAGAAAAGTATTTTCTTCATCCCTTCAACGCTTTTCCCTTCCTTCCATCTCTCCAGTAGCGGGTCCCGATGTCCACCAATGCGTTTCTTAATCTTCAATACATAAGGGGAAAAGAAACGACCACTCACGAAATTTAATCATAAAATTGCATGCGGGATGCAATTACAAAACTCATTAATATTTGAAAATATTTCTATTTTTTTTAGGTGTGTTAAAAAATTTTCGAACGTGTGAATTAATTTTTTTCATAATGATTAAAGTAAACATTATACACTGTATAATCTTTAATCATTAAAAGTCAGATGTATTAAGCTTTAGATATTTTTCAAAAATATGCATTAAAATATTTAATTGCTATAAAAGACGTCAAATACTAATAAAAACATTAAAAGATCTTAACAATTTTTACATGTTTCGATTGAATTTACTCAATCATCATCAGAAAAGCAAAATACAAATAAACACAAAGATGGAAAATGGCAATAAACTATTACAAATGAAATTTAAAAATTTTTTAAGAAATAAAAATCACGCGCGTTATATTTTAATCATGTATCACGTTGCTTAGTTTTTAAATTATTTAACAATTCAATCCAAATATTTGGGATTTGAAATGACAAGGAATCATTGCAGATCATTGAGCTTCTGACGTTCAAAAATATGCATTAAAATATTTAATTGCTTTAAAAGACGTCGAATACTAATAAAAATATTAAAAGATCTGTTTCATGTTAATGTTTTAGATATTTTGCCGAATACAAAATAATATATACTTGTTATATTCTTATACAGGCTCAGAATAAAAAAAGAAAATAAATGAAAAGATAAACTTTTCAACCAAAAATTGAACCGACTTCAAAAACTAATGTAAAGTGAAAAATATTTTTTTATATAATAGTAATAAGAAATTAAATTAAGAGAGTAGTATTTACCATGGGTATTATTATATTTATGTACATTAATTTGATTTTTTGGAGTCGGTGCCAGCCAAGTCAAGTTAGATATAATTTCCCAATAGACACACATCCAAGTATCTACGAGTTTTTTTACGATTTAATATTTAGTTTAAAAATTAAACTTTATTCATTTACGACTTGCATTGGATAATTAATTTTAATTTTAAAGGTTGGCTTGGCTGGCACCGACTCGGAAAAATCAAATTAATGTACATAAATATAATAATACGCATGGTAAATACGACGCTCTTAATTTTATTTGATATTACTATTAAATAAAAAAAATATGTTTCACTTTGCAGTAGTTTTTGAAGTCGGTTCAATTTTTGGTAGAAAAGTTTATTTTTCTCTTTTTAGTGAAAAGTTAACGATTTTTTGAAGTCGGTTAATAAAAATTATAATACGGAAAAAAATATAGTAAATTACACACGCATGTCAGGAGTGGGGTTCGAACCCACGCTCTCTTTCGAGAACCAGGTTTTAAATCCGGCGCCCTAGACCTCTCGGCCTTTCTGACTGAACTTCATTCGGCGAGCTTATTCAACGTCCATGCTACTTTAAATTAGCGAAAAATCAAAAATTTTATTAGTTTTTGTCTAATTACTAAAAAATTACTGAACCAATTTTAATGAAATGGAAGTGGTTTCTAATTCAAGAGTAGCTTCTTTCATTTAACACAAAAACCAAATTAATTGGTTGGATAGTTTGGGAGTAATCGGGGAACATACATAAAAAATACATACGCGTCGATTTGATAATCTTCTCCTCCTTTTTTGAAGTCGGTTAAAAAAAACTATAATATGGAAAAAATACTTTATACACGTAAAAGTTGGAGTGGGATTCCAACCCAAGCTCTCTTCCAAGAACCAGAGCTTAAATCAGGTGCCATAGACAGTTCGGCTACCCTGACTTCAATCGATTCCACGAACTTATTCAACGTCATGTTACTTTTCGCAAGCCTATTATTTTAGTACTCTTTCACTGATAAAGTAATGAGTTGATAAAAGATCTCTGATACTCTGTGCTAACGGTTAAATAAAAAATATTCTTAATTGCATAATTAGTATTTAATTTGTAAAATGTATATTCAAAAAATATAATACGAAAAAAGATTATTGTACACATGTACGTCAGGAGTGGGGTTCGAACCCACTCTCTCTTTCATGAACCAGCGTTTAAATCCGGCGCCTTAGAGCACTCGGCTATCCTGATTCCACACCATTCAGCGAACTTATTCAACAATTTTAATTACCGAAAAATCACTAGTTTTATTAGTTTTTGCCTAATTACTAAAAAAGTACTGAACCAATTTCTATAAAACGGAAAGGGTACCAATTCGAGATCAAGCTCTTTCATTTAACACCAAAACCAAATAAATCGGTTGGACAGTTTCGGAGTAATTGGTGAACATACATAAAAAAATACATACGCGTTGAATTGATAAACTCCTATCCTTTTTTGAAGTCGGTTAAAATGAAAATCTGGATAGGTTTGCTGATTACGGGGTTTCCAAAACATGTAGTGTGAGAGAATCCTCTCAAGGAGTGATCGATTATGGATTGACTGACAGATGAGAAAGACGTTAAGTTGAAAAGAAAAGCTTCAGGCTAACTTTCATAAAATGCAGTCATCCTGGCAACAAAACAATGCCGACATCGTTTCCAGGTTTTTTTAGTGAAATACATAAAGTATGTTATGTTTGAAACAGAAAAATTGCTATTTAATCAATAAAATTACACTAATAAACGCTTACAAAAGTATTCAAGCTGTGAATATGCAGTAATGAAACATTTTAAATGTTAGAAAGTGGAAAAAACTTTAAAAATAAGGAAAGTATATGTTTATGAAACACTTTTAGTAATTAATATGATACTAATTAATTTACGATTGTATATTGAGTAATAATTTTAAAAATCCTAAAAAAAGTTTAAATAACTTTTTTTCATATTGCTCAATCTAAAAAAAAAAAAAAACTAAGGTAAATTTATTTTGTTTTTAATAAATTCACTTGTTTGCGCTGCCTACTTAAGCTATATGTATATACCTATATATATGATAATGTTTAAAATACATTTAGCCGACTCGGTATTTCTCACTCTAATAAAAATGAAAATATGCAATCAAACTTCGAAAGGCTGTAAAACAGATAAAACTTGAACAAGAAAACAAAATCAACTAAAAAAATAAAATAAATAAAAGTTGTGATTTCCTCAGGAATGGGCAATTTAGAAACGTACCAAGCACACACTACATTGCATCAAAATGAATAAAATATGCAAAAACTTTTGCTAGTCGTGGTAGTGGGTTTCGATCAGAGAGTCGTCATGCAACTTTCAAATGTACAAAAACAATTCATATCATAACACGAACACTTCCCCATCAAGACCCGATGCCACAGTATATAGCATATAAACCATTTCGAAGGAAGAGCCGTTTCAAAATATGTGTATATTATACACTAAAACAGCAATAAATTTTTATTACACAAGCTTCAGAAATAGAGCCACACAAAACAACTAAAATCCAATGTTCGATAATCAGTACATGCTCTTTCCATACGATTGCAGGTATCCTTGTGAAACCAGCCAAAAAGACTTTAAGTCATACAAATCATTAACTGCCTATTATAACTGTCATATGGCAATCACTTAAAAGTGAAGTCTATCTGTTAAAACAGTTGTTTTTAGAGACGGTCCAAGGAGAAATAAT